>JASGLE010000047.1:2285000-2980000 GCA_030179965.1 Cyperus esculentus | reverse complement strand
TCCTCCTGCGGAACGCAAGAGATGACTTGCGAACCGCAAGCAGCTTGTTTCAACTTATCCTGTAGAGAAGGTGAACTCTGATGCTCCTCTTCTCGCACCTCATGAACTTCATCATCGATCATGTCCAATTGGCAGCAGTCTTCGGAAAGGTCGGAATATTTCATTGCTTCTTCAACTTGGAACTGAACTTTTTCACAACCGACGTACATAGTAAGCGTGCCATCATGTGTATTGATAATGGTTCGGGCGGTCCTTAGGAAAGGTCGTCCAAGGATAATCGGCACGTCTCTATCTTCTTTCATGTCTATTACCACAAAATCTCCCGGGACAAAGAACTTCCCTATTCGAACGGGTACATCTTCAACGATTCCTAATGGTTTGCGTGTAGAGGTATCAGCAAGTTGGATCGTCATACGGGTGGGTTTAAGGTCTCCCACCCCAATTCTTTGAAATACGGTGTAAGGCATGAGACTCACACTTGTGCCTAAATCACACAATGCTTTCTCGATATTAGCTTTTCCAATGGTACAAGGAATGGTGAACTTGCCCGGATCCCCAAGCTTAGGAGGTAACTCACGGCTTATGACCGCGCTACATTCGTGGTTGAGCTGTACCTTCTTACAATTTTTTAGGCTTCGCTTGTTGGACAAGATGTCCTTCAAGAACTTGGCGTAGAAAGGCATTTGCATGAGAGCGTCGGTGAATGGAATTGAGATGGTGAGTTGTTTAAGTACCTCCATGAACTTTGAGAATTGCTCATCTAATCGATGTTTGGCGAGCCTTTGAGGGAACGGGACAAGTGGCTGATAAGGCGGTTGAGTTTGTGTAGACTTGCCCTTGTCCTTGGCTGGTGCAGCGTGCGCAAAAATTTCAGCATTCGGGTCTGTCTGCTTCTCTGTTTGTACACCTTGCAGTCCGTGAGCAGTTTGTTGCGGACCGTGAGATGTTCTGGGCTGCTTTGTCTGCGCTACACCTGGTGATTGCTGGTCCGCACCTCTGTCTATCTGTTGAGTACCTTGCGGACCGTAAGTGATGGACCGCGGACCGCAAGCTGTTGTGTCTGAAGCAGTTTTCGTCGTTTTCTGCGTGGTTTCGGCGTCAGCCGGGCCCTTGTCAGTCAGATCAGGTTCCTCTGGCAGAGGAGGGTCTGTGTATTGCGTTCCGCTCCTCAAGATATGAATGGCCTTCGCCTCGCCGATGGGATTGATTGGTTGACTCGGTAGCTTGCCCGTGTCTTTCGAGCTTGACCCCGCACTTACGTCACCTCCCGCTAGTCGCGCCAACTTCTCATTCAAGGCTTGCATTTGTTCGAAGATCATCTGATTCATCTTGCATTGCTCGTGCATGAAATTGTTGACAACTGATGGTTTCAATTCTTGGTGTGGGGGAACGTATGGTGGGCGATATGCGTTGTTCAGCGGGGTATTACCATTTTGGTTTTGGTTTTGGAATTGGGCGTTACTGTAGAAGGCACGGCCACCATTTTCTTGCCCTTGTTGATACTGGGACCCTTGGTTCTGATACCTCTGAGGAGGGTTGTTGTTGTTGAACCCATAATTAGGACGGTCAGGTTGGTTTCTCCAGTTTTGGTGGTCAGATGGGTTGTTGGAGTATGTCTATGAGAAAGGAGGCTTTGGGAAGAATGAGGGCTCATTGTTAATGGAATTGACTTGCTCATCTTCCTCAGTTTGACGCAATGGGCGGTGATCGTAGTCATGAGATTCGTCCCCACAAAGAGCACAAGATTGGACTTGCACCACTTTGGAGGTAGCCTTCTGCTTGTCAACTTGTAATTGAAGAGCCTCTATTTTGGCTTGCATCAAAGCGAGTTGATCAACCTCATAGCGCCCTTTCGTGCCTCTGCTAGACTCACAGCTGGACCATCGTTGCTGTTGTGCCAACTTGTCAAATATCTCCAAGATCTCATGTGGCTCGCGATCAATAACAGATCCACCTGCACCATAATCAACCAAAACACGACTCTGTGAGTTCAGACCATTATAAAATGCATCAACTAACATCCAATCAGAAAAGTTATGGTGCGGACAAGACTGTCTCAAGTGGTTAAATCTATCCCAAGCATCACTCAATGGTTCATCATACCCTTGTTTAAAAGTTGAAATTTGTGCTCTAACCTTAGCAGTTCTCCTAACAGGGTAGTATTTTTCAAGAAATTGAGTAGATAATTCGGCCCAGGTACCAATTGAGCCTGTGGGAAGAGAATTAAACCATGTTCGTGCTATGTCTCGTAGGGAGAACGGAAACAGAGTCAGTCTGACGTAGTCTGGACTTGCCATGATGTTCTTCACGATTCGGCAACATTGGAGAAAGTTGTTGACGTGATCGTGTGGGTTCTCCGACTCCAATCCGTGAAAACAGCTCTGCTGGATGAGGTTGACTACCCTTGAGCCAAAGTTGGGAGGATCCCCAACTATGTCGGGAAGTACGATGGGTCCTTGTGCATCATCGACTCGGGGGATGTGGTAATCTCTGAGAGTACGCGGTTCGTTACGTCGAGCCTCTTCCTCGGCTTCTCTCCTTTGTTGTGCTTCCCGCTGTAGTCGCTCGACCTCTGTCTGAAGCCTTTGCCTTTCGGTAGTGGCTTCTTGCAATGCAAGCCTTGTTGCTTCGTCTGCCATGTCTTGCGGACCGTGAGCAGTGGGGTGCGGTCCGCAGGCAGAGTCTTCGATTGACAACCGCTGGAAAGTTATGGTCAGATCGGATGGGGCTGAGGTCGGGGTGTCCTCTGGTTGTAGTCTCGGATATTGAACACCACTTCTCAGCTTGTAGTCACCAACCGGCGGTAGTCGGTCCAGCTTCTGTAACCTGAAACAAAAGAAAAAGAAAAGGAAGGAGGGTTAGAAATAGAAAAGAAAATAAAGAAAAGTCTAGAAATAGTGTTGCCGTCCCTGGCAACGGCGCCAAAAAGCTTGATACGCGTGGTGTGTATAGGCTTTTACCCTAAACAATACAATCAATCGCAAGCGTACGATATTATGCAATATAGTCGGGATCGAATCCATAGGGACGGTTATATCTCTAAACAATTCTTTAAACTCTATTCTAATCCTAGAGGGAATGTGATTGTTTGGGGGGGGGGGTTTGTTTGAAGTTGGTATCCTAAATTATTTAATGACAGAAAATAGTAAATAAAGACTCTAAAACAATTACTAAACAAGCGTTCTTAGGGTTTTCATAATCAGTTTGCTGTCTGGATCAATTGCCTGCGGTCCGCACCTCTCGGTTACGGTCTACAAGATATACAAATTCGCCTCTCTTTCAGCTACCAGCTTAATTGTCCATCAGTGGTTAACTACGGACCGCAGATAACTGTCCGAGAGATAGATTCTCTGTTGTTTCTTGCTGTTTACGGTCCACAACTGTCACTTTACGGTCCGCAAGAAAATAGACAGAGAGCAGTTTTTGTTTAATTAGATTGTTGACTAAAGTTATCAATTCCTAACAAAACCAAAGCAGTTGCAAAGATTATCCTATTCCTAAGTTTAGATCGTCTATCTCTAGCTAAGAATTATCCTTTTTCAATTCTTCTAACCTTAACTAAAGATTATCCCCGTACCTAAGATTAATTCGTCTAATCCTAGCAAATACTTTTAGTTCAATTGGAAATTAAAAGGATAATATCAAACACGAGTTCAAATCATCTAATCCTATGCTCAATTCACTTTCGTTCTCGGGTCTGGTTTAACTCTCGTTATAACCACAATTTCTCCTCTCGGGTACAATTGGACAACAAGTTGACTACCCAATTAGCACAAGTATCAATTCTTGATCAATTGCAGTTAAGTTAATCAACTAGATCGTGCACAATCCACAGGTTCTTACAAACGAACAAGAAACAATTCAAGCACAATTATAATTAGGCGCAAAGCAAATTGAGAATAACTTTAATGCATAAACATGAAAATCAAGTATTCAATTAATCCATACAAACAAACATCATCCTAGACCCTAAGAACAAACACGACTACTCGGACCTAGACATAACTACAACAAATAAACAAAATAAGAGGAAAGAAAGCACCGAGTAAGCTTAGGAAGGGGCGAGTAACCGTCTTCTTGACTTTAGCGGCGTTTAGCTCCACCTTTGACACGACTCTCAACTAACTTAACAACTAACTAACTCAACACATGAGACCTAACACCTAACACAAGATGATATGAGAGCACCCCAAGGGGTCTCTTTTATATGAGAAGATGTCCCAGATATGATTGTCTAACTTCTGGTTTCTTGGGGCGCAATTAAGGGAAAAAATCCCAAAGGAGATCGCCAAAGATAGCACGCGCCAGAAAATAGGTGTTCTGATTTGTTTTTAACTGACTGCGATCCGCAGGAATAGGAGTGCGGTCCGCAATTAGCATTCCAAAGAGAGCTTGGCCTTGAAATAGCCTGTCTGTCGCTTAAATTGGCTCTCTGCGCGTTTCCTTGATTTAGATATGGCGGTTGTGAGCTGGCATGACATGGACACGTCAGTTTTGAAGTGCTTGCGGGCCGTATCTGGTGGATTACGGTCCGCAGGTAATGTGGCCCATCGACATCTGATGCTCAAATTCTGGCCCAAATAGCTCCAAAAGCTCTGTATACCTGTAAATTGGGCCAAAACACAGAAGTAACTAGATTCTAGACAATCTTCTACCTGCAAATGAACTTAGGATTTTAGGTACAAATATAGGTGCAAGTCTGGTTAATATGCATATATGAAATAGGTGCATCAGTAAATATTTTAAATTTTATAAAATTCTTAGTTAAGTTTTAATGGGCTGAGACATTAAAGTACATTAACGGTGGTGATCAATCTAAATAAACAATCAGCGGCTGAGATTTATTCCTTGGGGAAAATAGAACTTTCATGTCAAAAAATCCAATCCCTTTTATTAGGAGTAAGGATAAGTATTGTATTAGTATTCAAATTGAACAAGTAAACTATTTTTTTTTTTTTGAGTAAATAACAAGTAAACTATTTAAAGTAATGATTTCAATATGGTACTTATTTTATATAGTATTGTATTACATTATACGACTAACTTCAATACTAAATGAGTTAATTAATTATATGGATATTGGTTTATTTAACATGAGTAATAACACAGTCGGTACTAATTTTGGTATCAGTTTTTTATCTATGTATCAGTTCTTTTCATATATGGGAGGATGATTAGTAATATGGGAATATATGATACCAGTTCGTAATTATTGCCATATCTTAATTTATTCTGAAGATAATATACACTTATCAAAAAAGATATGTTTAATAATATCTATACTATATTATAAAGCACGTAAGTATTGGACGTCTCTTTTTTTTCTCCTTCTTCAAATTTTTTTAATTCCCATTCTATCTCTTAATCAACTGTATAGATTAAAATGCATTGATTTTAAAGGCATTGATGTTCTCCAATTAAACAACTTACTCTCCATTTTGGTTTTTACAAAAACGGAAAGCTATCAATTTTGGTATAAAAGACATCAATGTTGATTAGAATTTACATTAATGACGAATTAACGCTTTATATTCTAACATTCAATGAGTTGATTTAGTGTAAAGATAAAATTTAAATGGTAAATAATTAGTCAAAAACTGAAAACATATTATATGTACTATACAGTATGAAATCAAAATTTAAAACATCTGCCCAACGGACGGTTTTCTTGTAGTATAGAATTAATTAAGAATATTTGGAGCTGACAAAAACTATTCACAATTAACTGTCTACCACTGAGACAATCAATTCACCCATCAAATACTACAACCTCATATGCCCAAACATCACTCCTAACTCTGATCTTCATTCTTCAATTATACATTATCATTTCTTTTTTACTAAAATCAGCTGTCCTTTTACAATACTATACATCAACAGAGTCAAACATACCTTAAAAAAAATGAAAGAATAACTCAACACAGCACTGTACTGAGTACCAACACTACACACCAGAACAGTTATTGGGTCAAGCTGCAAACTCATCCTTCAGAAGTCGATGAACTGTAAGAGAAAAACGATGAACTGTAAGAGAAAAACAATAACACCTCCATTTTTTAAGGTAAACATGCATTGGTGCGCTTATTGTAGCATTGAGTGCATTCATAGTCCTTGATGAACATGGCATCAAAAGGGGTGATCTTGACGCATTTCCCATGGTACAAGCCTTTGCATGTAGCACAAAAAACCCCGAAGTTGATGCCGGTCACGCCACCAATTTCCCCGCAGACCCGGCAACGGTCGACGCTCCCCTCTTGCATCTTTACTTCAATCTTTTCTCCTTCCTTTGCTCCTTTGCTAATGCCCATATCCTTTACATCTTCTTCCTTCTTCACCTTTATTGTCTCGTTACCGGCTGTGGTGCGCTTATTAGAGCATTGAGGGCATTCATAACGCGTGATGAACATAGCCTTAAAAGGGGTGATATCGATGCATTTTCCGTGGTACAGGAATTTGCATGTCTCACAAGGGATCCCAAAGTCCACGCCAGTGCCAACGATCTCCTCACAGACCCGACAAGCATTGCTCCTCTGATGCATTTCCCCTCCATTCTCTTCTTCCTTCTTTGTTTCTTCTCTATTGTACATATCTTTTACATATTGCTCCTTTTTTGGTGTCAGTGGCAGGGCTCCCGGCACCTTCGTCTCGTTACTGGCTTTCGGAGCAGCTTCGGTGACCATACTGCTACCGCTTGAACTTTTATTTTCTTTGGGCACCTTACTCACTACTTCGAGGATTGTCGGAAGCTCATTTATCATGTTGAAGAGCTTCTCCCTATAAAATTAGTTCACAATATGTAAACACACTTGTAATGATTCTTTTCAAGGACACTAGAAATCCATAGTTCCGTACAATTCTAATCGAATACACAAATGGAGTTGCAAATATGCCAGAAAAAAACTGTTCCACTATATGATATGAAATATACCAGAATTTATTGAAAGTACTGATCTTCGGGATTTTCTATTGAAAGTACTGATTCTTTGGCATTTCTAAGTTGTTCCCAATTCAGTTTTAGTTAGAAGACAGTAATGCTGGAAGGTAATTAAATGGCGAGAAATAGTTGTACCTGGATATTCCGTCAAACTCACAACGGGTGCCAAGAAAGAACGACAGAGAAAGGAGCCAGGCATCACTGTTCATAGCAACAATCTTCAACCAATCCTTCATCGGCATCGCGTCACGCGGAATATTGATGGCAGTCATTGGCTCAGGCACTTCGGTCGGGACATTCTCAGTTGGCGGGGCCAGCGCCCAGCTCCCATCTGAGTACCCAAACAGACATACCTGATCTCTGGCTGCAATTTTAGAGGCATACAAGTTGTACAGAATTTGAGTATGATCTGAGGGCAGTGTAATATGACGTCTTGAAAGTAAAGAAAAGAGCAAGAAAGAGGACTTCTTGCATAGGCAACCAAATAAGCAGAATTAATAGATAAACATCATAGGAACTAAATTTGCATTCATCTAGCAAAGAAAACATGAACGAATTCAACGTTTCTGAAATTGAGATTACTTTCAGTGTTGTGTAGTTAAAACAGATAAAATTATCCATATTGCATTCAACCAGGCATTAATTTTGTTATTGGCATCTTGGCAAATAAATCAAGAAGGGAAAGTGAAGGAATTGAGGAATTAATTTGATACGCACCAGGATCACATCCTTGGAAAAACTTGTTCAAATCTGCATCCAAGAAAAGCAATCAACAAACCAATAAAAACTGAGAAAAGGAAATTAAGAAAAGCAGAAGAATGAGAGGAAGAAAATTTTGTGAGGATTTAGGAATTACCAGTAGTAAGGGCCTTCAGAATTCCAGCCCTTCGGCCCTTAAAATCGTCGAATACATCCTCCGGCGACTTGCCGGGGCCAAACAATCGTTGAACCTTGTCCATGTCGAGAGAGACAGAGAGTTTGAGACTGACAAATGAAGAAAGAAACAGAGGAGGCAGATTCTGTATGAAAATTCTGGTACTCTGTTGTATTGCTTCGACTGAAAAAAGAAATTACAAGAAGTTTTTTTTTTTTGTAACCCAGCGATGTTTCTGAAAATAAAAATTTTATTTGGAGATCTCAATTGAAAATCAGAGAGCCAAGTTCCCTCATTTTAATTCATCAATCATTACTTACTCGTCACCAAAACAATCAAAATCATATATGTTTACAGCGTAGCGTCACCTGCTTAAATTGAACTCCAGGTAAAGTTGGAGTCTTTCTCCCCTGGAGACTGGAGTGGAGCAAACAAAATAAAATGGGAATTAATTAAAATGGTTACGATCTGGGTGTAAATCCTTGATATATGGTCATAAAAAAAAAAAAAAAAAATAGAATCCGTATTGATTTCCAAATTGTAGTGAACTCGTACTTATGATTAATTTTTATAAATGGCATTTGGTTGTAATTTGCTAGTTTCATAGACTTATATATTATAAATGGCATTTGGTTGTAATTTGCTAGTTTCATAGACTTATATATGAGGAGGGATCAAATAACCATGTTTTTGGTGACCGATCGGTGACCATGAAATTAAATCTGAAATAACTACAATTTAAACTGTTAAATGACAAAATTAATTGATAGAATGTGTTGTACATATCATATTTTATGTGTATACAAAAAATTATATCATTTTGATTTTATTTACATATGCATCAAGCAATAACAAAAATCGACGGTTCAAATTTTATGATTTTTTCTCCTCTCTTGATGACTATTGAAACGATGTTAAAACTTTATCATTTTTTGTGTATATATTAATTAGATGATTTAGAATACATCTAACGGTTTAGATTTGTCAATTTATATATAAATAGTGAAATGGTCACCACGGTCACCAAAGTTCATGGTTATTGGATCCCTTCTCAATATGTAACGGATAATGATGGAATGACTTTGAGATAATTGAGAGAAATGACTGTAATTAGTTTGAAAATATTTAATTTAAAAAGATGTAAAATGATTGTTATACATTTAATTCAACTTTAAATTATATTCAATATTAATCTTTAATATATGTGAGCAAAACGTTATTCATATCATCCCTATATATTTATCAAATGTTCACAAGACTGCTCCAGTTTAATTCTACCTATTTGTCAATATTAATTGGGTCATATCAAGTTATTAACCCCATTTGAGCAGCCTTCATTCAACTAAAAATATTGCTAATTTTTTTTTTTTTCCAAGAACTGCCGTATGAACAGGTTGACTAGATCCATTCTAATTTCTAATGCATTCTTGTTCACATGCACACATACATTTATATAAAATTTGGTATGTTCGATCATATATGAGTCCCATATATAATTTCAGTTTTGGAATACAGATATATACATTTCGCATAATAATATTGTTTTCCACACTTAGAACTGGAGATACTAACATCAAATGTTTCAACTATAATCCTCCACAGTTATTATTAGAAACCAGTAAACCACTAGAAAAGCTTAAGATATCGATGAGGTTATTAAGATGGACAAGATTCAAATATCATTAAAACAATCTAAAACATGTCAAGCACAAATTGCTCTCTTCCATAAAATCCTTCAATAACAGACATATTTGAGTTTCTGTTCTATATTTTCCTTTTACTAAAATGAATTGTTCTTTACATACACTGTCACCAATTTGAAAACAGCAAAACAATAAAACTATACATCAGAAAGTCATCAATTGAACCTAAAAAGAATGAAAGAATCAGTGAATTACTACCCACACAAACAACAAAGCACTGTACAGGTACCAGACACCAAAGCAGTATATATTCGGTCAAGCCGCAAACTCATCCTTCAAATTAAGTCGACTTGACTCGAAAGAGAATGGAATTCGGACATGAGAGCTTGATACTAACAACACCTTCATTTTCTAGGCTGACCTGCTGTACGGTTATTATAGCATGTCGGGCATTCATAAAGCTTGATGTGCTTAGCCTCTTCGGGAGTGACATTGACGCACACTCCATGAAACCAGAATTTGCATGCATCACAATAGATCCAAAAGCCATCACCAATTTTCCCACAGGCGGCGCAAGGGCTGTCGTCGTCTTCCATCTCTTCTTCTCCTTCTTGTGCTCCTTCACCAATGTCCACATCTGCAACTTGTTTATTCTTTTGTGTTGGAGGTGGGGCCTGTAACACCGGGTTACTGGCTCTCACTATTTCGTAAATTGTTGGGAGGTCATTCATCAAATCGAAGAGCTTCTGCCTATAAAACAAACATGAAATTTATAAATTAAGTTCTGGTATGTTTGTGCTTTAGTAAATAAAATTCAATGGTTCTGATAGAATATATATGGACAGCTCTCTAAAATAAAAAGTTTTACCTGGACTCCTTGTTAAGCCCAAGAGTAATGCCGATATTATATGTAGAGACAGAAAGGAGCCAGACATCACTGAAAATAGCAATAAGTGTTAACCAATCTTTCAGCAGCATCCCGTCACGTGCAAAATTGATGCCTGTTGTTGGAACAGGCATCTCCCTGATGTTTGGAATTCCAGGCTCGAGCAACTCCCAGCTCCCATTTCGGTGCCCGTACAGACACAAATCCTCTCTGCCTTTAATTTCAGAGACAAACAGGACATTGCATAGAATTAGTACAGAGAAAACATATCTAATAAGTAGAGAGCAAGGGGAGTGTAACAAATTGCATCTTTGTTAAGCAAAACAACTAGAAATTAAGAGGACTTCTTGCATGGCATTTGATTATAATAATTACAAATTTAAATCAAGAAAGGGAACTTAATTAAGATCAGATATTCAGATGGCTATATTATTTCCACTTTTGTGCATTTTGAGGAGGTCAAAAGTGGACAGTAATTTTTATATTGTATTTTTTAAGTTTAACACATTTAACTATACAAGTATATGAGGTATACTTCCCAAGGAACTCAAAAGCTCCTGGCACTATTCTTTTATCCAAATAAAGTTTGTTTTACAAGAAAAGAATGTTAGAGGTCAATATGGGTTCCTCGTTGCTGTTGATTCCACAAACATACATGACCAAAATTAAAATAGATAAATAAAATCACAAGTTGTTTGCTTAGCAAAAATCACATCCAAGCATTCAATGTTGCCAGAACAAACGAAAGAACAAACATAAGATGCTACAATCAAGAAGGGAAACAAGATTGAGTGTTTTAATTACCGGGATCGCATTCTTGGAAAAACTTGTCCAAATCTGCACCGCCAATTCAAAAGTAAAAGAAACTAATCATCATTATTCAGAAAATGTTACAAAATCATAGAAAAGCAATTAACAAAGCAACAACATTGACAAAAAGAAAGGGGAAAAATTAACAGAAAGATCAGCGAGTTATAATTTACAAACCAGTAGTAATAGCTTTCAAAATTCCATCCCTTCGCCCTTTAAAATCATGGAACACATGCTCCACTAGTACACTGTGGCCTTCAGTCAACATTTCATGGATTGTTGGGACATCATTTATCAAGCTGAAGAGTTGCTTCCTATAAAATTAATTCACAATTTTTGAACAAGCTTCTAATGATTCTTTTTAAGGACACCAGAAATCCATGCAATTCTAGTTGAATACTCAAATGGAGCTGCAATATGCCAGAAAATAATCTGCTTCAGAATATGATACGAAATATACCAGAATTTAAAGCAAGTACTAATTTTTTGGGATTTCTAAACTATTTCCGTGCCATGCGACCCTTTTGAGTTTCGGAGAGGAAAAGGAAAAGTGTTCAACTTCAGTTCTTAGGGATGTAAATGGGGAGAAATCTTGGTTGCTTTCCTTCCCTTCCAGTCCCTTTTGGAACTTGGTAGGTAGTATGTCGCTAGAACAATACTATCGATAAATTTTGTTTAGCAGGGGTTAAATTTTCTGTTCTGACTTTTGAATTTCGACATATTGCACAGTGCTGCATGCATTATAAATAGTTGTACCTGGATGTTTTGTCAAATTCACAATCGTTGCCAAGAAAGAATGAGAGAGAAAGGAGCCAGACATCACTATGCAAAGCAACATACGCCAACCAATCCTTCCTTGGTATTCTGTCACGGTAATAATTGATGCCAACTGTTGGCTCAGGCACTTCGGTTGGGACATCATTACTTGGCTCAGTAACCCGCCAGCTCTCGTCAGAGTACCCAAACAGACACAAACTTCCTTTTTCTGCAATTTTAGAGGCATACAAGTTGTACAGAATTAGGGAGTGTGAACAGTGTAATATGATAACATCTCAGGAACTTCTTCAAAAAAAAAAAAAAGATAACATCTCAAGAAAGAAAAGATCGAAAAAGAGGACTTCTTGCATGCTATTTGATTTTGTGTACACATTTAAATTAAAGAAAGATAACTTTACAAGGATCAGATGGTTTATTTTATTCATCTGTGCGTGTGATTCATAACAATTACACAGAAAACCAATATTTGGAAAAGCAAAATTGCCAATGACCAAGAAAAAGGACATCTTACATGATATTTGATACTTAATTTTGGAGGCTGAAATTAAAGCCTCTAGCAACAATCATTTATCCAAGAAAAATGCAGGCACACAACTATACAAATTAATGTTTGTAAAATTAAATTAAGGACCTACAGCAAGAATCTTGTATAAAATTGCATTCATTTAGCAAAGAGAACATCAAAGAATAATTCAATGTATCTGAAATTAATTGTTAGCAAGCAGGCATTAATTGAGTTGATGAATCTTGAGTTTGAAATTAAAGAAGAAGCGCACCTGGATCGCATTCTTGGAAGAACTGGTCGGCATCTGCATGATTTAGTGATGAAAAGTGAGAAAATGAAGGAAATGAAGAGAAAGAAAGAAAGGTGTAAGGAATGATGGATGAACCAGTAGTGAGGGCCTTGAGGATTCCGGCCCTGCGGCCCTTGTAGTCGTTGAAGACATCCTCCGGCGTCTTACCCTGGTGGAACAACTGCCGAACCTCGTCCATGTCGGAGTCAACAGAGACAGAGAGAGAGTCACTGAGAGACTGAGAGTTGGAGACCGAGAAGTGAGAACTCGGAAGAGTGACAAGACAAGACAAAGGGTGGGTTTTAATGCTTGCTTATAAACGATGCAGATTAGAGCCCAGAGGAGGTTTTCTCAAGATTGAGTTGCACGAATCTTGAAACATATCCAATGGTTAAACCGCTGCATAGTAATTCCGAGTGACTAGAGAATACCGACGCCTGTCTCAGTGTCTTGTAGTGGATTAGTAAAATCTTTAACCAAGAGTTATATATTATATACAATTGACAACTATTAATTATACATTCTAATAAATTGTTCAAACTATTTGTTTGTACCTGAAATTTAGAAATGTAACATCAGTGCAACCGATCTCTGGCCAGTTTGTTTAATTTATTTATTTAGCCCAAATGCCCAATAAAAAATCAGTTTGGATATTTATGGACTGTTTGGGTCGTTTGATACTTGCATGTAAATGTAACACATGACAACACCAACATCGAACACAAGGTTTACTCAAAATAGGGAGCAAGTCAGAATAGAAATGCTGCTTTTTACAAAAATTGTTTCATAATTTGGATGCAAGGCTCTCTCGCACTCTTAATTAACTTTCCAGTATTTATGTTCCTCAGTCTTGCATATTGATAGTAAAAATGGCTTTGTTAAAATACAAATAATTGAAAAGCTTGTATACCGATCGAGGAGCTGATAAAAGCCATGAATTCATGTAAACCTTGTGTTGAGAATAAACGCTGAGGCCCAAGCCCATCAAGCCCAAGATCAAGAGAAATCTAGAAAAATAAAGAATGAAGATATTTTGGAAGAATAATCTAGAGAATGAGAAAATATCTCAACTCTAGAAAGTGCTTTAAAAATATCTAAGTAAAATATCTTAGTTCTAGAATGTGCTTAGGAAATATCTTAACAAAAAATCTTGTATCTAGAATCATCCATTAGAGTAGTATAAATAGGTGGTGATGGCATGGATGTATGCACCAAGCAAGAGATAGCAAGTAAGAGTTCCAAGCTAGTGTCCTCTTCCAAGTGTAGTGTTCTAGTGATATGTTGGAGGGTAGGAAATTATAAGTAGTAGAGGTGTAAGAGTTGTAAGAATATTTGAGAGTATAATAAAATTTAGTTCAAATATAGTGCCTCTACTCAACAATCTGGTATCAGAGCCAAATCGGGGTGATTCTGCCGAAGTCGACGATCGGGGTCTAGCCGTGGGTTGGCAAGTATAGTTGGGCGATCACTAGTTGGAAGGGTGCCTGCCGACATTCTGCCCGAAGATCGATCAGGAGTCCGAAGTTGCGAAGTCGGAGGACCGAAGACTTGTGAAAAAGCTTGCTTCACAAGGTCGCTATGGATTTAGCAGGTACGACTAGTGGTCTTGAGAAATTAAATTACAACAACTATACTTATTGGAGCACCTGTATAGAGTCCTACCTTCAAGGTCAGGATCTATGGGAGGTGGTAGGTGGATCTAATACGACTCCGCCGGATCCTAAAATAGTAACGGTTGGCTCCGATAAGAAAACCACGGTAGTTGAAAATGAAGCCTTTAAAAGGTGGAATATTAAAGCCGGTAAGGCAATGTATGTACTCAAAACAACAATCGATAAAGAGTTGGTTGAGTACATACGAAAAGCAGATACCCCAAAGGTTGCTTGGGACACCCTAGCAGCGTTGTTCTCTAAAAAGAACGACGCCCGCCTCCAACTATTGGAAAGTGAGCTAATGACAATCTCACAAGGGGACTTGACAATAAATCAATACTTCAAGAAAGTTAAGTCCCTTTGTAGCGAGATTGCCGAACTTGACCCTGAAGAAAAGATTAGCGAGCAACGCATGAGGAGGATAATCGCCCATGGCCTAAGACCCGAGTTTAGCGGGTTCATGGCAGCCGTTCGAGGGTGGTCGACTCAGCCGACATTGCTAGAGTTAGAGAACATGCTCGCTAATCAGGAGGCTTTGACGAGGCAAACCACTGGAGTCTTGCCAAGGAAGGAAGAAGAGGCTCTGTTCGGCGGCCAAAACAAAGGCCGACAAAATAACAAGTCAAAGCCGAAGGTCAAAGGCAAGCCTGGTCGACAATGGAAGCCCAACCAGGGGAGCAAAGCTTCAGGGGGAGCCCAAACTCAGTCTCAGGAAGATGATGATCAAAAAGATCGTTGCTACAACTGCGGCAAGAAGGGACACTATGCACGAGATTGTTGGTACAAGAAGAAGAAAGGCCACGGAAATGTGGCAACCTCGAAGAGTCAAGAACAGACAGCTCAAGAAAGCAGCGGCAGTGAAGACACATGGGATGCTGAAGCAGCACTTGCAATAGCAACCGCACAAGTGGAGGAGAAAGAAGAAGTTGCTCTCGCGGTGGTACCTAAAGAAGAGAAAATTAACTACAAGAGTGACTGGATAATTGATTCTGGTTGCTCAAATCATATGACAGGGGACGTGCAAAAGTTAGAAGACTTGGAGAAGTACAAAGGAAATCAAGTCATCGTGACAGCCAACAACTCCAAGTTGCCCATCCGCTACGTCGGTAAGACAAAGGTCACTCCTGGACCGAATTATAAACCAGTCCAACTAAAGGGAGTTTTTCACGTCTCCAGTCTGAAGAAAAACCTGCTGTCAGTGTCGCAACTGACAAAGCAAGGTTGCTATGTATTGTTCGGACCACAAGGAGGAAGGGTCTACCGCAATCTTGTAGCATCAGGCACGCTAATAATGGAGGGACGGAAATCACAGTCAATCTACGTAATGTCAGCTGAATCAGCTTACGTAGATAAGACACGGAGGAATGAGACTGCCGACCTCTGGCACGCACGATTGGGGCATGTGAGCTATCACAAGCTCAAAATGATGGTCGAGAAGTCCATGGTTGCAGGCATATCCGAAGTAGAGGTTCGGACTGACACGATCTGCTCCGGATGTCAATACGGTAAGGCTCACCAACTTCCCTATCAACTTTCAAAGTTTCGAGCCAAGGAGCCTTTGGAATTGGTGCACTCAGATGTCTTTGGTCCCGTAAGACAAGCATCCATAAACGGGTCCAAGTACATGGTGACCTTCATCGATGACTTCTCGAGGTATGTGTGGGTTTTCTTTATGAAAGAAAAATCTGAGGCACTCTCCAAATTCAAACAATTCAGAGAGAATGCGGAGAGTGAACTCGACAAGAAAGTAAGGTGCCTCCGTACGGACAACGGTAAGGAATTTGTATCTTATGAGTTTGATTCCTACCTAAAGGAGCACAAGATAAAGAGACAATTGACCTGCCCCAATACACCTCAACAAAATGGTGTAGCTGAAAGGAAGAATCGGCACTTAGCAGAAGTCTGCCGAAGTATGCTACATGCGAGGAATGTGCCAGGGAGATTTTGGGCCGAGTGCATGACAACAGCGGCTCACATCATCAATCGGCTACCTCAAGAGAATTTGGGATTTATCTCTCCATATGAAAAGCTTTGGAAGATAAAACCCGCAGTAGGTCACTTCAAAGTATTCGGGTGCGTGTGCTATGTATTTGTACCAGATCATCTCCGCACCAAATTTGACAAAAAGGCAATAAGGTGCATCTTCGTTGGATACGACTCGGCACGAAAAGGATGGAGGTGTTGTGATCCGACAACCGGGCGCATCCACACTTCAAGGAATGTGGTCTTCGATGAAGCGTCGGCATGGTGGACACCTGAACACACACCTCAAATTGCATCAGAAGATCTAGAGTTAAGGATTGAAGATTCAAGAGACCAAAGGGAAGATCAGGAAGCACCAGCATCCGAAGAAGGTGACACCTCAAGTTCCTCCAAAGCAAAGAGTCCATGGCGTACTGGAGTTCATGAAGAAGTCGAAAGAGAGCCTCCACTCCAGGCTGAAGAAATTGAAGAGGTACCTCCACTCCCAAGACGATCATCAAGGCAGAGGAAACCAAATCCAAGGTATCCAAATATTGCTGTGATTGAGGATACCACAGAGCCATCGACCTATGAAGAAGCAGCCAAATCAGAAAATTGGCGCAAGGCAATGGAAGAGGAGATGGCGGCCTTGAGGCAAAATCAGACTTGGGAGTTGGTGCCAAAACCAGCTGAAGTAAATCCAATCTCGTGCAAGTGGGTATACAAAGTAAAGACTCGATCAGATGGGTGAATTGAGAGATATAAGGCACGCCTAGTGGCAAGAGGATTCTCACAGCAGTACGGACTAGACTATGATGAGACGTTTAGTCCAGTGGCCAAGATGACAACCATACGGGTCCTTCTAGCCCTTGCAGCAAGTAGAGAGTGGAAGGTATGGCAACTAGATGTGAAGAATGCCTTCTTGTACGGTGAGCTCGATCGGGAGATATATATGGAGCAGCCACAAGGATTTGAAAGCGACGCTCATCCAAGGTATGTCTGCAAACTTAAGAAGGCATTATATGGTCTAAAGCAGGCACCAAGAGCATGGTACGGGAAAATTGCTGAATTTCTCGTACAGAGTGGTTATACACCTGCTTCATCAGACTCGAGCCTATTTGTTAAAAATAATGGAGGCAAGATAGCTACAGTCTTAGTATACGTAGATGACCTCATCATAACCGGAGATCTAGTTGAAGAAATCAACCGAACAAGGGAGAACCTATCAGTCCGGTTTCAGATGAAGGAGCTTGGAGAATTAAAACATTTCTTAGGGCTCGAGGTCGAGAAGGTGAAAGAAGGTATGTTTCTCTGTCAACAAAAGTATGCAAGAGAAATCTTAGAAGCATACAAAATGTTAGAGTGCAAACCACTACCAACGCCTATGGAGCCAAACATCAAGCTGCGTACGGGGGAAGGAAAGGATCTGGAGGATACAAGAATGTATCGGCAACTTGTTGGAAGTCTTCTGTATCTGACCCTCACTCGACCCGACATCGCATATGCGGTTGGTGTAGTGAGTCGTCATATGCAGAACCCAAAGAAGCCACACTTGGAAGCTATCAAGAGAATCCTTCGATATGTGAAGGGTACTCTAGACTATGGAATCCTTTATCAAAAGGGTGGAGAATGCCAAGTGGTTGGCTACTGTGATGCTGACTACGCTGGAGATTGTGACACAAGGCGGTCAACAACAGGTTTTGTCTTTAGCATAGGGTCGGGAGCGGTGTCGTGGTGTAGCAAAAGACAACCTACTGTGTCGCTCTCGACAACTGAGGCAGAGTATAGGGCAGCAACTATGGCGGCGCAGGAGAGCACGTGGCTGATACGCCTATTGAAGGATCTTCATCAACCAACTGGACAGGTAACACTTCATTGTGATAACAGGTCAGCAGTTTGCTTAGCAGAAAATCCGGTGTTTCACGCAAGGACCAAGCACATTGAAGTACATTATCACTTTATTCGGGAGAAGGTCCTGCAAGGTGAAATTCAAATGAAGCTGACACCAACAGGAGAGCAAGTCGCTGACATCTTCACAAAAGGACTTAGTATGGGCAAGTTCCAAGATATGCGAGTGCAACTTGGAATGTGCAGTAAGACAGCGTTGAGGGGGAGTGTTGAGAATCAACGCTGAGGCCCAAGCCCATCAAGCCCAAGATCAAGAGAAATCTAGAAAAATAAAGAATGAAGATATTTTGGAAGAATAATCTAGAGAATGAGAAAATATCTCAACTCTAGAAAGTGCTTTAAAAATATCTAAGTAAAATATCTTAGTTCTAGAATGTGCTTAGGAAATATCTTAACAAAAAATCTTGTATCTAGAATCATCCATTAGAGTAGTATAAATAGGTGGTGATGGCATGGATGTATGCACCAAGCAAGAGATAGCAAGTAAGAGTTCCAAGCTAGTGTCCTCTTCCAAGTGTAGTGTTCTAGTGATAGGTTGGAGGGTAGGAAATTATAAGTAGTAGAGGTGTAAGAGTTGTAAGAATATTTGAGAGTATAATAAAATTTAGTTCAAATATAGTGCCTCTACTCAACACCTTGTTTTCATATGAACACTGATATATAATTTGATCACATGAGTCCGATATAATTTCAATTTGTGAATGAATGAATATTTCGGCAAACTAATTTTGCTTTTAACACTTAGAAACAAAGATATTGAGGTCAAACTTTTTGAAAATCCACTACAAATAAAAAAACATTAAGGCCTCTCAGCATAAAATGAATTGCTCTCTTCCAAAATACCCTTCAGTGGAGATGCTTCATTTCCTGTATCATATTTTCTTGTTTACTAAATTTAGTTGCCTTTTACAGTACTGCTAGCAATTATACCAACAGAAGACAAGAAAACTATACCTCAAAATCGATTAAACCTAGAAAAAAAGAAGAAGAAATCACTATCCATCACCACGAGACAACAATGTACCAACACCAGACACCAAAACAGTATTTGAGCCAAACTGCAAACTCATCCTTCATCAAAGCCACAGACTTGAAAGAGAAATAGAATGGTACAGGCAAAAGATTTGACTCCGAGAAGCACCCTTATTTCAAGGCCGGGCGGCCCTCTTCTTCGCATTTGTGGCATTTGTAGTGCTCGATGTGCTCTGCTGCTGCAGGGGTGATACCAACACACTGCCCATGGAACCATTGGTTGCAGAAATCACAAAAGATCCAGAAGTTGTCAATGTCATCACCGACGTCCCCACAGTACTCGCACGGCTCGCTCCCGCCTTCATCTTCCTCCTCTTGATCACTCTCTTCTTTCATTGCTCCCTTCCTTTTGTGCATATTCTTTATGCTTTTGTCTTTCCTTTGCGTCGGAGGTGAGGCCTGTAACACCTCGCTGCTACCAGTTGAATTTTTCCTTTCCATGGGAATTTTATTTCTACACACTATTTCGTTAATTGTGGGGAGGCTATTTATCAACTCAAAGAGCTTTCTCCTATAAAATAAACAAAAATTTTACAAACTTATTAAGTCTGGGGTAGAAATGTGCCAATAAAAGTAACAAACTAAATAAAAAAAATCACAATATGTTGTAAAAATTATTATTTGTAAGGACACTCCAGATCCATATAATTCTTATTGAACATTCATGTGAGTTGCAAATATGCAAAAAGCAAACTACTTCCGAATTAATATGTTCTGAAATATCCCATAAACATGTATAAAAATGTTTTTTTTTTTTTTGGAATAAAGTGAATTTCATTTCACCACCTCCCATTTCTTTTCGGGGGGAACATGTATAAAAATGTCAGTAGCACATACATAAAAACAGACCAATTTTATCTTGCTACCAGAATACTGGTATGGTATCAGAATACTCAAGTCAAATACTTGTGTATACAAACCAATTTGCCAATATGGATCATAGTCAAACTCACTTTAGCATCCTTAGAACACAGTACAAGAAAATTTTATCCCGAAGCACCACATAGGATAAGTGCGTAACTTCAGTTTTCTAATTACACGTCAGGTATGTACTATGTAGTACTTGCACGATTGGTAGTAATTTATGATCACCAGCTACATGCAATATAATGCACAAATACTTGTACCTGGATTCCTGGTTAAGCCCACACCTGATGGCGTAAAAGAAGGAGAGAGATAAAAGCCAGGAATCACTGTGAACAGCACAAAGCTCCAACCAGGCCATTCTCGGCATGGAACGTGAAAAATTGATGCCGACTACTGGTTCGGGCAGCCTGGATGGGGCATCCTCGGCTGGCGGAATGACCTGCCAGTCCCCATCTGAGTACCCATATAGAGACAGCTCTTGCTTCTCTGCAATTTCATAACATATCTTTAGAAAGAAGAGAAAAGAGCAGTTGTATAATTGTGTATCTGTTAAAGAAAACAGCAAGAAAGAGGACTGCATGCTAGCCTTGTTATCCTTGTTATTTGAAATTTGAGTTCACATTTAATTGCTATTTAATGGCCAAGAAAAGAACAAAAATGGTCAATTAACGTTCATGTTGTTTTCGAATTCAGAATCGTACATAACCAAAGAAACAGAAATAGATAGATTGGTAAAAATCAGATGATTCATAATTGCATTCATTTAGAAAAGAAACATCCAAGAACTTAAAGAGTACAGGTAACATAGATAAAAATCCAAGAATGCTCATTTTTATTCAGCCAAGCATTCAGTTCTTGAGTTCTTGCTACAAGACAAGTAAGGAAAGGGGGTTCAAATGCTTTGTACCTGCAGGATCACATTCTTGGTAAAACCTCTCCACATCTGCACCACAAATTACAAAAAAGAAGAGACTTATTAATTACTTATTACTACAATACAATTCAATAGGCTTTACAAAGTTCCAAGAAAACCAAACAAGATACAAACATAGCTCTAGAGAGAGTTATGATTTTACAAACCAGTAGTAAGGGCTTTCAAGATCGCAGCTCTTCGGGCCCTGAAATCCTTGAATATGTCATTCGGCGAAGTGCCGGGGCCAAACTGATGCTGTTCTCTGTGTCGACGACGTTGTGGGTCTATGCCAAGAGAGGAGAGGGAGAGCAGAGTTCTGTTGTCCATTTTGGGTTTGTCTAGAATTGGAGCTAGTAACCAACAGAGTTTAGCTTAGGAGAGAGCTTAGCTCTCAGTGAGTGTCAGAGAAAAGAAATGAGAGTCACAACTCACAACAAAAGGCGGGCTTTTAACTTTTAAGGGGCCTCAAACGTCATGACAGAATAGCTTATATGTCCAGTGATACTTCCTTATTGAAAAAACAACCTTCATTTTCGTCATACATTTTTTTCTTTTAAAAAATATATATATTTTTTTTTTGCTTTAGAGAAATTATTATTATCCTTCATATTGTTATTTGCCTTTTGCAATCTTGCTCTTTACTCTTTAGACTGTCATTTTTTTGGATCCGGAATCAAAATGATAAGATTGGATGAAACGCAATTTCAATTTGATTTTGTAACGGTGCATAATGTGGATGTAGCGGTATGATCTGACCCGTTTACTTAATTATCTATGACCTGCCTCGCTGTTTGCTGCATAAACGTTGGGTCATGAAAAGAAAATAAATGAATATAATGACGAGTTGTTTAATTGCTTCATAAGTACCAAAATATTAACATATAATTTAAAGCAAGAGGAAACTTCATCCAATGAAGAAACTTCGCTTTAACTCAAATAATTAAAACATTTCATCGAATTAATTTAGTAACTACACAGTAGAAGCTGAGAAACAGAAGAAAATTGCAAAATTGATATAATAAAATTCTCCCTTTTGTCAATCTTTAGATTTTAATTTTATGAATGATTCAGAATTAAGGTACAGCAGACAATAGTGTGGCAATATAGATACATGAATGAGCTGCTTTCCCATACTTGTTCTTCAGATTATCTAATCAATATCAATCGAACAACTAAATACAACAGATCAAAAAGTCAATAACATGTTCTATCATCCAACAAATATAAGACAAAAATATAAAATTTTCAAAAGTCCAATTGATGGAATGAAATGAGCATTCATATCGTGTATTCAAATTCATCATTTTAGAGTTGATTAAAAGGTGCTCACACCATGCCAGTACACTACAAGCACACAAAATACATAAAAGAAATTTGAAGAAAACAAATTATATATACAAAAAAGTTTGACACTGTCAATTGGTTTGTATGCAAAAGGGGGTTCTTGAACAAATCTTCAATGTCTATAAATAATGATCGATAATAGCAAAAATGCACAACTTATATTGGAGAAAACAAACTATAAGGCAAATTAAACTTCCACAACTTGAATAAACAAATCGTATACTACAACTAACATCTTCTCTGTTACATAAGTCCCACAAAGAAAGAAGTGTAATCTACAACGACAAATAGTCAACGGATAAACTTAGAATGTATACCCACAAATTACTGGCTCAGAAGTCAAAATTTCTGAAATATAAATAGCAGTAAATGACTAACAGAGTTGGTGAGAAAGTGTACGGTTAAATATATGAAGGAAGCAAAAACAAAAATCCTGATACCTTTTCTCCATTCACTCTGAACATTTCTTGCCAACAATAAATTTTGCAATGAAAAAACCAATTGTGTCAGTATCAGATACTGGGTCAAACCTTTGTACCAACACGGCTTCACTCTCTGTTAACCATTGCCTACATTCAGATTACTTCTATCAGAGACATTGATTTAAGAAGATGGTAAAATTGGCTCACGCTCTTGTAGCTCAACAAATAGCCTGTTTGCTATTCAAGGTTCTGAATCTTTTCTGACAATTGGTACAATCCAAAGATATCTACTGTATAAATCTGTTTCTGAATCAAAGAACAGTTGACCCTTAAACCAGCTCATTTATGCAATCAACTTGGGTCAATAAATTCTAATTATCAGATCGACACTTGTTAATGCAATTTCCTAAAAAATATCTTTCTCTCTTATTAGTTTTTACAGAATTACCTAATGTGTAACTAGTATCATATATATTTTGGAAAGAGAAAAGAGCAGCAGCAGTAACAAAAATACAAACTTACTCAGTATGTGTTTCATCAAGTTTATAACTTCCTACAACACCAGGTCCCCCAATTTTTGGGTTCTGCAAAGTTAAAACTAACATTAATTATATCTTAATTAACTTGTTTAATTTAGTGAGTCTAGAATCCAATCAAGGAAATGAGAGAGTGAACCTGTGGGGCAAGAGAAAGAAAATCATAGGTGTCCAAGGCATATCGAACCAAAGCCTCATTCTCTCCTGGGTTTATGGTACATCTAAGAAATCGACCAAACATATAAAATTACACCTCCCAAAAATGACAAAAATGAGGGATAAAGGAAACTTAATTGCAAAACTCACGTTGAATATACAATAACACCTCCAGGTCGCACCAGTTGTACTGCTCGGTCAAACATCCTCCTCTGGTATGTGCCATGTCTTCTCAATGACTCGATTGTTTCCTAGTAGTAATACAATTGATTCATTCTATGTTAAATATTAAAAAATAAAAGGCAAATTTAAAGTATCACTTTAAAGAAGAATCAAGGTTTGTGTGGTAGATGCTGGTTGTTCCCCCGCTGATACAAGACATTACAAAGGTATATAAGGATATCGTATTCCTAGATTTAATATTACCAGCAAGCTTCCTAAATTATGTGAATGTTCGACTCTATAGTAATTGCAGGGGCATAGATACAAAAGGGGAAAAAAAGGAAAAAAAAAAGTTTTCAAGCAGGTGCCTGACCTCAGCAGCAAACAAACGAGGCCTCAAGCCAAGAGCAGAACATGGGGCATCGAGTAAAACACGATCAAAGCTGTTGGGTGCAAATCCCTTTGAATTTGAAACTTTGCCTCCCTTGGAGTTACTTTTACCTGGTCCATTTCTCATTTGTCTCGTTCTTTTTCTCATCTCTGCATTGCTTAGATATCTTCCCTTTTCATCTAAAAGTACGAAACAGGAATGTTGAAATCAGAAATAAAGCAGTACTGAAACAATTTATAGACAGTCAAACATATATAAGAAAGTTCTCTAGGAAGAAAGCTACGTCACACCAAAAAATTAAGAGCTACATGTAATAAGTACATTTGCTACTTGCAACAAAGGTGCACTGAGGGGGGAAAAAAACATAGAGAGAAAAAACTGTGATCAAAATTTAAGTTTACTAACAAATGAGCACGTGTGAGAGGGAAAGATATGTGAAAAACCTTTTCTTACGTTGGCCAGATCATAGCATTCTTCTTGCACTGTACTTGGCTGTTCTAATACAACCTCGCTTTGGTCACTAGTGCTCGTATTGACAGATTTAAGCGCATCTAATTTATATGCCTTTATGCATGTTATTTTCATCTCATTGGCCAACTTTATTATATCCATCACCTACACAATACTTTGTTAATAACAACACAAAAAAATATAAATAAAGCAATAAAAAAGAAGTGCAGTATTAGAATCATTGTACCTTATTATGAGATCTATCAAGGGCAATAATTTCACCTTTATCCTTCATCAGGATTGCAATTGCAGTTGTTTTACCTCCTGGAGCTGCACACATATCTAATATTCTCTCTCCAGGTTGAGGATCTGGTAAAAAAAATAATTTCCGTCCAGTACGACATTATTTACATTACAGATACTTTAAAGTAACAACAAAAAGTTCATAATTTACACATACATTCACTACATAATAAATTAAGCCTTATAAGGAGAGGTCACTACATAATAAGTTAAACCATATAAGCTATAGACCATTTTATGCCTAAAGTAACAGCACCACCATGGAATTTTCTAAATGATGTTTCCAGATCCGTATTTACCTAAAACACGAGCAGTGATGATGCTTGGTAGGTTTTGAAGAAATATCTCTCCTTCAAGCACATCTGCAGAAAAATACTAACAATAATAAGTGCAATAGTATAATTCCATTGTATGCCACCCAACACTCGGTTATCACATTTACTCTAAAAGAGTTATTTCATCAATAACCCATGGAGGCATGGACTACATTATTGTGGTCCGGCAAGTTTCACACATGTTTCCCTGTAGCCCTCAAAGTTTCCAATTTACCAAATTTGATCCTACCATTTCAGCATCATTTTCATTATGAACAAATGGGGATGTCCATAAAAATAAATAACTAAATTTATTTTACTGCAGATTCGGGTTGTACATGAACTGGTTAGAAAATTTTTGCTAAAAGAAAGCATAGAGCACAATGCTATATTTCTCATTATCCCAGTAGGCCAGTACATAACTGATATTACGATCACAAAATGAATATATGTATCAAATTATTCAAAGACATACATAATTTAATGTACACAGATATTTATTGCAAGTGATGTCCATAAATTTTCTTAATGATGCAAAATTACATAAATCCAAGGACATGAAATATGGTCCCCCGCTGCATACCGTTAAAAGATGGAAGCCGGTATACTCGGTTAGTCATGTCTATAGCGACCCCTTCTTTAGCTCGGAAAATCCCAGCACGAGACATTAAAGCTACGCCTTCGCCAATGTAAAGGCCATGCCTTTCTTTATATCTCACATCTGCCAAGACTATGTTGTAAGTACAGATCTAAATTGGCAATGGTGACATGGGTCCACTTAAACCCACAGAACAGTAAAATTATCATAAATGGCCCCCGGTTCCCCATTCTTTTTAACAGAAAAAAAAAACTGCCCAATCATTGTGCTGAATTTGGGACAGATATGCAGTTGTTCACTGATAGTGTATGAGAGCCAAAACAAAATGTTGAACTTAAGATATAAAGAAACTTGCCAGAGGGGTTGCCATGGAGAACAGTGCCACGCGTAATACCCAACGCCCAGGCGCCAGTGTCGGTCATCTTCTCGATTGCAACAGATACGGCCACCTTGTCCCCTTTCTCAACGTGCGCACTGCATGCCATCACACCCGGCACATATATCTGTAAATACACATGCATGAAGGTGTGAGAGAGATCAACAGATAAAGGCAGTACAAGATGAGGAAGAAGAAGAAGAAGACACTGAGGTAAGCGCATATGTATATATAACAACCTGAGCTCCTCTGAGAACAGCCTCGGCGCATTTGCGGCTGACAACGACCTCCTTGAGGGGCAGCTGCTCATCATCATCATCAACAGGCTGGTGCTCATAGCACACCTGATGGGGGCCGGTGCCGCGGACGCAGAGGACGTTCTCAAGACCTGGAATTTGGGAAATGCACGAGTCGTTGTCGTCATCGGCAAAGCCACTCCGCTGCAGATACTGCAGCAGGTTGTGCCTGACTTGCGGAGTGGAGGTGGCGAGCGTGTTGACTCGGATGCAGGAGTAGCAGGAGGGCCTCCTGACAATCAAATCCATCAATCAATCAATCAATCAATCATATTGATCGTAAAGCAAGCAATTAGAAAGGGCAAGTGAGGAGGGAGGATTAGTTAGTTAGTTACGCACGCGAGGGCGGCGGAGATGCGGGCGAAATGGTGCGAGCCGTAGGCGGCAGAGAAGTAGGCCTGGACGTCGGGGTTCCAGTTAAGGGTCGGGTTGAAGGCGTAGCGACCCTCCGCATCGTTAGATGGAGGAGGATGAGGAGGAGGCGAGGAGGGGTTCATTGCGTGGTGGAGAGACGGGGCGACGGCGAGGGAGTGGGACTGAGAGTGAGAGTGCGAGTGAGAGCGAGAGCGGCGGCGGAGGAGGAGGAGGGTTCGGATCGCGGATGTAGATGGATCCGACTTCAGCATCAGATTCGGATTCGGATCGGGTTTGAGTATGTATGGTATTGGTATGGGTTTTAGAGTTTTAGTTGGGGGTTTAGTTTTGAATTTGGTCCCTTGTAGTGACCCATATTAGCGAAACAACCCTCCCACGCTCCCGCCGTTTTTCTTTCTTTATCTTTCGGGCCCTCGAGGCTGGCCTATGCACCAATTGGCAACTACTCTTACATTATGCGTAAATATTTTTTAAATAATTACAAGTCTAAAATTGATTTAAAACACAAACAAACAGACTAATATAAAACGTTAATGTTGCAGTTTAGTATTATCTGGTACTTAATTGGAATCTTAACGTTGTTTTTTTTTTTTTTTTTTTTTTTTGGATAAAAAGATGAGAGTCACGCTCCCAAATTTTGCTGATGAAAAGTGATACATCCAAGTTCTAACAAATTAATGGTATATATAAGTTCTAACAAATTTTGCTGATGAAAAGTGATACATACAAGTTCTCCCAAATTTTGAGAATGTGTTAGACAAACAATCCTCCACCAAAAATCCCTCAATTCTGTCCCCCAATCAAAGCGCGACACCT
Source organism: Cyperus esculentus (assembly GCA_030179965.1). Classification (NCBI taxonomy): domain Eukaryota; kingdom Viridiplantae; phylum Streptophyta; class Magnoliopsida; order Poales; family Cyperaceae; genus Cyperus; species Cyperus esculentus. The sequence goes on along the minus strand of JASGLE010000047.1, from coordinate 2,952,409 downwards.
GTCAAAAGCGTGTTGACTGGTCAAAGCTAAAACGCGTCAATACTGAACTCAGTGCAATGCCCCCCGCACGTAACTATAGGTGTTTATTTATTTTTTTTTGAGAAAAAAAAAAGTTATATTTCAAATATAGGATTTATATTGCAAATCCAGGTATTTATATTTTACATCCGAGTGTTTCATCTCTAGGTGTTAATATATCTTAGTCAGGTATTTATATTTCAAAACTAGATATCTATATTTCATATCCTAGATGTTTTTATTTTCAAAGTGTAAATATTTCAAAGCCAAGTGGTTATGTTTTTAAAACCAAGTGGTTATATTTCACGTCTAGTTATATTTTTACAAATGTTACGTGTTTATATTTGAAAGTTAGATTATTACATCTCAAATTTGGGTGTTTATATTTCATAGTCACGTAGATATATTTTAAAACCAAGTGTTTATATTTCAAAATCATGTGTTTATGTATTTTGACATTAGGTGTTTATATTTTTTAAACTAGTATTTATATTTTGAAAGCTAGTAATGCAACCTTTTCAGTCAAGGTTTGTGATGTGTCTCAATATCAATTTTTTCCGATCCAATCCAAGGAAGCTTTCTTGGACCATTATCGATCACTGCTAAGTGTGGATTGCCAAAGAAGTCTCACTTCCATGTGAGAGAATCACCCGCCCTTGGATCTATGTAGCTAACCCTCTTCGTTTGATCGACTTTACTTGTTGAATTCTCAATTTGTCGGATGTAATTTGGGGAGAAATGGAGTTCTCTTGGAAGACAAAGGAATTAAGCGACGAGCTAGAACGGAAAGGGAAGGGAAGGGACCGTGTTAAAGGTGTACAAAGAGGAGTTCGCACAAGCTGCTGGAAGCGAAGTTGCTATTTTAAGATGCGGGTACGAATCGGGGGGACGGACTTACGGGATATAAAGATTTTCTCTTTGAGAATTGGCGCGTCCAAGGAATAAAACTATTCAATGAGAGTAATACCTACCATCTATAGGCTATTTCATAGTGTATTTGTTACATTTCGTAATGTATGTATACAGTCACAGAGGGAGGGGGTTTTTGGGGGGCACTTGACCCCCCTTAATTGTACCCAGAGTGTTATACATTACATATATGTCACACATATATTACAAGTTGATGCAAATTTTTGCCCCCCATAGATTTAGTAGTTACATTTCTTCTTATTCATTAAGTGTGTGTGAATATGTTATCTTGATCAAAGTTTTCACCTTAGATGCTACCAATCAATAGCAATACATGAGTCGATTTTATTTTTCTTTAATTACCATCTATCAAAAATGACTTAATTATTATGTTATGAATTTCAAAAAAGATATCAGTACATCATGTAAAACATTAAATTATTTAAAGAATTGCAACATACCAAATTGATTGATATCAAAAAATTTAGCAAATATATTTTATGAGCGGAACAAAATCACTTAGATATATATGAAAAAAATTCTTTCACTCTCCACATCGTCTCTGAAACTTTATTTTGTCCCCGACTTCAATTCCTCTAATATTACCATAGAGATATTTTTAAGGAAAATTCCTAAGCCATCAAAAAGTTGTATGCAGTGGCGGACCTTCAGCCAAAATTAAGGAGGGACCAATTGAATTTAATTCAATTTACAAGATACATTAATCAACAAATTTCAATATTTATAGATAATAATTAATTTTTTTTTTTGTTGGGGGGGGGGGTGCAAACTTTGAATATTAGGTAATAATTCATTAATTTACATGTGTTTTTTACAAAATTTCAAATATTAAGGGGGGGTCGCTGCCCAGGGTGGCACCTACAAAGGTCCGCCCTTGGTTGTATGCCATGGATACGGTTCAACAATATACTGGTATGTGTGTTGTCCATGGTCCACCAACTCAAAACGACCTCGTGATTTGTAGATAAAAATCTAAAAGTTTTATATTTTAGTTTTTTTATTATATTAAAAGCCTAAACTTAAATGTAAATTGCTAGCCACTAATATTTTTCACTCATTCAAATATTTTTTTTAAGCGTCATCCATTTATATTATTAACTTACGATTTTAATTTTTTGTCCCCCAACAAATTCTTTTTGGCTTCGTCACTGTATGTATAGACAGTTTTTCAATGCAAGATGTTTCTCATTCGATAATAATCTGAACATATAAAGGGAGAATTTAAAAAATCTCGTGTATAGTACATGCATATAAGTAAACTTATTTAAGGGCCGCAACCAGGGAAAACCATATATATAATTGCACTAACAGAATGGAATATATATAATTCAAATGTATTAATATGTTTTAGTTGTTAGAACTTATTGTAAATATATCATTATATCTATCTATCTATATATACACGCGTGGAAGGTTGATTAATAATTAATTAGGTGACCCAACTGTGTACCAACGTACCCACATAATTCATTACACAACCAAAAATCCGAACTAATTGACCTAACAAATTCCATTTTTATTAGTCCGACAATTCCTTACTAATCCCACGAGTCCCCTAGTATGAAATGAAAAATAAAAAAGTTATAACATATAAAACAGTCGCACAACAATAATGAAAACATTAATTTACAAACGACAGATGCCCCCATTGACTCTTCACTAATTCCGCTTTACATTATGAGTCGTAAGAAGTAACCACCCTAATATCTATTCACCGGGTCTAACATATTTTTTTGATGAACAAATATCATTTTTTAGTAAACATTTATATCTTTCTGATCAACATATATAATTTTCCAGTAAACAAATACACTACGGTTTTTAGTAAATATTTATGTAACTGTAACAAACACATTCAGATTTTGAGAGACAGATGGATGGATGATTTACTTTATAGGTGTACTATACATGTTTTCCTTACATTTATTCTTTCTTAATTTCCTACCAATCCAAACAAACTGCACGTTCCAATTATCAAATCAGCAGCAATCCATGCATGAGCATAATTCAAATATTCATATTCATCATATTATTCATAACCAACAACCTTTTTATTTCTGCCTCCTCCTTACAAGTTAAGAGAAAAATCAATACACATAAGAATTAGGAGAACGGCCATGAGACATCATCACTTTGCTGTCGTGCTTACCGACTACGCGATCGTCGGCATCTCGCTGTCCTTCTTCCTCGTAATCGTGTCCCTCCTCATCTTCCTATGGTACAGGAACCGACGGCACCAACATAGCCCTCCCTGCGCCGCGGTTGAGGAAACTAGTGTCACCTCGCTGCTGCCTGCCGGTTCATTTCCCATGACCGACCTTGAGGCTGCCACCGATGGCTTCCATCGTTCCCGTCTCATTGGAAAAGGCCGTACCGGGACTGTCTATAAGGCGTCCAGTACTGCCCATGGCACTGCCCGTTCCGTCGCCATTAAGCGACTTCACTCGTCTTTGGTGCTTAGCCACCCGGGCCCGACCTTTGCTATGGCAATAAAGTCTCTCGCTTTCGTTGCTAGCCACCTGAATGTCGTGCCTGTGCTTGGCAGCGCTGAGGCCCCGGGAGAGCGCATCGTCATATATGAGTATGTCCGGATGAAGACCCTAGAGACTCTCATGTACGGCGTTGGTGTCGATGGGGGGCAGCTGATGCGTCACTTGAGCTGGTGCGCGCGCGTCAAGATAGCAGCAGGCATTGCACGCGGAGTCGAGCATCTGCACGCATCCACTGCCCTAGGCATCGTGCACGGGTGCCTAAAGCCGTGCAATGTGTTCGTCGACAAGGACTACACTGCCAAGGTAAGCGATTACGGGCTAGGGTTCCTCCTCCAGGGCAAGGAGGGACGCAAAGGCATGGATGGATACGTCGATCAGGAGGGGCACGAGGCGTGCCGAGAGAACGACGTGTACGCATTCGGGGTGATCGTGTTGGAGATACTCAGCGGTAGGAAGAGCGAGGAGGGAAGGCTGGTGGAGTGGGCACTTCCTCTCATTCGGGCTTCGAAAGTCGAGGAGGTGTTGGATAAGAGACTCGTGTTTCCATTTGCGGAGGTTCAGGTTCTGACAAGGATGGCGAAAGCCGCCTCGGCATGTGTCGGTAATAGCCGGGGGTACCGGCTAACCATGGCTGAGCTGGTGCAAATCTTCAATAGATTAGAAATGGAGTTATGTGTGTAATTTTTTTATATTCTTTCTTTTATATTTTTTGGCTTATTGTTCTCATGAGATGTTTAATATTAATTTTTGCTTAACTAATTAAATTAAGGTATGCAAACCATGTGATTATAATTAACTAAATCATAAAACAGGAGACTTGAATTAATTAACAAGTCATTTTTTTTTTAATAATGCGGCTTGAATATATCTGTAGGAAATCATTTTCCCCCTTTCAGTTTATTGATTTATTAATTCCCAGGTTAAAATGCAAGAAAATTAAATTAAGCTGCTGCAGGCAACTCTTTCGTGCAACATGCATGGCTTAATTTATACTACATTACAATATAAGTGATATTAATTGTCTCAGTTAGCCACTTTATAAGGGAAAAATTATAATTAATCTGAGTCTTGTGATAAATATATGCAAAATAATATCAGAAATCTAAATTATGCATTGATGACCGTTATTAGTACAAGTTAATCAATTAAATTGTAAAAAAGGAAATGTTTCTTATTTAATTCTTATATTGTGGTTAATGTATATTTACAATAGTATCTTAATTAATATTTTGCCATCAAATAAAATACGAACTATATATGGGATCAGGCTAAAACTCAATTCCTTCAAATTAAATGTTGCTAACGTTTCTGTTCTTATGTAGTGTTTCAGCACTTGACAAATGTAGAACTCCATTATAAAAAATCTTTCACTTTTATATGTATAAATAATACTGTGAAAACGTTTGCATTTCACTCGAAATTCTAGCGACCTAAATTATACTTTGTCACGCCCGAAATTGTGATTTATGGTTCCCATTAAATTTATCATATGAAAGTAAGCACTTTTTATTAATTTCGGATTTTTTAAAATCCATGTACAAACAAGCACTTTTTATTAATATTTAGAGTCCTTTTGAAAAATCCAAAACAAATACTTAAAAAACTCTAAAAATGGAAAATTGTTGTATCCCCCAATATTTTTTATATAATAAATTTAATGAGAACCATAAATCAAAATTTTGGACGTAACAAAGTATAATTTGGACCATTAACATTTCGGAGTGAAATACAAACGTTTTCCATTATTTTAGCTCTATATAACATATATTACATAACTAAATGCATGATCCACAAGTTTTGTTTATCATTATCAATCTCATAATAATTCTCGTCCATATAATTCATGGGTCATGTCATGCCTCTCCCTTTCCCGCCATTGACCTTGATAATAGTTAGTGGGCTCTAATGAGCCCAGTTAATCTTCTTTTCGTATATAATAACGGGACATATATATTACTATCATCCATTTCATTATTCCCGGCCCAATAAATCTTGCGTTTAATTTAACACAGGATGTTAATTCTTGCTTTATACATGAAAAAAGCAGCCCATTCTGCTCCAGTGTACCAAAATAATAATTCCATCAGTCCAGTCCAGTGTCCAGACGACCAAACATAATGCAACGGTGAATACTACAGTTTCAATATTTTCAGTTCTGTTCAAACACCGGTTCCAAAATATTCAATATATTTATCTGAACATTGTGAATTAATTCATCATTGCTTATGATTGATGATGATGGTGTCGTTAAAACAATATTTTCAAATTATTTTTTGTAACAACTTTAAAATCTCGCTACATATATAATAGTACAAGACTACATTTTAGTACCCTATATAAAAAACGATGACATTATTATGGTCTGAACTCTGAATAACAAATTTCTTATACTACTATTTATTTTAAATTTTCTTTATTTTATTTTATTTTATATTCCTAGCAATCCGAATTTTTTGCAAATCCATTCCCACAATCTGTTCTAACCTTGTACAAATATTATAATATAATATAACCTTGTGCAAATCCATAAACCATAAACCATAAACCATAAACAATTATTATAATATAATTAATTCCAATACGACACAAGTCATGTATATACGTGATGATGCACATATATTTGACTCCTTTACGAAATCTTATATTAATTATACTCCATCTCCAAAGGACGAAGTTGAGTGCAAGCAAACAAACTCTCCTCATCAAACCCATTAATGGTTACTCCAAGACCCGATAATTAAACCCATTAACTTCTACACTAACAATGCCAAACCCAAAAAAAAAAAGAAAGAAAAAATCATATATCTATACATATAATCGCTCCTTAAATTCTTCAATTTTATTACATATATATGACCTCTAATTAATTTGCTCATTTCAAACATATGGTCACATTGTGAACCGGAGCAGCTTATTGGGTTCAAGTTCTTTGGATAAAGATCATAACTAGACCCGGTACCGGTAGAGGCAAAGTTGGCTTGCCTTGCCAACTTCGTGTCTTTACCAAAAAGGCACACTAATAATACGAAACTTGCCAATTTATGCTTCTCATTCAATTTTGTACCGCTCACAAGCAACAACATGTTGACAAATGACAAGCAGGTATTAATCTATTTTCTGATACCAGTACAAGTAGTAAGCATTTGCAGCATTTGATTCGGGTGCTCTTATGTTATGATCAACATGTGAAGTGAAGCAAGAAATTAAGAGCAAACAATAGAGATGTTTTTGGACAAAGGATCCATAGACTTGGTACTGGTACCATGTGGCTTAGGATTGATGTTTGTCTACCATCTCGTGCTTCTGTACCGGGTTCTTCGGTACCCCCATAAGACGGTTATCGGGTACGAGAACCACAACAAGCGGGCATGGGTTGAGCGTATGATGCAGGTTCGATATATTAATTAAAAAACACACAATAACATTCATGTTTTTTTTTTTTATATATTTCTTGTTTTTTTGTTTGTTCCTTTGTTCATTCTTTTGCAGAATGGTTTTCCATGAAATAACCTTTCTAATTTGTTAAAATGTATATACATGTCCCCTCGAAAGTTCACCTTCTTTAATTTAATTTGCATTTCTGTTTTTGTCCTTTCATCTGTAGATGAACCCAGACGAGACGGGATTGGCAATGTCGGTAATAGCGAGCAACATATCGGCATCGAGCAGCTTGGCATCACTTTCAATTGCTCTGAGCTCGCTCATTGGAGCCTGGGCCGGGAGCTCGTCATCGATCTTCACGACCAGCATAATTTATGGCAACACCAGCAAGACCATCGTCTCGGTCAAGTACATCGCGTTGCTCATCTGCTTTCTTGCAGCTTTCACTTGCTTCATCCAATCCACCAGGCATGCATGCAACTCCTCTTTCGGTTCTAGCAATTAGTTTTCCAGTACCGAACTTCGATCAATTATTTTTCAATTAATTATTTCTGTTCTTGCCGATAATTATTTTGCTGAGAAAAAAGAAACTTGTCTTTCTTTTTGGTCCTGATAATTTTTTTTAGTGATGTTTGATTATTTGTCAACTGATTAATCGTCATCTGCTGCTGTAGATACTACGTGCATGCGAGTTTTCTCATGTCTACGCTAGACTCCGACATACCAGTGAGCTATGTCGAAACAGCTATAATTCGGGGCGGCAACTTCTGGTCGACAGGTTTAAGGGCGTTGTACTTCGCCACGACTTTGCTCCTTTGGATATTTGGCCCGATACCCATGTTCATCTGCTCCGTGTTCATGGTGCTTATCTTGCACGTCTTCGATAGCAATTCTACGCCTCTCCATAATTACATGTACAGACCGGCAAAGAATGCGAATCCTCATAGGAATAGAGGTGTGGTGAAGAGAGAAGGAAACGTTACTCTGTCTCCTGTGTATTCTCCTATCAACTATGTGAGCTGAGAGTGGAAGAATATTTGAATTTTAAGGTTCTTTTTTATCATACATGATTGCTGGTTATTGGCTAGATGAAAAGATCTTTTTTTTTTTTTTTTATAGGATTAGTATCTGTCAGAATAAAGATATCTGATGCAAAATATGGTCATGGATCTTTTGAAAATTGAAATTGCTTGTTTGAAACTGTAAAATAAATGGTAATCTATAATTTTCAGATTACAATAAGTTAGGGTTCAATTGATTTAATTTTGTGTGCTAATGATTTATGTTTTACTTTGCTCTTCATCATGAAATATGTTAATGATAAATTCAAAGATTAGATAATATCATTCATATTTCCTTGTATCTAATATATTTTGATATCTAAAATTCTTTTGTTCTAAATCCCGAAATCCAGAATTTTGTGTTTGTATGAAGGTTCATAATTTCTCATACCACTATTTTCAGCCACTATCAAAGTGATACAGAGTGCAGAGTTGTCATGTGATGTCAAACCTGATCAAAACTTTAATTTGCATGTGATCAATTCAAAAATTTCCACTGCCTAATTTAGTAATTTACTAATTTCTATGATCAACATGAACAAAATGGGACAAGAAATTCAGAGATGAATTATAAATGATACAAAATTCATCGACATGGCGTGTGTCAAGTACAGCCAATCGATCCTAACAGCATCTAACCTAGCCTCTCTTCCTACTTATTTGAAAAAAAACAGAGTACATAGTTCATATCAAGATCATAAGGTAGCAGAATTACTACAAGAGAGTTAACTGAAATCATGCAATCTATCAAATCCGAGAAAATTAACTTCCTACAGGCTACAAATGCATTAGCATCTAGCACAATGGCACGCGATAAATTAAGATATATAACCATCCCCATAAAGTACGAAAAATGGATACTGAAGTCATTCATCCATCAATGACATAGATTAGGAACTTATGTGTCAAGAAAAGAAGCAGCCATCATCAGCTCTTGTACAATCTCTGGCTCTATATGGAACTCTGTACGCTTCTCGGTGTAATTCGGTTCATTTCATTCAACAATAAATATGGTCAGCATGAGTTTTCAGGAGGAAATATGCAAGAAATAATCAAGCTTTCCTAATAATAATACCAAATCTTGCATTTGCAATGTAGTTTTAGTTTAACAGGCAACAATTTTTGCTGCTAAGTGTGCATCGTCTACAAAAATCAAACTGTGCCTGATTGACGAACAAGTAAAATCTTGAAAAATTCAATTTAATGAGCTCACATCACAATTAGCAATGAAGTTATGGACACAAGCATAATTTAAAAAGGAATTTTACCTGGAGTACCGAAGACTCCAGTAGAAGTAGCCGCAAACCTTCTCTAAAATCATACCTCTGATCTCAGGAAAATGCAGCTCCTTCTGTCCCTCTATAAAATTTCATTATTAGAAAAAAAAAAATCATAAAAGTTATGAATTCTCTTTGAGGAAATCAGGTTATAGCCCACCTCAAGCACTCAAATTGAACTTTTACTAAATCTATAAGAAGCTCAATGAGAAACATGTCAAAATTAGAAGTTCAAGGTTTCAAACTTCAAAGTGTCACTGATTTGTTATTGAGTTTTGCTCAAAGCAGCAGCCCGAAATCGACACTTACCTGGACAGTTTGTGAGCATGTTGCTAATGGTTTCTGAGATAAGAGCCACCTTCTTCTCGATAACAAACTCATATCCATCACTGCTGATCAACTTTACCATGTCTTCGTTATTCATCTTTTGAGCTCTCTTGCTCTATGAAAATTTTGGTGATGGTGGAGGCGCGGCGGTGGCTCTCTCTTCTCTCTTTAATATGAGATATATATACATTAATTATAAATCTGGATATATATATATATAAAAAAATTCTAGCGTATAATAAACGAAAGGTGAAAAAAGAAAATTTATTTCGGTTTCATTGTAGCAATACAGAAATACAAATATCCCTGGCACATAAGAACAGCTGATTTTAAATCCAATGGTCTATATCTAGACAGTATAATATGGATCGATCAATCTGCATACATTATACCAAATCTGATCTATTTATCAGTAGAAATTTCTCCTATGCAATTAGACGGATTCATTAATTGTTACCTTCCAAATCAGGCTGTGCATTATTTCAGTAGAAACAACTTCCAACCAGCTAATTTTGACAACAAGTACTCCTTTTGGAGTGGTCTATCGGTAGCTTAATACATTGTAAACATTATATGCACGCCAAGGCGCCTATACAAAAAAAAAAATACTTACCGACACATTTTCCAAGCATTTATATCGATGCATAGGAACTTCTGCATCTGTCTTCATCCTTTTTCCCTTTTGAAGCCCATGTAAATCTTCTTCCTCCAGGTATTTATTTACTCCACAAATTAAGCTTTAAGATTCAAGGGCACCGAACTGCTTGATAGTGAAAAGAGTATAGATTTCAGAGTTAAGAAAGACTAGCTGATATATTGATGGAATTACGACGCTAAGAAATGTGACTGCTCCGCCAAATTATAACAATATATCACATTTCTCTATATCATTGAACATCTTTAACACTAGTAATGACTATTCCAAATATATCGTATTTAAGAATACAATACAAATTCGATTTCTTCATTTTGGAAAAGTTTCTAGGCTGGTTGATCGAGTGCCACCGATATATAAAAGAAAACTAAGTTCTAAACTGAATTGCAATTTGCAAACTTCACTGGTAATCATTTACTTTTAGATCTCAAAATGTTTTTTATTATATTTATACGTAATAAACAGATAAATTAAACCATCATTTGTATTCTGAGAAAATTAATGATACGGAATCTGAATTCATTCAAATATTAAGTACCGCAGAACATGTCTGCGGCATAATTATAATATGGATGTACAATTTTATGTAGCCAAAATGGGAGATAGAATAGAAGAACGTCAAAATTGTAAACCAGGTAGAGAAATGAGTTACCTGAATGTGAATCTGTTTGTCAGACGACGCCAACAGCAGCAGTAGTTACTATTAAGAAAGGAGATAAGGAAGGGAGGTGAGATCGAGGGGAAATCAAAGTGCAAAGAGAGAAGGCAGGAGAATGAAATCAATCAAGGCAACGGAACAGAGGAAGTTTTGATTGATGAATGCCGCAGGCCAACATAACTCATCACACTCTGTATTCAGTCTGTAACGCGTAGCCAGAGCCAGCCAGTAGCCAGTACTCAGTAGCCTAATTCAAGCCTTCACTCCTTGGCGCCTTCGCCAAGTGCAACGGGAATCTTGAGACAATCCAACGGTTTACGTGCTTCAGCCTTTGGGCCGAGCCGGAGTTAAGGTCAGGGCCCAAGAAGTAAGCCTTTGAGCTGCTAGCTACATCTTTATATATATTTTCTTACAAAGTAAGAATCTGGGCCTGACTGGCTGATGATTAATTGCTTCCACAATTCGACTTGATCGTTCAAGTGATTATATTATGATACAAATTGGAACATGCAGCTGTTTTATTAATTTCTTGATGTATGAATTAAATTCGTGTCATGTGATGTGATAGAAGGATAAGTTCGAGTACCAATTTCTGTTACCTTGTGGGATGGGTATGAAATGAACCTAAAGGTTTCATAATGTACTTGTTTGGAATTAAAATCTATACATAGTGGTTTTGGATTTGGTTTCCCTGAATAAAAGCTGCTGGCTTAATCTTTTTTTTTTTTTTTCTGATTGTTTTGTCATCTGGAGGTCTTAATTAATTAAACAATGGATGTGGATAATTATTGACTATGTACTATTTGAGACTTTTAGGTAGGGCTGGCAACGAATCGAATCGAATCGAATTTTATCTAAACCGAATCGAGCTGAAATCGAACCGAGCCAAAACCGAATCGAGCTGAAATCGAACCGAGCCGAAACCAAATCAAACTAACTCGAATCGAGCTCAATTATTATAATAAATTATGATTACCATAGATAATTAAAGCTAAAATAAGTATATTATTTTGTCATTTTTTGATAATATAAACAAATTATCGCTATTTTTTATTAATTTTATAATAAATTATGATTAAAAAATTATATTTTATTAATTTAACAATAAAATAAGTATATTTTGTTAATTAAATAATAATTAGGTATATTATTACAAACAATTTTGACAAAATAGTTCAAAAAATGTGCAAATTACTATATATCGAGCTATTACGAATCGAATCCAAATCGAATCAAGAAAAAATCGAGCCGAGCTAAATCGAACTCGAGTTGAAAAAAAATCGAATCGAGCTTAGACCGAATCGAGCTCAGACCGAATCGAACTCAAGCGAATTACGAGCTACGAACTTTTTTGCCAGCCCTACTTTTAGGTTAAGATCTGGAATTTTTATTGCCTTGCTTTTCAGGAATAAGGTCCTTACCCAGGAAGTAATGCTGAGACGACATTTTCAGTTCACACAGGGATGCTGCTTATGTGGTCAGCCTGTGCTTGAGACCACGGTGCACTTGTTCTTCAATTGTCAATATACGACATCCTTCTGGAACTGTTTGCAACAAAATTTTGGATTTACCATTCTACACAGGGATATGGTACATAATGCATTGGAGACTTATCATGAAACACTGCCGATAATACCCCCGGGCTCAACAATCATATGGCAAATCTGTTTTATTGCTGCTCTTTGGAGCATCTGGAAGGAAAGAAATAACAGGGTATTTAGAAATGAATCTGTGCCGCATTTTGTTTTAGCTAACAAGACTTTTGATGATGTTAGGCTGTTTCACCAATACTGCTGATCTTGCCATTAGGATAGCTTAGACTCCATGGGAGAAAGCCTTTGGCCCTTGGTTTTTCATTTCTTTTTTCTGTTTTCTTGCAATGTATTATGTTTCTGTACTTTACATTATATGTTGGTAGCTGCTATCAACTTTCGAAAAAAAAAAAAAAAAAGTCATCCCTCTAGCTAGCTGGTGCTGTATATGCTTGGAAGGCATATATATCAGCCCTAATTAATTCTTTGATAAGTTGTCACATCTTTGCTATATATAAAAGTATATTGGAAAAAAATGACATGTAAGGGCTATCTTCCCCAAATAAGAAATCTGAGTCGTTGATCATTTTCTTGGATAGATTAGAACCGTTGATGTACGTTAATGCCCGTTGACGTTCTCAACCCATTAAAATTAAAGGCCCATATAAATTATCTCAATTTAAGACTCATTACATATTATCTTAAAAGTTTATTATAAGAAATAACAATTTCATCCCAAAGCAAGGTGTGAGCTTTTCACTAGTATATATAAGAACATGCAGCCAGTTTCTTGCATATGTTTTTGAGAGAACAACAGACTCCTTTTTGATGATTAACGAACTCAAATCCGATACTGCTAATCATCTTTACAGTTTCTTCGTTGTTCCTCTTTTGCCCTCTTTCTCGTCTCTTTAATATTGTGAGATACACATTAATCAATGATTAAACTTGATATGTAATATCAGCAATATCAGCAAAAGGAGAAACAAAAGGAGAAATAAAAATTGAAATTCATTTCGGTTTCTTTTCAGCAATATCAGCAACTGATAATCTGAGATCCAACAGTATATGAACTGCACTGTTAATTTTAGGTTGATGGGAATAGCTAATCCTGTGTGAAATGGACGTACGTCTGATTTGAGGAAAAAATCCAATGAAATCCGTATGCGTGCATGTATATATGATAATTTTTCAACGATAAATAAAGAATTGCATCAACGTTGTCAGTAAAGTAGTCTATGCGAGTAACACCTAGCGTCCATAGAATATCTATCCATAGCGTTCATAGGTTACAAAATCAGATCTATTTGTTATAAAATCGGATGTATTTGTTACATTCTGAGTGTGTCTATGGACGTATGGTTGAATTCTTAATGGACGCAAGATGTTTCTCTATGCAATGAGTATATACTTGCTTGCAGTTGCATGAAAGAAGTGAATTATTAATTAGGATTAATTTTTGGTGTACCCATCCAAACACTAAAATCTCAGATTTTATTTTTTTTAATTTTAAAAAATGTAAAAATCTTTCATCTATGTAGTAATTTATTTGATGATATTTCTGCACTTCTACTAAATAATTAATTTATTCATTTGCGGTTTGTCAACACTCTTTGATTTTATTTCTGCACTTCTACTAAGCTAATGGCACTTGTAACGGCACTTGTAACATAATTAAATTTGTATGTCTAGATATGAAGAACAGCCCCTAGAAGAACTAAAATAACAAATTATCAAATAAATAGGCCAATCGGGCTATCTAGCCATTTTTTGTACAACAATGGAACAACAAATGTATAAGAGAGCACAGAAATTTACTTCATCTGCACCAACAGGATCAGGTTCTTATGAGATGTGTAAGTTAGATTTAATATGTGCATGTTCAACCATCAACTCATCAGGCTTTTAAAAGATCGAACAAAAGATAGAGCCCAGACTCCTTTAATGTGCTCTGTGCCAACTGGTAACCCTGTCACCGAGTCGACAAGTTGGGGCTAGTAGAAACATGCAATGTGTGAAATTCCTTTTATCTAACAATTTGTAACTAAAAAATTCACGGCAACGAGGCTGTTGAATGCATCCCGATCTACTTTAATTATTTCAAATACAGAGTCAATTATTCACATCAAATGCTTAACAACTCCAAACGACAGAACAACCAGAGCAGCGATCCAGCCAGCAATTTTTTATAAATCCAGGAAAGGCAACCCCACAATTCTATAGATTTTAGTTCCTAGCAGTATATTAGCACTTAAACTTCATACCAATAAAAAGGTACCAATCACCAGAAATAAACAGAAACTGGTACGAAGTTATCTGTCTATCGGATGACACAGACTATGTATCAAGAAAATTAGCCGCCATCATGAGCTCAAGTGTGATCTCTGGCTCTATATGGAACTCCGTTTCCTTGCCACTGCAAATGCAATTAATTTCATTAAATTCCTCGTAAATAACGTAAGTCAATGTGGCTTCAGAAGATACAATACAACTCACACATGCCTAATGCAGAATGTTTGGTGCGCCACACAAGAGAACACATTAACGACTGTTTGGTACAGTTGTAATGTATATGGCTCAGTTTATTGACATATTAGCAATTGATACACAAATAAAGTTAAACATTTTCTTTCATATAAATTTTCAGAAAGAAAATGTAGCAGTAATAATGTACTGGTACGCACTGTAATTACCGGTCAATTCCAATACTAGGACAGATTTTGTGGATACAGAGTTGATTTGATTAGTTCAGACAGACAAATTCAATCAGCTGACACGATACGAGGTTATATTATACTCCTAAGCATGGATGTTTATGCATGCCAGAAAGCTGAAACTGGCAAGGCAGCACAGGAGAAAGAAAGGAAGAGAAGAGAAGGCGGACCTGGAGTACTGGAGAGACCAGTAGAAGTACTGGCAGATCTTCTCCAATACGGCGCCGGTGATCTCCGGGAACCTCACTTCGCCGTGCTGCGTCTCCGCAAAGCTCCCTAGGGTAAGTAAGTAAAATTGAGTGGAATTAATTACAGAATTGAATAGAATTTGGGGAAGATTGAATGAATTGAGGGAGGGGAGGGATAGATAAGATACCGGGAGAGGTGAGCATGTTGCGGAGGGTATTGGAGACCATGGCGGCCCGGCGGTGGATGACGAACTCGAAGCCGTCGGCGCTGATGAGCTTGACGCTGTCCTGCTGCTCCCGCTCCGCCGCTTCCTCCGTCCTCATCCTGCGCTGCCCTCCGTCTCCCAATCCAATCCCAATCCAATCCAATCTCGCGAGCGAGCGAGGGCAGTCGGGTTAATTGAACAAATTGATGAATAAATGAATGAAGGAAATGAAATTCCTCAATTGAATGCTTGCCTTGCTTGGCTTGGCTCTTTTCTTGTTTTCTTTTCTGTATTACCCTTCTGTGTTCTCCAAATCTCTGCTCCAGTTCCACCCAGTTGCAGAGTGATCCGACGGATGAAGGGGTTCTGTAGATTAATGAGCACGCATCTTGATGCAGATCGGACGGACAGGAAGCTGCGGAGTAGCAGGTGATAAGGATTGCCAGTTGCAGGTCACTGAGGAGGAGGCTCATCAAAACTAACGGCGACACGTATCGGACACCGTGTCTGTCTGACAGTCTAATCACTTCTTTAACAAACTTTAACAACTACTTTAAAGGAAAAGCCCTTCGCTTTTCTTCTAATCACTTCTGCCTCTCCTCTCCTTTCCCCTTCTCTCTCTTTCCCACTTTCTCACTTTTCCTAATCTCACTCCAGTCACCCCATTCCACTGCCCACCCACTCTCTCTTCCGCTTTCTCCACTGCCCCGTCCGCCGTCGTCTCCGCCGCCTCGATCGCTCTCCTCTTCACCCACAGCCTTCTACCTGTCCAAACCACCACTGCTTCCTTTGCTAGGTACTGTTTGCTCCTCACATTTTCTTAATTTCTTCAACCAAAACCCTAGGTGTGCAAATCTCGTTTCTACCAAGAATGCTTCACTTCTTGGAAGATTAAAAGGGGGGGTTTGATCTGTTATGCTGGGTGCTTGTCCAAATTGCAAACTTTTCAGTCAGATCAGTTGGGATAGTGGAGTTGTGTTAAAAAACATAAAGAAGGCTTCTAGTTCTATTGGAGTTGGGTGGTAAGATGCGGGGAAAAGGTTTTGCCTTTTACTTGAATTAAAGTTACATGAGGAACATCAAACATTATGTTATTTATCTGGAGATGTACCAAAGTTGGATGGGCTTGTTTCTATGAAGACCACATTTGTGATTTCATAGCTTAAACTAGCAATATTAGAGGTTTGTGATTATCTGAGAATACCCAAATTCAAGTTAAATCGGGGGAATAACGGTCCTTTGCAACATCTTGAGGAAATCAGGATGTAAACTGATTGTTTTTACAAACAATGAGAGGAAAAAATGGAAAAGATTACATGCCATACTTATTAACATATTACTTAGTAGCTTTAATGTAATCAATTTTATTGAGAAAACCAGGACCATATTTATTTCTGTTGTCGTGTGTAAATATTATATACTCTTTAAGTAAGGTGAATAGCTTGCACATTTATTGTCTTTATTTTTTGAGGACGGATTGCACATTTATTGTCATTAAAATATGCATTCTGTTAGGTATTTGTCATGTCAATTGGACATTATCTTTGTAATTGTTAATCTGTTCTCATTGTAATAAGGTACGTGAAAGAGAAGTTCTGAAGAAGGGATTGCAGCCGCCGCTTTGCTGATCTGGAAAATTCGGAGATCTGGTCCTTCAAGATCAGAGATGATCTGACATATACGATCTTGTGTACATTGGTCGCTGATGTTGTGGCATTTGAATCAAGTTTTTGATATGGCAAATTGAGGCACTTGTTAAGTCTGATAGAGAGGCCTACTTGTTGCATAGGAAGAGGTAAGGATGATAAATATGGATAACTGGCAATTTGTTAAGGAGTTCGATATGAACTTTTCAGAAAGTTTTCTGCTTCTTCTGGATGTTTGCTGATAAATTGGAATGTGTATGTTCTGATTTTTCTGTTACTCTTATTCTAGGATATGACTGAGAGAATGAAAGATTTCTTAGGAAGCCCGGGTACATGGAGCGGATTTGCTTTGAGAAGTGCACAGTGCAGTTTTGCGGCTGCATCTGTTGCAGTTATGGCATCTGCTAATAGTTTCTCCAATTACACTGCCTTTTGGTACGTTATTGGTCTGTCCCTATATTGATTTGATTTGTTGTAGTTCTGACTGCTGCGATGCAAGGTATGAACTAGTTGGGATCTGCAATTAAATGTAGGTATTCCTTATTTTGGGATATTTCAATTTTCAGCTGAGGCCATAAAATGAATTAAATGGGTTAAATATTACAATAGTAATAATTGATAGTCGTGGGAAAAACTTACGTGATGTGATTGCAATAGCCCATATTTTTATGCTTATGTAATAAGTTTTTTCATGTGATCATGCTACACTATATGTAGAGTTAGACTATTAGTCAAACAAGTGCCTCAAATTATTGTTACCATGTCCAAAATTTTGATTTCTGGTGTTTAATCAATTCTTCATATAAAATACTGATGGATGTAAAAGTTTTCCAAATTTGGAGTTTTCTAGGTATTTATTTTGTACTTTTGGAAATAGCTTAAAAGTAAAATAAAATATTGATGTTTGCACATGAACATAATGTTATTTTCGAAAATCCAAAACAAGTTAGAGAACTCCAAAAATGGAAAATTTTTGTATCCCCCAATATTTTTATATGAAGTATTGGCTGAGCATCATAAATCGACATTTCGGACATGGTAACATATAATTTGAGGCATTTGTATTTGTGTAATAGTCTAACTCCTATTATACACGATAAAATGCTGCTTTGTTTAATATTTTTTCATGATGTGTGCACGATATTTACTAATGATGAACACGATTCGTGCATGACTCATGTTTGTTGTAGATGCTCTTGTCTGGTGGCATGTCATACTTAATTGTGCATCTGTTATTGTTTTTATTGTTGAAAATTGTTGACTTAGTTGATTGCATAGATGATTTCAATTATTACTAATTTTGGACTTGCTTTATTTTTTTTCCTGAAAAACTTGTAGTTACTTGATAGCATCAATGGGGCTACAATTGCTATGGAGTTTGGGTCTTGCATGTCTTGACATTTACGCACTTCAAACCAAAAGAGACCTTCGCAATCCTGTGCTTGTTAGCCTGTTTGTGGTCGGTGATTGGGTATATCTCTCTCTCTATTAATAACCAGTGTTGGCTACTCTACCTGTATGGGTACAGAAACATTCTTTTAACATGAGATCTCTGTGTCTATCTTAGGTTACAGCAATCTTATCTTTTGCGGCTGCATGCTCCTCTGCTGGGGTGGCACTATTATTTGAGAAAGACGTGCATTTCTGTAAAATGTTCCCACAATTAGCTTGCGGACGGTATGCTCTATCGGTATTATTGGCCTTCATGACATGGACTTTCACTGCCACCTCATCTGTCTCTATGTTTTGGGTCCTTGCATCCCTCTGATTAACCCCTTTTGCCTCTTGCCCCCCACACTCCCATAAAAAATCTGAACGCTGCATGGTACATTTTGTGAGTTTACTTGGCAGTTGAGCCTAATTCTTCTTATTTGACCTATCAAAAGTAAATATGTTCATCCTTTATGGGGTTGTTGTATTGTCTAACTCACATGGTACACTGATAGTTGGTCTAATGACAAATGTAATGTTTTCTTATGTATTTGAAATTTGATTTGAGGTGATTGAAGTTGTGAGATTTTGACCTTCATATTTATATTTAAGAAAAGTATGTAGATCCCATTCAAGTCAACAAAATACAGTACTATTTCTTTACCCTACTATATCTACTGGACCGGAAATGGATGTACTGATACAGTTTGCGCGCATCTACTGAACAATAACGGCAAGTACCAGTTGAACATATTATTGTTTCTGACATGGTTAATAAAAGCAGTTGGAAATACAAACTATAATACAAAAAGAAATATGTATGGTTCACTTTATTTTTGCACACCTTTCCAATCAGTATATATATTTACTGTATACATGTAGTATCACTGTTAACTGAAAAAATGGTTTCGATTAATTGAAAAAGGGTACCAATACCGATACCTGCAGATCAAAATTTGAAAAGGAAGCGTTATGAAAAGAGAAAAAAAAAAAAAAAAAAAAGTTGCCAAATGCTGATAGCAACCAATATTTGTCGAAATAAAGCCCTTGGTTATCTTTGAATGACATTTCTGGAAAGTTGTCCTTTTTCTTGTGCACGTACTGGTACAAAAGATTTGGATACTTCACCTTAATTTTGGATCCATTGCAGCTCATGAAAGTTGAACTCTTTTCTTTGTAAATCAGACAAACATCTCATTTTTGTTTTCGAAATGCAATTAAACTGTAAATTTGGGCCAAGACCTGGAAATGCTGTTGCCTTTTTATTAGTATAGATAGAGTCATAAACTGATTAATAATGTATGGGGAGAGTAATATGTATATGTGCCGATAAGTTGGCATTTGAGACTAGCAAAGCTTCATAAAAATAATAGAGGAAAGTTCGATTTTGGTCTATGAACTATTACATTTTATTTAAATTGGTTCCCAAACTATTTTTTGGTTCAAATTAGTCTCTGAACTGTTGCATTTGATTCAAATTGGTCCTTGAACTCTTTTTTTGTTCAAATTGATCTTTAAACTTATAAGTTTGGTACATATAATCTCTAGAAGGTGCTTTTGTATATACTAACTGATACTGAAATTTGTACCTAAACTATATTAGTTAGCATAAATAGAAGTAAAATGGGGAGTAATACCAATCAAACCATATAGTTCAGGGACCATATCCTTACTAATAATAAAAGCATATTGGAAAAAATGATATGAAATGACTATCCTCACATCTGAGCCGTTGATCATTTTCTTTGATAAATCAGAACCGTTGATATACTTTAATGCCCATTGACGTTCTCAGCCCATTAAAATTAAAGGCCCATATAAATTATCTCAATTTAAGGCCCATTACATATTATCTTAAAAGTTTATTATAAGAAATAACAATTTCAGTCCAAACCAAGGTGTGAGCTTTTCACTAGTTGAACCAAAAAATAGTTTAAGGACCAATTTGAACCAAATCCAATAGTTGAGGGACCAATTTGAACCAAAAAAGAGTTTAGGGCCCAATTTGAACCAAATGCAATAGTTTAGAGACCAAAATCGAACTTTTCTCAAAATAAAACTAATCTATACTTCATTATGGTAACTCTCTAACCATATCACATTATCAATATTAGTTCCCATTTATTTTGTTTGAAACCATACCACATCATCAGTATTTTATCTAAAAACAAAATTTAACTTTAAACCGATCCAACATTTATAAAATAATCCAATATCTATGTTTTTTTTTTTTCAAATTATTACATTATTATTGTTTACATCAAAAATTTAAAACTTTCTTCAGAATTTATTTTAATTTAATTCTATAAAATTTTAGATTATCTATTTAATACTAATTTAGAGCGAAACCCGAGTTCCTAGATTACAAACTCCAGTGAGGAGGGATCCGGTGCCAACGGTGTCAAGTCTGCGATTTTCATATCCAAATTTTGATTTATATGGCTCAATAAATTCTTTATATCAAAATCTTATAGCATGCAAAAAATTTTCATTTTTGGAGATTTTTAAGTATTTATTTCGGATTTTCTAATAGCAACTATACAATATTAATAAAATAATCAATGTTTCATATATAACTTTTGAAAAATCTGTAATAAATACTTAAAAATCTCCAAAAATGAAAAAATTTTGCATGCTATAAGATTTTGATATAAAAAATTTATTGGGCCATATAAATCAAAATTTGGATATAAAATTCGCAGACTTAACACCGTTGACACCGGATCAGCCTTGGCACCGGATCTCTCGTCAACTCTAGTAGCCGTAACTTTTGTAAGCACAGATCCCATACAAACCAATCACATGGGTCTGTCTATATTTAGCAAACGAAGCCTGAGCCCCGGCCCGGCCCAACACAAAGCAAAAGGGATGATCGAAAGAAAGAAAGGGAACAGAATGTCAGAATCCATCGAGAGAGAGAGGAAGAGTAAGTCAGCTGTCAGGCAGGCAGGGAGTGAGGGAGAGATTCATATCGTATGAATGAATATGATGGCCTTGAGCTTGAGGAACTCGCTCCTGAAGAAGAGGACCCAACTGGGCGCTCCGTCTATCCTCCGTCGCCTCTTCAGCCCATCTCCCAATGACCCTTTTATTACCGACGAGCTGAACACCAATAAGCCCGGCACTGGCACTGGCACTGGCAGCACCTGCATACTCGGCCCCGACCTTCCCGACATCTGGACCCCCCACACCTCTAGCAGCACTACTGCCTCCACGCCCGCTGCTGCCCGCACGGCCCCGCAAGGTCTGTTACTCTGTTCTAGGCAGCTCGGCATTTTCACGAACACCTTCCGGGCTGTTTTATTTGTTGGTTTACTTGTTTAGTGTATTGTTTTTTTGGCATGGAATGAACTGTGAGCCATCTGAAACTGTCACTCGGATGGTGCATTTTGCTAGACCATCGGCTTTTTCGCTGAGGCATTTACTCGAACACTTTGTGGGCAATGTTATTTTCTGGTGCTTATTTGTTTGATTGTATTAATATTTCGGGTTGTGATCCTTCTCGTACATTTCGTGTAGTTAACCATCACGCACCGGCAACTATCATTGATGGTGCATCCATTGCCAAGGAAATAAGATCTCAAATTGCCGAGAAGGTCCAGGATTTAAAAACCTCTTATGGACAAGTCCCTGGATTGGCGGTCATATTAGTCGGCCATAGGAGAGACTCTGAGAGTTATGTCAGGCATAAAATAAAGGCATGCCATGAGGTCGGAATAAGGTCTTTGGTCATGCAGTTGCCTGATTCCTGCTCATCGGAGGAGGTGGTGAAATCTGTTGCAGGATTTAATGAAGATCCATCTGTCCATGGCATCCTTGTTCAGCTGCCTTTACCACAGGTACACATTCATTTAGAGAAGCTAGTACCATGAATCATGAGCTACATCCTTTCAGTGAAGGAGCCTTGGGGTTTAGGGTTTAGTATGCAGGTGAATGAACTTTTGTAATTTGTAATTTGCCAATATCACTACATGACAACTTTTGCAAAGTTTCCCTCGTTCTATTCTACTTCCTTCCAATAAAAGAACAGACTAAATGAAACGATAGCTCTTGGTGAATGTAGCACATGGATGAAGAAAATATACTTGGCGCCATTAGCCTAGAGAAGGATGTAGATGGCTTTCACCCGTTAAATGTGGGAAACCTTGCATTACGTGCAGGGCGACCCCTTTTCATACCATGTGCTGCCAAGGCATGTCTTCAGTTGCTACTACAACACCAAATTGACCTCATGGGGAAACACGCTGTTATCATTGGACGGAGCAAAGTTGTTGGCCTCCCCACCTCCTTACTTCTGCAGGTATATATGAACTGGTCCCTTTTTTCCCCTCAAACTTGTCCAATACCCGTGCAGTCTTCACAAATAACTTTTTTGATTTGAAAGTACAACGAACAGTCAGAGGTATAATCAAATGTAAAATTGCTAATTGAATTATATATGTATAAAAAAAATTTTCTCTGCAGATGGGATGAAAACTGTTGGTATCATGTATTTTCAAATGATTTTCAATTTCTGAAAGTTCTTTTGTGGTGATAGGAGAATTGTAAGAACAGCTAGATGTTATTGGCAAAATATAGTTAGCATCTGCTGTAAAAATTCTATGAAAGTAATCTTTACCCATTTGCTCTCACTGTTTGTGATTGTATGAAATTTGGCTCAAACATGCATTGTTTTTTATCATTTTCCAGAGACATCATGCAACAGTGAGCATAGTTCATGCATATACTCACAACCCAGAAGAAATAACACGTGAGGCTGATATTGTAATTTCAGCAGCCGGTGTGCCCAATCTTGTCAGGGGTAGCTGGATAAAGAGAGGTGCTGTAGTAATTGATGTTGGCACGAATCCTATTGAGGTATGATACAAACTCACCAGACAATTTTCATGCTGCACTGATCTGGTCTAGTAGAATAACACCAACCAGTCAGTTGACTCATTTTTCTTTTGATCATTCTTTCTTTCGTTACTTAATACTTGTTGCACGGCTTAGATTCTCCATAGTGAAACAAGGTTTTTCCAGTACATTAACTTAATTTCTTTCTGATAAGGATTCTGATAGCGAACATGGGTATCGCTTGACTGGAGATGTCCATTTTGAAGAGGCAGTGAAGTTGGCTGCTGCAATCACACCTGTGCCAGGTGGTGTGGGTCCCATGACTATAGCAATGCTTCTTTCTAACACACTAGATGCCGCAACGGAGGCCTTTATATCAACTGCCCGGTTGCAGTAAATACTTTGATGTACATGTCAATTATGCTAATTTTTGTTCTGAATACCCAGCTTTTCTCTTTTTTGTCTTACGACCCTTCAGACTGTAGAAGTTTTGTAGCCCTTAGCCACTGTTACAACTTAACAAGCACCTGTTGTGCCGGTATAGGGGTATGAACGAATACAAGTAGATAGATTAAAATAAAAAGGGGGAAGAAGCCTCCCATCCTATCCATCTCAAAAGTTTATGTTCACAAACTGATTGAAAGTTCAAAATTTCTGGACTCTTTGCAATTGTTGTCTCGTGGAATAGATCAATTGTTGTATAATCTCATAAGCTAATTAGGATGTTCTAAATCTCCTCTCCCTCTTAACCCCTATCCATGTTTCACTATAATTTATCATTAAAAGCAAATAAAAAGTAATGAGGACAATGGTTTTCATCCCTCCAGAACATGATTGAAATAAACACAAACAACTCTCTGTAGCTCAAATAACTCTAATTTGGTTCAAATAGAGATATACTACAACCAGATTACACGGCTGCACCGATCCAGGGGTTATTCGATCCATCCAAACCGAACTTGGCTTGTGTATCTGTTATATGATATGTATTCTGCATACACTATTACAATTGCACGTCCATAGTTGGCTATAAAACACGTACAACTTCGCGGCTTTATTGCAACAAAAAGAAAAAAAAAATCTGTATTTGTTTATTGTGGTTGACAAACAGTCAAGTTTGAGTACGTGAAATTCATGATAAATTTACATAGTTCAACAAAAAAGTGTTCCGCAAATTCACCTCATTTGGGATGAACTGTACTTTTATTCCCATTATTATTTCTCTCACATGAAGCAGAAAAACTTCATCAGCAAAGCAGCTTCAGTTAAGTGCAATATTTTGCTCAGCTATCCAAGATTGTCCAGGCTCCACTTTTACATTTCCAATCTGCAGTAGATCACCAACAAAAGTGGAAATCATTATTGTCTACATAATTAATATAAAAATTAAAAGGAAAATATAAGGAAAAAAACAGGGTTCTTGTTCGAGAAACAACTATCTTTATTTACCTGTGCATTTTCTACACAAACAAAATCTTTGTAGCACGCTTCCATCTGTAAGTGCGGGTTCCACAAGACAGCATCTGACCAGCTACATTTTGATTTTATACAATAATTAAATTAAGCTTCACATAATTCTTAGAAAATAAATATTAAAAGTATTAAGTAAAAAAAAATGGTGAAGTCATTACTTGGTGTTTTCAAGAGTGATGGTGTCACCCAATCCATTTTCAAAAATAATCTTATTGGGTGCATTTAGGTAAATGCAGTCGACAAATCCTGGAAAATCAACTACTTCCCTGCATCAAACGACATGCAAAGTATACTGGCATAAAAATGTGCAACAAGTTAAACTCTTATAACTTTAAACTAAAATAAAAACGTGATGCTAAGTAACACAAACCTCTCTTCAGTGCCCTCAATAGGATTTTGAGGATCTGGATCCTTGTTCAGGGTTTTACAACCCTTTAACCCTTTTACTTTTGCCCCTGTAACAGAAGCCTATAAAGCAAACCAAAAACAAAGGATTTAGGAAACAAAATTAAGTAGACTGCTTTGAAGGATAAGTAAAAAATTATCCACAACCACAAGTTCCCTCTACAAAAGCCTCTATATGTCATACATTTCTATGAAAAGATAATATTCTGTTACCAAAATGCATTAGAAAATATCAACTAGCATGTGGCAAAATAATATCTTGTGACCAAAGGAGAATAAAATTGTGGTTGAACAAGTCACATTTGTTGTTTTGGAATATTCCATATTGAAAAGGTACCATTGAACTTGTGGCAGTAGCAAATGGTGAAAGCTCTTACTTACACTAAAATAGGTATGGAGAGCAGAACTGAAGGAAAATGGCTTCGTATCGGTGTTCTTTATACTCAGAGACGTCGACAAGTTCTTTTGACCCAATGTCACCTACAAAGTTATTATGAAATAAGAAAAAAAGCACGACAACATAAAACAAAGTTGCTACACAAAACAATAACTGGTATACCAGGCACAACATAATGCCATACTAAGAGGTACTGCTTGTGAGATTACTCAGGGTACCAATTGGTACTGCTTAAGATTTCTCAGATGCTTGTGTTACAGACTGAACACAAACCAAACTATGAAACAACAATAAAAAAAGAAAAGTAGAGAAGGTTCACTACATTTTTCCACATTTTTCCAAAAGTAAACTGTTGAGAATCAACGCTGAGGCCCAAGCCCATCAAGCCCAAGATCAAGAATTATCTAGAGTAATGTGGTGTTTAGATATTTATTAGGAATAATCTAGAACATTATGGATATAAGAAAAATATCTTAGGTCTAGAATTATCTATAGAAATATCTATGGAAAAATATCTAGGTTCTAGAATTCTCCATAGAACTAGTATAAATAGGGGTATGGGGTTGGATGTAGGAACCAAGCAAACCAAGCAAAGTAAGGTTAGAGCAACACACTCCATTGTAAGAGTTAGTAGTAGCTTGGAGGTTAGGATTGTAGTAAGAAGCTAGGGTTATATGGAGGTTTAGTATTTGAGTAGTAGTAGTTGTAACAATATTTTGAGATATAATAGAAAATATTGTTATAGCTAGTGCCTCCATACTCAACATAAACTGTTATGGTTATTTTACCAAACAAATGTTATTATGAAACCTGTCACTTGGATGCTCGATATGAACCAAGTGGAAGTATCATAACCCGCACTCTTTTGAAACAACAGGAAAAGAGCATGAAAGCATAAAGGACTGGTGGTAAATCTGACCTTGTAAAGAGCATGAAAGCTGAAGTCCCACATGGAGCGGCTATAAGCGTCATCTTTTAGTTCCAACTTAACTGCCGTTCCTCCTTCGCTATTTTCTGAGTCTTCGTATATCGACCAATTCATGTTTCGTGCGAATCCATGCTGCACATTCAATGATTAAAACAGCAATTTTTCCTAATTAAACCTTTTTGCGAGACAAATTGAGATCTTTACCTGTTGCATAGCACCCGGGCCGAACTGGGGGAAGCAATGTGGAATCCCTCCACTGGTTCAAATTGAAAACAAAATTCAATAAATTTATGAAGAAGTATAGCAAAAATCCATGCACTGGAAAAGATATATTGCATGTATGAGAAATAAACACCTAATTGGTTTTTTGCCATCAAAAACTGCGTCAGGCCGAACAAAGAGCAGATCCTTGCCACCGGGCACCTTCCAAGAGGTGACGCATGCCCCGAATAGATAAATTTCCGCCTCACTGCAAAAAATTGAAGATCAAGTTTGATTATAAATTACTCTAATGGTTGTTTTATGGTAACAGTAACTTGAGAAATGTTAGTAACTGACAATCTTCTAATATCATAACAAAAACTTAATAACAGGCTAACTAATTACATGAGAAAATAACATCATGGTACATATTAAACTGTTTTTTTTTTCACACTTTTAAAATTACCAACATTATATTTATTCCACTATCCCCCAAACAAAAAACAAAAAAAGGGGGAAAGAAGAACAACAATTGACCTTCCAGCAGGGGATTTCAAGGTGATTTTGGGAAGCCCACCATTCCCTTCCGAGATGTCTACTCCCTTGGCTACAGTTCTCTGCTCCAATCCCGCCCTGACGCTCATCCCACCTCGCCTTCAAAACAGAAAAAAGATCACAACTTTCCTTGGAATCAAGCTAGGATCAAACTAAATTACATTGTTTTTTTTTGTTTTGCAATTCAATACCATTTATACCTTGTTGCAGTGCTGCGAAACCGGATTGTGGGTCTGGAGATGGAGACATGGGGGGTGGTGAATAGAGAAGGAGGAGAAGGAGAGGAAGCCATTGTTGCAGTGTGGAGAAGGTTTGGATGGACCGGGCCTTATAGACCAACAGACCCATTATTTATTATCACTTCTTTAGTTAGTGCTTGTTATTGTTGAATGAGTTTTCATTTTCTGACCTTAAAGATAGATAATGGTCCTTGCTCCTTAGTGGATATCAAAGGCCAATTGGTATATTGATCTATTTATGTGGGCATAGTTTAGTTGCTAGATAATTAAGCTCAAAAGATTTTATGTTTGATAATGTATATATATTATCATGTCCTTTTTAAGAGATAATTTATAATATAGTTTCATGATTTCATGCATGCTTTGTCTTTTAGGGTGCGTTTGGATTGTGCAAGTATCAGTGAAAGAATAGTAGAATAGAGAATAGTAGATGAAATTAGTAAAAAAATAGTGATTTTTTTATTAGCAAAAGAATAATATAAATATGATTCTATTCGGATAGTAAAAATGTTGTTTGGATTGTTTGTTTAGAATAGTGATGAATGGTTAAAAAGAAATACTAGCTAATCCATGTTTTATATATAATAGTAGAATAGCAACTAATCTCACTATTCCGGATTAGTGATTGTGTGTTTGGATTCTTCACAAGTTAGAAATAGCTTACTAATCTGAATAGTATTTTACTTATTAATGCTATTAAGCAATAGTATTATTTCATTCATAGTCTATAACTCAATTAAGCAATAGTTCATTTTGGTATTTTATTTAGAAAATGATGTTAAGTTTATAATTATTTGTTTGGATTTGAAAATAATTTACATGTCAATTTACTTATTTCTTAAAACTTAAAAATAAAGCGGATTTATGTTGTAACTGTTTTCCAAAATTTGGAAAGTATGTACACTCTTATTTATGACAAAAATATAACAACGCTTGGACAAAACAATTTTCAAATAATGCCAAACATAAATATCAGTGTGTCATTTTCCTTAGGATCATTAGATAGGGATATGCGTTTCGTTGATCTTGGGATATTCGTTTGTTATTATTTCCTTTTTGTTCAGTTTTATATTAAAAGGGGCACATTTTAAGGATAGAAGAGTTCTGTATCTTTTTAAAATGTTACATGTTTTGTTCATTACAAAGTTTATTTCTTTATATCATTATTAAATGAAATTTGGCATTTTTTTTACGACTGTCAAAATCGAGAACTGAAGGAAGGAATAACTTGTATATGATTCTTTTCAAGTGAAAAGTGTTGCCTTAAAATATAGTACAATAAAAGATATTTAAATTTTAGTGGGAGGTCGCGGGTTCGAAACCTGGTTGAGAGGTTTTTTATAGACATTTAAATTTGAGTGGCTTGACCCGCATCTTTATCTCAAAAAAATAGTACAATAAAAGATAAAATAACGGGAAATTGACCCAAATAATTTTAATCATCATTTTAAACCCTACATATATAAGCATCATTTTATATGTGGCGAAATCACTTCTAAAATAAAATAAAAAAAAAACATGAAATTAGAACTAGTTAATTTCACAGACATATTAATTTACATGCATATATACATATATACAGTCAAAAGGAAAAAAGTAATTAATATCAGGTTAACCACAATTTATACAATTTTATATTTATATTAGAAAACCAACGACAGTCTTACATCATTTGCATCTTAATGATCAACACTTTTAATTGCACCATGATCATCTCATCCTTTTCTCTCTTTGTTGTCTTCGCATTTGTACCGGCATCCATGCCGCCTCGGCTTCCCGGTATCCTCAATGTCGCTGTCGCTCTCCATGAACAGAGACCGAAGGCACCGCCTCCTTATGCGCGGCGCATTCGCGGGTCTCCTCTCTTGATTCAAATCCAGCCCTCTCATCATCCCGGGTTTCAACCCGACCGGCTCCTTATAAATTCTCTCCACACAATCCACCGAACCGACATCCTCCCGACTCGAAACAATCTCTAGATGGACACCCGGATCCCTCGCAACGCACGAACTCTGCTGCAGTGCGGAGTTGTTTATGCTCTGCACGTTGTTGTTGACATTCGGAGTCGCGGGAGGCGAGCTGACAACGGCGTTTCTGATCGCCATATTCGCTCCCAAATTCTCTCCTGCTAGAGTTATCATGAACACACCATCCTGGGCACTGTTGAAAGATTTAGTACCAGAGATCGAACCTTTGAACTCCCCCAATTCATCGTGCGGGACGGTCGAGATCGAAATCTTGGTTGGGTTATTTTCGTTCTGATTTTGCTCGAAGCTCGATTTTCTTGAGATCTTGAGCTGCACCAAGTCGCGAGACTTGGTTTCGGGTACATGGTGTGCTGCAACTGGATCTTCATCATGGTTAGACATAATGAGCAGCTAAAAGAATGTTGCTTTCATGGCATATCAAATGAAGTATATATGTTTCTTCCAATGAAGAGAAATAGTTTGTCTTACTGAAAAATGGGACCTCTAATTGCAAAAGGATTTAATTTGGAATTATGCTGAATTTGTCAGGAATTAACAAACAAACTCCTTGCAAGTACATATATACAAGATGGATTTAAAGAGTGGGGCCTTGGCAATTAATTCTGATTGTGGCTTTTGAGGCAGGGTTTGAACCTGATACCAAAATTTTGGAATGTGATCAGGTTAAGTTTGCTTGAATCTTCTCCATTCCAAGATGTAAAATTAATATAACCAGATTACTTCACAAGGCTGCAACTTGAGCAGAAGGTTTTCTTGAATTGCAATTCCCAAATTAATTAAGAAGCTGCTATCTATCATGTTTCTCTCTTACCTCTCAAGTTTATATATTCTCATATGGCTCCTTGTTCATAAAGGAAAGATGAGTGAAGTATAAACGGCTCAGATTTTATAATAGGGTGCTCTTCTGATTGCGGGTCCCATCTGTCAGTGTCTTATATATGGCAGGATCCTGCCATAGACAACTGTGGTTAAGAACTAGGCTTTGGTTTACTGACTAAAAGTGACGCTCTTCGTGTGAGAGGTTGCGGATTCAAAACCTGATGTGGTCTTTTATAGACATTTTAATTAAATTTGAGTGTCTTTTTATCTCAAAATAAAAGAAAAATCCGGTAGTGATAGATAAACCATGGCATGGAGTTGTGGTATTCGAGAATTCTTTTTTTTTTTTATTTCCACTCGAAAAGAAAAAAAAGAGTCAATATTTTTGTTACATAAATAATATTTTAAAGAATAACTGAATGTATTTGACTTGTGAGTAAGATAAGAGACATAATAATATTGATGTATTAAAAAACAAAAAACAAATTAACATATAACTTCGAACGTACATAATTTTTTGTAGGAATTTCACATTTCAGAATTCTCGTAGAAAACCGTAAGCTGGTATTGTTTTACAAGTTTTGAGAAAGGATCCAAATGATAACAAAATTTGGTGTCCTTGGATATCACAAAATATATAATTTGTACATAAATTGAGAAATGTAAACTGTTAGATATATTATAAATTATCTCAATAATATATACACAAAAAATAATGAAAATATAATCTCATTCTGATAGCCATTAAAAGAGGAGAAAGGTTCAT
The DNA here is from genome assembly GCA_030179965.1 of Cyperus esculentus. Taxonomy (NCBI): domain Eukaryota; kingdom Viridiplantae; phylum Streptophyta; class Magnoliopsida; order Poales; family Cyperaceae; genus Cyperus; species Cyperus esculentus. The sequence goes on along the minus strand of JASGLE010000047.1, from coordinate 2,921,286 downwards.
AAAATTTAAACCATTGATTTTTGTAAATACTTGATGCACATGTAAATAAATTTAAAATGAATCAAATGATATAAGTTTTTATATATACAAAACATTCTATCTTGATATTTAAGAGACCGACCCGAACCCGACCCGACCCGACCTGAACTCGAACCCGACCCGACCCGACCCTATCCGTGTTTCAAGGAAAGTCAGACTGACCCGAACCCGACCCGGAAATAGAGGTGCAAAATTTGACCATACCAGAAAAACCCGTCCGACCCCGACCCGACCCGACCTAACCTAAAAAAATGCAGACAGCTGTCAATCTGATACCCAACCCCGACCTGACCCGACCCGACCCGATATTTTCTATTTGATCAACCCGACCCGATCTGAACCCGACCCGACCGCACAATCTGCCACACCTCTAGATCCATCCAGTCAAAGTCTGGCTTCGGTTGCAATTTGGATTTTCATGAGTCGGATTATCACTCACCGCAGGTGGCGCCAAATGAGTTAACCTTACCGCGTGCTTCCGTGTCTCTCTCTCTCTCTCTGGAGTCTCGCGCGGCCCGGCTCGTGTAAAGAGAGTCTTGCCCTGAATCTCCTGATCTGAATAATCTGATCACATCACATCACAGATCACACGGATCACACTTATCCTGATCCATCCTCAGTTACAGTCAGTTCCTCACTTACCTCCTCTCTCGTCTCCTCTCGTCTCCTCTTCCGACACAACAACAACGACGACGACGACAATGTCTCTTCTCCAGCCCCATCCCCATCCCCATCCCCATCCAACGTCCTTCCACCGGGGCCGTCACGGGATCACCCTTTCGTCTTCCCCAACATTCCCGATCCGACGCGGGGGCCGATCCCCCTCATCCTCGCGCGTTGTCGTGCTCGCAATGACCGCCGATGCGTCCTCCTCCTTCCCTTCCTCCGTGCACCGCATGGACCTCAACCAGTACATGGTCACCCTCGACCGGCCCCTCGGCATCCGCTTCGCCCTCTCCGCCGACGCCCGCGTCTTCGTCCACTCCATGCAAAGAGGGGTCGGTACGCTACACTACGCCAACGCTGCCTATACCTATTCTTTGCCTTCCCCTTTTCTCATCTCTCTCTCCATCTTCTGATCACTTGCTTCCTCTAAAACTTGTCGATTTGTTGTTGATTTTGTATTTGCAGGGTAATGCAGAGAAATCCAGGATCATCATGGTTGGAGACACACTCAAACTAGCCACTGCCTCATTCAATGGCGCCTTTGTTCCGATCAAAGACTTGCAAGATACACAGTATACTTCTTAATTTTCATCCCATCTAATTGCTCTAACTGCATATGGTTACCTGTCAAATATTCGAAATTGAATTTGCTTTTCGATTTCACTACTTCTTTTGTTGCAGAAAAATCATCAACGAAGCGTCTGGCGCGTGTAGTCTTGTTCTAGAAAGACCCTTTACCCCTTACCCACTCCATGAGTTGCCCCTCGATGCGGATTACAATATGCTCTTCAACAAAGGCCGTGTGGCTCTTGCCACGTGGAACAGTAGCTTTGTGCAAGCCTCCTACCTGAGCTCATCTTATGATGAAAGTAATAGTGACAACCCAAGCCTGAATGGGAATGGGAATGGAAATGGGAATGATAACGGAAGCAGAAAGGTGAAGGGAAATGGAAGAGTGGGTTTTGCCATTTTTTCACCTCAGCTTCTTTCGCCGAGTGGATGGGCCCAACTATTAAGAGATAGAGATGGCACAATGAGAAACTCTAAACTAAAGACGGAGATCATTGCGAAGTGGGCAGAAGAGGGGACAGTGGAAAGCAATTGGTCTTATGGGGGCTTCCCTTTGGAGGAGTATATTAAAGCACTAGACCGAGGAAAAGATGAGTTGTGCTATAACCATTCACTAGGTATGCAGTACAGCAAGGTACGGAGGAATCTCTCTTAATTGCTAACACTATACCAGTTGTATATGTTAATCAAAGATATCACACCCTCACTGGATTTTCGTTGTCTGTTTACCACCTGGTGTTATCCTTTGTTATCAAATCATTTCTATTTGATCCTGCATGACTGATGCACATTGTTTACCCCCATTTTTCCATTTTGTTTATATTTAACTCTTGTAAACCAATTAACTGGACTCCTTTTGACTGAATATCTTTTGGACTAATAAGTTTTTTTATTGTAGATAACTGAACAAATATATGTTGGGTCATGCATACAGACAGAGAAAGATGTGGAGACCTTGGCTAATGATCTGGTATCCTTATTATATAAATGGTTATATCTATTGCTTATTAATTTCTGTAAAACTAGTTTTAACAGATATTGTTGATTTGTAGGGAATTACAGCTGTACTTAATTTCCAGAGTGATAGAGAACGCGTTAATTGGGGGATTGATTCAGGTTTGATTAATCAATCCTGTAAAGATCATGACATACTGATGATTAATTATCCTATTAGGTTCTCTCTCTCCCTCTCTCTTCAATATTAAAATTTTTGCTTGTTTATTGGATGTTTAAAATATGAAGATAAGGTCACATAACTTTTCCTGAAAATAACACATGCGAGATACTTCCAAGGACCAAATAAGTTCAAAATTTTAGGGATATGAGTGAGGCTCCACTCATTTTGATGGCATCTTGTTGCCCACCCATTTGAAATTAAAAAGAAATTATATATTATATATAATGAAACTGTGCATTTCCATTTTTTAGGGAGGTTGATTCAGCAGATCTGAGAAAGAAATTACCCTTCTGTGTTGGGCTTTTATTGAGACTCCTCAGAAAAAATTACAAAATTTACGTGACTTGCACCTCCGGTTTGGACCGGTCTCCTACATGTATTATTGCATACTTACACTGGATTCAAGACACAGCACTTCATGCAGCTTTCAATTTTGTTACTGGACCACACGTTTCTCGACCAAGCAGGTGATTATAATAATCTTTTATTATGTTGTCTTTCATTCCTTTTCTCTGAAGGAATTATACATGAATGGCAAAGCATCAGAATACCATGATTACCTTTGCAAATGAAAATATTGTATATGAGTTTTGTCCAACTGTCAATGTTTTTAAAATAAGTGGAGAATTGCGGTGATGAAAATACTTGTGTTTTTTTTTTTATTCTTTTTTTGTATGTGTTATATCAGTACTGCTGGTGGTTATTTGTTTATTTTGTTCCCTCTATCCAAGTGTTGATCCTTTGAATTAGCAAACCACTTGAAGTAAAACCACTGTAACTTTCATTGATGAAATGAAAAACAGAAATCAACTGAATTATGCAAAATCAAATCCACTCCAAACACATATGATTGACCCCCTTTTTTTTCTCAAGGAAGAGCTCCTGTCGGCCGTGACATTTTTATTCTTTACCTTTGAAAAGTAGGAATAGTCTACTAGTTTTGTTAAGTTATATGTAAGTTTAATTAGGTTATGTTGATGAGTGAACACTCTTCTGAATGCAGAGTTGCAATTGTGTCAGCCACATGGGACCTGATAGCCATGGCTGAAATGAAAAACCAGGAGGGACCCCCCACTCATTCTGTTACTTTTGTCTGGAACAACAGTCGCGAAGTAATTATACAGTTCTATTTTGTTCATCTTATGACGTTCCAACTGGATTTTTCATACAGAATTATGCTAATACATGCTTTTCTGCTAAAAAGAAAAGGGCATATTTTAATTTCAGTTTGAACTATATGGTATTATTACTGCAAAAGTTAGGAGTATGTAATGCTGTACAAATATCTTTTCAAAAGAAATCCTTACACATGACAAGTTGGCGCAGTTTTAACTCATCATTCATTTGCATGTTGTTTGTTTACAATTTATTAGCAAGTTTCTGCATAACCCATAGAAATTTCTTTACTTGGGTGGGGATTGGTTTTGTAGCAATCGAATCATTGATGGGATACAAAGGCAGTTCAAAAAAAATATTGTGCTAAATTTCAAACATCTACAGGGAGAGGAGGTGCTTTTGATAGGAGATTTCACAAATAACTGGAAGGATAAAATCCCACTCACACACAAAGGTGGGACCCGTTATGAGGCTGAAGTGAGACTGCGACATGGAAAGTACAACTTGATTGTCTTTTTTTTCGTTTATTTTGCTCGCTCTCTGTTTAAACTTAGTGCCCGGTTGTGTCGAATTCTTATATTATTATTTTCCGTAGGTACTACTACAAGTTCATAATAGGTGGCCAGTGGAAGCACTCAACCTCATTGCCAACAGAGCATGACGAGCGTGGCAACATAAATAATGTTATTAGGGTTGGTGACATTGCCCAAATACGTCCTTCCCCTGCTCACCTCCATATATCTGTACGTATTCATAATTACCCATAAATTTCCTCTCAACAATCTGGTCTTGTATACTTAATCTTTGAATGTGCTTGCTGGCTTTTCCTTGATTTTTATAAACTTGCGTTGTTTTCTTTCTTTTTCTTTTCATTTTTAAAATGTTACCATTGGATGCTGTAGGGTAGTACAATTTACTAGCGATCATAATACATTGTTTCTGAAAGAAGAAAATAAAGAGCTCCACTTTTGAATTTTTAATTTTTTCTTAATACAATTGTGACAAACTTGAACGAAAAATGTGTCTTTGCTTCTGTTCTACAAGTTTGTAGATAAAAGGCAGTGTTTTTATGTTTTTAATTGGATATTTGCAGGATCCGACGGCTGTTAAGGTAATAGAGAGGCCACTGACAGAGGATGAGAGGTTCTTACTAGCTTTTGCAGCACGACGTATGGCTTTTGCTATCTGTCCTCTCCGGTTGTGCCCTAAATAGTGACTTTCTTGCCCTCTTTGAAGCAAAAGAATGTGTTAAAGCATAAGTCTAGCTATAGGAAATTGTCGTATGTGAAGAGAGCGTTAAAAAGTTCAGCAATAGTTTTACTTGTCTATTGTTTTTAATGTGTAAATTTATAACATTTTTCTAGTTCTGTGATTATAAAAATAATGTGGCACATGTTTTTTAAATTAATGCGAAAGAGAAACTATACATTGTAATTCAATCATTAAAAGGTGCATAAGAATTGAATCAACAGATACCAACGCAAACAACTCGATGATTTCATTGTGTGTTTATCCAAAGATTAGTACTTCTCTCAAGTAGGAACTCGTGTTTAAATTCCAATAGGAGATGTTACAACATATTGCATATAGTTTAAAGAAATCTACAACTACACGATTTTGATGGTACTCTACAATGTAATGTTTCTCTGGCAGCTTCTTCTGATTTGTTACAAATTGACCCTGAAACCTCAAGGTATAATTCATGAAAGTAATATTGTAGTATAATATTGAACGCCCCAATTGCAAGTTTGAAGTCAATAAAAAGGGTGAAGCTTAGCAGAGCCTGATCTCTCTTGCAATCAGATGGCCATCTGAGAACTGAATATTATGGCATCATTCCTTATTGTGTCCACTGGGGAGTACCATGTTTGACGCTGATTAGGACCATAGATGCATCTTGCAGCATTGAGTTCTAACTTCTAAATTTTGTTTAATGAACAAATGGGTCATTTGTTTGATGTATTCTTTAACATGTCATTTTTCAAAATCTTCTTACAAATATCCAGCATCAAGTTCTAGTAAAGCGGGTCCTATAGGACTGCACAGCCCTAGTCAAGGACTTTTAGTTGAACTGTTATGGGCCAACATTTATCATTGTGTGCTGTTGTTGTCGTTTTTGAATTTTTTTTTTTTTTTTTGTTTCACTAGGAACACATGAGAAATTGGAGCTAATATTGTAATCCCACCATCAGATCTTCAAAAGCTGCTTAAGTATTACAGTAAACTGCTTAGTTCAGATAAATAATGGTGCTCTACAATATACACCACAGAACATGGATGTATATATGTCTACGTCGACAACTTTCGATACATTACAATTTGCAAATGCACCATCAAGGAATAGGAGATATGACTACTTTGCCTGCAGCTCGTCCAGTTTCGAGGTAGGAGAATGCATCAACCACCTGAGAGAAAGTAAAGGGACCTTTCGGATCGATAACAGGTTTGACCTTGCCGCTTTCTAGATAGGGGTTCAGTTTTGCCAGTGCAGACCCGTCGGAAGTAACCACAAACCTAAACCCAGGCGGAGTGACGGCACCTGTCAGAGCAACCACACTTCCGCCTTCTTTTACAACTTTCACAGCCTTTTCACATTGTCCTATAACACACAACATACAAAAAGAATGAAAATAGATGAGTACTACTCAAATTTTGGGACTAATTTGTATATTTTCTTCTGGGTGCTTTTATTTTGAACCATTCTTTTCTTCCAAATTTATGTCATTGAATCTGAAAAGAAATAATTTTTTATCAGAGACGGCAAAAATTCTAACCAACTGCATCGTACACTACATCGAACTTCTCTGCCAGTTCCTCGAAGTTTTCCTTCGTGTAATCTATTGCCAAATCAGCTCCTAAGCTCTTTAGCAGCTCCAGTTTTCCTGTGCTTGCAGTTGCAGCAACTCGTGAGGCCCCAAATACATGTTTCGCCAACTGTTTCACACAAGTCATCGCAATCAGTTAATGTTTCAGAGTTCTGATGAAACAGCAGAAGAGTGATGACTAAAAAAGCCAATTAACATGCGGTTTGTTAGAGAATTTGGCACTCAACCTGGATGACCAAGGATCCGACCCCGCCGGTGCCACCCAAGACAAGAATAGACTTACCGGGTCCAAATCCTGCCCGTTCTAACCCTTCATTTGCTGTCTCAATGGCTAGAGGTAGCCCAGCTGCTTGTGCAAAATCCAAATTTTTGGGTTTAATTGCCAGTAACTTCTCTTCTATGGCGACATACTCAGCCAGAGAGCCATATTGTTTGGGGCCATCCAAAGCCTTCTCGCTTACGTCTCCGTAAACTTCATCTCCTTCTTTGAGGCTTTTTACTTGGCTACCCACCTTCACAACTGTACCAGCCACATCATATCCTGGTACTGTCTACTGATGTAAATTACTGTTAGTTTAATTGCTTTGATCATTTATGTGGTCACAGTGTTTATAAATTATAATGTGTAAAAGAAAAATTTGGAGAAGCAATTCATTTCAGTGTATATCTACAAGACTAAAATCAATAGTAATAATTCCAATTTATCCCCAGAATCTAAAATTGAGCACTTTCTTGGCAATTTGTACTTACTTTTTCTGTAATTCACTATTTAACTTGCCATTGTTCATTACAAATTCAAAATCTTGTATAATTACTGTAAAATTGTCCATATTGTTAGCATGCCTGAATAAGCCCAAAGTGTATGCATTATTTTGTCTTGAAGCAAGCATACCCATTTTTTGATATCTGTTATACCATTAGATAGATAAATTCTCTAATATTTCATAATATTGATTTAGAAGCACAATAACACATCAAAATCAGCATTGTCATCACTATGCACTACTACAATAGCATCAATATGTTTTAGTTTGACACAGGTAATTCTGATAATAACATTACCAAATGCCACTCACCGGCAATGGAGAGTCGGTGGCCTTGAACTTGCCTAAGCGTCTCTTAAAATCGATAGGATTCAATGCAGCTGCAGCCACCTTAACCAAAACCTGGTCCTCTTGAATCTCTGGTACAGCCACACTCTCATCAAACCTGAGTACACTAACATCCCCATAATCATCATACACCCAAGCCTTCATCTTCACCGGTACTACAGCCTCGCCAGAGACGGATGCACTGGCAGGAGAATTAGCCACCTTGACAGGAGCCAATTTAACAACAATTGGGTTGTTTGTGACTGAAAAAGGCCTGGTCTTGCACTGGCAATGAAAGGATTTGGGGTTGAATTTTGGTGGGAATGTTGAAAAGATGAGTTTGGGCTTGAACAAGGCTGGTGTGCAGTAGGAGGAGGAAGAGAGGAGAGCTTCCATTCCTTGATGCACTGCTGCCTGAATGAATCTCTTATATTACAATCTCAAATCAATCAAAGTGCCTGCTTTGTTTTATCTGGTTGCTTTTCTTCTGTCTGTTTACTGGTATGAGAGTGAGCTGTGTTGTCCTCTCCTTTCCCTTCCCTTGTTTGTATGTTGGTATGTAACTATGTAATCTTACCCATCCATCTGGAGAAGCCACCGTCCACATACCCAAAATCCAAGTGCAGGCAATCCTGTTCCTATCAGATCATGTATGTGCACTGGACACACAAGTTTTGGGCCCATTTGATAAAAGAAAAGGTAAAGGGGAGAGATCTATTGATATTTGAGAATGCTTGTCTTTGACAATCTTAACTATGATAATTTTTAATAACTTAAATAATTCTAAAAAATTCTAAAAATGAAAAGAAATTTATGGATGTATTATTTAGCTTATAGATTATAGATTAATAATGTTTCAAATTTCAATTAATCTGGACATTGTTTGATAACTTATCAAAATTTTATACATTTTCTAACTGTTGTAATTTAAAACTAACTAATTAAAAAATCTTTAATATTGAAAAAAGTTTCTGGATGCATTATTTAACGTGTAAAATTGATAGTGTTTCAAATTTTAATCAATTTTTTGTTTACTTTTCAACGGTTGTAATTTAACAGATATTTAAAGAGCTATCAAACGTCGTTTAAATTAAATATAATCAGAAATATAATCAATCTATAAATTAAGCAATACTTTTGTACAATTTTTATTTTTTTTAGAATTTTTAATGATTTTTTTTCAAAATTTTAAAAAAAAAGTTTTCAATGGTTGTAATTTTTAATGATTTTTTTGTCAAGATAAACATTGTCAATGATGCCTCCTCTTCATTTTCATTTGTATACCTAATTGAAGGAGAATGCTGGATTCATATAAAAAGAAATCGCTCGATTGAAATGAACAACTACCCAAACAATTCATAGTAAAAGGCCTAATTAATATAGGAATTCAGTTCCATTATATATTTTTTACATCATTTTCTGTATTTAATAAATAAACATGATAACGCCTCTACGCCCTTCCAAACTTTTCATGACAAGTTGCCCCAAAACTTTTGTTGCATGTTGAAAATAATTTTTAATTAAAAATGTATTGTTGGATGGATAATGAGTCGCATGTTGAAAATAATTTTTAATTAAAAATATATTGGTGGATGGATAATGAGGATTTTTAAGAGGGGCAATTACCACCTCCTTTGTGCAAAAGAATATTTTCAACATCAAATGTTCGCGTCATTTTTTTTTTTTGCTTTATGAAGATAGTGAAACAATGTCAAATGCTATCGTCTGAATCAGTCTTTTTTTGCAGGTTCACCCTTCCCCCATCTTACCAAGCTGACAATGATCCTACTATTAGATCAATATAGAAATTAACTAAAATACTAACAGAACAGTTCATAGAAGTGCTTCAAGTGCATTCCCACTTTGTGAATTCAAATTACAATGCAAACAAAGATACAAGTATATTATTTTGATGCACCGGTTAGTTTGATCCATGTTTTGCCCAGTAATCTCAGATAACCAGTATTGACAAATCATGGCACTCAGCTGCAAGCCGACCAAGAAGCCTCTGAAAACAATCCGCTCTTTCTCCTTCTATCCATGCGAGTGCGGGACCTATTATGCACGACCAAAAGTGGGTACATCGACTTCTTGTGGTATAGCAAGAAGACTGCCTCCCTGCAGTATCCCACTTGAGGCACCGTCGGAGCTTCCCAGCGTAACAGAAAGCTGGTGCTGGCATGGCTGACTTGTCAAACCTGACCTGATTCGGTCCCAGAAAAGGCCACCTCCAGTTATTAATTGCCATAGTCACAGTTTTGACTGACTGTTCACCTCCTCCTGACCCAAGCCCCGATATCTTCTCCGTTTTTGTCTCTCTATTTTGTTGTCCGCTTTCCCTTCTTCGTCATGTCACAGGCGGGTGAGGCCGAAGAGAAGAATGTGCAGCTACAAAATGCATCTTGCAAAGACACAAGTGGAATCAGAAAGCTGAAGCGGGAATGTCTGGACATGAAAGAGGATCAGGGGGAGCTATGGTTTGTTCGTTCCCCTCAGCAAAAACCGCATCATCCTGCAGGATTTGTATCCGCTACCACATTATTTATGTTAGGATCCTACCATGGTGACTGACAGGTAGGACCCAAAAATAAGCAAGCACCCACTATCACTTGGTATGGCTTGTAGAAGCTGAGAGAATAAATAAGGTCACTGAATTGGAGTTTCAGACTTTCAACTACTTGAAGCTTAAATGGTCACTTGACAAAGGATATGTAAAACGTTACAACAAGTACTACAAAGAAGAGATAAAGTAGAGGAACCGTATAGATTTGTAATTATAAATCTTCATCGTTGCTGAGATGCACAAATGCACTGAGCACAGACAGGCAGATATCTCATAAAAGTAGCCCAATGATAGTTCATAGGTTGGATGTACTTTCCGTCATACTTTTCTAATTCTCCAATTGCTCCAGTAATTTTGCCCTTCACAGTTTTGACTGATACATGTGGATTGTACTGCATCAGAGTGACTCAATGTCCTCCAATGCGCTCAGTAGTACAATCAACAATTAACCATAATCTCAATAGTAAAAACTCGAGATAATCTCAAATTATAGGCACTAAAAGTAGGTTTACCTTATACAATGATCAACAGCATTTGAAGCAACCTTTTGGCTACAACAACCATTTCCGTAGTGCGCTACAAGTTAAAAAAAAAAAAAGGACACATAATTATATGCTGCAGTATAAATTTTGGTGAATGAAATAACAAAGAAACAACAAATTTGGAATCTAAAAGTGACTTTAAACTTTGTGCAGCCTGAATATATACATGAGGTTCTGCTGAGTAAGAGGGAACACAAACACGAACATAGGCTTCTAGTGGTTCCAGCTTTTTCCTGGGGTATACTTTCAACTTTGGAATTCAATGAACAAAACAAATTGGTTTGTGATATTTGAAATTATTTCTACAAATTGCCCTCGTATGCCTAAATTAGTTATAATCACGCTATTCCATTAAAGCATATGCTCACCCTGAGCATTCAGGTTTCTTCTCTTGTGTTGTTTTCTATTATGTTCTGCCAATCTGTTTGAACTTTCCAATTACTTATCAAATCTTAACAGCCCAATTATGGCATTCAATTAATATGCATTACCGCGTTTAAAAAGCCTCAAATTGTACAGTCTGCAATCTGCATGCAGATTTTCTATATCCTACAACATTAAAATTGCAAAACAGTAGAAAAACAGTTAGAAAGACCCCCCATAGAATGACAAAAGTTACTGAAATAAAACTTGGACTAATCAGCATTTTTAGAGCTATACATCATCCAGTGTAAACAATACTATCCCGTACTCCACAATGTATACACATTTTCTAGCATTAAAGGCAGATGCAGCTAAAAGGCCACACAAAATAAAAATAAAAAAATAATAGTTTACACTGTTCAACATGAGCAACAAGCCCAGCATCAGTAAAGCCATCCTTCACACTCCAATGACCCGCAGTAGCATTTTTTACTTTTCACATTGCCCTGCGAGTCACGCACCTGCCCAATGTCATAGTTGTAATGGTATGTCAGCTCTTGAAGAGGCGGTATGTTCTCTGCTGCGAAGAACATAATGTGTGGCATCCTCCTGTCGTCATGGTCGAACAACACATTCTGCGCATACAGATTTGGTGAGCAGCAGTGATTTATGAACCGGCCCACATTCCCCATCTCTGCCGCATCAATCGTGAGCCCCTCTGACGCACTGGCTCCGCTGTCTCCAGTAGACCCGATGCCTGGTACTAAGCTTGGCAGCCCCTTCCAGAGGTCCGCATCATCGTAATTGTGACCAATGTCAAACAAGTACTCATCATTGTCTCTCCTTTCTGCCACCTCATCCCGCAAAAGCTCCCCTACATACTCGCACACGAAACTTCCTGATGGAATGGAGCTCAGAGAGCGCACCCCCCAGCCCCGACTTTCAGTTTTGAATATTTCCAGAGGGATTTTAATCCCATGCTGACTAACACGGTTGTGGCATGAAGAAGGGCATCGACATGATGGTCCACACTCATATATCAGTTGCTTTGCTTGAACAATTGCACCGCTAAAATTGAATGGGATCTCACCTCCATTCTTCAGGGCACACAAGCACCTCTTTGAACTGGAGCATTTGCTGGTACATTCACAACCCTTTGGAGCAGTTTTCTCGTACCATGATGGGTAAATCATATTGGTTATATACTTAAATGCTGGTGGCTTCTCATCATCGATGGTATTAATGGCACATATTGGAATCTTTTCCATCCCCTGAGAGATATCTGGCACACAAAGACCCTCTCTGACAATAGATCTCTTAGACTTGGTAGCAACATGGAGGCCCAGCTCGGCTTGACCCGGCATCCTTCTCAGCCTAAATCTGAAAACCTTCACTTCATACTCTTGCCCCTCAAACTTGTACATCTCAGTTTCGGACTTGACTTCCTCTACCATGTAGAGTCCATCATATGTGAATGTCATCACCTTTTTGCTGGAATCGCTGGTATTCAGCCCGTGAATAACCCGCACTGGCATTTTCATATCCATGCTGTTCTTTAGTGCAAGATTGCCTCTCTCAAGCTTTTGATCTTCTGGTTTGCTGCCTTTCTTGCCAGTTGGCTTTCCACCAGCTCCGGTGTAATTGAGCACATCAGAGCCGTCCATGCCATCAGAGTACCCACCTGAGGCAACGATACTAGTTGCCACTGGAACACCATTCACTTTGGTCCAGTCAATGCCACTCTGAAGAGGCCGGTGGAGACCAATCAAATGGAGTTCCACCCGGTAGCGAAATTCATCTCCCACTTCTACGCCCGGTAGATGACCCACGACAGGATCACCAGGGTCCACATACTCTTCAGACTTCTTAACAAGATTCACAGCTTTTAGATCGATCCTGTTGGGACCCTTCGATTTGGACTGAGACGCAGTTTCGTCCTTCTGTGGTTGTTTACCAGAGCCAGATTCCTCGTTTCTTATTAGCATTCGACATACAACTTGAAACAAACGAAGAACTTTTTTTACCCTACTACGTGCACTAGACAGTCTCTCGCCATCAGAGGGAGTCACGGGAGGTAAGGTTAGTGTCACCAGATCAGGTTCCTGTGCACTTGGGCTGTCATCATTAGCATGTCGGGTACTCTTCTTGGCAACTTTTCTTCCTTTCTTCTTTGGTGTACCTTCTGTGAGGCTGGGTTGAGAGGGACCCGCAACCAACCCTTTGGCACAGACATGAGGGCGAATTTGAGATAGTATAATTTCCTCATTGATGCAGGAAGTTGTGGCATCTTCAGCATTGCACATTTGGAAGGGAACAACCGTGGTGTCTTCGTAAGAGCTAATCGTACCATCATCGTGCTTTCGTCCCAATCCTGGAGTCACTTTCTTTTTTGCTACAACCTTCTTCTTCAAGACTACTTTCTCCTTTCCTTTTGAACTCACATTCTTATCCTTTTGCGGCACGGTCTCTGAAAAGATAACAATCTCTTTTGATGGCTGCGAATCAACGAGCGTTTTTGGCTGCAAAAGTGTTACAAAAATTACTTAAAACAATAAGATAAAAACCAAGAATCATACTGCAATTCAATATTCCATTCAGAATGTAAGAAAGCAGTTCAGAATCACAAACCTTGACCGGTGTCTGTCTCAATCCAACATCCACCATCTTATCTTGTTCTGATTTTGGTTTCTTGATGTCAGATACTTTACTAGTCTTCTTCTTCTTCTCCTTAATCTTCTTCATCTTTCCACGCAACCCCTCACTCTCCGGTTGCTTAATTGCGGCGCGCTCACCAATGTCTGGTTCAGCAGCCGCATCGTTGACCAGTGGCTCCTCATCCATACTCACAACTTCACATTCAGGCTCTTTCCTTGTGACACCGTCATCACCCGGTATAGCTTCGGCGATTTGACAATTCTCCATGGAGTTGTCTCTCTTATCATCTGGCAACTTTTGGATCTTTGATTCGGAATCGTCGTCAGTGGCACTTTGCACATTCCGATCCTCATTTATCTCAACCGGCATGCCAGTTTCAGGAGCCATCTCATCGTTCTCGTTCTCATCCTGGTCCTGGTCCACGACCTGATTCCGATTCTGATCCTCATTCCGATCCACACCGTCATTCTGACTATACTTATTGTCGTCATTGTTATCATGATTTTCACCCTCATTGAAGTCCGGGTGGTCGATCTGAGGAGGGCTTGTGCGAACCAAACCAAGAGAGAAATCAGGAGCCCTGCCGCAACCGGGAGGGTAGTGGCGGACTGCAGAGACGGACCTTCTCTTGGGAGGGGGATAAACCTTGGAGCCCATCCACCTCTTGATAGTAAAAGGGACCGTATCGACCTTGTCCTCCTTGTTGTCATCCTTGTTACCATGAGTGTCAGCCTCAGCCTCAGCCTCAGCCTCAGCCACGTGATCTCCATTCGGCATCTTGACAATCTGCGGTTCGAGACCATTGTCTACGGCATCCCCATTGGCTGCGGGAGGAGAATTAGGAGGATCAGCAGCAGCAGTAGCAGCGTTGGAAGGAGAAAGAGGAGTCAGAGCAGAATGATCAGCAACGGCGGTGGCGGCGGCGGCGGCATTGAGAGTGTGGACAGCAGTATGAGTAGTAGTAGCGGTGATAGGAAGAGGAGGAGGGGAAGGGCAGGAGGCAAGGGGATGAGGAAGAGGCGGGACGGCGGGAAGAGAGGGAGGGGGAGGGGGAGAGCGGCCGCAGCCGGGGGGCCAGCGACGGACGGCGGAGACGCGGCGGGGCTTGAGATTCCGCGCGGAGGGCGCCTGGGAGATGCGGCGGGGGGGCTTCGGCTCCATTTTTTCTGAATGAGAATTCAGAGCGATCACTCACAGTCACGGAGTCTCAGACAGGGAAACGAAACGAAACGAACTCCCAATATATCGTATCGCGTTAATTTGAAGCGTTTCTCAATTCAAAATCTCGTCACTCACTCATTCAATTCTTCTCTTGGGCTTTATTGGGCCTTATTTGGGCCTTGAACAGATCAAACTCAACTTATTTGGGCCTTCAACAGATCGAACTGAACTTGTTTGGGCCTTGTGATGCTTTTTATTCCCTAGTCATATGACCGGCCTGGACTTATTCTGGGCTTTACTTTCTCTCTGCCTGATTTATAAATTTCAACCCAATATACTCCGCAGTATGGAAAACTAGAAAGTAATTCGGATAAATAAATGTGATGTACACAATATAGAGAATACGTACAAGACTGTTTCAACACAAAAACAATTAGCAGACAGCAACATTTTTTATGTTCGATCTCTGTTCTGGTTTTCCTTTTACCGTCATCAATAGATTGATTGATTACTTTTGTGTGCCATATGTATTGTTTCCCTCAAATAAAGGAAATGTACATGCATGGCTAAGAAAATTAACAAGTTCTAGCTAGCTAGCTAGATCTAACTAAAACAATATATAAGAAAACATGCATCATTAGACGTATGCATGGACGCAACAATTTCGTATATAAATTAATCAAGAAAAATGGAAGTCACAATATAATAAGCATGGCGATGGAGCTGCTGGCTGATTACTGGGCATCAGACAGTGCACATGCATGCTGCATGCTGCATGATTCATTGCATTGCATGGTTGGGTGGAAATTGGTACAGCTTTCACTAATTCTGCAATCATGCCTTCCAGACTATATAGTTTCATTTCATGCCTAGCTAGCTAGCAGCTTGCATATATGCTCATAAGTCATAATATCTGTGACTGTAGAGTGTAGATATTGTATATCTTCAGTTATTTATGTTCATTAGTAATTCATTGTTTGATACTTCTGAAGCTAGCTAGTTAGCTTGCCTCAGATTCCTCTTTTGCATTTTATGCAGAATTAATTGGTGTACAACATTATACATGGATGTGTCATATATGTGTCATAGCTAGTTTACAGGTAGGGAATACACAATTCTATGCAAAGGGTTGCTAACAATCTTCAAACCAAGTTAACAATGTAGCTATTTAGAAGAGTAATTAATTAGTTTGACAGCTATGTAGCTCCTTATGTGACCTTCAAAACTGGAAAATACATAGAGGAGGGTTCCAATGCCTCTATTTTTTGTGCCTCCATCATGCCTCCACTTTTTAAATTTCAAATAATTCAAAACTTAAAACTCATTTTTCAAAACAAAATCGTTAGATTTGATCTATATCCTTTTATTTATGTATATGTAAAAAATCATCAAATTTGAATATTATTTTGTTTGACATCAAGGGCTTCAAAAAATATACTAATTTGAGTAATTTATAGACGTTGATTTTTATAAGTCATGATTTATATAAAATAAAACAAAAAAGTGAAAAAATTTGTTATGTGCACGTAGAGAATATCATATTGATCAAATCTAACGGTTTTGTTTTGAAAAATGAGTTTTAAATTTTGAGTTATTTGAAATTTAAAAAGTGGAGACATGATGGAGGCACAAAAAATGGAGGCATTGGAACCCTCCTCAAATAGATATTGTTTTTAATATATATATAAGAATGAAATCACTTTCTTAATTCCTTTAATTTTTATGTTAAAATTAATTCTGATAGATGGTCCCATGAGTAGTCACTAGTCAGACTACATACATACATACATGCATCTAGTTGATTGATCATTATTAGAGTAAGAGTATTACATTACATTACATGTGCAGAAAAGAGCTTCCACATTTGGTGCATATAATGGGAACAGCTCTGCTAGCTGCTTTGCAGCTTGAACACCTTGAATTGCTTTTTGCAGATGTGGCAATGATCAACAAGACAACAAGTGAGATAAGATAGACTTCATAATTGGTACAAAAAGGGGATCGAAGAGCATCTCATGATACAAGTCTACGTATGCTCTACGACATGCATATGTCTAGCATCTAATTAAGCTATAACAAAGTAACAAAGCTATAATAATAATAATGCTTTAAATTAAGAGTAGTTATGCTATGAATCAGCTAAGCAACCTTACAGTTTGAATCGAGCGATTCTTATAAAACATGTCCCTTTAATTGTACTAAAAAAATATACCACTATTATCTGATTATAAAAAATAAACGGCCCATATTTCATCCGATCCATAGCAGGATTAGCCTTAAAGTAATCTTCCAACAGGGGACCTCAATTTGTTGATTACACACAAATACTACACCATAGACATTAATGCACGAAGCAAGAGGATATTCACTTTTTAATGTATATATAATTACTAATTAGCAATCAAATTACAATATATCTTGAAGAACGTGAATATTTATGGAATTAATCTTTACTCCTTATTGAGCTATAACATCAAATAGTCTTTATTATTTGATCAAATTTCAGATCAAATATTATTAATTAACCATTGGAATATTATGATACAAACTTCTGTGGCATGACAAATATTGATTACGTACGTATATACATTGAAAATCTTTATTTAATCGATAATATATATATTAATATATATTTGTTACATTAAAAAAACATATAATTTTTTCTCTCTTTCTTAATTTACTTATCCTAAAATGTTCTCCATGATTAATGCTTGTATTTATTTTTATTTTTTTTTTGTTGGTTTGGCACCAATTACGTTTTGCACTTTGCTATTCATGTGAATTCGATCTGTCTTGAATTAAAAGACATGCATTATATTGCAATTATATGCTGACTGTTGTATAAAGAAGTGCAAACGTTGGAAATGTTTTAGCTGTTTACGTGAGAAAGATTTCTTGCCTTCAAACAGAATATTTGGACTAAGATTAAACCTGATTCGATCCATGAAATTTATCCGTACCCGGTCTGATCTGATTTTTTGACAAGTCAAATTGATCCGATCTGGTCTGAACCCAATCCGAAATTAAATAACTTGCAACCCAACTCAAATCAATCATATAGATCTAAAAAAAAAAATCAATATACAAATTACTGATCCGACCCAGACCCGATTGAGCCCGACCTGCCCATCCGATTGCCACTTCTAACTAATTGCCACTTCTAACTAAGATGCAACTTTCGTATATTGTTTTTTTTGCTAAAATTCATCATATAAACGGATTTAGTAATAATGAAAAAGTATTAATTTAGTAATAAGGAAAAAAGGATCATATATTGAATAAATATAAGAGTTCTAAGCGATTTGATAAAATAAATATGAAACTATATAATCAATTTTAAAGAGAGAAACATATATGCAAGTCTATATATAATTTTGAAGTTTCTCAAAAGACATGAAATTCTGTGTTTTTCATAAGCATACATTCATGCACATGCAATATTGTTTTGGTACAATATATTGCGTACTCCTCTTGTTCTATAACTACATAAAATTAAAAAAAAAAAAACTACATAAAATTAAAATATATATAGATCGTACAAATTAAAGGCTTCTGGCAAAAGCAATATAGATAGAGGGTAGATCGTATATATATACAATGATAAATGCAGATATGTCCAAATACAAAAAAAAAAAAAACTCGACCAATTAATAAAAAAATGATTAGTTAGAAAACACACATACATTATACATACATACTAAACTAGTTTGCAAAGAGAGGAATTAATTAAGTATTTGAAGACATATGGATGAAGTTTGGTTTGTTTTGTTGTGTGAGATCAGTATCACTTTATTGACTAAAGAGAATCAAATAAAGCTGAAAGGCAGCTGAGAAAGTAAGGACATCCTCAGATTTAAGAGAGAACAAGATGTCTAATAAATCTAAATTAATTAAAAAGCTGCATTAAAGATTGATTATTGATATAAAGTCTAAGTTTGCTTTGGAATGTGGAGATTTTAAATGTAAATTTTAACCTAAATATATAATTCATATTGTATACCTTAATCTTTTTTTTTTTTAATTATTTTCTAATAGGTCAACTGCCACCACCTACTATACGTGCACATCTTTTAATTGGAGGGTAATTAAATTGATATATGGAAAAATTATACAGCATGATACAAGGAGAATAGTACACAAATTTATATATGTATGTATCCATAATTCCATATAGATATAGTCACATAGCTGCATGTGCTTAAAGAATATATGCATATATATATATATATATACACATTTGTAAAGCATATACAAGCAAAAATAAAGTAAAAAAAAAAAGAAATGAAAACATTGAAGGGTTGTGCTTAGAGAAACATCTTGCGTCCATTAAGAATGTATCCATAAGTCTATAGAGACACTCAGAATGTAACAAATAAATCTGATTTTGTAACGTATGGCCGCTATAGATAGATATTCTATGGACGCTAAGGTATTACTCTTGTGCTTATATTTGGATTAACAATATGACAGCTAGCTAGCAACAAAATGTTCTGATCTATATATACTTTATTGAATTGTATGGTAGACAAGACAAGCATTTTATTCAAGGCAGTGAGTGAGTGGAGGAAAAAAGACACGAACCCAAATTACATGTTCTCAATGTTTTCTGAAAAAGTAAACTCTGTATATGAGCTAAATGCACTTTACATTTTATGATTAAAGTCTCTTACTGAAAAAAGAGAGATTATCCATCTGCTAAATGAACTTTACGATAACAAAATTAAAGCTATAAAGGTAAAAAAGATGGCTAGGTACGCTGAATCTAAAAATGATCGTGCATTTTTTTTTTCAAAAAAAAGGTTAATATTGTGATCTATATCATGATTAATTATAGTTTCTAAGTTTAAATTAAGACTCAGAAGGGAGATTCCTGTGTTGTTGGTATTTTTTGTTCATGCATGAGTTCCTTTAATAATTCAATTTGAAGCTTATTTAATTTGTCTTCAATGACATATATATATATATAATACATACTTAATTAAAAGCCGTGAAAATTTTTAAGAGAGAGGCTTTCATTAAGAAAAATAGAGGAAGGATGAGGTTTTCTTAAAAACTTTATACATGTTGAATGTATATATTCGACTTAGGTTATATATGCCTCCAATAGTAAACATTTGAATTAGTATATTATTTGAAATTAAATATTTGAAAAGAGACTATGCATGGTACGTATCCACTATTCAATGTCGTAATATTGTCATTTGACTTTTCCCCAGGTCCATTTATTGGTGCCATCCCTCGCAAAACTACCAAAATTAAGTTGGCCAATATTTATTGCAATTAGCATCTTAGCAGATAATGTCGTTTCACTACTGAATAGTATTGTGCATCGATCTATCGTACGAACCATTAATAGCTTCATGTCATCATAATTCATATTCATAATTAAGGGAACAAACAAACAAAGATCCACCTGGGCTTGTCATATTTGGCATATAGTAATCAAGGAGTTGTGGGCTTATATAAGTGCAATAAATAAATAGTCAGTACTCAGTACTATATATATTTGATGGCATTACATATGATCGATATAACTTGTCAAGAATTTAATTAGAGGCATCTTTCTTTAATTCTTCTATATAATTAAATAGTTGTCTTGGGGGGCCTTCTGTTTTTTGCAATGCCTTCACCGAAACCAAACGGATCAGATCGATATGGCACATTAAAACCAGTTCAATCAATCTATTGGGTACGATATATCGATATTGTTTTTCTTTTACATATATGAAAGTTAAAAGAAAAACATCTTGCGCGCGTCCATTCAAAATGCATCCATACGCTCATGAACACACTTAGAATGTAATAAATACATCCAATTTTGTAACAGATAGATCTGATTTGTAACTTATATATAGACGCTATGGACAGATATTCTATGCACGCTAGGTATTACTCAAAGTTAAATAATAAATCGCCCTACTTCTTCAAGATACAAGGTCAGATAATGCATTCCAACTTCTGAGAAAAAGCCAAAAAGGTCTACCCTACAAAAGCGAAAGATACTAATCGAATTGCATGCCAATGCCATGCACTTTTTAATAAAAGAAAATAAAGTATTGATTTAAGGGCTTTATATGCAAATTTAAAAGTTATGACAATGTTCTTTTGTGTGGTAATTTTGCTTAAGTATAAATATATGGAAAACACTACACTCATACGTAGTTAGCTCCCGTCATTGATACGTGCAGTGTTTCTTTTTTTTTTTATGTAGCAAAAGTTGATTATTATGCATGCAAATTTGACTCGCCGGATGAAATTCATCTTTTAATAACTAAGTTGCAGTTCAATAATCGGTTCGACGACTTTCGATTAGTTCATGACTCCTTCGTCCGGTTCACTATAGCATTTCCTCCTTTTTCTCTTTTCTTGAATGTCTCACTTTTATTATACATGCTATATAGCTTATTATGCAACTATTTAGTATGTGAATATCTATTTATGCATGCAAACTTGTTTATCATGCATACTGATTCATTTAGTATGTAATGTTTTGGTTATAGAATGCATGTTGCATAATAAACAAATTTACATATATAATTCAGGAGTGGTGAACAATTTTGATTGGTCAAACCATCTGTATCAATGACCGCATCGACAAATGTATCACTATATCAATTCCCTAAAAATATATCTCGTTAGCAAACATTAATATATTACCATTGCTATATATATTATTAGTCAAAATCTTATGCAGATATATACTTAACTATAAATGCACTTAACATTGAAAAAAATATACATTTTATGCAATTAAGAAATGAGCTAGACTATTATACTAACGTTAGCATTTCGGACCGAAATGTTAACGCTCCAAATTTTATGTTATCGTGTCCGAAATCATGATTTATGATGCTCAATAAATTATTTATATAAAAATATTGGGGAATACAAAAATATTTCATTTTTGGAGTTTTCTAAGTATTTTTTTTAATTTTAAAAAGAGCTCACAAAAATTAATAAAATATTGATGTTTGTACATGCTATTTTCAAAAATGTAAAACAAATACTTAGAAAACTCTAAAAATGAAAAAAAATTGTATTCTGCAATATTTTCATATAAAGAATTTATTGAGCACCATAAATCATGATTTCGAACACGATAACATAAATTTTGGGGCGTTAGCATTTCGGTCCGAAATGCTAACGTTAGTATAATAGTCTAGCTCTTAAGAAATTAACGAGTCAAAATTATGTGGGTCTTCACTTTCAAATGGATTATGGAGGTAACACTAATAATTTTATATTGTTTTTTTATGTCAATATAAGGTTTATTAAAATTTTCGAATCCATATATAATTAAGTTCACATCAGCTGGAAGTCTAATATGATGAAGTACTATAATTCACGACATAACTCATATACTTTGTCAACTAATTAAATCAATTAATTAAAATATTAATATCAATAGTTATTCGTGCTAATGTGCTTAATCGCAAGCAAACTATGCATAATTAATTTTAGAAAAATGTGTTAGATAATTAATATGATAGAGTACATATGCATTAATGTACACTACAGTACTAACATTATGCATTATAAAATTTTAGAAAAATGTGTTAGATATCGTTTGAATGCACTATATAAAGATCCAATATTCTATACATCATCCGAAATTCGGTCGGGTCCATCCGGATTATATAGTGGTGCCGTTTGATTTGTTTTCCTTTCGGTCAAAAGGTACCCAATTGGATAACAGATAGAAGTTTGATGCAGCTTGATTCTTGATGTACCATATGCAAATATGAATTTCATCAAATCTATATATATATATAGGGACATGTTACGTTGCTTTACAAAGTTGAGGTTTTTTTTGCTTTGCGTTTTCAAAATCTCACAAACGAAAACTCAAACAACAAATCTAATTGAACCAAAACATTCTAAATATTAAAATATGATGGGATATCAAAATTTACTAATTTTAAAATTTTTTAACTATTTTTTTCTGATTTTTAGAAAGATGACCCAGAAATAATAATAAAATAATGATGCCAAAAAGTGTCAATCTTTCAAAAATCCAAAAAAATAGCTAAAAAATTTGAAAAATTATAAAATTTGGTATTTTGTATGTTTTCAATATGTAGATTATGTTTAGCAAATTAGATTGGCCATTTGAGCTTTGGAGAATGAGATTTGAACGCAAAGCAAAAAATTGCCCAACTTCGCAAAGCAACGTAATTATATTCTATATATATATATGAGGAGGGATCCATTGACAATACTTATAATGACAATTTTGACAATAGGGATTTTGAAAATTTTATAATAATTCATAAAAAATCTTAAAAATAAAAAAACTTTTTTGTATACATTATTTAACTTATAGATTAATAGTGTTTCAAATTTCAAACAATTTGAACATCGTTTGATAGTTCATCAAAATTTTATACATTTTTTAACGGTTGAAATTTAACGAGCTTTAAAGAGCTATCAAACGTCACTTAAATTGAATATAATTTGAAAGATAATCAATCTATAGGTTAAACAATATCTCTATAAACTTTTTTCTATTTTTTAGAATTTTTAACTATTTTTAAAAAAATTTCAAAATTCTCATTGTCAAGATTGTCAAAATAAGTATTGTCAATGGATCCCTCCTCTATATATATATATATATATAGAGCTAGACTATTATACTAACGTTAGCATTTCGGTTCGAAATGCTAACACCTCAAAATTGTTGTTATCGTGTCCGAAATCATGATTTATGGTGTTCAATAAATTCTTTATATGAAAATATTGAGGAATACAAAAATTTTCCATTTTTAAAGTTTTCTAAGTATTTGTTTTGCATTTTTAAAAATAGCTTGTACAAACATCAATATTTTATTAATATTTATGAGCTATTTTCTAAAATTCAAAACAAATACTTAGAAAATTCTAAAAATGAAAAATTTTTGTATTCCCCAATATTTCCATATAAAGAATTTATTAAGCACCATAAATCGTGATTTCGGACACGATAACAATAATTTTGAGCTGTTAGCATTTCGGTCCGAAATGTTAACGTTAGTATAATAGTCAAACTCTATATATATATATATATATATATATATATATATATATATATAGAGTTAGACTATTGTGCTAACGTTAGCATTTCAATTTGAAATGCTAACGGCTTAAAAATTATGTTATCGTATCCGAAATCGTGATTTATGGTGCTCAATAAATTCTTCATATAAAAATATACGGGGTAAACAAAAATTTTCTATTTTTAGAGTTTTCTTAGTATTTATTTTGTATTTTTGAAAGAAGCATGAACAATAATCAATATTTTATTATTATTTATGAGCTATTTTCAAAAATTCAAAACAAATAGTTAAAAAACTTCAAAAATGGAAATTTTTTTGTATTTCTTAGTATTTTTATATGAAGAATTTATTGAACACCATAAATCACAACTTCGAATACGATAACACGATTTTTGAGGCGTTAGCATTTCGGATCGAAATGCTAACGTTAGCACAATAGTCTAGCTCTATATATATATATATTAGTTACATTTGCAAGCAAATTAAACAACAGGGAAACAAAATGCCAAAAGAATTAGGGAATACATATAAAAAGATTATGAAGGGTAAAGAATATCCATCCACTTTCTAGAAATTATTTTCTTTCTAATTAATTACCAATTACTATTACATGTTGAGAAAAAAATCATTGAGACAATTAATTAATTAACGGCCTCCCAAACCTTCTTGGGAGCCTTTACATCTCTCAAAAACAAAAAGAGAAAGAAAAACAAAACAAAACAAAAAGAAAAAAATATCTTTTTTCTACATATTATCTGGAACCCCCACCACCCCTGTAACAATTCTTTTATTTAATTTCAACCAGGCCACAGCTCTACCACCTCAAGAGATATAAATAGTATAACTGAAAAAATTATAACACATTTCTGTTATACTATCATTTTATTTCATAAGGGAACCAAGAGGTGGCAGATTAATTGTAACTGACATATAGGATGTGCAATGTGGTGATTCAGAAGGAACGGTTAGGATGGGTCGGCGACAGCCCAAGTCATATCTCCATTGAATATCCAGTGGCAGACCTCGATCTGACCGGGCTTCCCGCCTAGCACCACGAAGGCGCCGTGGCCTGCGCTCCAAGCGGACGTGTCGAGGTGACAGATGGCAACGCCCCGGTTGATCTTCTCCTTGGTATCAGCGGACAGGATCTCGGCCTCGTAAACCCTGACTTTGGGCACTGAGTGGCAGTAGTATACCAAGTATGGAAACAGGCTCTGGTGACATGATACTGACCTGGTGACCTTGCCTTCATTTATCCCCTTTACCTTACCTGGATAAGGGAACGTCAGAAGCACAACCCAACCCACTAAGTGACAGAATGTATATACAACAAATAGAAGGACCAAGTTTTTAACAAAAGTTACAAAAAAAATGAGCATATATGATGTTTTATTGAACAATGAACAGCCATGCCAATGGTATACTGTACTGTGACTCTGTGAGTAATGTGGCTTTGTTGGTTTCCCCCGTTGTTAATGATTTGAGGATAGGAAAATGGCAAGGAGACCCCGTTGGCTTATTCCGGTGTATTTATGTACATACACCAACCGAAAAGGGAATAGAGGTGGTATAATGGAAGGCTTCATGTGACACCCTCCTTTGGTTTTAGTTGGAGTGAGCCAGCCTGCCTCTCTTTTGTAATTTGTATACACATACAACACATACATACATGATACATGCCTTGTTATTACCCCTTTTTTTCGGGTACCAACCACCAGCTCTGTGATATTGCTGAGATAATAATGTTATTACCCCCTTTACCAGAGCAGACTATGAATGAATATTGTATAGCAAATAGTAATGGCTCAGTTAAATGGTAAATCAACAGAAAAGTAGCAAACTGCAACTGTTATTATTATCCAGAATTGAATTGAGCAATTGAGCAAACAGGGAGACAAAGCGTACCGATCATGATAGGCCCGCCCGACCCGTTCGGGGATTCGGTACTCCTTACCACGATGTTGTCGCCCAACATCTCCACAGCGAAGTCGATCATGTCCTCCGCCGATTTGGCGCACCGCTTTGTCTCCCCCGCGCTAGGCGCTCTCTTACAGTCGCCTAACGTGTCGTCCACGGCCTTTGCCAATGCAGTGCCGGACTCCAACCCGAACAGGGACTTGACGGCCTCAGCCTCGAACGGGATCTTGTCCGCTATTAACCGGGGCAAGAACGCCCGAACGGGCATCTTGTCCCTGATATCCGGCATCGGCATCACATTGCCCTCCTTCAATTCGCTCTCCCGGAAGAATTTACCGGGCTCAACGACCCATTTGCTAGTTTTCAGAGCTAACCCCGAGTTTGACTTGTTGTAATCACTGAATTTGACGCCGGATTTGGCGTACTCCTTGAAAGTGAGGTTGTCGTTGTCGGCGTACGTGGTGAAGGTGATGTGGTGGTTGGGATTGTCGCCCTGGCCGTAAGATCTGAAGGTGTCGCTGCCACGGTTGAAGGACTTGCCGTAGCTCTGGAAGCTGGCGGAACCGGCATTGGCATCCTTGTCGTACGAGGCGAAGGTGTCGTCGCCCACATTTGCCTCCTCCCGGTACTGCTTGAAGGTGTCGGAAGCAGCGTTCGAACCCGAGCCGTAATTCTTGAAGTTGTTCTCGGGGACATTGCCATTGAAGCCATAGTGATTGAATCCATCGGTGGCCCCGTTGCCGCCCTCGCCGTAGTTAACGAAGCCGGAGCCGATGACATTGGAGTCGTTGCCGTAGGAGTCGAACTCGGAGGGAACGCCGTTGCCGTTCTTGCCGTAGGACCTGAAGCTCTCGTCGCCGGAGTTGGTGTCGGTGGAGTACGACCGGAAGTTCTGATCGAGACCGTTGGCCTGGTCGCCGTAGCTATTGAACTGGAGATTGGGCACATTGGTCTGCTCGTCGTAGAGAGAGAAGCCGGCGGAGCCGCCGGTGGCAGCGCCGGCGTAGGAGGTGAAGTTGGAGGAGTCGACATTGGCGTCGTGGGAGTAGGTGGCGAAGGAGGAGTTGTGGCCGGTGCCGTCGCGGCCGTAGCGGCGGAAGGAATTGAGGGGGAGGTTGTCGTCGGGGGAGTAGTTGAGGAAGGAGGAGGTGCCGTGGACGGAGGAGGTGGCGTAGTTGGAGAAGTTGCGGTTGGAGTAGGTGTTGAACGCGGAGGAATCGTCGGAGGGGGACTGGGAGAGGGAGGAGTGAAGGAAGGTGGTGGAGTTGGGGCAGAGGAGGCGGGCGGAGAGGCAGAGGGAGGGGGAGACGGTGATTGCAGGGGAATCGGAGGAGAGGAGGGAGGCAGAGAGGGAGGCGGGGAGAGGGGAGAGGCGGGAGAGGAGGAAGTCGGGGTGGGGAGCGTTGTTGGGGACCTTGCGGTTCCAGTAGCGGATGGTGGCGGCGCGGGAGGTGAAGGGGTTGACTCCGGAGGAAGAGGCCAGTGGGAGGACAATGAGCAGGAGGAGGAGGAAGCGAGGGAGGGCGGCCATTGCTATAGACATTGCGATGACTGCCTGAATGAATGTATGAATGAATGAATGAATGTGAAAGGTGGTTGGTTGGTTCAGAGAGAGTTCACTCTTCACTGAAGAGTCTACAGTGTGTCCTCAGTCCTCTCTCTCAGTCTCTCTCTCTCTCTAATCTATATTATTGTTGTTGATTATGTTTATATAGGAGATATATTGATATAGGATTAGGAAGCAGAGGAGAGAAACGAAATGGAGGCCGGCCAGGCTACTCCATTCTCCCAAATAAGGCGCCTTTTGATTTGAGGTGGGAGGGACAGGACAGGAATCCACTCTCTCTCTCTCTCTCTCTCTCTCTCTCTCGCGGCAGAACTGGAACTGGCGAGGGGAGGGAGACTGACCAACTGAGTGAGTGACTGTGTGTGAACGGAATGCCATTTATTAGTCCCTCCCTCCCCTCCTAATTCAAATTTATGATTATTATTATTATGTTTCCTACTTTGCTTTGCTTGCTTAATTAAGATTAGATTTAGTTATGTTGTATATTGTTATCTGTTTTGCGATTAGCTCCTTCCAATCTTTCTCATTTTTACCTCTCACTTCACACTCCAATACTCCATTACTCACATCCCTACACTCACACTACTGTTCTTAATTCCCACAACAAACAAACAAACAAAAAAACATTTTTTTTTTCAAAATATATTGTAATTCACCATTATAATCAACCCCCATTCATTGCACCTCCTAATGATATTCTGCTCTATCTTCTATTTACTACCGTCTTCATTAGCCCAATTAACCACCTTTTAGACGACACTATCAAATATACCGACTGAATAAAAGTTGTAATCTTTCTTAGTAATTATCTCATTCATTTCCATTCAAAGAGTTCCACGTTATTCGATTGCCTTGCGATTCGATTCACCCCTGAGATCAACATTAAACAGTACCCTCCATTTTACAAATTGATTATATCAACTTCAACTTGTGTGGCAGCATTATTCTATTCTAAGATATGTATAACAACTAACTAACCCTGCTGCAACTCATGTGACAACCTGCTTTCCTATTATTGGATTGGATTGCTGCATATTACTTATATTTTCTATTTTTTTTTTCCTATTGTTATCCAACCAAGTTATGTATATCTTCTCTGCCTAAACTGAGTGTCAATTAATTAATAACATCTGTCTGCATTCTGCAAGTTCACATAATTGTTTGCTTGGATTAATTTAATTATTAAAAGGATAAATATTATTCAGAATTAAACGAATAAATAAATAAATAATACTCGACCACAAGACATCAGTAAATTGTACGTATGTACGTACATACATATATACAGTCTCAGAGGTTAAAACAAATTGAAGGAGCCCCAAATTAAATCAGTAAATTTATATATCCGATTTATGTAAAAAATATGCAACAAATTACATAAAACTTACAACTCAAGTCCAAATGTATGAGTGCTCCACAAAAAATGATTAAGTTTAGGGATTAGAATTTTGTCCAAAGCCATGACTAAACCGTTCGATTCAATTTATATATTTATCAACGGTGATAGCGTGTGACCCCATCATTTTAAATATAACCATCATACTATTTTTAGTACATACATGATCAAATCACGGTTGATCAATTACCAACAATTAGATCGTACGGCTTTCTGAATACTTTGGACCATCCAAATGGCTTTGGACAATATCCAATTCCTAAATTTAGGTCGTTGTAATCACCATATAATGAAATAATGTTGATGGTCCTTGATGTTTTTGAGTACCATTGATTACTCAATATGTTAAATATTAAATTTTGTACAATAAGCACATAAGGGCATACTGGCCATTTCATACCTTATAATTGAGTTTTATTAGCTGTTGGGAGGCATCTCATCAGGAGATACATAGTTCGGGGTATATGTCACATATAAAAGTTTGGAGGAAGTTAGTCAAAGTGAAGTTTAGGGGGGGGGAGTCTTTGCATTTTTTTTTCCCTTTTTTATTTTAACATTTAATTAGCTGATATCTGATCAATTCTTCTGATGATATATAAAGTTGTTCAAGACTTCAAATCAAAACATTTAATCAAATAGAAAAAGTTTTAATTGGCACTGATATAACGATATGCTAGCTCCGTCCACAATTAAATGAATTTATACCCTTTAGAGCTTGTCCATAATTAAATGAACTTTACCGATTTGAATTTATTTTTCTATTCACTTGTTTGAATCCACTTGTTTCTCCAATGTTATGATTACCATTTTATCTATATTATTTAATTGGAACAATTATTATGTAATTTCATTTTTCCACTAATTCATTTGACTTTTCCTAAAAATTCATTTATTCATGGACGGAGGTAGTAGCATTTTATCTGAGTGTGTAGCCCATGCTACCTAGCTATTATATATCAATCAAGTTAGATATCATTGCAAATAATTAAATAAACTAATCAATTAATACTTATAATAGCAGCTTGACATGCATAGGTACATATATAGGTAAGTACAGACATAAACCAGAAACCCTAACCAAAATCAAGTATATAACTATATATTAATTACAAGTGAATCTAATAAGAGGCCTCATCTTATCTTGTAAGTTGTAATAAGTACATCACCTTTCAATGCTTAACCAAATTAAGCAAATTGAAGTATGTATCAAACTGAGACATCTCTCTCTCTCTCTCCCTCCTCAATTATGCTAAAAATTAGGTTGGCAGCAGATCTATATATGCATGCTAGCGGGTTAACGGGTATAAATTCACTCTAGCTCGGATTAAACAAAGATCCGAGATCAGTAAAGTCTTGAATCACTGCCGCCACTAATATAATAAAATGATAAATATTTAGCGCATATAATTAAATGGAATTTTGAGAGGACTTCTCTAAATAATTATAAATCAATTATATGACCATCATATCCTTGTGAGTGCGTGGTGAGTGGGTATCCATGTTGCAGATTTGATTTGTGAATTGAAATACTTAATTTAGACTAAAGAAGAAGAAGAAGGCTTTGATTCTATCTTTTTTTTCTTGTTTTATTGTCTTTAATTAATATCTTTTTGTGTTATTGTTATTTTTGTAATATCTAGGAAAAGAATATATAATTGGCTGGCATCAATTTAGTTATGTTTCGTTGATCAGCAATTCAGAATCTTCATCATTGGGTTGGATCAGTAATCGGTTGGAGGGGACTACAACATGTGGAATTAATTATGAATTACCAGTCCCTATATAATTCAAGCAGTACCGGTGAGTACCGGTCCCGACCAGGCAGGCAGGCAGGCAGGATACATAATTACTGCTTAAACAGCTTGGATACCATGCTCAACTATACATAACATAATATAATATATAGTAACTAGTATATAGATAGATAATGCTTATATACATTTCATATTTAATCTATATACTTAGTTTTTTCAAGGATAAATTTGTGAATGAATGAATGTTTGTTTGGTTGGTTGGTTCGAGCCAGGTTGTTCAAATAAAGCCTGAGCTGATCGAGATCGAAGAGATCATAATTAAGTACTACCTCCGTCCATGAATAAATGAATTTTTAGGAAAAGTCAAATGAATTAGTGGAAAAATGAAAGTACATAATAATTGTTCCAATTAAATAATATAGATAAAAAAGTAATCATAACATTGGAGAAATAAGTGGATTCAAACAAGTGAATAGAAACATAAATTCAAATCGATAAAGTTCATTTAATTATGTACAAGCTCTAAAAGGTATAAATTCATTTAATTGTGTACGGAGGTAGTATTATCCAGAGAAAAAACATACATTTAGTTTATTAATCTGGTCCTGAATCACATGAAATTTGTCAGATCAAGGCAGTTTGACTATATGTTTTGTTTGGTTTTCGTTAGTACCTAGTACAAAAACAGAGATACCATATATGCACCAATTCGTGTACATTGACTGCGTTGTAATTTGTAAACATGTACATTTGCATAATCGCCCTTGAGATTTATCCAGTACGTTTCACTTGCATTCTGATTCCGACCTCGTTAATTAATTTGTCTGCACAAGCAAGTATAATTAATCATGTACTTAATTAATTATACCAAATGAACATAATACATACACAAGTATATATATATATATATGTGTGCAACAAAATAATTAAAGCTTCCCTAATTTCATGTTGCCTTTTTTGTATGTGAAAAACAATAGAGGCATTAATTAATCAATTAGTTAGTTATATATCTTTTAGGCGAATAATCATTAGCCAATGCCAATGCATTACATTACATGATATATATAATTTGAGGATAACTATATTACGTGCTAGCCGTAATATTAAATAAAATGGTAATTAAAAGTAT
Organism: Cyperus esculentus; assembly: GCA_030179965.1. Classification (NCBI taxonomy): domain Eukaryota; kingdom Viridiplantae; phylum Streptophyta; class Magnoliopsida; order Poales; family Cyperaceae; genus Cyperus; species Cyperus esculentus. The sequence goes on along the minus strand of JASGLE010000047.1, from coordinate 2,889,723 downwards.
ATCATTTAGCCATATATCAAGTGCTAATAATAGTGGAAATTAAACTTATTTTTTCCAAACAATAGCGACCAATTATATTATATATATGTAAGGAAAGAGAAGAGTAGAAAATGAAGAAGGATTTAATAATTGGAAGGGGTAATTGGGATTTGGAAGAAGGAGAAGGAAGACAAAGAAGAGGGTAGTTGCTTTGTCTGATGTTGGGGGCCCAGAGGAGTCACAGACTCACAGGTGCTGGTGCTGGTGCCATATAATTTGGGTATGTATGTATGTATGCGCGTTGGATGCACTTGCTGCATGCTGCATATATGCTTTCTGAATTAAACTCTAGGGAGAATAAGAAGCTCTAGCCTCTATCTACCTTTGGATTTAATTGGATATATATATATATATATATATATTAATATATATACTGCCAATGCCAAGGGATGATATGGATCATATATTGATTGATTGATATCCTCTCTGGAAATAAAACTGTTCCAATTGAGAATTTGAGATTGAGATTGAGGTGAATTGCAATTGTTTTAAAATGAGAGAAAATAAAAGAAATTATTTACATAGAATGCCTGCTGATCTACTCTATTGTACTAAGAGAAGGGATCCAATAACCACAAAATTTGGTGCCCTTAATAACCGCATTATTATTTATACATAAATTAATAAAATTAAACCATTAGATGTATTCTAAATCATCTCAATAACATATATATAAATAATGATGAAAATTTAACATTTTCGATAGCCATCAAGAGAGAAGAAAAAATCATAAAGTTTGAACCGTTGATTTTTGTTAATGCTTAATTTACATGTAAATAAAATCAAAATAATATAAATTTTGGATTACCCATTAAATATAATATATACAAAACATGCCATCAATTGGTTTTGTTATTTAACCATTAAAAATGTATTTATTTGAGATTTAATTTTGTGGTTACCGCTGGGTACCAAAAGTTGTGGTCATTTGATCCCTCCTCCTCTTGTACTAATTGTATACTTGGGTGAGTAATAAGTATCCACAGAGAGAATTATGAAAGTCATCACAGTCAATATAATCACACAGTGAATTACTACTTACTACTGCATAGGAGACGTAATTAATTTGATTTTTCTTTTTTTCTTTTGCCCATCTCATAACATATTCATTCTGTGGAGACAAAATTAAATGAAATAAATTTGGTTCAGTATTACAGGATGTCATTGTCTCTTCTTCTCCATTTGAGAATTATGCATGGCTGGAGAAGAACTTATAAGTTTGGATGGGGAGTTGAGTTGGGGACTCCAAATTTTGTCAAACCGCGTTGACAAGGGACCCATCCCCCCCACCCTTCACTGACTCAACTCAACTCAACCATATATCTTTCCATATATAAATCACACCAGTTTTTAGTGGCATGCTCCAATTCAGCAATATTGCTATACTATATATGTTGTAGCACACAAATTTTGTTTTGCAGGCTTATTATTATATCAATATAAGTTGCGCATCAAATTGTATTACTAATTTACTACTGCATGTCATTTTAACAAAATTGGGATCATGCGTTAACCATGAATATGTTCATACTTATATTATGTGCTCTTGGTGGCAGGAAATTAAGAAAGCAAATTAAATTACCGTACGTTAATAAAAAAAAAAGCACCTGATTCTGATTCAGACTTTCAGGGTACTGAAAATTGAATTTTTAAAGGTCTCCGTGTTTCAAAGCAAAGCAAAAATTAATGGCCACAAAGAAAGCGGTCATGAAAGATTGGTGGGTTGGGTTGGGTTTTGGTTTTGTTTTGTTTTACACTCGAATAAATTTGCTCACACGTGAGCTTCTTTTGTTTTTCTTTTGGTCCTCTGATCTCATGCATGTCACACTACGCTGTTTTCCTCACAAAAAAAAAAAAAAAAAAAAAAAAAAAAACCACTACGAGCTGTCATCCCTGCTTTATTTATTTACTTGTTAACTAATTATCCTTACTTATATATAAAAGCATGTTGGAAAAAATAATATGAAAGAATTATCATCTCCAAATAAGAAACCTGAACTGTTGATTGTTCACTTAGATTGATCACCACCGTTGATGTACGTTAATGCCCCTTAACGTTCTCAGTCCATTGAAATTAAAAGCCCATATAAATTATCTTAATTTAAGACTCATTATATATTATCTTAAAAATTTATTATAAGAAATAACAATTTCAGCCCAAAGCAAGTCTTGGCTTTTTACTAGTTGTTACAAAAAGATTAAAAGAGAGAAACACTCTCTTCCTTTTCCTTGTTGCATTTGTTAAACAATTTTGAGATATGTAATATCTAGTGTCGATCAAATGTACGTCCACAATTCTATAGGTTATTAAATTTGAGATGTATATTATATTTTAGGATGTATCTGTTATATTATTGGTATGTTTATAGATATATAGACAGCTTTTCAATGGACTTATGATTTTTTTTTTTTAAACCAAAATGTTTCTCTATATATATTATTATTGGATTGAGATGAAGCTAGATATGTTGCACATATGTTCTTTTCCTCGTCTTTCTGTTTGAGCTAGTTATTCCTTTTATTGGATGCAATGGATATATGCGTGGAGTATTATTAATTTATTAATTTGGTTGGTGGCATTATATGTTTTTTTTTTTTTATATGGTGAGATGGCCAGATTGGGATGTGACCAAAACCAAATACAAGCACACAAGTACACAACTGTTCCCTTCCTGTTCATTTACTCTCTGCTCTGTTGCATGAGAGATTTTACACTATTCCTCATAATTAAGATTGACATATACAATACAATGATACACACAACAAAATTAAGATCACAAGATCTTACATTATTAGTTAACCCTAATTTCCTGATGAGAAAGACATGCACCTGAGTGCTATAGTGTGTGGGCCCCAAGGGCGGAACGAGGGGGACAGAGGGGGGCTGGACACCCCAAGATTTTAGAAATTGTGCACTGAGAGTATTAATTTGATTGTATTTATGAAAATAAGTTGATTTGGCACCCCCCCCAAAACTCTGCTCTTACATCTATGCCTTAACAATTAAAATTAATAATTGTAAATGTAAAATACATAGAAAGAAGTAATCTAATTTAGAAGGCTGAAGGCCCAGTGGCCATCAATTAATAATAGATTATTTCTTTTGAAAACCGCGATTGCCATTCTAAAATTTTGCTAGTTTTTTTATTAGCCGATTAATTTACTTTCTGTTTTTTGTTTTGCCCCATTCTTTTCTACTCTGTGTGACCTCTCTCAAATATCAAAATTAAGAGATTCTATAATTTTGAACCTATGTAATTAGTCTTTTTTTTCAAGATGTTTACTGTTATATATTTATTTAAAAAATTGTTATTTTAATTATATTTATGTAGAGTTGGGTTAGTGTGTTATACATAATAAAATAACGTTGGTGTTATACACTCGTATCTCAACATTCAACAACCACAACTTCGATAGACGATTCAATTTGACCGATGCATTCTACATATCAAAATCTTATGGATACAAAATTTTTCTATTTTTAGAGATTTTTAAAGATTTTTGCAAAAAAAAACAACCTGAATTTAATTCCAAATAGATTATTTTATTATTATTTTTTGGTCATCTTTTAAAAATAGTTAAAAATAGTTAGGAATCTTAATAAATAAAAAAAATTTATATCCTATAAGCTTTCAATATGTAAAATACACAAGTTGAATCGGATCAGCCATTTATGGTTGTTGAGATATAAGCGCATAACACCAACGTTATTTTGTTATGCATAATACCGTAACCCGATTAACTCTTTTTTATGTATGTGGTTGTTTTTTTTTATTCCTCGGCGTCTCGGCACCCTCCAACTTCAAATCCCAGTTCCGCCCCTATGTGTAGCAACTGGCAAGCCACTGATAAGTGGGTCCAAGTATATACCAAGTAAAAGGTCTGTTTCTGAAATCAAATGTCTTCAACAAATACAAGTCAAACACATACATATAGACTTGTACTTGGGTGACTTGGTATAACATACGGATCAGGTTCAAGAGCATGGCACAGAAGATCAGGGACTTTCTACTGTGGATATATAATTTCTGCTTGTGATGATTAATAATAAATTAGCAGTACATAATTAATTAAAAATACTTTCTAGTTGTGATCAGTTTGAACTTTGAACTGAAGGGCCTGATACAATATAGCTGGATTTATTACTGGCAGCTGAGAGAAAGTGTGAATAAATTTGGCACAGTTTGAAGTGGCCAAGCTGCCAAAACCATTAAATAAGATGTCCCGCAAGAATACAATGTCATTAAATTTGACGTACTTGGAATTCTGGATGAGGTGGTTGAATTATACAGATTCCAATTAATTACTTTTCGCTTCGAAGTAAAATAGATAGGAAAATGCTATGGGGATACCGCAAAAGATACCGTCGGGGATACCATTAAACATTGACTGCCGATAAAAAATGTGATAAGTTGAATATTTAGGAGGTTAAGGTGAATATTTAGGAGGATAAGCTGAATAGTTAGAAAGTGTAATGCTGCAAGTTAAATTAAGAATATTTTTTATTAGCTGTAAAGCAAAATGTGTTAAGCAAAATGTGTTAAGTGTAATGCTGCAATTAGGTTTTTATTATGTGGAGTTTTTATTAGTTGTCAAGCAAAATGTGTTAAGTTGAATATTTAGAAGGTTAAGGTGAATATTTAGGAGATTAAGGTGAATATTTAGGTTTAGTTGAATTGGTCAAAGATCATAGTATCCCCAACAGTATCCTTTGTGGTATCCGAATATCTGGATTGAAATAGATATGTGTTCTGAAACACTGATCTCAGAGAAACTTGTTAGCATATAACCATTAACCTGAGAACATAACTTTTTTCACAGCTGCTGAAAAGTTGTATCATGAAAATCCAATACATTATAAGAGTTAAAATAATATGAAAAGTTCGAAAACGTTTGCATTTCACTCCGAAGTACTAACGATCCAAATTATACTTTGTCACGTCCAAATTAATTACTCAAATGCCGATTCCTCAACTCAGGCCGATTCCGGATCGATTGGTGTTTAAACCGGCAAAGAACGGCAAGTTCTCTGTTCGCGCTGCGTACAACCAATTAATGAACTATCATGGCTATGATCCCCCAATGCCCAAAGCATGGTGGGACATGGTTTGGGGTGATACCACCATCCTACCGCGTGTTAAACTGTTCTTATGGAAGGTGGCCCACAGAGGACTCCCAATTGGAGAGACCTTTGCCAGTAAAATTGGAGGTCCCATCATAAAGTGTCAGCTATGTGGTCTCGAAGAGGAAACCATTATGCATGTCTTGTTCCACTGTCAATTCGCACGGGCTGCGTGGTTTGCCTCTTCTCTGGGGATTACAACGCATGGCCTCCAAGGTGATGTCATTGCAGTGCTATCACTCATACATGAACGCTTGCCGGCGGATCAATTTCCGTTGTTTGCGTCAGTTCTGTGGTGCTTGTGGAAGGTGAGGTGCGCAGTGGTTTACGAAGGCCATGAGGCTAGTGTTCGCAGGGTTGTTAAGATGGTTTCCAACATGCAGCGAGAATTTGCTTTTGCGGGAACTCCAATCTCCATGAGATTGGTACAAACCGATACCCCTAACATAGTGTACCCAGACTCCCCGTATGCTTGTTGGATTGATGGATCGTACAAGGATCCTCATGCCATTGGGGTGGGTTTTCTCCTGCTCCGACATGGCACCCTTCTCCAATACGAGGTGGCGCATTATACTGGCTTTTGTGCTCTCCAAGCAGAGGCCTTGGCACTTCTCTTGGCTCTCAGAGCCACTATTGCAATGCAGTTATCTTCATGCGTTTTTTACACAGACTCTAAGGAATTACAGTGGGCAGTTTCACAACCATCTCCTCCTACTGAGATCAATTGGCGAGCGTACCATCAGATCATGGAGGCGTGGACTCTAATGCGAACCCATAAGGAATTCCGATGTGTGCATTGCAGGCGGGAGGAAAATTGCAGAGCTGACCAGCTAGCTAGATTTAGTAGAATTTTCTCAGTTAATTATGTAGGCTTTTCTTTTCCGTTGTTTAATTTTCAGTCTTTACATTCCCTAAACAGCTCTGTAATTTCCAACTGATCAATCAATCAATTGCCTACGGGTTTTCAGCCAAAAAAAAAAAAAAAAAAAAAAAAAAAAAAAAAAAAAAAAAGAAAATGCGCAAAGATAAAATGGTTTATTTTTTAAAAATCCAAAAAAATAGTTAGAAAACTGGTATGCAACTAGGTTTTTTTTTTTTGGAGATAAAGATGAGGGCCGAGCCACTCAAATTTAATTTAAACGTCTATAAAAGACCCCCCATCCGGGTTTTGAATCCGCAACCTCCCACACGGAGGGCGTTGCCCTTAGCCACTAGACCAAAAGCTGGTTCTGCAACTAGGTTTTAATATTAAGATTATGGTGAGCAACTTAAATTATTCATTTAAGCTATAGTCTTGACAAATTTGACCGAAACGCGTTACCTTACTACACTTTGCAAAGTGCAGTAGCCTCACTCATATAGTTTTTGCAAAGAGGTTGCAATGCAATTAGAAAAGGTTGCATAGAGTGAACAGGTGTTCCAAATGCCGGCCCTATGGTTTAATTTAAGCTGGGCCATGCAGTTGCACCGTGGGCCTATGAATGAATCAAGTATCGGCGCACAGAGAGAACAGACAGAGGGATTTGGGCCTGATGGCAATATCTGATATTGATGAAAGTGAAGGGTTTGGGCCTAGTTCATGCTTCTTCAAACTGGGTCATCACTTGGGCTTAATAATTTCATGTTTGTTTTGCGATTAAAACAAAGAAATGGTATTGCTATAGGATCGTATAATCTAATTTGTATTGATAATTAATCTGGATGATTGAATTTTCAAATTTCAATCAAGTTAAGAAGACAGTAATAATAATATAATACAATTGTTTTTCTTATTTAAAATAAAAAAAGAAGGTGAATTTTGAATAAATTTAAGATTATAATAATATTCTTTAGGGGTTGTTTGGTACCCAAAAATTGGAATAGAATAGCAAAATAATAGCTATTCCATGTGCCAAACAGAATATTCGAATAGCTCTAAAAAATTTGCTAATCCGTTATTCCTCCTATTTGGTAGAATAGCGGAATAGCTATTCGAATAGCTCTACAAATATTTATCCCAATACTATTCCAATTGTCATTTGCCAAACAATATTTCCACTATCCGAATAGCTCTAAACATAACTATTCTTTTTACTCTTCCAACAACCACTAATCCATTTTTAATAATCGGATAGTACTATTACATTACTATTCCTTGATTTGCCAAACAAACGGACCCTATGTGTTTGGACTTTGGTGGACTGTGTGGAGTGTGATTAGTTTTTAATCATAGAATATTAACCAAAGAAAAAGGCTGGAGTGAGTGTGAGTGTGAGGGTTCAGTAACTTCAGTTCAGTTCAGCCCTCCTTCCCTTCCCTTCCCTTCCCTTCCCTTCCCTGCGCAGCGCAGCCGTCAAAATAGCTTCCCCACAGCTCCTCCTCCTCTCCCCCCTCTCCCGTTGCTTGCCGCAGGACAAAGTTACATACTTTATACTTACACGGCCAGGTGCGCGCTCTCTCCTTCCTTCCTACTCCTTTTATGTCACTTAATTAATTTATTCCCCCATCACTCACAATTCACTTCTTAACATTCAAATACTGAATGTGTATCCATCTATCGATCTGCTGCCTGCTATGCTATCCATGTTCTTAATTGCTTTTATCATCAATTAACACAAACAAACAAACAAACAAATGTCGCCCACAAACCCACCATTGCAATTGCATGTCAGTACCAAGTATCATTTCAGCTGTGAATCAATCAATGTGGTTGGTTACCTTTCCTTTCATCATGTATAAAGCTCCATCTTTTGTTGCCAGCATTGCCCAATTTGTGTTATGGCATCAGATTGACAACAAACACATACTCAATTTTCTTCTAATCCATACTTTTATATTCCTTTTCAGGTTGCCAATCATGAACTAACTACAAGTAATCCTTTAGCTGTTTAGCATATATATAGCCACGTACCAATGAACTGGTACCACTTACAAAAGTAGCAAATAATATTAAGCCAGGCTCAATGCAGCCTCTTCGTACCCTACCCAATTTCTCATCCTCCTCCGTTTTCAAACCCCCGCAAATTTCTATTCCCTCAGCCCCGACCCATAATTCTGTATCCTTCCGCCTTGCTGCCGCATCATCAGCTGTCACCGCGGCGCCACCATCTGCCCAGCAAGCAGCGCTCAACCGGGTCGATGTCCTTTCCGAGTCTCTCCCTTTCATACAGAGGTTCCGCGGGAAGACAGTGGTCGTAAAGTATGGCGGTGCAGCCATGAAATCACCGCAGTTGCGAGAGTCCGTGATAAAGGATCTCGTTTTGCTCTCTTGTGTCGGGATGAGGATGGTGCTTGTCCATGGTGGTGGGCCTGAAATCAATTCATGGCTGGCCAGAATTGGAGTTGAGCCTCAGTTCATTAATGGATTGAGGGTTACCGATGAGGTCACCATGGAGGTTGTCGAGATGGTACTGGTTGGAAAGGTATTGCATTTCTTTTGTTTCTTGTATCTTTTTTGGATGAATTGTTGGAATGAGCTTTTGGTATCCCATTTTGCAACACACCAATTTTAAGAGGTTTTTAATTCAGGATAAAGCTCAACTGGCACACCGGAACCATGCTGAATTGTAGTGAAGTTTTTACTTGAATAAACTCTGAAATATACGCAGCACAAATTTGTGAATCAAGGATGAACTTTCTTTTGCAAAATTTACAACAATTTTTTGCCTTATTTAAGTACCATCCTGATGTCAAAATTAGGAATATTTTCCGTCCATCCATTGGCTTGTATTATAAACATGTTTGCTAAAATAGTTTTTTAAGTGTCTTATTATCTACCTTGACCTCTTTTTAATCTAATTATAATCTATGCACAAACACCATATATGTAGCAACTAAAACCGAATCTTTACGAACTCGACAGGTGAACAAATCCCTCGTATCTCTAATCAACTTAGCAGGTGCCACAGCTGTAGGCCTATGTGGCAAGGATGCACGCCTTCTTACTGCTCAACCTGCTCCTAATGCGGCTGCTCTCGGTTTTGTTGGTGATGTTTCAAGTGTCAACCCAGCAATCCTGCGCCCAATCCTAGCTGATGGCCATATTCCAGTTATCGCATCTGTGGCTGCTGATCAAACCGGACAGGTAATGTTGCAAACAAAAATTAATGCATTATTTTTCTCCCATCTTTTCTTATATCAGCTGTTAAATTGAGCATGCAATGAGCCTAATCAGAATAATCTTATTTTATTTTATATTTTTGGGTACTGATTAAATCATTGAAGTATTCATGCTCTTATAGTCTACCTTATTTCTTACTTGTCCAAACTGTCTTATGTCATCAGGCGTACAACATCAATGCTGACACAGCTGCAGGGGAGATTGCTGCAGCAGTGGGGGCTGAAAAGTTGATCTTACTGACTGATGTTGCAGGAATTTTGGAGGATAGAAACGATGCTGGTAGTCTTATCAAGGAAATCGATATTAGCGGGATCAGAAAGATGATAGGGGAAGGGAAGGTGGCAGGAGGCATGATACCCAAAGTCGAGTGTTGCATCAATTCACTGACACAAGGCGTGCGCACAGCGAGTATCATAGACGGCCGTATCCCGCATTCGCTCTTGCTCGAGATACTGACGGATGAGGGAGCCGGGACCATGATTCGCTCCTGAAGCATGGACAGCAATATCCCTCCGTCGTTTTCTCCCTTTCTAATCTCTTCCCTTTGCCTTCCCCTCGAACTTAGGAGCACGGGCTGGAAGGGCTGAGTTTTTTGTTTGCAAAGAAAGCTTAAAAATGGCTTGAAAACTTTCAATTAGTACATTGTTATGTAGCAATCTTGTTGTACTTCTGAAGTTTTGATACTGGTAATGCTTACCATATTTTTATCTAAAATTAATGGTGAGAACGAAAGTTCCTTTTGTCTATCATCTCCTGCAACTCCTGGATAATCATCACTTTAACAGCCATTGACAAAAAAGCTCCAGCTTTCATTATTTTCCCCATAATTTTGGAAGTAATTGCATGAATATTTGGGACAGTTAGTAGTGCTGTAAGAGGGGACCAAGTTAAGAAAATGATATAGCCATTTGAAAAGTAGTGTAGGTTTTCCAATTGAGGTGCATTATAATTAGCGTTCATAGAGCATTTACATAGATTGTAAAGGAGGATATGTAGTCTGTAGAGCCAAGATAAGAATTATAGAGCTGATTCAGATACGTTGTTAATATCAGAATTTGGTTTTCTTTGCGTGCAATTATTTTACCAGAGATGATGATGAATATATATATCAAGCGATTAGGGCAGTGAATATATTTTTATGTAATATCACGAGCTAGACTAATATGAAAACGTCTGCATTTCACTCCGAAATGCTAACGGTCCAAATTATAATTTGTCAAGTCCGAAATTTCGATTTATGATCTATATTAAATTTACCATATGAAAATATAAGAGATACAAAAAATTTTCATTTTTGGAGTTTTTTAAGTATTTGTTTTGGATTTTTCAAAATAACAATAAAATATTAATAAAATAGTGCTTGTTTGTACATGAAATTTAAAAAATCCGGGATAAATACTTACAAAACTCCAAAAATGGAAAATTTTTGTATCCCCTAATATTTTTATATGATCAATTTAACAAAAACCATAAATCGAGATTTCAAGTGTGACAAGGCATATTTGAATTGTTAGTATTTCGTCTCGAAATGCAAATGTTTTCACAATAGTTCTACTCGTAATATCAAATATCAGTTTGACAGTGTTTTGCAAATAACAAAATAAATTAAATTACATTTGCATGTTATGTACAGGTGGCATAAACAGAGACTGCAGTTGTGTTCAATCCTGACAAAAAAAAAAATACTAATATATAGAGTCCGGCTATGGTGACATGCATATCACAGTTTTCCTATACTATGCAGTCTGTATCTTATTTTTCAGTGTTCAAATAGTCGATCCGAACAGCTCAATGTGATTCCTATATCTAAATATACTGGGAAACCAAATTTTACAATTTTTTAAATTTTTTTGGTATTCTAAGTGATGGGTAGAAAATGGATAGATCCAAAGATTCTGAATTTATACAAAACAACGATTTTCTCTCCATCACTAAAAATACCAAAAAAATTCTAAAAATTGTAAAATTTGGTTTCTTAGTATATGTTGATATAGAGATCACATTGAGCGATTCGGATCGACTATTTTGGACACCGAAAATGGTGATACAAACTGCATATCACGGTTTACCATGACATGCATATCACCGTATACTAATTCCTAATACATATATCAATATAATAATAAAAATAAAATAATAACAATAAATTAATAATAAAAAATACAATAAATTAATAATAAATAATTCATAATATTTTTTTTTGAGAATATAATTCATAATAATAATAATAATAATAATAATAAAGACAGAGGAAATCTGTTCTCTTATCCAAACAGAGAGCGAGAAGCAGCAATCTCTGGCTCCCATTCCCTGCCGTCTCTCCTCGTCTTATCCCTTTCTTCCCTACCCCTTTTTCTCATTCACCGCGTCCCTACCTCCCTCCCTCCCTCTCCACTTCCCGCGCCAAAACCCTCACTCCCTCCCTCGCTCCCATAATGGCGGCCACATTGCTCTCCTCCTCCCACTGCTCGCTCCCTCCCCTGCCGCTCCGTCCCAGCACCCGCCGTCTTTTCCCCGTGCTCTGCTCGGCCGCATCGTCGAAACCCTCTCTGCAGCTGGGTGCCACTGGAAATGAGGTCGGTACCATTTCTACCTCCTTTGTTTTAGCTCCTTGATTTGGTGATGATTTGAGTTTTGTTGAATTTAGGAGAAATTGTCCTTTGTTTTAGCTCCTTGATTTGGTGATGATCGAAATTTGTTGAATTTAGGAGAAGTTGGTAGGATAGGATTGATTTGATTGCTGTGCTACATTTTGCACTTGATAACTGTTTTATCCGATTGCACGCACATTGCTCAAAATTTGCCTCAATTAGGACTTGTAACTGCTTAATTCCACTTTTAGAAAAATACCCAATTTACCAGAGCCCGTTTCTCTTCTCAAACACTGAAAAGTTTCGATCTTTCTTTTGTCGTTTATTCGTGGCGCACAGCAGCAGAAAAAACCGTTTTGCTTCAAGAAATGTGCCTTGTCTCTTGCACTGGCAATTGGGTTGGTGGCAAATGCGCCGGCGATCGACGCACCAGCTCAGGCGATGACAGCATGGCCCGTGTTGCCTGATGTGTCGGTTCTCATCTCCGGGCCCCCCATCAAGGACCCAGGTGCATTGCTCCGATATGCTCTGCCCATAGACAACAAGGCCATCCGGGAGGTTCAGAAACCCTTGGAGGATATAACGGAGTCGCTTAAAGTGGCTGGTGTCAGGGCTTTGGATTCTGTCGAGAGAGTAAGTTTTTTTTTTTTTTTTTTTTTGCAATTCTTTCAAAATCAATTTCCTGCTCTTAAAGCTACTAGTTTTGATATTTTAATGACCTACTATTGCTTGACAAGCATCCATAATCATGAAGTATTTGATGAAATTATCGGTTGGTGTTGAATATGCTTGAACATTGAAATTCCCCATTTGACCTTAAATTTGAAGGATTCAGAAAAGTTTCAAATAATAGCACCAGCATCACACTAGCTATAGTCTGATATCAGGACACTAATACTGTACTTATATTAATGCACGGCTTGAAATGATAAACTCACTTATTGTAAATTTTTGTCCTTATTAAATTGTTAGAATGTGAGGCAAGCATCAAGAGCTCTAAACCAAGGGAAAGACTTGATCCTGGCCGGGGTAGCAGAGTCAAAAAAAGAAGAAGGAAAGGACCTTCTTGAAAAAATTAGTGCTGGCTTAGATGACCTTCAAAAGATTGTTGAGGATAAAAACAGGGATGCTGTTGCACCTAAACAAAAAGAACTTCTGCAATATGTTGGAAGGTTAAATTTTTTTCTTTCTTACTTTTTTAAGCCAAAATATCAGTTTCATGGTTTCTCTCATAGGTTGTTTGCAGTATTGAAAAATGGGTAAATTTTCTAGGAGGTCACTGAACTTTACTCATAATCCATAATTGGTCACTTAACTTCTGTTTATTCATTTTTTGTCACTAAACTTTGATATTTATCCAAATTTGGTCACTCCGTTAGTTTTTCCATCCAACTTAACATAATAATTATTCAATTTTAATCTCTTAGCATTTATTTTATTTCATATAAAGTATGATGTAAGACAAAAGTTAATTTTTTTTAATATTTTCTTTTATAAAAAATATTTTTAAAATATTTATTTATTGATTTTTCATATAAAAATATAATCTGTGATATTTATGCAAATGTGAAAAATATTTTGTCATAAAAGAAAAATAAACAAAAAATTAATTTGTATTTTTATATTTTCGCATTTTAAGTTTTCCATGAAAAAATATGTGTCTATAAAATTAAATTAAAGTCATGTTAACTATTCCGTTAAGTTCGATGGAAAAACTAACAGAGTGACCAAATTTGGACAAATATCAAAGTTTAGTGACTAAAAATGAATAAATGAAAGTTCAGTGACCGATTGTGGATTTGGAGCAAAGTTCAGTGACCTCCCAAAAAATTTAGCCATTGAAAAATATCATACCATAGATACCACATCATGCATACGTCTGCATGGAACCTCTAATCTAATCTTAATATGCGTTGCATTTAGTCATTTATTTAGTAATTTTTCCCAATATTGTCTATTGGCAAATAAATCAAGGATACCCATTTTCTGTACTAAGGAGAAACAATTATGGAAACTGTAAAGCTCATTTATCCCCCTGAATTGACCATGCAGTGCAGTGTAGAAGAAGACATGGTAGATGGCTTTCCTTATGAGGTTCCTGAGGAATACAGTAACATGCCTCTTTTAAAAGGGCGGGCGACAGTTGACATGAAGGTTAAAATAAAAGATAACCCCACTTTACAAGACTGTGTTTTCCGCATAGTTCTTGATGGGTACAATGCACCAGTTACCGCTGGTAATTTCTTAGATCTGGTTGAGCGTCACTTCTATGATGGCATGGAGATTCAACGAGGTATATCTCTCTCCAACCCCCTTTCCCCTCCCCCCACCCCTCTCCGTGCACCCACTTGAAAGGTGTTATGTATGGTGGACCCTAGTAGAACCAAAAATTCTCATACTTCCTAGGAAGAAAAATGAGCAATCATTTGTGAGTTGTGACCTTCTTTTTTGTAATTTTCAAAGTAACATTTCTTCCCTCATTTAACCATAATTGTATATATAGGGAAGTAATGGGGCAAGAAAATTGTTTTCATATTGTTATAGGAAGTATGGCTTTTAGTAAAATTTCACATACGTTGTGTTAAGTGTGGCTATTATTATGCAGCTGATGGATTTGTGGTACAAACGGGAGACCCTGAGGGGCCTGCAGAGGGGTTTGTGGACCCAAGCACTGGAAAGACACGCACTATCCCTCTAGAAATAATGGCTGTAGGCGATAAAGTACCTGTTTACGGTGAAACTCTTGAGGTATGATATTTTGCTTTTATTGCATATGTCCATTTCCAACTTCGGATTTGCTTGCATATGAATTAATAACGAATCCCAGGAAGTTAAATATGAATGTCATATTTATGTTTTTTTAGGAACTTGGTCGTTACAAAGCTCAAACGAGGCTTCCATTTAATGCATTTGGTACAATGGCTATGGCTAGGGATGTAAGTATTACTCGAATAATCTTATGAACTCCACCTTTTTTGTTTTTTGCGTCTCTGAAAGTTTATGGTGCTCACATTTAATGTGAATAAACAGGAATTTGATAACAACTCCGCATCCAGCCAAGTGTTTTGGCTATTGAAAGAGAGTGAGCTCACACCAAGCAATGCCAACATACTCGATGGGCGGTATGCGGTATTTGGCTATGTTGTGGAAAATGAAGATTTTTTGGCTGATTTGAAGGTTGGTGATGTCATTGAATCTATCCAAGTTGTTAATGGGATTGAAAACCTTGCAAACCCTACTTACAAGATTGCGGGATAGAGAAGGAGATGGAGATAGTGTTCTTTTGTTTGACTAGATAACCGCTATCAAAGCTTTTCAAAAATTAAAAAAAAAAAAAGTAAAGAGTTTCGTATTTGCAGTACAACCATGGTCGGTATCTTTGCTTCTCTTTGGCTTATTTTTTTGTATTGTAATTTTTCTATTTATATGTAACATTCATTCGTTTGTGTTCCATGAAATGCTTCCAGTATCTGTCAATTTGTTTAGTTGTAAGTCTTGTCAAATTTTTTTTGGTGTTAACATGAAAGAAAAACGCTGTGCGAAATATGTTCTTTTTCCTTTCTTATGGTATTCACAAGATTGTTAATTTATCAAGCTCTTAAGGTACAGAATACATTCATAAAACCATAGAAGAAAAGGTAAAACAAGAAGAAAATCACAGAGTAAGACAGGTAGGATATACAAGGATGAGGAGAAGCAGTGGCACAGTAGTGGCACTGGCACACCATACATAATTACATATGTATAATCAATCAGGCACAATTGACATTGTTGTGGGCAGGTCTGCCACATATCCCCCGCTTGACCCTCTTTTGGGCGCCGAGCCTTTGCTCGGACCTTTTCGGTGGAGGCCCCATGGACGGAGCCCTCGGTCCTGTATACATATTGCCAGCATCCTTGGGCGTGCCGGCCTCAATCGACTCCATTTTCTTCTTTACTTTGTGTTCTCTTGCACAGCACAACAATTTGAGAGAAAAGTGTGTGTTTGTGAAGCAAGTGTAACTGTGGTGGGGGGGTTCATAGGTAGCAGCAGGTTTAGAAGCATGTGGTTTAGTAATGGAAGTATTAGATGCAAAGTGAATGGAATTATATGAACAAAGTAAGTTCAATAATGAAGATTCACAAAAAAGAAGGGTAAACTATCTGCTTGGATTGGGCTCTGTAATAAAGCTTTTAATTTATCCCTGGATTTAGCAGATAATTGAGATTACATAAAGCCCACTCCAATCCACAAATATTTAGTTGGTTAATGGTTGGTGTTGCACTGCTGTAAGCCTTTTCTTTATGAGAAACATCTTGCGTCCACTGAGAATGCATCCATACATCCAATAGATACACTCATAATATAACAAATACATCTGATTTTGTAACCTATGGACACTATGGACAGATATTCTATGGACGCTAGGTATTACTCTTTCTTTATCATCCTACTGTTCTATTTTTTCTTTTTTTTTTTTTCCTTTTGAGATGAAACCCTGAGTTTGGTTAAAAGTTTCTGGGAATAATTGTGTCCGTTGTTCCTTAATTAAGCTTCACTATTTTAAGCCAGACATAATTTACAGATAATTGTAAAGCATCGACTTTACTAAACGTGGCCATTTTTTGTTCTTTTTTTATTTTCAATGTTGAGGCATTTTTTCTTCTCCTTACCTGATTTTTTGTTCTGTAAATTTTTCTATTTTATGTAATAATCATTCTTTTGTATTCTAATTCCATAAAATGCTTCTAGCTAGCTTCTGTCAATTTGTTTAGTTACTGCTCAGTTTTGTCAATTTTGTCACTTCTTTTTTTTTTTTTTTGTGTTAACATAAAAAAAAAAAAAGCTGAGCAAAATAGTAATATTTTTTTTTTATTATTTTACGATATTCATGAGCTTATCTCTACTCCTTTTATTAAGCACGTAAGTATCATGATCCTGTAATGGTTAGCATTGATCAGGATCTCTTGATCAATTTTAAAATTAAATATCGACCATTGGATTGCGACGAGGATCTTCTATGGTGTAAATAACTTATTTTTTGAGATTGAGATTAGCAGAAAGGTAAACAACTTATTTCAATCAACTTTAAGATTAAACATCGACCATTGGCTTTTATGAAGTAAATTATTAAGTTGAGACTGAGATTCGCAGAAAAAAAAGAAAGGCAAATATCTTATTTGTTGTGAAGAAAAATGCACTTGAAAATGGACCAACTTTGTAGTTTGAACTCGGCCCAAATATATGTGTTCTGAATTTGAGAAACACCTGGTTGTAAACTTGTATATTGTAATCCATGAATTCAGCTCTGTAAATTAAAATTTGCATTGATCCATTGGGCTGAATTCAACAGGTAACAGCAGCGAAACAAAAGGCCCAAAAAGACCCAAAATGATCCATTACTAGGTACAAGATGTGTTTTCAATTAAAGGGCAATCCTTCCTTAGTCCTTGGTCCTTAGAGCATCTCCAAGAGACCCCTAATAATTTATTCCCAATATGATCATTTTGAGAGCTGCTCCAAATTTTTGGAATCCAAATTATATCTTAAACCCCAAGAGTTTCCCTAAAGATGGATCCCAATAAATTTAAAATGGGCCACGTCACTGGGCCTGGTCAATCAAAAGGCAGAGAGGGAAAGGGAGGATTATTGGGAGTGCGGAGGGAGTACCTAAAAATAGCTAATATTGGCTTCGATTTGGGGATAGCGCAAAAATTGGGAAGGGTTTGGGGCTTTTGTTGGAGCCCGATTTTTGTCCTTAATTCTCAATAATTGGTTTTATGAATGGTTTAAGGATGCTCTTGGGAGATGCTCTTACAATCAAAGAAATATTTTATGTTCGTCCGTCCGATCTACTTTCCAATCTCAACGCACTCAGGATCCAGGTGAAAAATTTTCGTAGATGACCCTCAAACTTATAAGAACTAAAAATATAACCACGCACCAACAACATTTTCACATAAAACATTTTTTTTTCTTATCCGGGACACACTTTGTAAGTGCGCTACATTGAAATTCAAAAAAAATATATTATTTTAATTTTTTAAGAAATAATTATTTTAGATCTTTTCACGAGTTTTTGGGAATGTGATTGTACATTTTTAAGATAATTTCCTATCAAAATTTATGCTATTTAAAGATCAAACTTTTTTTTTATATTTTTCGTCAAATTTCTTGAAATTGTTTAGTATATCAATTTCATTCGCACAATTTCAAAACATATAAGTGATTTGTTCATGATATATAAAATTAATGAAGTTAAATTTGTTTTTATTTTATTTATGTATCAAATATTAATAAAATTTGTGCAGTTTGATAATATAATATTACGTACTTAAAACTTAATAAATAACAAATTTATTTTCATACATGAAGACTATTAAAGAGCTTTGGATTATAAATAATTATTTCTTATAAAATTAAATATAATTTTTTTTTTGAATTTCAATGGGGAGTACCTTGTAAGTGCGTCTCGGATCAGAAAAAAAAAATTTTTTTTGGGGCGCACTTAGAATGTACGCCTAGCCAAAACCATTTGTGAAAATATTTTTAGTCCACAGTGCTCTACCTAAATTTAATTAGTCACGGGTCATCTATGAAAGTAATCCGATCCCGGCCCAATTCATATCCTCTGCTGCGTAGGAAATTACTACGCAACGTTCCAACCATTGATATGACTTGAGATTCGTGAAACTCAATCTCAAGAAGCAACCCCTCTAATCAGCATCGTTTGATTCGCTGCGCGGTAAAATACTGCGCAGCAGAGGATAAGCGCTCATCCGATTCCATATCCTCTGTAGCGCTGCACTGTGTAGCGCGAAATGTAAACCGTTAGATCATCTCGAGATCTGTTTTAGCTCGAATCTCGAGATGATCTAGCGGTTCACATTCCGCGCTACGCAATGCAGCGCTACAGAGGATGAGCACTCCACTCATCCACGCCAGGGTTAGTTGGAATTGGAAAAAAAAAAAAGGGAAAAGTCGTGCTTGCTGCCGTCTCTCTCTCTTCTTCTACCTCCTCCCCTATTCTTTTCTCTGCAATTCAATTCGCGTTGCCCTAATTCCGCCCGATTTCTCAATCTCCGATCCTCCGCAATTCGCCCCTCTCGCCTCCCAGATCTTCATGTGACCTCTCCCCTCCCCTCTCGACAATCCTTGCTTGCGTACAGATTGAGTGAGAGATTTCGTGTTTTGGTGCTCTCGCAAGAGGAGATAAAATGGATCCGATGGATATCGTGGGCAAATCCAAGGAGGACGTCTCTCTTCCCAAATGTAACGATTCCTTTCCTTAATTTACTTTACTTTACTTCCAATTTCAATCCCTAAATAGCTCAATTCAGGTTTTCCCAATTCCTGCTTTCTCAATTTCATCGTCCCAATTTTGTTATTGTTTTGCTGTGTTAATTGGCATAAAAGTTCATATCGGTAGATTGGGAGACTCGAAATTAGTTCAATTTCTTAGCTTTCGATGCAACGAATACAAATCCATATCGCAATTAACAAAATTGATGCCCACAAATTAACAAAATTGATGTACTTGGTTGGTGTTCTAAGCTTATTTTAAATTTTCTTTATTATCCCAAGTTTTTTTGGCCTTTGACATGAAACCCGTAGCAGTTTGGTTGAATTTTTCCGTGCATAATCGTGTCCTTTGGTTTTTCATTAAGCTTGACTATTTTAGGCCAGACACAATTTACAGATAATTGTAAAGCAACAACTTTTCTAAACGTGGCCAATTTTTTTTTTTTTTCTATTTTTTAATGTTGGGATCTTTTTTTTTGGTGAGATCCTTTGGTACAATCACAAATTGCATAGGAACCCCTGAAAATCAGTAAAAGCTAGAAACATGCCCTCAATATTGTATACATGTTGTTTCGGCTATCTGAGAACAACACAAAGGTGCATTGAAGCAAAGTCCTTCGGCTTAACTTAAATTTCTGAAACTTTTCGGCTTAACTTTAATTTCTGAAACTTATTATGTGCATCGATGCCCTTCAATAAGTATTCTTTTTAAACAATTAACATAACATACTGTGCATATATCTTTCTCTATGTAGCAACAATGTGCAAGATAATAAAAGAGATGTTGCCTCCGGATGTTCGTGTGGCAAGGGATACACAAGATCTCCTTGTTGAATGTTGTGTAGGTATGTCGTTAAGATTGTAGTACAAATTAATTATCTTGTAGGTATGTTTCATAAGGCAGCTGAATGCTTATGGTATCATGCCACAATTATACGTTAATTAAAATCTGGAACAGGTTTGCGTAATTTTGAATGTAAGTTCTTGGTTCTGACATATTCCAGTAACATTTTGTGTGCAGAGTTCATTAATCTGTTGTCATCTGAGTCGAATGATGTGTGCAACAGAGAGGACAAGAAAACTATTGCACCAGAGCATGTTCTTAAAGCTCTTGAGGTACTTGGTTGTCTCTTTTGTATTTATGAAAGTTCGCTTTTAAATATACTTGTTTTTTATTTGGGAGGTCTGTTTTTAATTTCTTGCCATTTCAGGTGCTTGGTTTTGGGGAGTATATAGAGGAAGTTTATGCTGCATATGAGCAGCATAAGTTAGATACCTTGGTATGTATCCCTCAGACCTAACTTTGTCTTTTCCTTCTGCCTTTAAGCAATGCTATTTTTTTTATTATTTTATTTTTTGTTTATTTGTGGCCTGGATGGACCATTTTGCAATGATTGGTTCCTATACAAAATAGTTATAAGGCCAGGTTAATCCTGATGGTACTAGCAATAGTTAAGTACAATGACCATTTTGCTTGGTGCAACGACACCTCCAATACTGAATTTTGTTATTCTAATAATACTGAATAATCATATGACCAGGGTGTTCCTGATGGTACTAGCAAAAGCTTAAATACAATGACCATTTTGCTTGGTGCAGTGACACCTCCACCGATACTGAATCTTGTTATTCTACAAAATGTGTTAGATATGTTCTTTCTATGGGCAGAGCAACTAAACTAAACTTTAGTGTTCAAAATGTATGGTATTAATTTGAAATATAAGTTGTGGCCTCACAGTACTCTAATGACTTTGTCTGTTTGTTTTTTTGGTAAATATAGGATTCACCCAAGGGAGGTAAATTCAGTGGGATTGAAATGACAGAAGAGGAGGCAGTGGCAGAGCAACAGCGGATGTTTGCCGAGGCACGTGCCAGAATGAACAATGGTTTGGCCAAGCCTGCAGAAGCAGGCCCGGACCATGCTGTTGACAGCTGAAAGCTGCCACTTAGCATATACCCCCTTTTCTCCCACTCTCCAGTAGTGCGGAGCTGGATAATACTGATCTGGTTTCTTTTGAGGTAGGTTTAGTTGAAATTGGGTGGTTTTGAGGCGGTATATGGTGTGTTATATATTCCTGTTTATTCCTGATGTAGAAACCATCAGGCGTCTTGTAACTTAGTAAAGTTGATTAGTTATGTGAACAATTGCTAGATAAAAAAAGGGGTTTGCTTCTCTATTAGATTGAAGTTAGAGTCTCAGTTTCTCTCATACATGTTGTAAATTGTGTTGCTTTCTTTACTAATGTAGAATTAATTTAAGTTGCCGAAAAGTTAATTGTAGTTCAACCATTTATAAAACAGCATTTCCCGGTGTTGATGTTTATGCTTTTTTGTTTGTGTATCGGGGTAACAGAACCCTTGGTACCAATGCTTTTTGAGAGAGATGAGAGTAAACAACTATTTATGGATCATAAACTGTTAAAAACAACTCCACACTTGTACAAATTATGCACATTGAAAACAAAAATGGGGCAGACTTCAAATTAAATTAGTTGAGTTGCTTATGATTTTGTCTGAAAATCACCCAATATGCACAAAAACTGAACAATCGATTTTCGGTTCAGGTTATTCTGTTGAGGATTCAAACTTTTAAAAAAGCAATAACCAGTTTAGGCTTAATTGGTCTTAAAAATTGATTGTTAAGACTATAATAATTGTTATAGGATTCCCTGTTCTTCCGGTACCATAGTTTGGGCTCGAAATGCTGAGCCCATTTGAGGATACTGATCCGGTCGAATTCGTTTCATATCATATGTACACTCCTATGTAGTTAATGTACCGTGTCTTCGTTTTCTTAAGAAAAAAAATTAGGAGCCGGCACTGGTAGAGGACGTTTTGGTAATCAAATCCTACATCAAATTACCCACAAACCGTTACAAATTTACTATGCTTACAAACTGTTTTGAATTAAATTAAATAAGCAATAGCCAACGACCACCCTTTTTATCTATCCACCGGCCTACCATATTTGTAATGAACAAATATAATTTTTCAATGAACATTTATAATTTTCGGATCAACATATATCATTTTCTAATAAACAAATACATTATGGTTTACAGTGAACATTTATGAAACTGTGACAAGCACATAAGTGCATGTGGGTGTGTCAGATTGTGAAAAAGAGTGTATGGCATGCCACAAGATGCCACAAACTCTCTTTTTTATTAATATTACAAAATTTTGCATTTAAATTTCAAATCAAAACCGTTGATCTTATTTATATTCACGAAAGATGTATGCATATAAAATTTTATGATTTTTCGAGCTCATTTAGTACTAGATTAAGCGGCTTAAAACTGAATGAACCTAATTAAATATGATTGATTAATTTTGATACATCAATCTTTAAGCTACTTGATCTAGTACCAAATGAGTTCGAAAAATCATAAAATTTTATATGTATACATCTTTCATGAATATAAATGAGATAAACTGTTTTTTGATTTGAAATTTGAGTACGCATATTTGAAATATAAATAAAAAAGAGAGTTTGTGGCTTGTGGCACACTGGCATTGGAATCCTGCTCACTTTTTATATAGGGTGAACTTTACGTTTGTTTTCCAAATTAAATTGGACTTGCTTTCTTTCTTACTACATATCCAGCAATCCTCATTAAAAGAGACCTCCATTTACTCAAAAAAAAAAAAAAGAGCCCTCCAAGATTTCGAAATGAAAAGATGTCCACTTTCCACCTCAACTCCACACTCAGGTCCCACCTGAACTCCGGGAACGCCACACTGGTACTCCACCACTTCCTCCAGTCCCAAAGGCATGATGGCATCACACCAGACAAATTCACCATTCCATCTCTTCTTAAGCTCTGCTTGCACCTCAACTACCCCCTCAGATGCACTCAGCTGCTCCACTCTTTCTCCCTCAAAAATGGGTTCTTATACGACCTGTTTGTTGCTACTGGCTTGATAGAAAGTTACTTAAAACATGGTGTTACTGTCTCTGCACATAACCTGTTTGTGGAAATGCCGAAGAGGGATGTTGTGTTGTATACTGCCATGATCAGTGGGTTTTCGGAGAATGGGCTTCGAAATGTTGCTTTGGGTTTGTTTTTTCGGATGAAGGAAGAGGGAATTGAACCAACAGCCAGAACTACTGCGACCGTGCTATCGATAGTGTCACAGTCCAGGAACCTTGAATTGGGGAGAACCCTCCATGCATTTTGCCTTAGGAAGGGGTTTTTCAACAAACCGGACGTTGTCCTGCAAACTTCTTTGATGGATGTGTATGGCAAATGCGGGAATTTAGGCTATGCCCGCAAGGTGTTTGATGAAAACACCGAAAGGAACTTGGTTTCTTGGAACTCCATCATTAGTGCTTTTGCTTCACAGGGGTCAGTTGAACACGCTTTAGAACTGTTCCGGCAAATGATTTCTCAAGGTTGGTTGCATCCAAGAGCTTCTACTTTTTCCTCTATACTAAATGTCTGCGGTGTAACTACAGATCTTAGAAAAGGGAGAGAACTGCATGCATATATTCTCAAATGCATGGATTTTAACTACACTGAGTTCGATAAGCTTCTGCTTTCTAATGCCCTCATTGACATGTACTTCAAGACTGGAGAGCATGATCCGGCCCAAACCATCTTTTATAAAATGCAAAAGAAAAACGTTGTCAGCTGGACTGTCATGATTTCTGGTTTCGGGTCCCATGGGTATAGTTCCAAAGCCTTGGAAACATTTTACAAAATGATTGATTCTAAAATTAAGCCAGATGGAGTTGCTTTCGTTGCTGTTCTGACAGCCTGCAGCCATGGTGGATTAGTAAAAGAAGGTCGAGAAATCTTTGATTCCATGGAAAAGGTATTTAGTGTTTCCCCCGAAATGCTTCATTATGTATGCATGGTTGATATGTACAGTAGAAAGGGTCTGTTTGATGAGGCTTATGGTTTGATAAAGAACATGCCTTTTGAGCCTTCGAAGGAAATATGGACTTCTCTTCTCTCATCTTGCCGGTCGTATAAAAACACAGAATTAGGAGAATATGCTGCTAAAATGGCATTAGAAATAGACAAATTTGATGTTGGTGTTCATGTGTTGCTATCCCGACTGTATGCCGAATCAGGTCGATTGAAGGAATTTTCTAAGGTTAGATTGGCCATGCAAGAGTTGGGCTTGAGGCCAATTACGGCTTTTAGTTGGGTAGAAATGAAAAACAAAGTATACAAGTTCACGGTAAGCGACCAGTTGAATGAATCATCCAAGGAGATGTACCAGTTCTTAGAGAATTTGAGTACGAAAATGGAGGAAGCCGGTATACAAAGAGATGTGTCAAATGTAGGCCACAATTTCGGCCAAAGAGAGAAACTCAGTGAATTGTGTGGCCACACCGAGAAACTGGCTTTGGCTTTCGTATTAGTAAAATTCGGATCCGTGAAAAGTTTGCGAATCGGTAAGAATCTGAGGGTTTGTAGAGATTGTCATGAGGTATTCAAGTATGTATCCTTGGTTTATGACAAGGAGATAGTGTTGAAGGATCCCAACCGGTACCACCGGTTTGCAGGAGGCCAATGCACATGCAATGATTTTTGGTAGTTCATCTTGTGTTTGTTTTTTTACATATTTTCGATTCATTTATCTTAACCTCAATAGTACTACTTTAGGATACAATGTAGGCTGATATTTTTTTGGATTCAGAATTCACTAACATTTACAACTAATTTTGTTAGAATAGAAAGAAGAGAATGAAAGGAGAATGAGTTGAGAATATCCTCATCTGTGAAGGACATACATGAAAAATAGCGAGACCAAAACTTAAACGGCACACTTTCTCTCCTCTTTCTCTCCTTCACGGAATCCCCACGCCTGCTTTCTCAAAAGAAAAGTAGAGTTGCACCATACAATCCGGACCGTTCGATCAAAACAAACGTATCAGATCATCTCAAAAGATGCTCCTATGCGATCCCTCTACACGAATCCAACGGTGGATATTAACTAACATAACGGAATCGTATGTTAACGATTGGATTTGACAGACGGACGGGCTTTCATCGTGTGAGTCAGTCCGAGTGCTCATCCCCTGACTTACTGCATTGTGCAGTTCAGACCGTTGGCCGTTAGATCGTCTCCAGATCAGCGCTAGCACGAATCTTAGACAATCCAACGGCTTTTGTTGTGAACTGCACAATGCAGTACAGCAGGGGATATGAATTCGTGAGGGAGTAGTGAGTCCCTCTTGAATTAAAATAGCTCAGAGCGTCAGACAGACTCATCAGAGTCAGAGTCAGAGCAGCGAAAGAAAGAAAGAAAGAAAGAAAGAGAAGCAAAAATGGCGATGCTGCCGGCCATCCGATTCCCGATCGTGGGGCTGATCCGGGCGATCGGGGCCCTCGTCGCCGCCCTCGTGCTCATCTGGTGCGTCCATTTCCGCGGCGGCCTCGCCCTCTCCTCCGAAACCGACAAGCTCCTCATCTTCAATGTATACTTCTCCTCTCCTCTTCTCTTTCCCCCTTTCATACAAGTAAAAAGCAAAAGTTTCATACTTTTCACTGGAATTCCCCAAAATATGTTGCTTTGGGGTTTAAGCTATGGCTTTTTACTCCAAAATTGGAATTTGCAAGTCATTTGGTGCTAATTATTATTGGATTTCAAAACATTAACAAAGAGTTCATTTGACAACAAGTCCGACTTCTAACCATCTACCATAAACCTGTTTCGTGCAAATTTTTAATCAGAGGTAGTAGTTCACAATTCCCATTATTCTAGACTCAATTACAACACAGTCGAGTTGATAAATATAGAAACTGAAGGAGTTGCCAGTTGCCATTTATGACTTTCGCTCTCTAAATGTGTGTTCCTGTACATCTAGATGGACTGGTTCCGATGCATTATATAATTTCCGCAGAGCGATTTCTTTTCTTTCTCCTAAATCTCTTAGATTTATAGCTAAGGAAAGGATAAAAGTATAGTTGGTCCTTTGCACTTATCATGAACAAATGAATTTATCTCAACAACCAGGTTAAAATGTGGCTGTTTAGATTAGACTTCATCTTAGTCTCTCTTTATTCTCCTTTTCGCTGCTAGATTAGTTAGAATATGGTGGATTGATTGAGATAATATGGTACATCTGATTCTATTTATCTTTCTTATATTTTTAGGTCCACCCCGTGCTCATGGTGATTGGATTTCTACTAATCCAGGGCGAAGGTTTGTGCCCTTTTTTTCCTATTAAATTTCAAACCTTTTGAATTAAAACATGCGAGAAAGTTGATGATTTTAAAGCAAATACATAAATGTTAAGTGCTTCTCAAAAAGTCCCTTTTCCCCATCTTTTTTCACAACTTTTATGTGTAAGTTATGTAAATTGATGAAAACATCTTTACACATGGCTAACAATGTTGATCTTACATAACTTATGGCCATCAGACTTTAGTACTGTATAGCGTATAGTACAAGTTTATATCTCAAAATAAAAAATTGACTATCAGAAACCCTCATAACTTAAATTAGTTTAGATCAAAGAATTTATCTGACAATTGAAATTAGCAAACTTCTGCCCTAATAATTAAATGAGTTCAGATGAAAGAATTTGGCCACGTAAATTGCCCTGAAATGTCTATGTTGGATCAAATACAACAACAACCAAGCCTTTAGTCCCAAACAAGTTGGGGTAGGCTTATGTTGGATCAAATAGCCTCATTTAAAACCAAATCAATTGGGTTTCGTTTCTATAAGAGTAATTGAGTTTTTTTACGCTAACCTGTCAAGGCTGTCACAACCCTACTTTACTGGCTTGGGACAAACACAGACACACTCATTTTTTTATTTGACAGCTCTCTATGAGCTTCTCAGTAGCACCGTCAATAGAAATAATTTAAAAAAATTGGAAAATGGTGATCACTACTTTTTCAGACTTCCATGAATTGAGGTTATTGAGAATTGAGTTTGCTTCCATACTATCATTTTCATGACTCTACCTCTGGATGCCAGAGCATTAGGCAACTTTAGGGTTCATAATGGTATCTGTAGTTCTAAATAGTAGTTTTCATGCAATCTATTTATGAAGGATCCATTGACAATGGTTAAATTGATTGAAATTTTTGAAACACTATCAGTCTATCAATCTAAGTTAAATAATTACATTAATAGAACTTTTTTCAATTATAAGATTTTCTAAGAATTGCTTCAAAGTGCATTGGTGTGGAGACCAGAGATTTAACTGAAAAAAGAGTTATGATAAAAAGGAGTTTAAAAATTATCTCCTCTTCCTTAATTTACTGCCACAGATCCAATTTCACTTCAAGACTGCAAAGTCAATGCCCCCCCCCCCCCCCCCCCCCCCCCCCCCAACACACCCACACAAACACAAAACCCACCAACAACAAAAGAAACCCTCCCTACAAATCTACAGTGCAGATGTGCACAAAGAGAGATGATTACTCGTAACAAAGGACACGAGCTTGCCCAAACAAGAGCAAACATCCGTCTTTAACTGTCACAAGTTTTTTAATGAAAATTGGTTTTTGGGCAAGTTTATAGACTTCACATTTGATAGTACATGGAAACAAATATAGTGCCTACATTTAAATTTAAAAAAAAAAAGGGCAATTGAGATCGGTTTTGCCATTTAATCTAACAGTCATATTTTCCCTGCCACATATGTGCAATTGGAAATTTTTGTTAGGAAAAAAAAAAATTAGTTTCTTGCCTTGTGAATCAGCAATGTATCTCTAGTTTGCATATTTAGATTCTTATGTGAGGATTTATATAATTATATCATTTATGTGATTTCTTTATAATATTACAAATTGTAATTGATTTCTGTGCAGCTATATTAGCATACAAGACCTTGTCAGGAACTAAAAATTTCAAAAAATTTGTGCACTTAACGCTGCAATTGGTGGCCTTGATTTTGGGGCTCATTGGAACTTGGGCTGCCTTGAAATTTCACAATGAAAGAGGAATCGACAACTTTTATAGCCTCCATTCTTGGCTTGGTCTGCTTTGCCTCTTTCTATTTGCCATTCAGGTTTGTGCTTTGCCTCTTTCTATTTGCACAATTAGTTTCAAGTTTTCTACCAGTATAATCTCTTCTAACTGAATTAGACCAGAGATTTCATTTCTTGAGCTACACTGCTGCAGTATTTGCACTGATGTACCAAATGGCATCTACCCTTCTAGTCTTAAAGGCATTGCCAATTTGCCACAGATTATGCAGTGGTGTTATTTGAATTGAGGATTTTATAGCACAATAGTAAATATATATTCCTAGAAGCCCACTGAAAAACAACCTGAGTCAAAGGTCTTCCAAAACTAATCATGCATCTTCCTTCTTCTCTTCGTGCAGTGGGGTGTTGGGTTCGTAACCTTCTGGTACCCCCGGTGGATCCAGAAACAGTCGGGCCTTTGTGCTGACATGGCATGTTTTTATTGGTGGATACATTTATGTGCTGGCGGTTGCAACCTCAATCACTGGTCTTTTAGAAAAGGCAACTTTTATGCAGAGTGCAAAGATGATAACTCATTTCTGCACTGAAGCATATTTGATCAATTCGCTTGGAATTCTTCTTGCTGCACTTGGTGGAATTGTTACTCTCGCATTTATTAGTCCTGGGGTTGCTAAGAATGATTCCTATAGAGGTATTTCAGAGTAGACAAATGCATTGTTTTGAAACTTGTTTAAGTTTTGACATGAGAGAGAGCCTTTTGCATTTCTTTTTGGTATTAGTCGGGAATATAAATCCAAATGTTTGACTCAATAAAACCCTGGAATTTTGACTTGGCCAGGTAAAATTTGTGGGTCTTTGTTTTAAGCTGCGGAGGTTAGGGATTAGATCTGAATTTGTTGGTTTTTTATATTAACAGATTTTTTTTTTATCATTTGTTCTTTCTCTTCTTCCTTCGGCTTTCTTTTCTTTCTCTCTCAAAAGTTAGGAGCTGAAACATGTCAAGGAGAAAACTTAGTAGAAGACCGGAGGGTTGTGCGTGAAGAGGACAAACTATTGGAAATGGCTTGATATTAATTTTGAGACGATTTGTTCTTTTATTCGAGACAAACATATTGTTCTTGATTGTAACATCCCTATTCATTCTGGCTTCTTGTACCGATGTCATTGTGTATTACAGAAAATTGGAATAATGCTGAGAAAATCTGAGGCAATTTGTAGTTTGTACACGTTTCTGCCGAGCTTACGCATTCAATTCTCATTTTCTGTTGATATCTTATTTATGTTCAGCTGTTTCCTATTCTTTTTTTTTAATATATATGAAATTGTGTCGAAAGGTAGTAAAGGAAAAATTAAGACAATGTCGATAGTGTGATCGGGCATTATTAGAAACAAGCAGATGAATTTTATCATTTATAAGGAGATGGAGTCAGATTCTCACAAAAAAGTCATTTGAAAAAGATATAAAATACAGGAAATTCCAATCCTTTAAAAAGAAAAGGGCTGAAATTGGAAATCTCATAATATTGGTAATGAAAGGTTTGATCGAGTAAAATCATGTTACCTGATATTTTGAGGTACAAAATAGATAGTAGCAAACTGCTATGCACTTAGCTGTCCATTTTTAACCACTTCAACACAATCCTTTTAGGAAAAAAAAGTACATTAGACTAAAAATACTGTCACAACCACAACCCTACTTATCATAACCAACAAAATAACACAACCCTACTTATCATAACCAACAAGATAACACAACCTTAACACTGACATAAGTACACAAGCACAAGTTTGTCAAAACGCTATAATTAGCCTACAACCGCATCAACACAACTGAGCAGCCTTTAAGTTAGTTCGACACCACTTCAATTAGCTAGCAACTGCAGAGAAAACAGATAATTAGTAGATGACTAATGATTCATACCAAATTAATGTCAGTACGTTTATTATGGTTAAATGTTTGTATTTCTTACACTTTTGACCATATGCATAGGTAACAAAATTTACCAGCTTGATATGAGGTAACATCTTGCACTAGTATAGCACAAATTTTGAGGTTACTGAGCTAAATTCACTTTACTACCCCCAATTAAGCTTTACCATACGATATACTCGAATAGACAAAAGAAAAGAGGGCAAAAGAATCAGAAAAAGGAACCAAAGCATAGCAATTTAGATAGTTATCCCAGTTTGCAACTTACCTAACAGAGACTGTTGACCAATAAATTCAATTTAACCTTCTTGGCCTCCAGATCTCGTTCTTTCCTCCTAGCACGCTTCCGAGCATTCTTGCTGAGTCCTACAGCTGGTCGGTTTTCAACTATAGTTTCCTCACTCTGGCCTAACACCGAACCTGCAGGGCCTGCACTAGACTTGACCAATGGTTGTGACTCCGCCAAAGTGGCACCACCATCCCCAACTTGGTCTTTTGAATCGGTGCTCACTTGGCTTGGGGCAGGATTTACTTGGTCAGTAGTAGGGTTAGAGATCAAACTAACATTCCAAGATGGATTGAGTTTAATTTTGGATTGTATTGCATGTAACATGAAAATCTTCGACTCCGGGTTTTCTGTGAAGTTTGAGGAAAAAAGGTTCAAGAAAAAAAAAATTATTCTTGTCAGCAGAAATAGTCAAAACTAACACCGTAGGTAATTATTCTTTTTCTATCTAACAGGTAAACCTTGCAAAAATCAAAGAACACACAAACATAACTGCTCATTTCTTGTATAGCAGTATTTAATTTTGGGTTGACAACAAAAGAAGCTTTGTACCTTAAAAGTTAAGAGCAACCAAAAAAAGTTCTTTTTTCTACCTAAAATACAATCAACGGCAACCCGTGCTGCAGCCTGTTCAGCCTCTTTCTTACTCTTCAACAGGGGTCCATGGTACTCTTTTCCTTCAAATGAAACAACAGATACATATGCCTGTAGGGGAACAAGTTCATGCATATGTGTGTTGTACAATGGCGGAACCTTACATCCTTTCTTGTCGCTATATTCTTTCAGAATTGACTTGTATGCTTTGTTCTGCATTCAACATAAACAAAATCATATGCCTCTTATAGAATCATCAAGCAAAACCTATTTGCTTTATTCTGCATTTAACATATAAGAGGCATATTGTATATGTTAAATGCACAGTGTGCAAATATGTTGTTAAAAAGAGGAAACTTGTTATTTGCTAAAAAGATTCTGCACAGTGTGCAAAATCATATGCCTCAAGTGTGCATAGAATCATCAAACAAAATCATATTCTGCACAGTGTGCAAATATGTCAAACTTTTGGCCTTTTTGGCAGGAATAAGGAAGTGTGGGGCTTGGTTATTTGCTACTAGAGGGCATCAACTATCCAAAGAAAGTAGTAAATTTATAAGTGAAATTGGGCAAGAACCACGATGACAAGATACTGATGATATGTTATATACTTGACAACATAGATGTTACAGTACCAAAATTACTGTACAGAATTGGAAAGTAAGTAAAAGCTAATACACATATGCGAGACTTTGGTTAAAAAGATTTTCAAAACCTAAAGTAAACACAACAATAGGAAAAGAGGAAACTAAAGACAATACTAAGTAAAATTCTGCAGCAATTAACTTTACCGGAAAAGTCCAGCCAGGTGAAATGGAAACATTCATTTCAGCGACTCTTGCAGGCTCCTTAACTGTGTCAACACAAGATGCAGCACTGTCATTAAGGTTAGGGTTTTGGTTGGAGGCAAATTCTGCACATCCAGCAATTGCAGGCACCACCTTTTGTATGACTTCCGACATCAAGAACCTT
The DNA here is from genome assembly GCA_030179965.1 of Cyperus esculentus. NCBI lineage: Eukaryota > Viridiplantae > Streptophyta > Magnoliopsida > Poales > Cyperaceae > Cyperus > Cyperus esculentus. The sequence goes on along the minus strand of JASGLE010000047.1, from coordinate 2,857,905 downwards.
GTTTCTGAGTTCTCTGAAATATCAAATAGTGAGAAAAGGTACAAGCTGATCAATCTGAAAAGGAACGTGTTAAGCGACTGGAGTAGAAATAAATTGGTACTGAGCTCAATCTGCTCTATAAGTGCAGAAGAAATGTCAATATTTTTGAAATGAAAGATTTCCAGAAAGATTAGTCATAATATGGATGAAAACTAGAAACGAGATGACAAGACATCAACCTAAGAGAGAAGTGATGACAACGAGTGCAGCATTTTGCTCAGCCTCTTTCTTGCTATTGGAAAGTGGCCCCACAAATGTATTGTTGTCATACACAACTTCAGAAAGAAACACAGTGGAAGGTCCGCAATCAGGAACTTTGGTGTTGTACGAAGGTAGTACCATATTATCTTTCTTCACACAATACTCGTACAGTATAGTTTTGCAGAGTTTCGAACCCTGTAAAGGTTCAATCGCAGTCAGTAACTTTTATTACTAGAAGTGGAAATATAAATTCGTAAATTACAAATAATATTGGAAAGAAAGCAAGTTCACAACAATTTCTCACTAATACCAGTTTCCATTTGTAAAAATACCATCAAAAGGTTACTATCAACAAAAATCAGAGCTGGTTCATGAATAATAATGACTAGATTAAGGTACCATGAGAAATGAGGGGGAAACCACATTGCTCAAGGGCTGATGAGAAAGACTCTCAAATGCCAACTTGGAAATAAAATTCTCAGCTTCCTTGCGGCGTTTGAAGGTTTCGGGTGCAGTGAAAGTGTGGCCCGCCACATGAACAGTTGCACGAAAATGCGGTGCATGAGGCAAGCCGTTATTTTCGAAAGTGTAGTTTGGATCACCAAATCCATGTGCCTGGGCATAGCCGAATAGCTTGCCTTTGAAATTATTTGCATCCATTTCTGCTATGAGATGTAACAAACAATACAAGTTAAAGACAAATTGTATCTGCGAATGCTTTTGTTCAATTGATCTTATTACTACAATTTGGGGATTAAATACAAATCATATATAGTAGCCAAGTTACCTACCTTAGGGTTAATAAGAAAACAATTCGACAATGTCAAGGCTTAGATGGATCACGAAAGCTTAATATAAATGAAGCTAGCATACAGAAATAAAGAACCCAACTTTTAAACAATACGAGGGACAGTAAATATTTTTGAAAGATGACCAAAGAAATGCCGGGAACAATCAATAAATGTTTACAAAGTAAATGAAGCTAGCATAAAGAAAATAATTGTTAAATCGTCACAACACAGCCACAGGTGTTTGACAGCTCAATCAATCTAGAAAAATTGAGGGGTGTATATATACCCAATTTTGACCTCTTTTTGGTACCCTATGAATGAAACCATGCATTGTCAACAATGGATAATTAATACAACACAGGGAACCAAGAAAGGAGAAGAAGGTAGCTGAAGGGGAGATAAAAGAGATCAGAAAGAGAGAGATTTACTGGCTGAGGGTTGGGTGGAAGAGACTGCCTCCATTGCCATTGTACAACACACACACACACACACACAGAGAAAGCCTCTCACTCTCACTCTCACTCTCACTCTCGCGAGGGAGGGAAGTACTGGAGGCACTAGCTGCAAGGCGGTTTCTTTGTTTTTTTTTTCTTGGTTCTTTTCTTTGGTTGCCGTAGAGGGTTTTAACTTTTAAAGAGAGTGAGTGATCGGAGTGAATTTTGTTGATTGCTTTTTAGTCTGAACTCTCAAGGAAGGAAAAGGAAAATAAGGAGAAAGAAGCGCCAAGCACAAGCAGCAAGCAAGGAGAATGTTTCATTCTCTTCGTGGATCCGGGATCAGTGAAGTGAAAGAATAAATATAGAACAGTAGTATGAGATTAGTATATAGATAGTGATTTTTGGATTTGTGAAATAAGTTAAAATAGGGTACTATTCGAAATAGTTAAAATATTAGTTAAAATATTGTTTGGATTGTTTGTGTAAAATAATGATAGATGGTTAAAAAAAATAGTAGCTAATCTATGTTTCACAAGAAATAGCGGATTAGTAGCTATTCTTACTAATCCGGATTAGCATTTGTGTGTTTGGATTACACAAAAGTTAAAAATAGTTTGCTAATTTGATTAAAGTACTGTTCCTTGACCATCCAAACGCACCCTCACATAGTTATTGCTTCTTCCTTTTTACCATCAATTTTATTTTACTTTTATGGTGGCGGATGCAGTTAGTGAGTGACGATCCCTTCAAATTGGGCTTCATTATATTCTTCAAACATGACTTCAAATTATGCCTAGATAGCTTATGTCTACGCCGTGCTTTGATCCAAAACCGATCTCAGGGTCCTGAGATCCCGATCCGACGGTTCTCGGGGACTCTGAGATCTGGACTCAGCTGATACGGACCCTGAGAACCATCAGATCGGGATCTCAAGACCCCGACATCGGTTTTGGATCTCAGCAGATACTGATCCGCCGTGTGTCATATCAACAACGTTAAATTTGTGTGGCAAGTTTCAGGTGCATAAGAGAGCATTTTACAGTTCATAACACTTAATTTTATAGTTTTAGAAGTTTTTATATTTGTACTAAACATTTTTTTGTATTTATATTTTTTGCCAAGTTATATATTGACTGTTGGTATATGTTTTGTTTGTCTGAAGCATGGGGATTTATATAATTTGATCTACAGATATATCTTTATACTTCTTAATAATAATAATACATAATTAATTTATTTACGTGATTTTATTGTAATATCTTGAATAAAGAAATGACAATGCCTTTTTAAGTATTTATTTCGGATCTTTCAATAGCAACTATACAATATTAATAAAATAATCAATGTTTCATATGTAACTTTTAAAAAAATACAAAATAAATTATTAAAAATCTCTAAAAATGAAAATTTTTTGCATGCCACGTGATTTTGATATAAAAAATTTATTGAGCCATATAAATCAAAATTTGGATGTGGTTTGATATGTTTTTTGTGTTACGCTCACGGGAGGCCCCGTAAGCTTAAGAACAAGGTAGTTTACTCGTATATTTCATCTTTTATATGTATACAAAAAATTATATCATTTTGATTATATTTACATGTGCATTAAGCATTAACAAAAATCAACGGTTCAAATTTTATGATTTTTTTCTTTTCTCTCTGTGACTATCTAAACGATATTAAATTTTCATCATATTTTATGTATATATTATTGAAATGATTTAGAATACGTTTAACGGTTTATATTTATCAAATTATGTATGAACATTAAAATAGTTACCATGGACACCAATGTCCATAGTTATTGGATCCCTCCTCATATCCTTACTCCTAATAAGGAGATTAGATTTTTTGACATAAAAGTTCTATCTTTTTTAAAGAAGAAACCTCAGCCGTTGATTGTTTACTTAGATTGATCACCACTGTTGATGTATATTAATGTCCCGACCCATTAAAATTTAAAGCTTATATTAGTTTATTCACAAGGGATGAGTTTTTAACCTTTTATTATAAGATATAATAATTTCAGCCCAAAACAAAGTGTGAGCTATTACTAGTATATACAGTATATGGAATCGATTCACCTGTTATCCAAATTTTGGATAACAGGGCCCTATTATCCTAACCGTGACCATTGGATCAAAATAAACGGATCAGATTCATTTAGAAAAATCTTTCCTTCAAAAAATGTACTTTGGTATCAATCTGAAGCGTTCATTTTGATCTGATGGTCAAGATTGGGATAACAGGGTCCTGTTATCCCTTAGAATAACAGCAGATATGGACTCTACAGTATATACATATGTTGTTTAAATGACGCTGGTTTCGAGTGTTGTGAAGACCTTTGAAATTCTTAACTTTCTTTAAATAAGTTGCTTTTCACAACAAATAGTAAAACCTGCTGAGCCCATGCAGTGAAGAAACTTACTTGTTAAACTTAATTAGTAAATTCACAAATAAAATTTTGATGCAGCAATTGAAAAAATTAAATAGAAAATAATTCTTACAATAATGAAACATAGTCGGTAACATCAATTATCCTTACTCCTACTAAAAGAGGATTAGATTTTTTGACATAGAAGTTTTATCTTTCTCGGAGAAAAAACCTCAGCCGTTCATTGCTTAGATTGATCACCACACCACCGTTGACGTACATTAATGTTCCGACCCATTAAAATTTAAAGCCCATTATTAGTTTCCTCACAAGAGATGAGCTTTCGACCCTATATTTTAAGATATAATAATTTCAGCCTAAAGCAAGGCGTAATCTCTTTACTAGTAATATACAAACTTGGTTTGGATATATGATATGCAGGATGACAATACCATCTTGGTATTCCTGGTAATGGTACATATCCAATGCATGATAAACAAGGACAATCCGACAAAAATCTAAATAATTGTGCCTCTAAAAACTAACCCAAAAGAGAAGCACATATAACTGAAGACATCTAAACCTACAAACTTCTGATAAGCAGCAATTGCATCGATCACAACATAACATATGCAACCAAATTTCTCATGTCAAATGTGTGCACTGTGCACTGTAGTCTGTATCCATTTTGGTAGCTTCATGCTGCCAGAAAATCTCAGAAAGAGAGCAGAAGGACAAGCAGTTGGGATTTCACTTCAGAATTTCAGGTTGTCCTCTTTGATTTCGCTTGATTTTTTCTCCCTCTTCGTACCAACAGAATATAGAATGAAGCCTTGAAAAAAAAGACAGTAGATGAAGGGAAAACAGTATCTAAAATAAAAGCAAATTCAATTTATATTCGACTGAATTGTGAGCTTGGATCCAAGGCCAAGCACATCCTTAGTTTTTGGTCTATCGGGCTACATATCCTGAATTTATTAAGTTATTGGGTTACCGGACCTGCTGCTTAATTTCATCCGGTTATCAATTCAATTGGATCATTTACTTACTTAATGAGACTACTAATTCTACTTTGGGTTAATTTAATTTCATTATTGTTGGGCCTTATATGCTTGCCATAGAGGGCCATATTATTATGTCCGCATCTAATGGACTATATATGGCACAATAATATATTATTGCTAATTTAATTTGCTTGCTCTACTGACTTCAGTTCCCACATCACATCAGCCATGAAAATTGAAAACTGCCAAACTGGGGTGGTTTTCTTTCTTTTCTCCCCTTCTCATTTTGCTGTTCTTCCATATATAACAGTACAAGGGATTTTTTTATTTAATTTTTTCTTTTTCTTTTTTGATAGATGGGAGTTTAGTTTAGCTCATCAAATTTAGTTTTTTTGTGTTACCCATATATAATAATCTCTCAAAGATCAATCACATCATAATTAGTTACCAGAGCTACTATATAAACCACTTACATAAGTTAGGGCTTATTAATTTATATCTATGATACAAATGTGTGCACTCACATCATGACATTTATATTGACATCTAATCTAACCTCCCCAATCAGTGTGACTGATCATTTCCATTCATTCTAGTCAATTTTATATGGGCCCATTCAAAGCTATACATATATTCTATCATTGTTCAGTTATGTCTGTATCTTCTAATTAATTAATATATTAACACCAATTCCCTCCACCAAACAACAAATACAATCATCATATGTAACTAGTGAAAAGCTCACGTCTTACTTTGAGCTGAAATTGTCATTTCTTATAATAAACTTTTAAGACAATATGTAATGGGCCTTAAATTGAGATAATTTATATGAGTCTTTAATTTTAATGGGCTGAGAACGTCAATGGGCATTAACGTACATTAACGGTTCTGATCTATACAAGAAAATGATCAACGACTTATGTTTCTTATTTGGGAAAGATAGCCCTTTCATATCATTTTTTTCAATATGCTTTTATATACAGTAAAGATTGTTAACAATACATTAACATTAACATTACCTCATTGCCAACCTCCCCTCCATATACATATACATATAACATATAGATATATACATATGCTCCTCTCTTCACAACAATTCTCTGCTCTCTCCATCTCTCTTGTGATTCAAAATGATGATCTTCATGCATCACTCACTCTCCAAATGCACTCTCCTATTCCTCCTCATCAACACATTATTCCCTTGCTACACGTCCCAAGGTTCGCCGCCAATATGTCCCTACCCGTGTCTACCACCTCCCATCGGTGTCTCAGATAGCTACCCGCCACCGCCACCTCAGTTATCAGACACCTTCAACGCGTACCCGCCTCCACCGCCTCTAGACACGAACCCCGGTGATGCGAACAGTTATTACCCCCCTCCGCCGCCTGCTTCAGTCGCGCCAAATTATTATTTCTCTCCGCCTGCTAACGCTTATCCTGCAGGACCGGCACCGCCGCCGCCTAACCCTATATTGCCTTGGTTCCCTTTTTATTACAAGAACCCACCGCCTCCCCCGAGATCATCGGCTCATAGCACCGCACTCACCGGCACGACTTCAAGTGCTTTGATCACGGTGGTATTGTTAGGGCTTTTTTATTTTGTGTAACTAATTAGTTAAGAGACTTATATATATGCTTGTGTTAATTTACAAGCTAGATTACTTTTTGCTTCTATGTTCTTCTTCTTCTTTGGTTTTTTTTTTTTTTTTTTCTTTTGTTTTCCTTTTAATTTTGTTGGTGCTAGGTATATGTATGTGCAGAGACCAATCTTTAAAGATAGAGTTCAATATTATTTTTTTCTCTTTTAATTTGTAAAGCTTCGATCATATTACACGAATTTCAGTAGTAGTTCTGCGTTTGAGTTGGTTGGATTATTCAATGCACTGCAATTTGTCTTCTAGTTTTTTTTTTTTTTTCTTTTTTCATTACAAACGATAATTAAACATTTTGTAAATCCTAATTTGTTTGTAATAATTCTTAAGTCAATAATATAGTTACGGTTGCACATGTCAGAAAAAAATATATTTTTTAAAAAGAATATATTCTTCCTAAGAAATAAGAATGATAAGTTTGTTATGAATACGTATGTGCAGCGGAATTAAATTATTATAATTATAACAACAGAATTAAAATTTAAAATTATGCAATTTTTTGGACAATATATGAAATCATGAAAACAAGAAACTTAATTTCATTGCTGGGGTTGGTACAGAGTTGAGATCATAGGAAATAAGCTGTCAATATCAGAATTAAAAGCAGCTCCTTTCTTCGGCCTTTTCCAAATCACTTTTTGTATGGTGCTGGACTTTTCCATGCCACTGAAGGAATTAATCAGATGGGTGAGATGAGTCCACGTCTCTATCATGGAATGGACGGCCATGATGAACTGGACCGGAGTGCATCGACCTCTAAATAATTTGGCAATCGATCTGTTCATACATTCATAAAGATAGTATATAATTCAGTTTTCATATATCAGGAACTAATAATTATGGTTGATAATTAAAGAGCACATAAATTTATATATATATATATATATACACACTTCTGAATTTCAATTTTATTAATTTTAATTAATGGAGGTTGTAATTAAGTTTTAGTTGAACCAACATATATAATATGTTTATAGTTGTCAACTAATATGTTCCTTGATTAATTCCTTCCCTTTGTATTGTGTTTTCTTGTAATTTTGTCAATTAACTAATTAGCTAGATCATTTTGATATATAATAATTAAAAACATAATATCTTTCCATTAGTACTTCAATAATGGATTAACTTTTTTCTATACTGTGAAGATATATATATATATATATGTACAATCCAACTATATGTACCTCCAAACAAATACAATCCTTCTTATATATTATATATATCAGGGGTGGAAGGTGTTGGGAGATAATTTGTCTGCTCATTAATCATCATGCACTTGATTTGTCTTTATAGAAATTAGAATGATGGAGAAGAAGGATTGATCATTGATGGTAGCAGGTCATTCTTGTCATCTTGCGTCGGTGCAGTGCAGTGCAGCGGTGGCAAGCTTAATGAATTACTACTTTACTAGCTCTATTATATTAGATCAACATCAAATGCCATTAATTTAGTTAAGGAAAAATATAGCTTGCCTCTTACAGTGCCCCGGACCCTATGATGCGCTGGCAAAATACTTACAAAAATATTCTTTTTTAAGAAAAATTTACAGAAATATCCTTTTTTTTTTAATGATATTTTACAAAAATGATCCTACCTTAAAAAATATTTATGCAAAAATACCTTAAACATTTTTAAAAAATATACCTCCGACCAAACAAATTTACAAAAATGACTCTCCGATGTTATATACTATCTCATCACAGGATTGTGGGGGGCAAAGTTGGAAGCATGCTATCACTGTCCTTTAGTTAAAGCTCACTAGCTATTTTGGTGTGTATATATCTTAATTTGGAGACGTGGGTCCGACACTGTTCAACTACAAAAAATTATAACGAAAGAAAAATCATGAAGCCCTCTTGTGACAATTAAATTAACGTATATATAAGTTGGTGGCTTCTATCTAACTCTTCGAAAAAAAAAAGACAATAAAATTAACATATCACAAGGAACAATTGGAGCAACTGCCTGTCTACCTGCATCCATTTGTTTTAAGCCGATTTGTACCGGCCAACATAATTCACTTTGTCCAATTAGCCATAATTAATTAATGATGTATTATTATTAATCCGAAGCCAACTAGCAGCTTCCTGTATTTTTATTTATTCGTTTATTTATTTATATGTTTAGATAAAACAAAGCAGCTTTCCTATGTACACACTGATCCGACTTTGGAGTAGTGACAAATTCGACAACATTGAACACAATTTGCTTATTTTGTGTATAAGCAACATAGAAAAGGAAGGGACCAAATTGCTTATACACAAAATAAGAGAGAGCAGTTAGCTAGCTTATACACAAATTTGTAATATTGCATATGGCCTGACAAACTGGACAAATCCATTCAGTCTTCTTAATTTAATTGCTTATAATTTTATTTGGATGAATCAGAAGAATTGGGGGCTGGTCGTTGCCTCGTTGGGGTGAACCCAAATAGGTGAGATGGGCTTTATCTTCATGCTGGTTTTATTTAGTTCTATCGTTAGTTTATTTTTTACAATTTACTTTGTTACGCACAGTTGTACTTATTTACCAACTGTATCGCGCAGGGTGACAATATAGGTGCATCACGACGCACTGAGCAATGGAATTCACTTAAAAACTTTTGAAATCAATCTTCTCTCTTAGCAAAAAACACCAAAATACAAACATCTCTTAGATCTTTTGATCATCCAAAATATCAAACCAAAAAAAAAAGTCCAAAGAAATATAGAAACCTTTATTTGATCCTTCCTGGATCATCTCACTGCAGAATGTATTACGTAAACAATAAAATGCAAATCAAATATAAATAAGGCAATAATTATATATAAATTGAGCAGGTAAAAAAGACTAAAGAAAAACACATAGAATGGTGGGCAACATCAAAGTTCAAAGAGACAGGGATAGCTAGAGGTGGCAATTGGGTCGGGTCGGGCGGGTTCAGGTCGGGCGGGTTCGGGTTAGTTTGACAAGGCAAAATTCGGGTTACGGGTCGGGTCGGGTCGGGTCAGCGCGGGTCGGGTGTCGGGTCAGCGCGGGTCGGGTTTCGGGTCAGCAGTAGCCGCCATTTATCGGGTCGCGGGTAGAGTTGGGTCAGCGCAGGTCGGGTTTCGGGTCAGCAGTAGCCGCCATTTATCGGGTCGCGGGTCGAGTTGGGTCAGCGCGGGTTGGGTTTCGGGTGAGCAGTAGCCGCCATTTATCGGGTCGCAGGTCGAGTCGGGTTAGGGCGGGTCGGGTTTTCGGGTCAGCAAGACCATCTTTTGATCGGGTCACGGGTCAGTTCGGGTCCGGTCGAGTCGGGTCTCTGGTCGACAAGTGTTGCCTTTTGTCGGGTCGGGTCAAGTCGGATTTCGATTTGGGTTAGCTTTCAGGTCATCTGATCTAGTCTTGACCTCTCGAGTCATCTCTGGTTCTAACTACTGTTGTTTGTCCAAGACCTAGAGTATACAAATTTTACAATTCAAAACCGTTTGGACAAGTTTGCAATTCAATTTTTTCAAGGCACACAGATAAGATAATTGAGCAGTCACTTTACTACAGATCTGTTTATAATTGAAATTTTGATTAACACAAAATATTAATATACCAGATATATAACGAACGGTGACTAACCACAAAAATATTAAGTTTCTTCTATACTAACGTCTATTAATATTTTTTGTCATATAGTAAAAAATAAGCTCATGTAAGTCATAAATATATTTTGTCATTGGGTCCCACATGTGCCATGCGGCCAGCTCTCTTTCTTTCTCCTTCTCCTTCCTACCCCTTTTCCTTTTTTCCTTTTTTCTCCACCTGACATATCACCCTTTTCCACTCTCTGTGACATCTCCTTTCCTCCTTGGTGAATGGCCGGATTTTGATTGGATTTTGGGTATGACCGGGGAAGTACACTAGTCAATAGGGGAATGACCACATTTTGGGTATTAACTGCTACGCTCTTTTTACTATAAAAATATGATTGATTAGTTTTACTAATTAATTTATTTATTTACAATTAATTATGAAATAAAATTTAGCTTGTCGTAAGCAATAATTCAAATCAAAGATAAAAATAAGAGAATCATTGGAGTCGCATTGATAATATAAATTGATATGAGTTGATACATGTCATTCTCAATGCTATCTCAATCAAATTTGAATGCTCTTAATATCAAATCGGGTCGAGTTGGGTCGCATCGGGTTGGACTGTTTGGATTATGTTATATGGGGTTGACCCTACTATTTCAGGTCGGGTTGGGTTTCGCCGTATCGGGTCATCTAATTTTGAGTTGTCTAGGGCTCGGGTAATTCGGGTTTAGGTCGGGTCCGGATCGGGTTTCGGGTTGCTTAACTGTCGTTCAAGTCGGGTCTCGGGTCGTCTCGCGTCGGGTCGGGTCGGGTTTTGGGTTGCCTAACTGCCGTTCAAGTCGGGTATCGGGTTAAGCCGGGTCGGGTCGGGTCAGGTCAGGTCAGTTTCGGGTAAGTTTGACTATCTGAATCGGGTCGGGTTCGGATTGGATCAGGTCGGGTCGGGTTTTGCCACCTCTAGATAGCGGCATGGTGGTAATCTAAGCTCCTTGAGCAGGATATGAATTTAACTGAATATATAGCTCAGCTGGTATAAAGAGAGAGTCCATAGAATCGACCCGGCCTGCAGCTAGAATCCGACATTTGGAACAGCTTAGCCGATAACCCAGGGTCTATGCACAGTGATGAATGCAGGTCGATTGATTTATGCTGTAAGTAAATTAGATTAAAACTTTTGCCCCTAATTTGCTAAGTGCTGAGTTTAGTGAGTTAAAAACGGAGTATAATTCTAAATTAGCTCAAAACCGTAGGGTGTGTTTGAATATGCAAGATTAGTACTATTTTGAAAATAGTAACACTAATACTCTAATCGGAATGAAAGCAGAAAAAAATTCAATTCATTTGACGAATATAGAGTTGAAATGAAATGATTTGGGAATGACATCTTGTGATCGGAATGATCAGCAGAGGAAGAAGAATTCATTAGAGTCAAGTTTATAAAGATCCTACAACTTCATTCAATTTACCATTCTTACCACTGAAGCTTTCGTCTCAGCAACAGCGCAGAGAGAGCGGAGAAGAGAAGGGCTGCTGCGTCTATGTGCTTGGTTCCGTACGATTCTCACCAAATACCATCATATTTCACGGGAATTGGTTGCGTGATTTCACCCCTTCCAAATCGCACCAATTGAAATCGTTTCTCGCTTCGTCTCTGCTGCCGATCACGATCTGGAGACGAATTTTGATTCCATTTCTCGTTTGAAGCTCCGAGAATTCATTCCGATCAGAGTATATAGCCCAAACCGTAGCATCATTCAAACATGAATTAGAAATTGAGAGTAGTGTCGAATTAGTGCTAACTGGCTAATCCATAGAGAATTTGGATCCTCTCAGTTATCTTAATTACGGTTGCCCCGCATCTCTCTTTATTAACTGCCACGTGCATCCAAAAATATGACCGTTATAACTTACTTTGACCGTGATCCTCAAAACTAACGGATGAGATTGTTGATCAGTTACCGCAAAATTTGCAGTAACTCAGAGGATACACACTCAATCTATAGAATGGTTGGTTTAGCAAGAGTAGTCCATTTTTTTTTTCACCCGAATAGCAAATTACCCATCCAAACATCATCTGTACTAACCGAGTAGCAAAAAATTAGCACTACTTTCACATCTTTCGACTTTCGAGTAATCACTAGCCTCATACTATATTTTCAACCGCTAAACCAAATTTCACTTTTCTTGCACTAACCTTGGCACCATCCAAATGCATCCATATATAGTATTTAGTGGTAATAAAGTAAATAGATTAGGTAAAGTGGATAAAATGTGTAAAATATGTGAAATATTAATGATTTAGTTTAAAGTACTCTTATAAGTGCATTAACTTATTACATCTTCAATCACTTAACTTAAACCAACTTAAATCATTTTTACTCCACTTTTATTATGTTTCCAAAGGGGGAGTACAAAAATGGGGCGGGCGCATTGAATATTTCTTTGATGGTTGGATTTTATTTTCTAACTGCAGTTGTAATTAATGTAACATGCCATCTATAATTTTTTTTATTCAGTGTGGCACCACATTAAAATTCAAATATATAATTTACCTAAATTTATGATGTAATTCTAACTCCAGTGATAACCTCTCTTGACATCTGTCAGCTTCAGCTAGTAAACGCATTTAATTTGCAAAGGAAAAAAAGCATGTTAAAACACACAGAGACGAATTAAATGCAAGACAATAAAGTGAGAAACATATATATACTGTGGAGTTTAAAACACTGCACGCATTAACGCACATTTCAGAGGAATAAATTAGGATTTAATTTGCACCATAGAAATGGTGCCCATCAGTGGGTACCCCTTCATTTACACAATCATATATAATAGGCACTTATATTAGGCAGTGTACCTGTTCTGTCAACCATTTCAAAAAAAAAAAAAAAAAACCTCTATCTCTATCTCATTAATAAAAGAGCTAAGTGTCCTAATTTGTTAATGGTCTGGATTTATTGTTCAAATTTTGAAAGGAATATGAACTGTCGGATGAGTGTTAAGATTCTCTTTAGCAAAGTTTTCATGTAGACTTAATTTCAATTAGTTTTTTATTTGATCGTTACACATAGAGTTGCATGATCAAGTTCCTAGCTCACCCTTCTCACTCAGATGAGAATAAAAAAAAAATAGTGAATGATTTCATAATAAATCAAATTAATGTGGATGGATCCGTTCTATTTTATGTAGAAGATTATTACTTGTAATATATACACTAAATCCTGTAATATAATTTGTAGCACTTAGTATTTTTTTTTTTTTTTTGAGAATCTTTGTGTTGATTTAAAAGATTTCTACAGAGTACAACATATAGCTAATTGACCTTCATATAATTATTAATTTGTGTTTAACATTTTGTACTGTTATTTTTATTAAAAACTAGTAAAAAGCTCACTCCTTGCTTTGGGCTGAAATTATTATTTCTTATAATAAATTTTTAAGATAATATGTAATGGGTTTTAATTTGAGATAATTTATATGGGCCTTAATTTTAATGGGTTGAGAACGTCAACGGGCATTAACGTACATCAACGGTTCCGATTTATCAAAGAAAACGATCAACGGCTCAGATGTGAGAATAGTCATTTCATGTCATTTTTTCCAATATGCTTTTATTATTAGTAAGGATTGTTTTATAGCAAGGCACTGGCATATTACTAACTAGTATGATGCCCTTGGGTTTCTACGGATTCAATAAGTAATAGAAAATCAAATAAAGTTCAGTTATCATAATAAAAGAATGAAACCTATTTTTATACCCGTGCTTATATCCAATTGTTTGTAATAAAAGTTTTGTAAAATAAAACCTTAAAAAAAGAAAAACTATATTAAAAAGAAAAGAAGAAAAAAAGGCTCACCATCACATTATTAATTTCTTTGAATAAAAGTTTAAATGGAAGTTCCAATTAGCAACTCAATTTATAAAACGTGGCTATATTTATTTTGTATTGAATTATTACAAAAATATATATCGATCTCATCAATTTTGAATGGTCGCAAGTCATGACCATCACAAATATATTTGAGAAGATGTATATTCCTATATATAATACTTAAATTATCAAATGTATTATTCTGTAGTGATATAGTGACATGTTGTTTTCATCCAATTATACAATCCCTTTATTACCTTCCAAATATATATTATTTCCTTTGTTGATATTGCAAACATTCAATTCTGTCTTTAAGAGTTTTTTTTTTTTAACATCAAAGGCCCGTAGGCAACGGATTTCATTCATAAGAAGTGATTACATTCATAGAGAATAACATAAAATTTTCCAATCCAAAAACCAAATGACACAAAATAACATATTCTATCTACCATCAAACCTTCTAACTTCGATAAAATATATTTTTTCCTCTAACACTAGAGATTAATTTGAAAAGTACAAAGTTCCTTTCTTGAAGTTACGAGCTTTGATGAATCGCGTCGTCTTTGATTGAATGGACCAGAATTGTTGTGAAGTGCTCCATAAAACTCCAATTTTTAAACTAATTTATTGAAAGTCGAAGCAAGTCTGTCTTCTCAAAGGTTTTCCATGGTACGATACTTCTAATGAAGAAAGACTAAATACTCTTGTTAAATAACAAGAGCGACGAAAGAACGGACGAAGACTCGACGAAACAACGGAAGAAAGGTCCACGAAACAACGAACAACACCACGAAAATCATCATCAAATAAGTAGGAATAACAAGATGCAGCGGGAAGAGGCAAAAGTAGCCCCTCCCCACCACTAAAATTTAATTTGGAAGAAAAAGTTTTTGGCTTTTTTTTTTTTTGAGAGACGGCGCTAGGGTTTCATATGCACTTGTAAGTTGTAATGCTATCTAATGTCTTTAAGAGTTGTTGAATGTAACAAAATATTATGTAGCTTATATGTAATGGATGCAAAATCAACTAAATTAGAATTTCAACACACAAGCTACACAATTACAAATACTGATAAATCTGAACAGTCCATCCAACCTGAAAGCTCACCAATAAATATGGACCGTCGTAGAATCAGGACATCCAATATACACTATAAGGAGCAAAAATAATAATTTTTACTGTATTTCCAAAAGATTATAGAGATACAAAAAAATAATACAAAAATTGATATCGACCAAGTTATTATTCATATTAAATAGGAATGTATTCAGAGTAAAACTATCGTGAGATTAAAACTCATTGAGCAATTCGGTAGGTGTACGTACAAAAGCGTATCAAATAATCTCCAATTCTCGATTTATATGATTCAATAAATTTTTTATATCAAGATCTTACGTGATACAAAAATTTAACCATCGGATAAATTGGTAAATAGATAACATTCACTGCCCTACTTGTACATACGTACAGTTCTACTGTGGAGGAGAAAATACGCATTAACGCATATTTCAAAGGAATAAATTAGGATTTAATTTGCACCATCAATGGGTACTCGGTACGATTTCACATCTCCTAACATATGGCATACCATTTTTCACAAGGACCGTTAGATCTCCCTCGAGATTCGCGCTGGCCCAAATCCCGAGGTGATCCAATGGCCCATGCCATATGTCAGAGGATAAGCACCCGGTACACAGAGGCAGTGTACCCGTTCTGTCAACCATTTAAAATATAATAATTACAACTATATTGTACCACCACGGTATCTTATTCTTTATTACTTATAAAATAAAATATATCCATAATTATTACCTAAATTAAAAAAAAGTAAATAAAATTAATAATCCCAAATGTCGCAATTATATATAGAGGTGGCAAATCGGGTGGGAGGGTCGGGTTCGGATTCGGGTCGGACGGGTCGGGTCAGTTTGACCTTCGAGAATATCTCGGGTCAGGTCGGGTCGGGTGATGGGCGGGTCGGGTCGGGTCAATTTAAATATCTACTTTTTTTGGATCGTATCTTCATTTGAGTTGAATTTGATACTATTTGATCTCGGGTCGGGTCGGGTTCGGATCAGGTCGGGTCGAGTCGGGTCAGTTTGACTATCAAAATAATTCCGGGTCGGGTCAGGCGGGTTTCTCGCGTCGGGTCGGGTTCTGCCACCTCTATTTATATATCTGGTCAAAAACATGCTAAAGCAATGAATGTCAATGGTGTATGTATGAACTACGAAGTGACAATTGACAAAGCCTCAAAAGGTACCCGGTCGGACGGTCCGGGGAGCTGTTCCTGACATTCATTTGAGTTTGACTGAGCTCTCGCTCCCTCTCACAAGCAACCAAACTGAAACTATCAAAGCAAGCAGAAAGTCAGAAGCTCAGCTTCCTAATTTGCTATGCTATGTCCCAATAGCATGCAGTCCTCGCGCTCCTCGTGCGGGCGATGCTGCTCCTGGCCGCTGGGCGCCGCGGTCATCTCGCTCGCCGTCCTCGTCTCGCTGCTCCACCTCTTCCTCACGCCGCTCGCGCCCTCGCCCTTCGACTTCTTCCGCCTCTCCGGCCCCCACCCCGATCGCAACCCCGATTCATCTGATTCATCTCTCGCGCATTCGCTTCAGGCCAGGATCGCGGCCAATTCCGATGGCTCCGTCACCTACCGCGGCGCCCCCTGGCAGCCCCGCGTAGGCCGCTGGCTCACCGGCTGCGGCGCTAACTCCACCCCCGTCCACATTGTCGAAGTGTGTATTGTATATATATGCAATTCTTTAACTTTCCTGATTGATATTGCTTGCTGATGC
The DNA here is from genome assembly GCA_030179965.1 of Cyperus esculentus. NCBI lineage: Eukaryota > Viridiplantae > Streptophyta > Magnoliopsida > Poales > Cyperaceae > Cyperus > Cyperus esculentus. The sequence goes on along the minus strand of JASGLE010000047.1, from coordinate 2,841,188 downwards.
TACACTCAGATTATCTATGTTATTACTTGCTTATTCCTCTTTCATTTTTTATGTATGTGCAGATTTTAGGTGCGAAGACTTGTCCGAACAACTGCAGCGGGCTCGGCGTCTGCAATCATGAATTGGGAGAGTGCAGGTGTTTTCACGGATATGCCGGTCCGGTCTCTCACTCTGATTCCCCCTCCACTTTACCCTTACCCTAATATTATATATATATAATCAGAACAAATTTCGTTATTGTTAGTTATCCGTTAACAAGGTTTAGTGATTACAAGTTTGCAACTTGTGCAGGGGAAGCATGCGAAGTGCCGCTGCAGTTGGAATGCAACTGGCCGCCGTCTAAAGACCACCCGTTCGGAGAATGGCTCGTGTCCATTTGTCCGGCGCACTGCGACAAAACACGCGCAATGTGTTTCTGTGGGGAGGGTACCAAGTACCCGAACCGCCCCGTTGCTGAGTATTGTGGTTTTCAGACAATGTAAGCAGACAGTCAGACATCAGTATTGTTGTCTGTTACTCTTTTCTTCTGTTAAGACCGGCCTAAAGGCTTGATTCGTAAGAGTTTTCAAAAAGCCATCACCTTTGATGTTCCTGTCTATTGGTAAATCCCCAATTTCTCAACTGTGAGTTGTGGTATGAAATATGAGTCCGGTAATGCCCATTTGCCCTTTCTTCAGAATTCCAACTTTGTACTAAAGCCATGCTCCTACAGTTGGCCCCAACAATGACCACACAAGGCTCTCCGTTGCGTCAGTGAACTCTTTGGTTTATTGTATTTTTCTCCTAGTTTTTTAATTTCTGTATGTGTCTATTTTTTTTTTTTTTTTTTTTCTAGACCACCTGCCAAGCCTGGCGACCCTGAACTCACAAATTGGAATAAAGTTGATTTTGACAACATCTTCAGTAGTAATGCGAGTAATCCTGGGTGGTGCAATGTGGATCCAGAGGATGTCTATTCTTCTAAATTTAAGACCAAAAAAAACTGTCATTGCAAATATGACTGCACATGGGGGCATTTGTGTGAGATTCCTACCACGTGCAGCTGCCTCAATCAGTGCTCTGGACATGGTCATTGCCATGGTGGATTTTGCCAGGTACATACCTTATGTAATAGTCTAAACTAGTTCCATTTAATATAATCTGACTATATGTGTGCAAGATATAGATTTACATAACTTAGTAATATACAATAGTGTTGTTTGTAATATGCTGGGAGACATTTTTGTAATTTTGAAAGAAATACTATCGATTAAGCAACTTCTTACAAGTATGTGTTTGCTTAAATTATATTTGTTCTCCTTATCTAACTTATATTTGTCAGTGTGACAGTGGGTATTATGGGATAGATTGTAGCATTCCAACTGCAGCTTCTGTTTTGCAAAAATGGCCGGCATGGCTTAGATTTCCTGTGGAGTTGCCACATGACAGTCCAAATGTTGAAACTGTTGTTAGGAAAAGACGACCTCTTATATATGTATATGACCTACCTCCGGAATTCAACAGCCATCTCCTAGAAGTAAGAATTTGCTTTATACATTTATGTTCCTTCCTCTCATAGAAGTTATGTTTGGATTCACTAAATTGAACTTATAAGTTTCTATACGTTTGTAACTACTATTATGCAATTGAAGTTTCTCCATTGTTATTGTTAGAGTTGCAACTTATAAATAAAAATCTTACTGAGTTCTTTTGGTTGCTATTTATTGGTAAATTCCTTTCTTGTTGAAATGTCGATCTATTAAGAAATATCACCTTCTCTTGGATAGGGCCGTCATTACAGATTGGAATGTGTCAACAGAGTATACGATGGAGAAAACAGAACTTTCTGGACTGAACAATTATATGGTGCACAGGTAATGACTTATTAATGTTTTGATCATCCTGAAAGGTTTAACTACAATTAAGAGTAAGAATTACTATAAAGGAGCAAATATTTTGGGGATCACTATTTTGGGTTGCCAATTTTTATCATGCTAAAATGCCCCCTTGATTATATGTCATTTCCTTAGATGGCTCTCCTTGAGAGCTTACTTGCGAGTTCTCATCGTACATTGAATGGTGAAGAGGCAGATTTCTTCTATGTTCCCGTTCTTGATCAATGCCTTATAACCCGGGCGGATGATGCACCTCACCTCTCTAATAAGGTTAGTGAAGAATTACTGTCAAAGTTTGGCACAATTTTCTTTTTAGAATACTTCTTTGTTAGGTTTGCTTTCTTTTCTTTTGTTGTTTTTTATTGTCTCAAGTAGGGTTTAATAGATTCTGGACATCAGAGGTCAATTTGATTACCTAGAAGACTGTTAATCCCAGTCAGATTACAGCATCATTGAATGACAAAGCACAAAAATAAATTTTGCAACACTCTTAAAATGATTGCCTTTTCCCCTTTCTTCTGTTCTTTCAGGAGCGTGGGTTTCGAAGGAGCTTTATGGTTCTCGATTACTATAAAAAGGCATATGACCACATTGTTGAACAATATCCTTACTGGAACAGATCTTCTGGGAAGGATCATATTTGGGTATGTATATAACTTTGTTTTGGATATTGATCTGCAAAACAATCTGGCTGCTGGCAATCTTTTTGTGATGAAAATTTTTACCTAGTATTTATTATTTGCAAATAATACGATATTTCTGGAATTTCCCAACCTTTGGTTTTTTGAGTGGAAAAGGGCAACTTTTTTTGTGCAAATAGCATTAGTTACTCCTTATAGCAAATAGACTGTGTCAAGCCTAGAAAATGGATCAGACCTCCAAAGTATATATGAACTAATTGTGAAGAGATCTCATTGAGACCTTATTGTGCGCCACCTTTATGCTTACAATTTGGTATGTAAAAATTAAGGTTCTCGACTTTAAATGTTGTATATATTGGGCATAATTGTAAATAACTACAAGTACACTTATTCTTGGACCTCAAATGGAGTTGTGACACTTCTAGTTTTGACGATGGATCAGTTTTTTTCTTGGGACGAAGGTGCATGTTATGCTCCAAAAGAGATATGGAATAGCATGATGTTGGTGCATTGGGGCAATACAAACACTAAACACAAAGCCTCCACAACTGCTTATTATCCTGATAACTGGGATTCCATACCTTTAGAAAGAAGAGGGGACCACCCTTGCTTTGACCCGCAGAAGGACCTTGTGCTTCCTGCATGGAAGGCACCGAACCCCGGTGCTGTGTGGTTAAAGCTATGGGCCAGGTATCATGAAACCATAATAGATTCTTTTTATTCAATAATTTTGGACAAGATTGCTACCTAAGACCAATGATGAATCTCCTATTCTTTGAAATTATGTCATTTTCTGTTATCAACTAGGATGCAGCAATATGTATCATAAAATTATTGAAGAGTTTTTTGCATCCATACAGAGCAGTCAGTACTTCTATGATTACTGACAGTGTTACATTATATGTCTAGAAATGAGGAAAAAATCTTGCACTTAAACAAGAGAGGTGAGATTGTTTGACTATTTCTGGCAAAATTAAACATACCACATCCCAAATGAATAGAACAAACAGAAATATAGTATGACTTACTGAGACAGTGTATTATGTTTGGCATGTTTTTGCAACAGGCCGCGCAAGGAACGAACAAAACTCTTCTATTTCAATGGTAATCTCGGACCTGCATATGAAAATGGACGCCCAGAAGTCATGTGTGTATTTTCATTGAAAGAAACTATATTTTTCTTGCATGTAGATAATACTCATTTGAAACAACTTGCATATCTGGCTCTTGATAAATTGAACCTATATCTGGGAAATTAAGGGCCCGTACCAACAACAGATATTGAGTACGTTTCATCATTTCTGGTGAAGTAATATTTTGAATTTTTTTCCCATGATCTGAATTGAGGGTTTTCTAAATGGAAGTATATTACCGAAATGCAGAACTTTAAGGTAGAATTTAAACAAGAAGTATGCAAACATCCAACCATTTTTCTTTTTATATTAAAATCCATAGCCTTTGATATCATTTATGTTTGTAACTCATGTCAGGTATAGCATGGGTATCAGACAAAAGTTAGCGGATGAATTTGGTTCGTCACTTAACAAGGAGGGTAAACTTGGAAAACAACATACACCAAATGTAATAGTGACTAATATGAAATCTTCCAAGTATTTTGAGGAAATGGCAAGTTCCGTATTCTGTGGTGTCCTTCCGGGAGATGGGTGGAGTGGTAGAATGGAAGACAGTATACTGAGTGGTTGCATCCCTGTAATAATTCAGGTACAAAACATTAAACTTGACCCATTTTTGAAGTTTTTCTTGTGATCCATTTGGAATCTTGTACATTTTTTGCAATTGGCTTTGGAGGAGGGAAGGGGTATCTGGAAAATTATTTTCTGTTTACATGGTTTGCAATATATCTGCACTTGTGAAGTTTAGAAATAACAAAGTGCATATATCATTCATTCGACATGCAATGCTGTAGTACCCTTTTCTTGTAGCCATTTGTGGTTGTTTTTCTCTTGCTTCTGTTATTAGTTATATCGATAATATATCATACCCAATTTTTGTAAAACAGATGAGGTAGAATTCTGAATCTGTGAATTTGAATTTTTTGTTTTTCTTCATTTTGATATGCCAATTGTCTATTGAGTATTGACATTAATTGTGTGGCATAATGGCAGGATGGGATTTTCTTACCGTATGAAAATGTCCTAAACTATGACAGTTTTGCAGTTCGAATCCTTGAAGATGATATCCCAAACTTGGTATCTATTCTTCAGGTACGGTATACTATTTAATAGTTATGTCCCATACTTACTTATCATTCGATATAGTTGGTTTATGACCTTACAAGAAATAAAAGCTGCTTTGTTTTGTAACATATTAAAAAAACTTAATGATATTAGTATGTTTATTTTATTGTTCAATAGTGTGGAATATTTTAGTGGCTAGATTATAAATAATCATTGGGTGGTTTGGGCCAGTAAATTTTTTGACTTATGTTTATTAGCAATTTTCCTATCACAAAGATCACCCATGGGGTACTTTGAGCCTTGAGGGACCTTTTCCCTAATTACACTATTTACAAGGATCTTTGTGTTGACTTCTGTATGCTGACTCTATTTTTTTATATGCTGTTGTCTTTAAGAAATATAATGAAACACAGATAGAGTATATGTTGAGCAATGTGAGGAGCATCTGGCAGAGGTTTCTGTACCGTGACTCCATTTTGCTTGAGGCAACCAGACAGAGAGAATTGTTCTCTAAAGATGAAGCCTGGGCTGTCGAGTATTCTAAACTGAGTGAAGATGATGTATTTGCAACTTTCATACAGGTACAGCAAATTTAAGAAATTATTTTTTTTAGCTGCATTATTTTTTGTATGTGACATTGGATTAATTATGTTAGAGAGGGGATACATGAGATTTTTTGACAATCTTGAGTTCTTGATGATTTGTTCTAACACAAGTTAAAATAAAATAAAAAGCTCATAGACATACTTAAATTTATGGATCGATTGTGTTTCAAATTTCATGCAATTTTAGGTTTATTTGATTTTTCATTAAGGACCAACTTAAAATAGAATTAACTAGTGTAAGAATACGTCTATATACTTCTTTTTAGATCATATATATTTTTAAAGTCATTCAAAAACCCATTGTCAAGAATGTCAAAATAATCCATTGTCATCCGACCCACTCATTATGTAATACGTGGTACAGATCTGAAATAATTAATGAAACTCAACAAATATATTTCATTTTCAACTCTGATTTGAGTTTTGTTTTGTTTTGGATAGGTATTACACTATAAGTTGCACAATGACCCTTGGAGAAGAACTGTGCGACGTCGTCATGACGCTGGTTTGCCAAAGTTGTGTACATAGAGAAAATAATGTTATGGCGGAAAATTTTATATATTTATCAACCTGGAATAGGAGCCTTAGTTATTTATTTTTTTTTGGGTGGGGGTTCTTCCATTTTTGCAATTTAGGATGTGATCTGAGTTGTAGCTTATGGGAAATATATATATATATTTTTTTTGGGAGGGTGTTGCAGCTCGGGAATATCTTTGTTTTATAATTCCACCAATCATTCTTTGTTGCATATCAGTATGTAAATACTATTTTTTTTTGTACCTTCCTTTTATCATGTTGACATTCAGCACGATAAAAAAGGGCGAAGAGAGTTCCAAAGAAACCGGAGCTCCTATCAATAAGAAAATAGTTTGTAAATGAATAGAGAAATTTAGTGTTCCCTTTTGTCATTCCTTATTCTTCTCTTATGTGCAGCATTACTTGACACGTTTGAATCGATGCGGACATTTGGAGTTGTCCTTTTTAATTTTGAAATTACAAAATGACCTCCTTTTGTTTTTGTCAACGTATAGTTATTTCATACTGTGAATTTTTCAATCGCCAAAGATTTGCTGCAAACTTTGTGACCAACCAGTCTTCTAAAAAAGAAAAAATATATTGTTGCAGGCTTGCAGCCCATGTGAGACAATTAGCATTTTTCAAGGATTTTCAAGCTATGTCATAGATGATACTGCCAATACAGCTTTCAGATTAATTAGCACTGAATGTGGAAAATCAACTTTATTATCAACATTCAACAGAAAACAATTTTAAAGAATTGAATTATTAGTTTGAATGTTACAAATTGCAATGTGCATATATCTACTTCACCACTATGTATTTGGTGAATTGGAGATCATATCTTTCCTATACAATTAACTACAAAAAGAGGAAAACAGACAAAAAGAAAATAAAGACCAAAACTTCTATATACTCCTGATATATTTTAAAACTATTTTTTGCATTAAAATTGCCAATTTCATCTATGAAATTATCTATCTTTTTTGGAAGTTCAGCACTTTGATGGACACACCAAATAGGAAAGCGAACAGAACTGCAAATCCAACGGTTACAACCGCAACTACACCCAGGAAATCGTGATGGAATCCAAAATAACTCTTCAAGAACTGCTTCACTGTTGTCTCTGAGTTGTCGAACCGATCATCCAGATCCCCAAATTGAGAGGTGACCAGACCATATAGTGTCCATGAGACGGGGCAGGCCCAGTAGTACCAACTCCACCATACTGGCATGCTCTGCAAATTATAAGAAAATACATTGTTAGACATTTGTACTCTCACCTTCTCATCTTTGTACGAACTAATCGAATAAGCAAGAAAATGCTCCTATTTGATAAGTGTAATGTGGTCATTTTAGATCTTTTTGTAACTTTAACATTCTGACGGACACATAACTACTCCTGAATGTGTTGAACTTTAGTAAGATGATAATAGAATAAGAGAACTTACAGGTCGGGCGATGATAAACCCAGAGAAGACGTTCCAAATTCCGTAAAATGCCGAAGAAACAATGGCAGCAATGTTGTAGCTAGGAGTCAAGCCAACACATAACATCCCGTAAAATGTGAAGTATAGAAGTGTGAAGTACATGTAGAACAGATACCAGAAGAACTTGGCTGCTGTCCACTGAAAGTTCATCATGGAGTATACAATAACTCCATAAAGTACTGATTGTACCAGCACGTATGGCAGCTCGATTGTCACCTGAATATATACAAAGAGGAGTCATTATTTTTTTTCCGATGCATTAAGCCTCTTGGAATTCATAGATTTTAAAATATGTTTTTCTTCCGTTTAACATGTTATATTTTGACTAAATAGTAAATTAAAATGGCTAAATCACCAAAATATAAAGATTGATAGAAAAAGGAAAGATAGAATGAAAAATACCTGTCCAAATGCATATGGAAGAGCAGAGTACATGCCGGCAGCTCTCTCACGATAAAATACAGATCGCTCAATGGCCACAACTGGTTGAACTGAAGTAGAATAAGAGATACCCATGAATAGCACAGCAGCATACATTGACCCCATGGCATTGAACAAGTCCTGTTGTGTGTTCCTATATCACAAAAATTAAAAAGAATCAAATCAGTCCCTAAATTCAAGTAGCATAATCTGAGGGAACATCATTAGTAATGAGAAATTGAAAAACCAAACATTGAGTTCTTACCTCTTGCCTCCAAGGCGCCAAAAGATTGTGCCGAACATGAGTGCGATAACTAGAGAGAAGAAGAACCGAACAACAGTGTAAGGAGGGTTTCTCCAATAAGACAAATGTTGTTTCCAGAGGCATGCCATGCATTGTGTCAGGAAAGATTGTGAGTATTGGGTTGGGAAATAGAGGTCACTTGACCCGGCAGGCGGTGCGCTTAGTTCCTTTATGATTTCTTTGTTTCTCCTGTATTTGTTAAATCACCTGAGTTAGACATTGGTTTATATTATCTTAGGATCGTTTGCAAGTAATTCTGAAGTAACTTACCGGTAGAGTTCAGAATTCCTATATGCCTCAGCAAAGTCGATCCCCAAAACTTCCTCTTGTGCAATTGTTGACACTTCCAACATCCATGTCGCAGGATTGTATCCATCCTTTATCTTACTAACTCCAGGAATTGCCTAATACGATGAGAACAAAAATTCATTAGTTTTTTATTTATGACTGATAAATTCGAAAAGAAACAAATGGCTGTATAAGATTTGCTCATAATAGCATACCTCGAAGTAACTGATTAAGTCTCTGGACTGATGACCCAATGGACCGACATAAATCTCCTCTCCACCTCTCTTCATCAGGAACAACTACATTTAAGAAGAGTCATTAAGCATCTCCTTCAATATTGATTGCAAACAATAAAACCAAGAAAATAGTTGATATTCCTTACCTCATCAAAAGCCTCAAAGATATCAATGCTTGGCTGGTGAATGGTACAAACAACGGTTCGTCCTGTGTTAACAGTGTTTCTGACAGTTCTCATAACAATGGCAGCGGCTCTGGCATCAAGTCCAGAAGTTGGTTCATCCATGAAAATAATTGATGGATTAGCAACTAGCTCCACAGCTATCGTCAACCTTTTCCTCTGCTCTGTTGATAGCCCATTTACACCTGGTAAACCAACTAGTGCATTCCTAAGAGGGTTCAGTTCCACTAAGTCCATCACCTCTTCAATGAACATCTACACATTGAAATAAAAGTATTTAGAATATACTTGGAGTTATATGGAAAAGTAAAAATTGCAAATGTATACTTAATAGTGCATACCTTTCTCGTTTCAGAATCAACCTCATGAGGCAGTCTAAGCCAGGCGGAATAGACAAGGGACTCATAAACGGTCACGTTTGGTGAATGTATATCATTTTGCTCACAGTATCCTGAAATTCTTGCAAAAGTCTCCTGTTTCTTGGGATATCCCGAGATAGAAATTTCTCCCTCAATGTACCCACCGGTTTTTCTACCAGCTAACACATCCATCAGTGTGGTCTTGCCTGCTCCACTAACACCCATCAGGGCAGTTAGAACACCTGGCCTGAAGGATCCACTAACTCCTTTTAGAAGCAGGAGTCTATCTTGGTCCACTCCTTGAGATTTCATTTCCTTTAATTAATAGTAATGAAAACCATTATCAGAATAATTCTAATTGCCCGTCTTAAGAGTACGATTCATCATGGTAATTTATGTAAGAGTACATGATCGAGTAAGAAAGTTCAAATATTTACCGCTGGCATATCAACAGAGTATCTGATATTGTCAAATGCAACTGAGAGTGGTGCAAAGGGAAGGACCATTCCTTTCTGGCTCTGATTCAAGTCGGAATTTGAACCATCCCTTGATGCAGACACTATCTCGGACATTTCTCCATCTCTCTGTCCCTCTCCTGTAACATTTATATGCTTCTCCTTCAATTCCTCTTCTGATAAACTTTGCCGAGCACTGCCAGCCGCTGAATAATTTTACAGAACCAGTTGATTTAGTGCCATTTGACAAAAACCGAGGGTAACAATCATAAATCAACAATATTAACAACTGATAAAACATACGTTTAAGATAGCTCAAGGCCACAGTGAAGAAGAAATTGAATACGATAACGAATCCAATTAATGCACCTACACCAATCCAATACCATTTTGCCTCAGTAGGCATGCCACGGCTTTTCAGCACTTGAACTCCAAGATATTCTGTGGCTCCTTCGGCATACTAAAAGAAAATAAGACATTCAATAAACAAGTTTGAAGAAACAAAATGAAGGATATACTCTATTTTTATAATGCTTATAAATATTTTGGCTTACATGTCTCCATTTGTGTCCCAGGAACTCATTGACGCCCAAGGCATTCATTGCATACATGAGGGGTGAGATCCAGTAGCCCCAAATCCACCAAGCCCTAATATTATCTGCAATCATTTAAATTAATATAGTTAGATTTAGATATAAGTGAATCATATATCTCATAAAACACTAAAAGCTGTTAGGACACGTTAGCAAAGAAGTTATGTTTTCAGCAAGGCAATAAACATACCATGAGAAAGGATGAAACCACTCAAAACTAGGGTAACCACCAAAGCAAATGAAGCCAAAGTGTTAGCCACAACAGTGTCCCGTCCTAGTGATGCCATGAATCTAAACATCCCAGAGGCCATTTGATTGACCAGCAATAGTAGCAAATATTGCTTAAAGAACCTACATAAGTAACAATCACACCCCGTTAGTTTTCTAGTGTTATGATTTCTGCATTGAATTTATGCTTCTCAGCTAGCTGAAAATATTGATATTAGTTCTAGTAATAGAATCAGAAAATATGTATTGACTAACCTCCCCACATTGGGATCAAAGCCAATGACGTAGTAGTTCAAGAAAATGGTAACAGAGACCTCAAGAAGAGAGACAGGTATCTTCAAAATCCAAGACGGGATCGTGTAAGCCCAAGCCGGGAAAAAGAGATAGTCACGTTGTTTGAAAAAGACAGGCAATTTTATGCATGTCAAAGCCAACTCTGAGAAACCGTTGAACATGTGTGTGACCATGGCGAAGAACAGTGCTCCCAAGTAAACAGTACCATCATTTGTAGTGTTATGGTGCATACGAGTGCGGAAAAACAGTGTCATTGCAATCAGGGTTGTCAGCATGAGCTGCATTGATTATAATTATATATGTAAGCGCACTAGAAAAAATAATTTTATTAAATATCATGTGTTGAATTTCTTTTATAAGTTGTGAAGTAATAAAACTGTGTACCTGGAATGCTCTAAAAATGTATACAAAAGAGTTGCGCTTCATGAGGAGAAATTCTCTTGAGGCACAAGCCTTTAGCAGCTCTATCTTGCTTAGACCATACTTGGAAGTGGTTAGTGCGGCTGGGTGGCTCCTGGACTTGTCAAATGGTACAGCTAGCTCTGCTCTGAGCCTCTCACCCACATGAAATGACTTGAAAGCCTCTGCAAATTCACGTACTGGCACATAACGGTATGGCCTGTTGTGTCTCTGCCAGTACTGGCGCTGATCCTTTCTAGATGTTACCTAAACCATAAAAGGTGCATATAATTAGGATTTGCATCGTAGAAGGACCTTTTTTTGAGACAGAGATGAGGGCCAAGACACTCAAATTTAATTGTCTTTTAAGTTTTAAAGACCCCATCCGGGTTCCAAACCTGCAACCTTGATAGATGGATTTGCATATGGGAATAATTTTGGGTTGCTGTCTGCTACATTACTTGGGTCACCTTGAAAACAATAATTACCATTTTTGTTCCTTGTATGAAAATTTCAATTTCGATGTTGCCTCTTGTTGTACCACTGTGCTACTTTTATTCTAGCCTGAAGTAAGTACTTTCTGAAAAAAGGTAGATGCGCTTCGACCAGTAGAAACTGGCATCTAAACAAGCACATGAAATCTTTTTCATTTACCTCTTGCAAGAAATCGGCAACACCTTTCCTTGCTGGGCACTTAAACCCCATGCTTTCAAAAAACTCAAGGATATGCTCACGGGGACCATGGTACACGACATGGCCATCCGATAGGAGGATGATGTCATCAAACTGGTCAAAGGTCTCTGGTGCTGGCTGTAGAAGTGAAATCACAGTTGTTTGTCCTAGAATGTTCGTGATTTGCTTCAGGGACTTTACTATTTGAAATGTGGTCGAGCTGTCTAACCCTGTTGAGATTTCATCCATAAACAATGCTGATGTGGGTCCAACAATCATCTCACCTGTTAATACGTAAGGAGACTAATTAGTAAATTTAATTAATTTGACCAGTCCTTGAGGATTTATTTCCTCACATACAAGCCTGGCTGCTAAGGTACAGTTAAAAACTAATATTCTAGTGTACCTGTTGTGACACGCTTTCTTTGTCCTCCGGAAATACCTCTGAGCATCTCATCCCCTACAGTGGTGTTGGCACATATGTCTAAACCCAAAATCTGCAAAGTTCAAGAGAATATATTAAGAAAAAGGATTAAATGTTGTGTTTTTTTCATGAACTCTATTGAAATGATGGATGCGATTTGTACCTTGAGCACATAGTCAGTAATAATGCTCGTTTCTTGGCCTCCAGTCGATACTGCCTGGAATTTTAAAAAAAATTAAGAAAACATAATTAGAAACTAAGAAAAAAAAAATTATGAGCATCCTTTTTTTTGTAAAAGATATAAATGATACAGAAATTATTGTAACAAGTATATATCTTACCTTCATATACACATCAATGTCGGCATCAGGCTTGATATTTGAAGCTTTCTCTCTTCTAGAAAGCTCAGTTAACATATCTACACACATTTTTAAAGTACAGGTAATTAGCATTAACAAACAAAACATTGACAAGAAGTTTGAGATCTTGTATTGTGGAAATAATAATTTTTATATACCATATCTGGTACCAACACCCTGGACCCTAGCTGAGAAGGCGAGGGTTTCTCGTACTGTCATCTCAGCTATGTGCAAGTCATGCTGGCTTATATACGCTGCTGTTCTCTGTGGCACAAACTCGTTCATGCCATGCCCATTGTACGTAACCTTTCCCGTAACCTGCTTTGCAGAGAATTAATTAGTTTTTTCTTACTCGAAAATGGTTGTAGAAGCGATGATCAAAGGAACTGAAGGGCTGAAGGTGTACCTTTAATTCAGAGTCTAGCTTTCCAGCCAGGGCCAGAAGCAGTGATGTTTTGCCTGACCCAGGTGGTCCCAGTAACAGTGTCATCCTGAGGAATTTAAAATTAATATTTATATAGAGACCATCAATATAATTTGAACTGTTGCTAAAATAAAAAATGATATGTGCAAAAAAAGCCCCTCCAGAGTGGGATATCAATTCAATTGAATGTACCTCTTAGGTTTGATAATTCCACTGACATCATTAAGAATGTTCAGAGGCAATTTCTTGCTGGGCAGAATGTGCAGTGCATTAAGCGCGGACTGAATTAAAAAAAAAAAAAAAGAGATGCAATTAGTCAATTAATCGCTGCATTTATTTAATTAACTATAAACATGATACGAGTAATAACTAATAAGGATAAGTAGAAGTAGCAGGAGCTAGCAGAGAGGAGAAGTACCTCGACGGAGTTAATGGAGGCGTTGATGAATGTTGGCAATCCCCTGCTTCCCACATGGGCCAACGCCTCGATGTTCAGATTCTCGTAACGGACCTCGATTGTTGGAAAATCAAGCCCCACACTGCACAAAGAAAAGATCATTCCCAATTAATATCAAGATGATGAACTTCAGAAATTGTAAGAAACATTTCATCGAACAGTTGGTGAGCATTTTGCAGTACTACTGACCGGTCGATCCTCTGTTTGAGCTTGAGCAAGAAGCGCTCGTTATCCTCCTCGGCGACGCGCACCAGGCGCTCCATGAGCTGGTGCTTCTCGGCGATCCCGAGGTTGTCGATGTCGATCTCCTTGCCGACACCTCCATCAAGGAACAAGCCCTTCTTCATGCGGTTGTAGGTGGGGAGCTTCTCGAGGGCGGCCCACTTGAGCGACTCCTCATCGTCCTCCTCCCTCGTGGATGCGTTGGAGAAGACATCGGAGGTGGCGCGGCCGAACATGGACGCACTGCCAGCCCGCTGGAAGATGGAGGAGCTGTTCCGCCGCATACTCGGCATGCAGAATGAAGTTCCAGAATCCATGATGATGTATAACTAACTAACGCTGCTTGCACTAAGCAGGGTCTAAACTTGAAACTTGAAACTGTTGATGAAAGTGAATTTTGATCTTACTTTGCCTCTGCTGGAGTTGGAATTGGGATGATATTGAATGAATGTGAGATTGGAAGGAGGGAAAGAAGGGGGAATGAATGAATGAATGAATGAATCGGTTGGAGGTGGAGGGGGAAGCATTGCATCATATTTATACGTGCAGCCCCACAGGCACAGCATTGTGTTTCTCAGTCTACTGCAGGCTACTTAAAAAAATAAGATTCGTCAAAAAAGTATGGTCTCGTCAGCTCAATTATACATTTTTTTTATTTTTTGACTAAGTGAAATTATATTTTCACCTCCTTCCATTTCTTTTTTGTATGGACAGCTCAGTTATACATAAACATGGATCTCAAAAAAAAAAGTTATACATAAACATATATATAATGAGAAGGGATGCATTGACAATGGTTATTTTTGACAATTGTAACTTTCAAAAATTTATAAAAAATCTTAAAAATAGAAAAAAGTTTATGTAAATTATTCTTAACTTATAGATTGATTATGTTTCCGATTATATTCAATTTAAGCAATATTTGATAACTCTTTAAAGATCTTTTAATTACATCCGTTAAAAAATGTATAAAATTTTGATAAAGCATCAAATGATTTTCAAATCGATTGAAAATTGAAACACTATCAATCTATAAGTTAAATAATGCATCCATAAAACTTTTTTTATTTTTAAGATTTTTTATGAATTTTTACAAATTTTTAAAGATAACAATTGTCAAGATTGTCAAAATAAGTATTGTCAATGAATATCTCCTCATATATAATATGGAAAAAGATATGTTGCCCCCAATCGTCTGCCCCCCATTGCCCGTCTCTCGTTGTAAAAATGGGCCCCCCTATAAAGCTACAGCGCGTGGGACCCACGTGCAGTACTAGTGGGGGAAATAGAGGGGCAAAGGTTATGGCACTGTATCAGCACCAATATGATATTGTCATGCATATAACTAAGTCAGAAATTCCTAACTGCATCTGCATGGAAATAACGTAAGGAGTTGATAGATTGGTCAATTCGTTCATGCTTCAGCTTAACCAATCAATCACCAATCAGTTTCACCAATCGATTTGGATCGTCAAATCCCCTAAAAACCACAACCGTTCGATATGGATTATTGGTTCCTCCGATCTGATTTGGTTCGTAGCAGATACGGACTCGGTGATGCACTGATGCTCCTCATTATTTTGTCCGCGGTCAAACTTGCCTCCCATAGACCATAGTCAGTCTCCCATGCTACCAACTTGTACTCAATTATTATTATTATTATTATTGTTCAGTTATTGTTATTCTCATCCATTTAACATTATTTATTAAATAATTACAACATTGCTCTGATTTTTTTATTTGCACTTGCGAAATCGAATAATCGACTTTCACGTGCGAAATGACCTTTTCATTTGCTTGCTTATATAATTATTATATTCATATTCCCCGATCTCCAGCTCCCCATTTCTTTCTAGAGGGATGCTAACTGTCCCTACAAAAAATCTCCCTTAAATATCTCCCGCGCCCATAATCCCGATCACGTCAACTCTGAACACCCTGCACCATTCGATATGAACACCCGAGCACAGCAGTATGAACACCAAAATCAGTACAAAATTTCTGGCGCAACGCGAACGGAATCTTCATCCCGCACACAGAAATTCAGCGCTATGATTTTCATCACATGCTGAAAATCAATTAAGCACATGCTTAATTGATTTTTGCACGTGAAAAATGTGCCAAAATTTTTTTTCCCAATTTGTATTATTCATACGGTCCCACCTTCTACTACGTGGTGTACATAGAGCTCTCACAGGGTGTTCAGACTGAATGTACAGAGGTGTTCATACCTCCTGCCAACAAATGTTCATACCGGTCCCACCTTCTACTGCGTCGGTTTTAGACAACCAGATGGTGTTCAAACTGGTTGTACAGAGGTGTTCATACCTCCTACCAACAACTGTTCATATCGGTCCCATCTTCTACCACCCACTCCAGCAACCTTCTAAAGGTCAAACCCTTCTCCTTCTCTCCGTTGCGTACTTGCACCCACCCACTCCAGCAACTCCGACGACGACGACGCGGCCGAGGACGACGCCGACGAAGACGACACGGCCGAGGACGACGACGCGGTCGACGAAGCTGGCGCGACCGAGGACGAAGACACGGCCGAGGACAATGACGCGGCCGACGATGAGTGTCGTGGCAGTTCATGCGTGGGAGAATCTGTTGCGAAATTTGTTGTTCACAAAATGGACGACGAGCTGCCTTATTTGTCCCCGCTCCAGATTCTTCTGACGTCAGCAGAATCTGTTGCGGGGACAAATAAGGGGACACCAAGGGGGTGACGGAGAGAATTTTCCTTCTTTCTAATACGACCTTTCAAAAAACCAAAATTTCGAAATAACAATTTTTTGAGGGGTACATGCCGGTATGTCCATCAAAAGTTTCAAACTTTTCAATTTCCTCATCGATATCTAAATTCCCATTAAAATATAAATAACTTGCTCATATCCCCATATATATATAGTTCTATTTGACCTGTAATTAGCTTTTTATTGAAAATTCTTTAACCATTATATCCTCTATTTTATTTGGAGACTATATATATTAATTGGAAACTCTCATTCTTAATGCCTTCATTGCAGAAGAATGCAATATAAGAGCTGGAAAGTTTTCTTCTATGAATGCTCTGATGACAAATGGGGCTTCAGTGAGTAACGTTGAATGAAAATGACAATAATAAATAAATAATTTGATAGTTGGAATCATTAAACACCTGTGAAAATTATAAATGTCACAAAACATTTTATAAACCAACTAATGAACCAAACTTTTCATGCGTATGCATAAATTTGCGAATGAACAAAAAGGTTTGTCATGATTTTTCATAAGAAATATTGTGTAGCCGTGTAGGAGTAGAGGAGAGAAGGCAATGGAGGAGCGAAGAGCTCATAGTTCTAGCAATTACCCTTTTTTATGTAGCAATTTAGATGGGGATAACGCCTACTATCGTTTTCATTAAATTAAAAGTTTAAAACAAATGGAGTTTACAGATATGGTCATGAAGAAAAGTAAAGAAAGTACAACCAAGAAAATAAGAAAAGGAGCAGCAGGGAAAATTTTGGAAACAACTTTTAAATGCTGGTATTCCGTTTCTCGATCAGCTATAAGTTATAACTTAATAACTGTACTAAACAATATTATGGCTTTAGACAAAATTCTAATCCTATTTTCTTAGTCCTGGTCAACGTATTAGCGGTCAGGTCAACTGTCAGCATATATAGCCTCCTATGTAAATTGTGGATTAATTTGTGTAGATGAACTAGCAGCTACGGTTGCTAGTATGATTTGTGAGATGGAATTGCCATGTTGTGGCAGATTCTTGTGTGGATGGACTAGCAGCTGAGGTTGCTAGTATGATTTAAATGGGGACTAGTCGCCCGCTGTGAATTTGGCCGTTGCCGAGAGAGCAATGGATCTGTGATTATAAGATGTTGTTGTGTTGGAATGAATATTTGGGTGTCTTGCGCAAGGTATTGCGAAGGCACAGATCTAATGGCTTAGAATTTCATAGGAGGGCAATTTTGGAAATTTGTCTTTAATGTTTGGAATTATAATTTTACAAACAGTAAGAAGTGTCTAATAGTTGTGCATTTCTCTATTAAGAAACACTGATAAAAGAAAAGGATAATTGAATGTCAGTAGTTGGTAATTAAAGGATTTTAGTATATGAGACTTTTGAGTATGATTTAATTTATTTGCATTGTCATGGTCTTGTCAGTATAATATGTAAGCTGCTGAAAATATATATATGTTTTCCTTTGCATTTTTCTGGTAAAATTTTCAGCGAGTAAAATAGTTATTAAATGGCATATTGTATCTAGTATAAGTATAGGGATCTCAAAGTACTTACTGAGCAATCGCTCATAAAGTGTTGTTTATATTTGGGTACAAGACATTTTGGACTGTCGTAGGACGAATAGCAATCCGTCATGGAAGGTATAACTAGGGGTTGACAGCTATAGTTGGTTAGTCAAACTTTTGAGGATCATGTAATGTAATTTAGGAAGTGAAGATATTTTGGGGACTGCTTATCACTTAGGCCTCAGGGTGCATGTATGTATATATGGTGAACAAGGCTGTAGTGTTAATGCACAAAACGATCACGCAAATGCACTCTTGCGTCTTCCATTGCGTTTAACAGACGCAAATAAAATGCATTGCTATTGCGTTGCTTTAACTAAACGAAACCAAAATTCCTTACGTCTTCTATTGCGTTATATTTAACGAAACGAAATGCAATTGTGTTCAAAAACACAAATTTTTGTACATTTTTTTTTTTTGAGGCAAACTTGTATATTATTTGTATGAAAAATGGAAATTAATACATAAAAATCATAATAACCGGAAAACACCCTCCAACTGTCAGAGTTGCACTAATTTTTCAAACCTGCATATATTTTTCACACCGTATAACATGATATAACATGAATAAAATAGCTAACTAGCCAAGTTACATGTTTCAAGTTTACAACACCATATCTAATACATAAAATTACATAGCCAATAACACAACATGAAAAGAGTTTAATATATAGCCAACAGGCCAACAACAATCACCTGTTCACAAATCAAAAGTTCACAACTAATTTCATGCTATATAGCAGATATGTAGAATTGCACGAAATACGCAACATAAATGACACAATACTGACCAATTGTGTTTACCGTTTCGTTAATCCAACGGCACCAGAAATCCTTGCGTCTTCCGTTGCGTTGATCAAATGGCACGGAAAATCCTTGCATTTTGCATTTCGCGCAAATGAAACGCAACGCCAAAACGTAAATTTGCGTCCGTTTGACACCCCTAGCTGTAGGATTTCGATTGTTTTGGTGGGGAAGGAAAATGTATATCTTGTAATTATATTACAATAGTTAAATCAAAATATAAATTCGGTGTTCTGTATTTTCTTAATTCCTTTCATTTTATTTTTCTTCTCCGTATTGTAATTAACAGTATATAGGTATAGATTAGTTTCCTACAGCAGACTATTTGCACATAGAGGCTATAAAAAAAAATAAAACAAAAAAAAATAAAAATAAATGATCAATAAGCCTTACATAACTGAAGAGAAATCTGCAATTATTTGTGTCTGTTTTGGCCGGGTTCGGGGCGTTGCAACGGTCCCGGGCGGTCCGGGCTACGACCCGCCCAAACTGCCTGGGGCGACCAACACGAACCGCCTGTGGCGACCTGCCCGAACAGCCCCGGACGGCCTGGGCCTGAACAGCCCCGGGCGGCCTAGGCTACCCTCCCGAACAGCCTGGGTTGACCCGCCCGAACTGCTCGGGGCGACCCGCACGAACTGCCTGGGGTGACCCCCCAAACCGCCCTGGTCGACTCGCCTGACCTGCTCAGAGCAACCTGCCCATACAGCCCCAGGCGACCCGGGCAACCCGCGCGCACCGCCCAAACAACCCTGGGTGGCCTAAGCAACCTGCATGATCTGCCCGGGGTGACCCGCGCGAACCGCCCATGGCGACCCTTCCGACATGCTTGGTGCGATCCTCCCGAACAGCCCCGGGCAACCCGCACGAACCGACCGGGGCGACCCGCACTAATCGCTCGAGGTGACCCACGCGAATGCACGGGTGACCCGCTCAAACCATCCGAACAACACTGGGCTGAAAGGATGTGTTTTGAAAGTTATACTTGTTCATGTTTAAATGTATTTTATTTATGCATTTATGTTCCTTGAAATTTGATAATATCATTCCTTTGGAAGTATTCAGGAAGATGCGCTTGGTCCTGAATCATAGAACTCCAAAGAGGGGATATGTATTTCTAAAGATAGCTCGTGATCCAGATAATTAAAGGCGAACATTAATTATCGGACGAGATCATTGTGTCGATAAAGAGTATGTTGTTGTTCTATAAACATAAGGTTTATCGCTATGACACGAGTATATAAAATGGGATGGATATTTTATATACCGAGCATGACCAACTTGGATGAAACATTATATGGATTGTGTTTTGTGTCATTAATGTTTCATCGTGTCTTTGAATCTAGGATATGAGATGTGTGTATTTCTCACATGAGCGACATGTAACGTGATTGTTGCTAAAACCCTATCTGGTATAGGACAAAGCAACAATTCGTTATATGAAGTTTGTGCGGGAGAAATATATATATCAAGATTATCAATGTTGCTCGTTACGAGTAGTGATATTACTGGGCCCCTTGGTAGAGTAAGATTACAATGCTAGCAATATAACTGGGCCAGTTATAATTGTAATTTACTCGGATAGACCAAGAAAACGAATACGGTACGAAAATGACACGATCCTATTTCGTACAGTATTCAGAATATCACGTGACAAGGATAGACACAACACTTGTGGATTTTGCAGAATAATGTATGGTACATTATTTATGTCATTCGAAGGACTACATGTCGTGATAAAGCCTCTGTAGTCTGATGATGCGATCATAACTTCGACATAACATAAATCCCCAAAAGGTCACACCGAACGAATAAGAAACACCCAGATTCCGTGTCTTAAGGATTATTTCATTCGTGAAATAATATATGGAAGATATCAGAATGAACAACTTAAGGAAGAATTTGGAGGGGCAAACGTTAACCATTCTGGCCATATGACATATGAAAACAGTAGCCCTTCGAGTGTAGAATCCAACGGTGAAGGTTTCACGTTGTTTGGAATTCTCTAGAAGAAGTTATGGCGTTTTTAGTAAGCAGTGGTCAGAAATTGACGGAATTTGGGCCTGAAATTGGGTTTTTGGGCTTCTAATCTCACATCCTATAAATAGGAGTTGAGAGAGAGCAAACCCTAAGCACTCCAACCAGCCACCTTCTTCCTCCATTCTCTTTCTCCTTTTCAAGGGTTTCTCTCATGAGTTGAGATAAAAAGAAACCATTAGAGCTTGAGAGCTTGAGAGCTTGAGAGAGTTGTTGAGCGGGTTAGCTAGCCTATCGATCTAGCTAACCGAGCGGGTGTTTGCGGATTCGAGGTGAACCGGGGGACGGCGACTTCCGGGCAGCGGCATCGCGGCGCGCGACTCACTGCCGGCAAAAACTCGAATCTCGACGGACAATCCGAGCCCCTAAGGTATGGCACTAACCGCTCTTTGGGATTAATGGGGTTGAATTAATTGGAGCGATTTGGGGTCGTATGTGCTTCCCATACGACATTGAATTGTTATATCTTAGATCCGATGTTTTGCACACTTGTGTTTCGCTCCGATTTTGTGAGTCGTGTGTGCTTCCCACACGACTCAATCGATTGCTTATTCGGTTATCCCAAAACGTACGATCCGCACAACGTGTGCGTATAGAGCAAAATTTTTATTTTTGCCCCTATACACCACCTAGAATCCCAACAATGGTATCAGAGCATAATGGTACTGTTTTGGGGTAATTAGTGCTATTTATTAAGTGCCGGTAACTGGTACGGGGTTTTCGGTTAATCCATCTCTTGGTTTTCGGTTTAATTGATCGATTTTTGGATTGATTTCGGTATTGAATGCTTCAGGGCGTTTTTATTGAGTATTTTGGGTTAATAAAATTCCTACATCTATTTAATGATGTTTGAAGGGATTTTGATTAATAAAACATTGGATTTAATCTGTTTTATTAGGCTGAACCAAAATAATAAATCGATTCGTTTTCTGGTTCGTTTCAGATCTGAATCGGTTTATCGAGTCTCTTAAAAATGTGATAACTCTTTGCTCGATTGTCGGATTAACACAAATGATATATCGTTCGAAAGCTTAGATAGTGAGCTTTCCAGCAGTGTATAATTTGCCCATGTTTTTCTGTCAAATGTTTATAGTAAAATTACGAAAACCGAATCAGGTTCAGAAAATTTTCAGAACTGAAACACCGTTTTGTTTTTATCATAACTCATAAACCGTAACTCCGATTGGAGTGATTTTTGTTGTGTTAGCTAGATCTAAAATCTAGTTTTCAGAAAAATTATTTTCAAAATTTTACAGATAAATTAAAGTGACAGAATTGATTAAATACTGACAGATGCGCAGAAAACCGTTTTTCTGGTTTTAAGGCATTTAGTATTTTGAAAATCTAAAATATTTTTGAGGTATAAAATATTTGGAAATCCGACAAATGGGAGTTATAGAAAGTGTTTGATATCGATTTAAACCGAAAGGTAAGTTCAAAAATCATTTTTGGGATTTAAATGGTTTTGAGATG
Organism: Cyperus esculentus; assembly: GCA_030179965.1. Taxonomy (NCBI): domain Eukaryota; kingdom Viridiplantae; phylum Streptophyta; class Magnoliopsida; order Poales; family Cyperaceae; genus Cyperus; species Cyperus esculentus. Next base: position 2,818,926 of record JASGLE010000047.1, on the reverse strand, counting down.
AATTTATAAGCAAGAGATGATGGAATGACCGAAACGTAAATAGTATGAACATGCATATCGAAACTTGCGTGCGATAACTATATTTTGCAGGTGGAGCGTGGGTTTGTATGGCCAAAGATTCCAATGTCTTGTGTGTTGTAATGAATGATGTGATGTATGTAAGCGGTCAATGTGCCCCAATTAATTAATTAATGCATACTGTAATGGGAAGGGTTTTTCCTAGTTTATTTTCTTTTAGGTTCTATTTTTTTTAGAATAGAATAAAATAAAATAAAATAAAAAAAGGGGGCGGGTCTTGTAGCATAGAACAGGTACACTCGGCAAGAAGTGGATCGAGCTACAAGATTGCGAGACGTGGCCATACAACCCACCCAATGAAATGTTTTGTGAATGCTTGTGAAATGTGAATGTTTAGGATAAGTATTGTCTCGAATTTGACATGACCTACCAAAACATAAAGTCATGACTTGTATTTGCAAACTGAACTGTCCAATGAAAAAGCAAGAGTATTTTCCTTCTCATTTCATCCACTTTACGTCAATAGCCAGAAATATCGTGATCGTGATCCAGCTATTGGAAATCGTGGAACTTTCATGTCCATATCATTAGGCCATACGTGAGTAAGCTTTGAAAAGGAGGCTTTAATTACTTACACCAATAATTCCGCACACCAAACACCGCACACCAAACATAAACCAATGCATTATGAATCTTCTAATTGCTACTTCATTTATTATAAGTACATTATTGGAAAAGATGATGGGTTTTGAAAAGTGTTACTTAACTTGTGATTTAATTATAATGGTGCAATGAAATTTGTATAAAATTAATGATGTGTCAAGTAAAATTTTAAGTGCAGAAAGTACCTTTCATTCAAAAAAGAAAAGAAAAAGAAAAAGAAAAGGAGGGGTTAATATATTAACGTTTTGAAGCATATAGTGATGTGGAATAGCTAGGTGAAAAACTAAAAGAGTTAATTAAACCACTAATTGCTTAATTGTGAAATATATAAGCTTACAGAAATTATTGGGATTACTTTTCATATATAGATTTCTGTTGTAGAATTATTCTATAGGAACTCCAAAAAAAAATAAAAAAATAAAAATAATAAACTGTTGCTGTCGTCGTCTTACTGTCCGTTTACCTTATGTTATATGCCACGCTGAAGTATTTATGCATAACAGCATATATAAGACTAGACCACTGCTTAATTAAACTTGTGGTAGTCCTTTTACCCCTTTTTATTTCTTTCCTTTGCTTCTGGAAATCCTACATATTTTTCCTCATGTATTATAAATTTAGACTTGACAATTATTCATCTACTTTGTTGACTAATTGATTATATCTACCTCATGATCTCATGCCATACATACAACAAAAGCAAAATGTTTAGGGGAAGAAATAGCTAGATCAGTATATATATGTACATATATTTAATTATTATGCAAGAAAATTAAGCACGCATGCAAAAGATGTGTAGTAGGTAACGTCCACCATTTTTACTTATTCACCGGTTCACCATATTTTTAATGAACAAATAACCTTTTTCAGTAAATACTTATATTTTTCCGATTAATAGATATCATTTTCTAGTTTGCCATTTCTAATAAACATTTATGCAACTGTAGTAAACACATGAGTGCACGTGGTGTATCAAAATTGTAAGAGAGATGGATAGGTAACCTACTTCTATATGATAGACTTTACATGTTTCTCAAGATAATTAAAGGCGCACTTTGGATGGCAAGTCCACCTTCTGCACACCTTCACCAAACGCAACAATAAATTGAGCGGCTACATTACTTACATAGTTTGAATTTGTAGCATTGAAGTAAATAAAATTCAACACATATCTAGAAGGTCATATATATATGTATGTCAATTAGCTAGTTAACTAACTAACTAACCAACCATATATATTGATTCTTAGGATAATAATGACTCGTGCATGATGTATATATTGATGTACATATATATTCGTTTGACTATTTGCTATACGAAACGGAACGGTATACGGTATATGTTGGACGAAACTAATAGTCACGTAACGTTCATCAGATCGCCAGTGTGGCCTACTGGAAGTCTGGAATTGACTTGGAAGTTGGAACGATTCTTCATCTTCCTACATTTCTGTGCAGACTGAATTTGAGCCGATTGACAAATTAAGAAGAAAATATGTTGGTACCTGTTATCAACTTTTCGAAAAAAAGACAAATTAAGAAGAAAAAAAAGTTGGAAAAATTAATTAATTAGGGCGCCGCACACATTGCACCCCACACCATTGATGTGCTGGCATTTCTAAAAGACAGATTATAAAACGTTCTAAATGAATCTTGGGAAGAGATAGGCAGCAAATGGGCAGTTTACAAAACGTTCTAAATGGGCAGTAAATGGGCCCCATTTCTAAAAGAGTTTACAAAATTACAAAACTGTCAATTTGAGATACCAATTTACAAAACGTTCTAAATTGGCAGCAATATGCCAACGCATCACATAGCTGCGGGAGCAATGTCCGGGGCTGAACATATTTATCCTATTATTAATTATGTAAATTTGAGACATGAGATAGATAGATAATTTAGGTACGTAATTACGTATATAAAATTTTTTAAGTCAAGAAATTAGTTGCATGTCTTGATTAATTAATTTCATCCTAGAATCGAGTAAAGTAAACCGCCACTAGCCGCCAACCCACCAACCAAAGCAGATAACAGAAAGAGAACCAACCAACCAACCAGGAAACAAGCACGAAAGGGAAGACAGCGAAGGGCACCTTTTATGTCACGTGAGCTTTTACTTATTCTCCCCTCAAATAAAATAAAGGGTCCAATATACTATAACAATAGTCAATATTATATACAGATGTACCAGAACAGATATCAAAATTATTATATAAAATATATGTAAATTGAAACACTAACTAACTAGTGACCAATTATCTTGAGACATTAACGGATTAACCTGAAACATTATAATATTATTTGATTAATACAATCATAAAATTAAATTACTTACTTGAGTTACTATTTAAGCCATATATAATATTAAGTTGCGGAGAGAACATGTGAGAGAAAAAAATATTGAAAGAACAATAAAAAAAAAAGAAATTAATATCATTTTATTTGTCCCATTATATTTCAAATTAACTTTATAATGTATCATTTTGGTATCATGCGTCAGATTAACTTTATATAGAGTGGTATCATATATAATAATATATAATAAAATCTCATGTAGTCATTATCATGTCTCTAACTTCTTTTTGTATTTTATTATTTATTTAAAGAAAGAAAATGTGATTAGTGGAAGTCGTGGAAATCTGGAAAGAGGAGAAGAGAAGACCTGGATTTTCAGCACAACAAACAAGACATCTAGAAAGAAAGACCAACCAAAAAAGGAAAAAGAAAAAAGAAAAAAAAAAAAGTGAATTACTAATAAATTACTAACCAAAATTAGCGTAATTGGTTTGGTGAAGGTGTATCATGTATCATGCATTCTAGAGGGTCAATCAAGCTAAGAGCATCTGCTGGATCTTATACGACATAATTATAACACAAAAGCATGTGTGTAACGACTGACTGTGGCCCTTGCTATCTTCTTCCGCCAAGCCTGAGACACCACAGTAACAGGCTGATTAACATCACGACGCTATCTCCGGCACAGAGAATCCGACACTAACCAAAGTTGACCGTTCGTGCTGTTCGGGGCTTCTAGAAGGCAGGCGGAGGCCGTCTCATCTGAACCGTCCGTGATCGAACCAACGTCCCAGATGTAACGTATCGAAAGGAAGACTGAATCTCCTCCTCTCTTCGGTCTTCAGTTGATTCATTTGAGTCGAATGAATGGATGAATGAATGCGCGTCACCTTCCTTCCCTTTTTCTCTACTCTCCCTACGCTACACGTATAAATACAATTCAATGCTTCGGTGCTTCCTCATTCACCTCTAACCAATTCATTCATTCATTCATTCATTCATTCATTCATTCCTCTTCTTTTCCTCCTTCCAATTTCACATTCATTCAATAATCAATATCACCTCAATTCCAACTCCATTGAAGAGGTAAAGTGAGATCAAAACCTTTACTACGATCAACAATTTCAAGTTTCAATTTCAAGTTTCAAGTTTAGACCCTGCTTAGTGCCAGCAGTGTGAGTTTAGTTATACATCATGGAATCCGGCACGTCGTTCCGCATGCCGAGTATGCGGCGGAACAGCTCCTCCATCTTCCAGCGGGCCGGCAGCGCATCCATGTTCGGCCGCGCCACCTCGGATGTCTTCTCGAACGCATCCACGAGGGAGGAGGACGACGAGGAGTCGCTCAAGTGGGCCGCCCTCGAGAAGCTCCCCACCTACAACCGCATGAAGAAGGGCTTGTTCCTTGATGGAGGTGTCGGCAAGGAGATCGACATCGATAACCTTGGGATCGCCGAGAAGCACCAGCTCATGGAGCGCCTGGTGCGTGTCGCCGAGGAGGATAATGAGCGCTTCCTGCTCAAGCTGAAACAGAGGATCGACCGGTTAGTAGTACTGCAAAATGCTCACCAACTGTTCGATGAAATGTTTCTTACATTTTTTTGAAGTTCATCATCTTGATATTAATTGGAAATGATATTTTTCTTTGTTCAGTGTGGGGCTTGATTTTCCAACAATCGAGGTTCGTTACGAGAATCTGAACATCGAGGCATTGGCCCATGTGGGAAGCAGGGGATTGCCAACATTCATCAACGCCTCCATTAACTCCGTCGAGGTACTCCTCCACTTTGCCTGCTCCTGCTACTTCTACTTATCCTTATTAGTTATTACTCGTATCATGTTTATAGTTAATTAAATAAATGCAGTGATTAAGTGACTAATTGCATATTTTTTTTTTAATTCAGTCCGTGCTTAATGCTCTGCACATTCTGCCTAGCAAGAAATTGCCTCTGAACATTCTTAATGATGTCAGTGGAATTATCAAGCCTAAGAGGTAAATTCAATTGAATTGATATCCCACTCTGGAGGGGCTTTTTTGCACATATCATTTTTTATTTTAGCAACAGTTCAAATTGTATTGATGTTCGCTATATAAACATTAATTTTAAATTTTCAGGATGACACTGTTACTGGGACCACCTGGGTCAGGCAAAACATCACTGCTTCTGGCCTTGGCGGGAAAGCTGGACTCTGAATTGAAGGTACACCTTATTCAGCCCTTCAGTTCCTTTGATCATCGCTTCTACAACCATTTTTGAGTAAGAAAAAACTAACTAATTCTTCGCAAAGCAGGTTACTGGTAAGGTTACGTACAATGGGCATGGCATGAATGAGTTTGTGCCGCAGAGAACAGCAGCGTATATAAGTCAGCATGACTTGCACATAGCTGAGATGACAGTACGAGAAACCCTCGCCTTCTCAGCTAGGGTCCAGGGTGTTGGTACCAGATATGGTATAAAAAAATTTATTATTTCCACAATACAAAATCTCAACTTCTTGTCAATGTTTTGTTTGTTAATGCTAAATTACCTGTACTTAAAAAATGTGTGTAGATATGTTAACTGAGCTTTCTAGAAGAGAGAAAGCTTCAAATATCAAGCCTGATGCCGACATTGATGTGTATATGAAGGTAAGATATATACTTTTTACAATAATTTCTGTATCATTTATATCTTTTACAAAAAAAAAAAAAAAAGGATGTTCATAATTTTTTTTTCTTAGTTTCTTATTATGTTTTCTTAATTTTTTTTAAAATTCCAGGCAGTATCGACTGGAGGCCAAGAAACGAGCATCATTACTGACTATGTGCTCAAGGTACAAAACGCATCCATCATTTCAATAGAGTTCATGAAAAAAACACAACATTTTATCCTTTTTCTTAATATATTCTCTTGAACTTCGCAGATTTTGGGTTTAGATATATGTGCTGACACCACTGTAGGGGATGAGATGCTCAGAGGTATTTCTGGAGGACAAAGAAAGCGTGTCACAACAGGTACACTAGAACATTAGTTTTTAACTGTACCTTAGCAGCCAGCTTGTATGTGAGGAAATAAATCCTCAAGGACTGGTCAAATTAATTAAATTTACTAATTAGTTTCCTTATGTATTAACAGGTGAGATGATTGTTGGACCCACATCAGCATTGTTTATGGATGAAATCTCAACAGGGTTAGACAGCTCGACCACATTTCAAATAGTAAAGTCCCTGAAGCAAATCACGAACATTCTAGGACAAACAACTGTGATTTCACTTCTACAGCCAGCACCAGAGACCTTTGACCAGTTTGATGATATCATCCTCCTATCGGATGGCCATGTTGTATACCATGGACCCCGTGAGCATATCCTTGAGTTTTTTGAAAGCATGGGGTTTAAGTGCCCAGCAAGGAAAGGTGTTGCCGATTTCTTGCAAGAGGTAAATGAAAAGGATTTTATGTTCTTGTTTAGATGCCAGTCGTATCTACCTTTTAACAGAAAGTAGTTACTTCAGGCTAGAATAGAAATAGCACACTGGTACAAAAATGCCAATTATTGTTTTCAAGGTGATCCAAATAATGTAGCAGACAGCAATTCAAATTATTCCCATATGCAAATTGATCTATCAGGGTTGCAGGTTTGGAACCCGGATGGGGTCTTTAAAACTTAAAAAAGACAATTAAATTTGAGTGTCTTGGCCCTCATCTCTATCTCAAAAAAAGGTCCTTCTACGATGCAAATCCTAATTATATGCACCTTTTATGGTTTAGGTAACATCTAGAAAGGATCAGCGCCAGTACTGGCAGAGACACAACAGGCCATACCGTTATGTGCCAGTACGTGAATTTGCAGATGCTTTCAAGTCATTCCATGTGGGTGAGAGGCTCAGAGCAGAGCTAGCTGTTCCATTTGACAAGTCCAGGAGCCACCCAGCCGCACTAACCACTTCCAAGTATGGTCTAAGCAAGATAGAGCTGCTAAAGGCATGTGCCTCAAGAGAATTTCTCCTCATGAAGCGCAACTCTTTTGTATACATTTTTAGAGCATTCCAGGTACACAGTTTTATTACTTTACAACTTATAAAAGAAATTCAACACAATATATTCAATAAAATTATTTTTTCTAGTGCGCTTACATATATATAATATAATCAATGCAGCTCATGCTGACAACCCTGATTGCAATGACACTGTTTTTCCGCACTCGTATGCACCATAACACTACAAATGATGGTACTGTTTACTTGGGAGCACTGTTCTTCGCCATGGTCACACACATGTTCAACGGTTTCTCAGAGTTGGCTTTGACATGCATAAAATTGCCTGTCTTTTTCAAACAACGTGACTATCTCTTTTTCCCGGCTTGGGCTTACACGATCCCGTCTTGGATTTTGAAGATACCTGTCTCTCTTCTTGAGGTCTCTGTTACCATTTTCTTGAACTACTACGTCATTGGCTTTGATCCCAATGTGGGGAGGTTAGTCAATACATATTTTCTGATTCTATTACTAGAACTAATATCAATATTTTCAGCTAGCTGAGAAGCATAAATTCAATGCAGAAATCATAACACTAGAAAACTAACGGGGTGTGATTGTTACTTATGTAGGTTCTTTAAGCAATATTTGCTACTATTGCTGGTCAATCAAATGGCCTCTGGGATGTTTAGATTCATGGCATCACTAGGACGGGACACTGTTGTGGCTAACACTTTGGCTTCATTTGCTTTGGTGGTTACCCTAGTTTTGAGTGGTTTCATCCTTTCTCATGGTATGTTTATTGCCTTGCTGAAAACATAACTTCTTTGCTAACGTGTCCTAACAGCTTTTAGTGTTTTATGAGATATATGATTCACTTATATCTAAATCTAACTATATTAATTTAAATGATTGCAGATAATATTAGGGCTTGGTGGATTTGGGGCTACTGGATCTCACCCCTCATGTATGCAATGAATGCCTTGGGCGTCAATGAGTTCCTGGGACACAAATGGAGACATGTAAGCCAAAATATTTATAAGCATTATAAAAATAGAGTATATCCTTCATTTTGTTTCTTCAAACTTGTTTATTGAATGTCTTATTTTCTTTTAGTATGCCGAAGGAGCCACAGAATATCTTGGAGTTCAAGTGCTGAAAAGCCGTGGCATGCCTACTGAGGCAAAATGGTATTGGATTGGTGTAGGTGCATTAATTGGATTCGTTATCGTATTCAATTTCTTCTTCACTGTGGCCTTGAGCTATCTTAAACGTATGTTTTATCAGTTGTTAATATTGTTGATTTATGATTGTTACCCTCGGTTTTTGTCAAATGGCACTTAATCAACTGGTTCTGTAAAATTATTCAGCGGCTGGCAGTGCTCGGCAAAGTTTATCAGAAGAGGAATTGAAGGAGAAGCATATAAATGTTACGGGAGAGGGACAGAGAGATGGAGAAATGTCCGAGATAGTGTCTGCATCAAGGGATGGTTCAAATTCCGACTTGAATCAGAGCCAGAAAGGAATGGTCCTTCCCTTTGCACCACTCTCAGTTGCATTTGACAATATCAGATACTCTGTTGATATGCCAGCGGTAAATATTTGAACTTTCTTACTCGATCATGTACTCTTACATAAATTACCATGATGAATCATACTCTTAAGACGGGCAATTAGAATTATTCTGATAATGGTTTTCATTACTATTAATTAAAGGAAATGAAATCTCAAGGAGTGGACCAAGATAGACTCCTGCTTCTAAAAGGAGTTAGTGGATCCTTCAGGCCAGGTGTTCTAACTGCCCTGATGGGTGTTAGTGGAGCAGGCAAGACCACACTGATGGATGTGTTAGCTGGTAGAAAAACCGGTGGGTACATTGAGGGAGAAATTTCTATCTCGGGATATCCCAAGAAACAGGAGACTTTTGCAAGAATTTCAGGATACTGTGAGCAAAATGATATACATTCACCAAACGTGACCGTTTATGAGTCCCTTGTCTATTCCGCCTGGCTTAGACTGCCCCACGAGGTTGATTCTGAAACGAGAAAGGTATGCACTATTAAGTATACATTTGCAATTTTTACTTTTCCATATAACTCCAAGTATATTCTAAATACTTTTATTTCAATGTGTAGATGTTCATTGAAGAGGTGATGGACTTAGTGGAACTGAACCCTCTTAGGAATGCACTAGTTGGTTTACCAGGTGTAAATGGGCTATCAACAGAGCAGAGGAAAAGGTTGACGATAGCTGTGGAGCTAGTTGCTAATCCGTCAATTATTTTCATGGATGAACCCACTTCTGGACTTGATGCCAGAGCCGCTGCCATTGTTATGAGAACTGTCAGAAACACTGTTAACACAGGACGAACTGTTGTTTGTACCATTCACCAGCCAAGCATTGATATCTTTGAGGCTTTTGATGAGGTAAGGAATATCAACTATTTTCTTGGTTTTATTGTTTGTAATCAATATTGAAAGAGATGCTTACAGACTCTTCTTAAATGTAGTTGTTCCTGATGAAGAGAGGTGGAGAGGAGATTTATGTCGGTCCATTGGGTCATCAGTCCAGAGACTTAATCAGTTACTTCGAGGTAGGCTATTATGAGCAAATCTTATACAGCCATTTTTTTCTTTTCAAATTTATCAGTCATAAATAAAAAACTAATGAATTTTTGTTCTCATCGTATTAGGCAATTCCTGGAGTTAGTAAGATAAAGGATGGATACAATCCTGCGACATGGATGTTGGAAGTGTCAACAATTGCACAAGAGGAAGTTTTGGGGATCGACTTTGCTGAGGCATATAGGAATTCTGAACTCTACCGGTAAGTTACTTCAGAAATTACTTGCAAACGATCCTAAGATAATATAAACCAATGTCTAACTCAGGTGATTTAACAAATACAGGAGAAACAAAGAAATCATAAAGGAACTAAGCGCACCGCCTGCCGGGTCAAGTGACCTCTATTTCCCAACCCAATACTCACAATCTTTCCTGACACAATGCATGGCATGCCTCTGGAAACAACATTTGTCTTATTGGAGAAACCCTCCTTACACTGTTGTTCGGTTCTTCTTCTCTCTAGTTATTGCACTCATGTTCGGCACAATCTTTTGGCGCCTTGGAGGCAAGAGGTAAGAACTCAATGTTTGGTTTTTCAATTTCTCATTACTAATGATGTTCCCTCAGATTATGCTACTTGAATTTAGGGACTGATTTGATTCTTTTTAATTTTTGTGATATAGGAACACACAACAGGACTTGTTCAATGCCATGGGGTCAATGTATGCTGCTGTGCTATTCATGGGTATCTCTTATTCTACTTCAGTTCAACCAGTTGTGGCCATTGAGCGATCTGTATTTTATCGTGAGAGAGCTGCCGGCATGTACTCTGCTCTTCCATATGCATTTGGACAGGTATTTTTCATTCTATCTTTCCTTTTTCTATCAATCTTTATATTTTGGTGATTTAGCCATTTTAATTTACTATTTAGTCAAAATATAACATGTTAAACGGAAGAAAAACATATTTTAAAATCTATGAATTCCAAGAGGCTTAATGCATCGGAAAAAAAATAATGACTCCTCTTTGTATATATTCAGGTGACAATCGAGCTGCCATACGTGCTGGTACAATCAGTGCTTTATGGAGTTATTGTATACTCCATGATGAACTTTCAGTGGACAGCAGCCAAGTTCTTCTGGTATCTGTTCTACATGTACTTCACACTTCTATACTTCACATTTTACGGGATGTTATGTGTTGGCTTGACTCCTAGCTACAACATTGCTGCCATTGTTTCTTCGGCATTTTACGGAATTTGGAACGTCTTCTCTGGGTTTATCATCGCCCGACCTGTAAGTTCTCTTATTCTACTATCATCTTACTAAAGTTCAACACATTCAGGAGTAGTTATGTGTCTGTCAGAATGTTAAAGTTACAAAAAGATCTAAAATGACCACATTACACTTATTAATAGGAGCATTTTCTTGCTTATTCGATTAGTTCGTACAAAGATGAGAAGGTGAGAGTACAAATGTCTAACAATGTATTTTCTTATAATTTGCAGAGCATGCCAGTATGGTGGAGTTGGTACTACTGGGCCTGCCCCGTCTCATGGACACTATATGGTCTGGTCACCTCTCAATTTGGGGATCTGGATGATCGGTTCGACAACTCAGAGACAACAGTGAAGCAGTTCTTGAAGAGTTATTTTGGATTCCATCACGATTTCCTGGGTGTAGTTGCGGTTGTAACCGTTGGATTTGCAGTTCTGTTCGCTTTCCTATTTGGTGTGTCCATCAAAGTGCTGAACTTCCAAAAAAGATAGATAATTTCATAGATGAAATTGGCAATTTTAATGCAAAAAATAGTTTTAAAATATATCAGGAGTATATGGAAGTTTTGGTCTTTATTTTCTTTTTGTCTGTTTTCCTCTTTTTGTAGTTAATTGTATAGGAAAGATATGATCTCCAATTCACCAAATATAGAGTGGTGAAGTAGATATATGCACATTGCAATTTGTAACATTCAAACTAATAATTCAATTCTTTAAAATTGTTTTCTGTTGATAATAAAGTTGATTTTCCACATTCAGTGCTTTCTAAAATTAACATTTAGTATATTAATCTGAAAGCTGTATTGGCAGTGTCATATATCACATAGCATGAAAATCCTTGAAAAATGCTAATTGTCTCACATGGGTTGCAACAATTTATTTTTCCTTTTTTGGAAGACTTGTTGGTCACAAAGTTTGCAGCAAATCTTTGGCGATTGAAAAATTCAGTATGAAATAACTATACGTTGACAAAAACAAAAGGAGTTCATTTTGTAATTTCAGAATTAAAAATGACAACTCCAAATTTCTCTATTCATTTACAACCTATATTCTTAGAGGAGGGATCCAATGACACACTTATATTTTGACACAACTTTTACACTAAATTATATAAATTTATAAAAAATCTTAAAAATGGAAAATCTTTTATAAACATATTCATTTACTTATAGATCGATCGTGTTTCAAGTTTCATTCAATTTGAGTGTCATTTGATACTCCATCAAGAATTATTAAATTTAGACCGTTGTAATTACTATATAAAATTAATGGTCGTTGATGGAATATCAAATGACACTCAAACTGAATGAAATTTGAAACACGATCGATCTATAAGGAAATGAATATGTTTATAAAAGATTTTCTATTTTTAAGATTTTTTATAAATTTATATGATTTAGTGTAAGAGTTGTGTCAAATTTTTGGGTGTCATTGGATCCCTCCTCATATTCTTATGAGTTAATCTATTGTACCCGCGCGAAAATACCCCGTTATCGTACTCCGAGATCCTACTGGTCAACGTGGGGTATTTGCTCACAGGCAGTTCGCCCCAAGTGGTTCGTGCGGGTTGCCCCGGGCTGTTCGGGGCGGTTCGTGCGGGTTGCCCCGGGCTGTTCGGGTGCATCGCCCCGGGCCGCCTGGGGTGAGGGTGGGCGAACTGCTGGCCAAGTCAGGGCCGGTCGCACCTGGATGTTCGGGCTGGTTGCCCGCGGGAGGTTCGAGTGGTTCGTGCGGCTTCGCCACGAGCTGTTCGGGCAGTACTGGCGGGCCGGGTCAGAGTGGGATGCACCGGGCTGTTCACGCGGGTCGCCCGGGGAGGTTCGGCCTGTTCGAGCGGGTCGCCCCAGACGGTTAGTGCAGGTCGCCTCGACCGGTTCGGGTGGGTCGCCCCAGCGGATTCGGGCTGGTCGGTCATGGCAGTTCGAGCGGGTCACCCGGGGAAGTTGGGAGGATCGCACCTGGCAAGGTCGGGAGGGTCGCCACGGGCGGTTCGCACGGGTCGCCCCGGGCGGATCATGCGGGTTAACTAGGTCGCCCGGGGCTGTTCAGGCGATTCGTTCGGGTCATCCTCAGCGGGTCGGGCGGGTCACCCCGACCAGTTAGTGCAAGTTGCCCTGGCCGGTTCGGGCAAGTCGCACCGGACGGTTCATGCGGGTTGCCTGGGCCGCCCGGGGAGGTTTGGGCGGTTCGGGCGGGTAGCCCCGGCGGTTCGGGCAGGTCGCCCCGGGCGCCTAGTGCGGGTCGCCCTTGCCAGAACGAGCGGATCGCGCAAGCCTCCCATGGCTTTTCGGGCGGCGGGGATGTTCAGGCGGGTCGCCCCGGTGGCTCGTGTTTTATAACTGCAACAACTTTACTTGGGAGCTTTGCACCGGACTACTCCTAAAGAATGCTTGTATCATCTGATCTTTCCTAAATGATTTTTAACATTTCTGGTATACGTTTGTGTATGAGCCCCTGACAAGTAACCAAGCTGAGTGTCTATTATTTCCATAGTCTGGCTACAACCAATACTTGTTGATCTGACATGTACTTGTATCTTAGCTATATATTGAAGTCATATACTTAATTCAAGATATTGATCACTTCTTTTTTCAGATCACTTATCGCTTTGATTTTGGCATCCCAAATCAAATAGGACCAGTGACCAGTTATACTGTCAAGCTATTGCAGAAAACGAATGTTTGATTAAGTTAGATAAAATGTGATCAAATGGCGTGTGCTTTTCAATTTGTATTTCACCTCAAAGAGACTGAGACTGAACTGAAAACAATATACTTGCGAATTGCCAAATGCCAAGCTTGACAACTAATAACTATCAGCCTGCTGAAATTTACTGGTACTGATTTTTGCTACCACTGCAAGCTTACTTCAGAGTGCAAACTAGCTTGCACAACTATATGTTTGGTACCTTGCGCAGCTATTTGACTTTACCAATTTGTTTTTGCAGCACTGTGGTGTTTAACTTTAAAGTACATGATTAACACAACTTAATTAGTTTCCCTTCACGAGTACAGCAGTTAAATCCAGACTGGAATGACCCTGACCAGTTTGCCTGAGAAATTAAAAACATAGTTTTCCACCAAGCCATGTCTCCGACTAAAAAATGAGTTCTTTCTTAGAGGTTAGCCAGATGGATAATCCCTTATGCCAGGGACCTGTAATCAGTCATAAACAAATTTGAGAAATCTGGTTGCTAATTTGTTGCACGGTTGGGGACAATATGGGATCTGGTACAGTGGTACTGCTCTTCCTCTTAATAATGGGCAGTGGATACCAAATTACCAGTGATTGATGGAATGGCTGAATATTCTGTTACTCTTTGCTATGTAGCACCACATTAAGAGTATATATACAGGCATGCCCTCATCAGCGATCCGCGCTGATCCGATCGAACGGTGCGTAACGCTCCAGGCCCGAAACGCGTGACCCGCAGACCCCGTTTGGACCCATACTTCGGGCCGATTATTAAATAAAATATAATTGAAGGCATCTTGAGATCCGACGGTCAACAATTAATGAATAGTAAAAGATGGAAATATATAAACGACTGAGATTAATTAGAATAGAAGTAATCCCTCTCTATTCGCCTCTCTTTGTTTCTCCGCACCATGGCTGCGATCACATATAAATAATTAAAAAACAAAATAACTTAAAGGGTACATTTATATTAAGATCCATGGAATTAAGCGATATAAAAAGTAAGCCCCCTCTGTTATTTGCTACATATATATAATCAACAAACAAACATCATCTATTTTATCACATCATTATCTGATCATTATCTGGCTAGCCGGAGTTGCCGGTACCAGCAACGCCGAGGTCGGGCTTGGTGTCATCTGTCCCGGCGCCGAAGACGGGCCCACCGAGCCCAGCCGCATCCTTGACCTTCTCCTCCGCCTTATCGACCGGCACTCCGGGCTCGTCCTTGGCAGACCCGATGGCCATCTTGGGCCGGTCTTCGGCTGCGGAGGCGGCCTGCGCAGTGTGGTAGGTGGTGGCAGTGTAAGAGCCCTTGGGCTGTGCTCCTTGCGCACCTGACATGGTATTTCTTCCTATAATATGTAACTGTTTGTCACTTTGTTGTATATTTTGCAAAGGGAAACCGGCATGGATGGGGGATCGATTCAATGATTCATATGCATACATACAGAAGGAATGTTCGAGTTCACTGACACGTGTGGTGCTGGCTTTGGGGCTGGGAGACGCGTGTGAGGTTACCATCTTTATGATGACTATGTTTTATATATTTATGCGGCACACATGTATGGCCATCTCCATCTCTGTTAAGTACCATATTTATTATGAGGAGGGATCCAATGACACGGTTCTTTTTGACACAACTCTTACACTGATTCATATAAATTTATAAAAAATCTTAAAAATGAAAAATCTTTTATAAACATATTTATTTATTTATAGATCGATTGTGTTTCAATTTTCATTCGATTTGAGTGTTATTTGATACTCCATCAACGGCCATCAAGTTTATATAGTAATTAGAACGGTCTAAATTTAATAATTCTTGATGGAGTATCAAATGACACTTAAATTGAATGAAATTTGAAACATATTCGATCTATAAGTAAATAAATATGTTTATAAAAGATTTTCTATTTTTAAGATTTTTTATAAATTTATATGATTTAGTGTAAGAGTTATATCAAAAAAAAAAAATCGTGTCATTGGATCCTTCCTCGTTCTTATATATAGTATAAATCCTCAACGCAAGTTTCTACAGTTACTCGAAATCAATCTGGTGCGTTGGTTCACATCAATTTGCAGATCTGAACCGTTAAAGAGGAATAGATACTGATATTTAAACAGTAAAGCACAGTAAAGCAATTCTATCCATCGGATGAGTGACAGTTGATCTGAGCCGTTGGTTTAAGGTCTGGACATTTCTATAACTTTCTTCTTTCTTTCTCCCACAGTCATTCCTCCGCTCTCTTCTTTCTGGCTCCGCCCTAGCAAAATTTCTTCCGTGTTGCGCACTCGGCCTGAAGCCTCCAACCCGCCTAAACTCGTCTCCTCAACCAAAACCCCATGCACCTCGTCTCTCCCGTCTCAGACGACATTCACCAGCGCTCATCTTTCTGGTCTCGTCTCTCCTATCTCGCACGGTCGCACCACATCCACCGCACCAGCCACCGGCCTGCCATAACCCACCTCTCCAATCTTGTTGCGGCCTTTAGTGCATAGCCGTGCCTTGCGTCCACCGCGAACATCTCTTATCTTGACATCCCCTCCAGTTCTATTGTTTCTTCAATTACGACATTTTACTGCACAAATTGACAATACTTGCAAATAGTAGTGATATATGAGGAAATTGTCTTTGCAATTACTATTAACAATGTTTAATTGTTGTGATGTCAGTGATGTATAAATCTTTTACGGAATTGAAGAAGACATGAAACATGCTTGGTCATGAATTTTCTGATATTCTTCCTAGGCTTTTCTTCAAACACCTTACATGCATTATCTAGGCTCTTACACTTTGTAATTATGTCTATTAAAGCATTTCTTACTGATTAAACTTTGTTAATCCAGTGGTTTCTTGCATAGAAATGGGATCGTCTGGTCAAGGACACCAAGGATTTGTATAAGAGCTGAATTGAGACGATGCACATTTGCAGCCTCATCAAGCCATGCCCACTCTCTCCTTGAGTCTGTTCTTGACCAAGAAAGTCGGTATGTGAATTGAGAGTGCTTTAACTTCTGTTTGTGCACACGGTATCCATCTCATCATTCTAAGTATATCAAACAAAATTCAAAATAAAAAATCTCCAATAATATGAGGACTAATGTATGTCTGCCCTTTTAAACTACTAGACCCTAATTTACATATTGTTATATTTTATTTCATTTTCTTGGCTGAAATGTTGTTTGCAGGGTCCTTCCAACTTAATATGGAGATTCTCTATTATGTTGTGGATATGAATCATATGATGATGATGGTCACAGTAGTATTGTATGAGGTATGCTTCAGTTTTTTACTTACTGGTATATTACAGGTCTGCAGTCAATTTGCAGAATAGAACATTTAGGAGGATGTTGTTGCAGTGTTTAATTAACATGCATTGGTTCATACTTGGCTACTAAATTATTATATGTTCTTATTTTTTCTTTTTGAAAAAAAAATTCAAAAATTAATTGATTTGAACTCGTCTTCCATATCCACAATATCATTATCAGAGTACTGTTAGTGCCCTTCAGTTTGATGCTTGTAGACTTTGACAATATGTGTAGATACAGTTTGTCACCATGCTCAACTTTTTTTTTTTTTCAATTTACAATAAATTTGCCTATTTTTGTATTAGATGGACTCAAAAACTAATACAATTTATTCCTATAAAGCAAAAAAGGTATTCTGCATAAATCATATGAAAACTTCAATATAAAGTGAATTGAACTGGTTCCAGACATTTATCGGTAACAGATATTTTAACAAAATTGGTTAACATCTTGTAAAAACTAAAAAGTATATGGCCTATATATTTGGCCACCTATTCTTTAGTGAGAGTACCATCATTACCATATATTTGATACATTAATGCTCCGTCTTATGCTTGAATACAATAAAATAAGGCGACTCGCGGCGAAGCGCGAGCAATCCTCTAGTTTATTATCAGTACTGCAAAGGTCCATTGTTGTATTATACTTGATACACAGTAACAAAGCTAAGGCTCGTTATGCGGCACATATGTATCCAATTCCATCTCTGTTAATTACTATATTATAATTACTATATTATAACTATCAATTAATTTGTTGCACGAATTGGGGGCAACAACATAAAGGAGAGAAGAAAGAAAAAATAAACCATCGATCACAAGGAAAGTTGTGAAGTAGCACCGGCATAAAATATGAGATCTTTTCTGATGAAAATGTAAGTAACGAATTTGGTTTTGGTTTGAGAGGGATGAATGTTACGATTAAATGGGCCAGAGCGGGTCCGGTTTTTCGACCCAGGCCCAGATTAGGCCCTATTTTATTTGTTTGTTTGTCCACTTTTATCTACAATCAAATGGGGTGCGTTGTGTGGTGTCAGGCCCAGGCCCAGGCCCGCTTTCAGACATGTTACAAAAATAATAACAAAAAGAAAAATGAAACCCCAGAGCCTCTTAATCAAGTTGATATATTATAATGTAACATAATTAACTAATTGAGATTATTATACTTACAAGACCTCCTTACCAACCTTTTCAACTTGGTCTCTATATTTTCTCTGTTTAATTGAACATTACTTACTGCTACAAAAACGGTCTCATAATGACAGAAAATGGAATGCACTACTTTTGCACTTCCACGGTTCCACTTGCACGCACTGACCACAATCTACTTCAATCACTGTCAATTCCAAATTCCAATTTTTAATATGTTTTTACATGTTATAATAACAACAAAACCGTGTTTAGCTGCATGAATTCAAACTACCAGTCTTCAGGAAAGAATAATAAATAACAACCTGACATATCTTATTCCTATATGTATGCTCGAACTCAAGACCAATTCTCGCTGAAAACCGCGTTTTGGATTTTCTTTGCTCTCTTTTTTTTTTAAAACTTCTTTGGAGTGTCAATTTCTTGCCCTGCTTTGATTGAATTCGATTTATATTGGTACAATTGAAAGGACGATACTTGTAGTTCAATTTTTAATGTGCATTTATTTTTCTTTTTTGCATGCATTCAACTTGATTGCGACTTATAACATTTATAGGAAGCCTATACAAAGACATACATTACAAGCGCTGAAATCTGCTACGATCCGATTTCAACGATCCAAATTGGATCGTAGGACCCCTCCAATCTTACTTTCAATGGCTGAGATTATTTCAAAAAATCCCTCCTAAAAGTCACAACCGTCAGATATGGATTGTTGGTTCCTCCAATCCGATTTGGATCGTAGCAGATACGGACTCTACATTACAAAGGGATAGAGAAAAGCACTGCATTAAGAAGAATAACTCTTCCCTTGTAGACAATATCTTACCTTGCTATGATTTAAATTTATTGGTATTAAATAATACAATAATTGTAATTATGAGCATTATCTAATAATAAAAAGTACAAAAGACGAAATCCGTTGTATATATATATATTCGAATCAGTATTGGTCATATTTCTTTTTACCAAGAAATAGAAGAAGCCATACAAGGGTTTAGGGAAATCGGGGTTTAGTCGTATCCGGTGTATTTATACACTATCTAAACTCAAAAAATTAGATTAGTGATGTCCCAGGCAGCAAAATTCAGGTTTTTCTAATTTTATTAATATCATTTTTTCTGAATTTCTGCTTAAATAGAAATCAAGACTAAAATAAAAGAAATTATATCTTCAAACCACTCACTCATGTTTATTGTCGAATCCTACTCGGCAGAATATAGAAGAGGTTTAATTGATCGCTAAAAGTATATATGCATGTTAATAATTTTCTATGCATCTCGTTTAGTATGCAATGTGTTGGTTGCAAAATGCATGTTATTACTTTTTATTTTTAATTGTACATGTAAATTTGTTTATTATGCAAACTAATTCATTTTGTATGGATGTGTTGGTTTAGAATGCACGTTACAAATGCTATATGCAAGTAAAAATGCTTGTTATACATACAAATTTATTTGGTATACAATATATTGGTTGTATAATGCATGTAATCAAATATTTTTTTATGCAAACAAAAATATTTAATATACAAATTGTTTAATATTTTTTAATACGGCAAGTTAGTTTTATATACATAATAAACAATTTACGTAACATAAGTGTATAATAAATAAATTTACATGTACAATTCGGGATTGTAAAACAAGTTTGACTGGTGGGAAGTACAATCGTATAATTGTATCGTTGTGTAAGCTCCCATCATAAAAATAGAGATAGGAGGACGTGCTGAAATCAGCTGCGATCGAAATTGGATCGTAAGACTCTGAGATCCAGATCCGACGGTACAGATTCTTAATACTGGTAATCCGCGGGGAGAAACATTGTTGCACTACAGTAATTGTCACATCAGCTACAGTGTTTTTTTATTTTTTGAAATATTTTTTTTAATTTAGTATTTTTTTTCCTTTTGGATTTATTATTTTTTTTTTTGTAATTTGTTCCCCCTTTTTAATTGGTAATTTTTTTTAGATTTTTTTTTGGTAATTTTTTCCCTTTTTTATTTGGTAATTTTTTTATTTAGTCTTTTTTTGGATTTTTTTAATCTTTAATCTTAATTTTTTTTAGTATTTTTATTTTGAATGGTTTATTTATTTATTATTATTTTTACTTTTTTTTAATTTAGTAATCCAAAAAGAACTATAGTTATAGTCAAATCAGCTGTAATCAATTTTTTTCCCTTTTTTTATTTAGTAGTTCAAAAAAAAAAAAAAAAAAACTCTTCTCGGTTGTGCCTGATTTTGTGTCATGCTCATTTAAATTGGGTGGTCTTGATGTCATGAGCGCCGCGAAGCGCACATAATAGCTAATTATTTTCAAAATCTCCTAAAAATCACATCCATCGTATCGGGATCTTAGAATCCTAAGATCCTATTTACATCGCAGCGGATACGGACTCATAGGACTGCCATTATAGGCAAAACGGCTGTAGGATTTATCTAAACGGCTAGGGGGTGGTTTCTCTTATGGGTCCCAGCTGTCATTGACAATGGCAGCTTTCTGCCATAGATAACCATGGCAGCTGAGCAGACACAATCCCATTTGCAGATGATATTATTATATCAGTCAACAAATACGTGTATCCATCTTTAAAATATTACTTGTAGTTAGTAGTAGTCGTTGTAATAGGATTATAGAGAATCTGTGCAAGTGCAATGATTATTGGGGGCTAGAAGCAGTTCATGTGACGTCATTCGTAGGTCCCACGATGACGTCATGGTTGAATTATGAACAAACAAAAGGGCATTCGATTTTTATTCTGAGAATAATAAAGCTATCACTCACACTCTCATTTGTTTGGCCAAAAAAAAAAAAAACAAAATCACACTCTCATTTCTCTCCAGTCTTCAGTCTTCAATAAACAGTTAAACACTGAGGTTTTTCTATGGCGCTGCGTTGGTATCCACTGTGCGTCTTCTACCGAATAACATCACTATATCAGCCTATGTTAATATGTCAGGACAATAGCCACTGATAGAGTTGTAGATGCGTAGCCGCATGCGATCCAGATAGAATTTACGCGGTAGAAGCTTGAAAGTCAAAGGTCAGCGTCCAAGTTTTTATGCAACTTCTCAGTCACACCCTCGCTTTTACCTCTAATTACACACATTCCCCTGCTTTTTGCTGTTTGAAGTTTGAAGTTTGAACCTCATTGACAAATAATCAAATGGCTTAGAGACCACTAAAATAGTAACATAAAGAAATCAGAAATCAGAGGAGGTTTGAATTGGTCAAGATCAGGATCCTCTGTGGATATATAGTTATATACTCTGCATGCTTTCATCAGAAGAACTACATATAGTCTACTGATGAGTGTTTTTTGAACTAGCATTAAGATTCCGTTATGTTTTGAGAAACATATTGCATCCACTGAAAAACTATCCATACATACATAGATGTGTACGAAATATAATGTATTCCGAAATGTAACAAATACATTCTGAAATATAACTTATAGAAGTTATGGACGGTTCTTCATGGACGCTAGGTATTACTCTTCTGGTTTTGGCTTGTCAGTGGCTCGGCACACAGTCAGGCTATGTTATTTTGAGGCACAGGGAGGGACAATTTCAAATGGGTTGGTCAACAGTTGAGTTTAGACACTCACAGTCTCACAGTCACTTGAGTGAGGTCCAAGGTTTTCATTCCTTGCCCTTGGATTGGTCTTTTGGTCTTCAAGGACTCTGCTATATATTGCATAAATACCCTCTAATTGTTTCTCATTTCTGTATCATTTGCATTGCACTCATTCTTTTTTTTACTTTTTAGTCTTTGTACATTTCTTCTTATACATGATTAAAGCAGAAATCCTTTTTGAAAAAGTTTGAATTTGAAATTAACTGAAATGTGCACCTTAAAAAATTAGTTAAATTTTGAGGAAATCTAGATTGTTGGTTTGGTTTGTCTTGTGATCAAGTAAAAAGTTGTAGCGCAGATTGTGCTTTTCTATATTTATTAATTAAGTTTATATTTGTTTTTTTTATTTTTGGTGGCTTATTTGCACATATTATACGTTTCATTTTTATGCTTTATTCAATGAAGTGTTGTACTTGTAATGTCGTACTGCATTTATATTTTCACCAATATTAATAAATAAAAAAATCTGGTGACAAGTCTAGATATTCAATTATTCATGATACTTTGAACAACACAAGTCTAAAACAACATTTTGCACTATTTTTATTATTTAAACTTTACTAATTCAACTTAGCTTAACTTCATAGTAGCATTTTTATAATATGCTAACCTAACAATTAATCATATTAATTGACAACTATGTTGACTCTACTTATTACATGAACTTCATATATATACACTTATACTGTTATACAGTGATGCAAGCTGGAAATTAAGACTATACATGATTGCAACATAATACATAAGAGAACCCAAAACCAGGGACCAAAATGTAAATCAATCATAAATTGATAATTTGAAATATAGTGGAAGTCAAGTCCAAGGTACCAAATTTGCATTCAAACCCCTCCACTTGTGAATCACATTTGGAATTAAAGGAAGGAGGATCAAACAAGCTCCAAACGAACTAAACGCGCTTATCTGTCCCTCTTAATTTCCTCTTAACTTCCTATAAAACCTTCTCTTACATACTTCCTTCGTCACACTCCTCACAAGTCACACCCTTTCTCCACTTCTTGCCTCTTTCCATCTCATAAGAAACAAAAATATCAAGACAAAAAAAAAAAGAAAAAAAAGAAAGAAAGGGAAACAGGGAGTGACAATTGAAAAGCCCAAATCCTAAATTGGGTACTTTTACTTATCATTTTTTGTTTGTGGGTCTGCAAGAATTTTGTTCAGCTCACAAAAAGCTGGTAACTTTGGCAACAATTCTCCTCAATTTGTTTGTAAACAGAGATGGAGGGCACTGATAGTGGAGAGAACCAAGGCATTCTGCTACTCTCAGAGCTGTCTTTGATCAAGCAACTGGGAATTCAATTGGAATCCAGATTGAATGAGCAGGCCTCCAATTCCAGCATTGAGCACTCCAAATCCATAGTTGCACAGCTCCTATGCAGAGCAGACAAGTCCATGTGTCTTGCCAAGGCATTCGCTTTGGGGTTGACCCCGAGAGAGCCCGCATCGCCCCCGCGGTCCACCAGCGCAAGCCCGGCAAGCGGCATGTCGGAGACGGCATTCAGGTGCCATGATGACAATGATGACAACAACAACAACAACAACAACAATAACAAGAAAGAGGTTTCCAAGAAGAGGTACTGAAACAGCAACAGTAACACTTCCTTGTTTGCTTCTTAAATAGTTTGTATATATAATGAGAGTCATTAATTTGACATACCCAATTTGATTTTCAGTGTCCTTTAAGTTTCAGATGAGCTCAAACTAACTAATTAAATTCCAAAACATAAAAAATTGCAGGAAAACACTGCCAAAGTGGAGAAGCCAAGTGAGAGTGGGGTCTACAGGTGGGGTAGAGGGCCCACTGGATGATGGTCACAGTTGGAGGAAATATGGCCAGAAAGACATTCTTGGAGCCAAACATCCCAGGTTGGGCTTCATTTTATTTTTAATTCATTCATTCTTTCTCATTTGACATTCATTTAAATGGGTCAATCTGCTAAGAATAATGCATAAAAAGATTTCAACTTTTACATGGGCCAAAAAAATAAAAACTCATCTACCACTTTAAAGGACCAAATCGAAACATTCTTTAAGCCAGAAACTTAATTGGGCCTTATTATTTTATAAAAATTGTTTTTTTCATTGTAAGAACAGTTTTAATTTCATCAAGATAGCTGTGTTTTTCCCTCCCTTACCAGTTTTGTTTTTTGAAATTGCTTTCAGGGGCTATTATCGCTGCACGTACCGCAACTCGCAAGGTTGTATGGCAACAAAGCAGGTGCAGAGAACCGACGAGAATCCGACCGTCTTTGATGTCATCTACCAAGGGAACCACACGTGCATTAACAAATGTAATGCACGCCATGGATCCAACATCCACAGTATCAATAACAATAACAACAACAACAACAACAACAACAACAACAACAACAACAACAACAATAACAGTAATAACATCAACAATGGCAACATTGTCGACAAACAAACGGCTCATTCGAGTCACGAACAGGAGTATCTGAACAGCCTTAAAGCAACCCTGACTGTCAAAACAGAAGGATTGGGTCTCTTGGGTTCGGGCCAACAGGAGGCCCAAGAGTACAACTCCATATCTTTCTCTTTTCCCTCGACGCCAATCGAAAGCGGCCAACTGGCAGCCGTATCCAGTAATTATTTTCCTACTGGAGGTCTATTGCCTTCCTTTACCAGTTCACCAGCCACATCAGAATCGAACTACTTCTCAGTCTCACCGTGCGCAGTTAGCGGATATGAGCATGACAATGGAGTTGGAGGGTTGGGATTCAGAAAGGTTGATTCTGACCTAACAGAGGTAGTCTCTGCATTGTCGGCTGCCACGTCGACATCAAATTCACCGATGGGTGATGCAGATCTTGTTTTTGGCGGGTTAGATTTTGACAACAGCTTCCCCTCCAGCTTCTTCTCTTGAGTTTCAAGAGCCACAACACATGCACTACACAGATCCTTGGTTGCCAGCAAGTGTCATCATTGAGTAGTGTGTTGTTAATGTGTAATTCTATTTTAGAGGTTAGGTCAGTTTAGATGGAAGATAGGATAACAGATGCTCTCTAGTGCATCTTGTTTGTAATTTTTTTTTCCCGCCGTTGAAGCTAAAGCTTGCTTTGCAACTGCAAGCAATTAGGTCAATATGATTTCTTTAATCATTGATTACAAAATACCAATAGAAGAAAGTTTCTTCATATTGAGCATCATGTCTCAAATTTACAAATATTTGTATAGTTAGAACTTAGAAGCCAAAGGAAAAGAAATCGACGAAAAGAAAAGGCAGACATCTGATGAATTCGGGAATTTAATTTGAGTATTGAAGTTGATAACGTAGACTTAAAAGGATCCTTCACCATCTACATTAGCGACTAGGGGAAGATATAAACAATAACCAAAAAAAAAATGGCAAACTAAAAGATCCACTAAGAGAACAACATGACAAATCTAAGTCCTGCCTACTGCCTACAATAAGCATGCATCTGAATCCCAACTGGTTCACAAAGCTAAAGTCTACTTCTTTCCTGTGCCAATGCGTGGTTTTCCTTTAACCTCAGATTCCTGCTTGAAAAAAAATAGAGAGAGAGAGGAAACAATTACAAGGAGTCTATATGGCCAAAACATCAGAAGAAAAACAGTGATCATATGTGCAACCCATCATATACATATCAATATAGGGTTATTGTCAACCTTTCCCGCTATTTGACAACCATATCTGCTCTCAATTGTTTTTAGCCGTACACACGATATTCTGATGAAGTATTGCCATATGCCATACATTAGTATATTCGCTGTTGTTTAATAATTACAAAAATTACCTGTGTAGTATGCAAGTAAATAGACGTCTTTGCAGTTGCTGGGTTGTGATTTTCAGCACCTTTGCTCCAGTCGTAGCAAACCTGAACATGTGTATCAAGGAATTGCCAGAAAGTGCATCAGATTAAGATCTGACGGTGTACCAGACTGGACTGGCATATCTATTTTACCATTACATAATTGATGAAGTCTTTCAATGAAATTACAAAAGTAAGGAAAAAGTAAAGGCTGTAAAGACTGGCTCTTTATTACTTTGTACAACCAAAGCCAAATAAGAAAAGCAAATGAGTGACTCACTGCATAAGCAAAGATTGAACCATCAGCATTGAATGAACTGCATGGAATAGGATAAGGACACCTGGAGAAAGCCTACAAATTTAAAATGAGTGATAAATAACAAAAACAATAATTGCGGTAGAGTGCAGTAAGATAATCAATATCGAAACATAACCAAACCTTGAGTCTTTGTTTACTGTCCTTGTCCCAAAAGTTGAACGCACCATCAGATCCAGCAGTGGCAAAAGTGTGATGCACCTATCAGGTACCAACAAAATTTTAACCAAAAAGAAAAGCAAAAAAATAAAATAAAATAAAAGGGAAGAAAGGAAGGCTCTTCTCTCTTTAACATAATTTAGTTACAACAATCTTACAGGATGAAAGTTTAGAGAGTTGACAGAATAAATCTCAGTGCCACCAGTTCCTTCTCTGTGGCATTTGAATGTAAAGTTCTTGCTCTGTTGGGAGTCATCTAGGTGGTGAACACCAACCCGGCCTTCTATTGAACCCACCTGCCATACATACAGATTTAATCTTCTATTGCATAACTGAATACCGTAATAAATAGTAACAAGCTGACAGCTGAAGACTTGGCTTTACCAGAAAACCTTGTTGATCAGGAAAAGCAGCAAGGCACCTAGTTTGATACTTCAGAGGTGATTGGATTCGCTTGAACTCCGTCTTCATGTGACAAAGAAGAATGAATAAAAGTTATATATAGTAAATATAGCAGTAACTGCAAACCACATTAGTGCGCATATTCTACAAAATTGTCATATAATTCAGATAATTCAGATCATATGATTAGGAAATCCTCCTATATAAGAACAATGTCGTAGATCATAAAGACGTAAGCATATTACATCGTCCTTTTGTTTTCCAATACACGTTATTGAGATAAAATTAGTAAAATCATCTCACCTGAGGATTCTGCAGGTTGTAAACAATGAGTTGCCGATCAGCTGTCCCCACAACCATGAGCGGATAATTAACAGTTAATGCATAGCACCTCTCTGGCAGCTGCTGTACATGGGCTGGCTGGGCTTGCCTCGTGTCCCAGTACCTATTTTCAAGAATGCAAACATGAGCATATGTCAGAATATTTTCTGAAAACCAATGAAAGTAATGTTGCTTCAGAATCCCTATTACGAGTTATTATGCAAATAACGAACACATCCACCCCTGCCAAGTAAAAACTCTCATGGATAACACTACAAACTATAGGAGCCTTCACATAGAAATAATATTTAGAGGACAAAGGTTTACCTTAAACCCAGTGCACCTCACCACCAAACATTTATCTTCTTCTTCTTTTTTTTTTTTTTTTTTTGGTATGGTCATCAAAACAATTTATCATTTAGATAAAAAAAAAAAAAGAGTGAGGCCATTATACTCCGTACTATCGACCCTATCTCTATTTTCCAAATATTAATAGTTGGTTTAAACTGCTCATTATAATATCATATGCAATTTTACTTGTAAACAATTTTATTTTTTTTTTTACCATCTTTTAGATATTTTAAAATGTCACCTGGTTAAAACATTGTGAAGCATCTTAAAAAATGATACTTTAAAATATAAAAAAAAAAAATTCTAAATTCTAAACAATATAAAATTTTGTATACAAGTGAAATTTCTCACATGAAGATCATATTGAGCGGTTTGTGTCGATTATTAAGATTTTGAAAATGGATATGTGGGTCCATGGTACAGAACAATCCATATTATTAATGTATAATAGCCTCACTCAAAAAGAAAATAGCCAATTGAACCTTGATGTTGATGAGGAAACAAAGAGTGAAGTGTGGGTGTCCCAAAAGAAAAAAAAGGAATTTGTTATAAGTGTTACACTTGCTATACTTTACTGAACGCACAAAATTTATTATAAGTGTTATACTTGCGATACTTCGCAGTAGAAGAAATATTTAACTAGAATATCCACCTCAGAGTTTTGTCCCAACTGCCAGAAACAAGGAGGTTCATTTGAGGGATCCAAGCAATCTCCTTGACTGGTGCATCATGCATGGCGACAGTAGTGGGCTGCCCACCTGACAGCAGCGGCCACATCTTAACCTGCTTGTCACACCCTCCTGAGAATACTGTTGTCCCATCGTCCTTCCATGTTGAGCACAGCACCTGTCGATAACTGAGATTATCAGAGGATTT
This sequence comes from Cyperus esculentus, assembly GCA_030179965.1. NCBI lineage: Eukaryota > Viridiplantae > Streptophyta > Magnoliopsida > Poales > Cyperaceae > Cyperus > Cyperus esculentus. The sequence continues at coordinate 2,791,125 of JASGLE010000047.1, read as the reverse complement.
CACACAAAAATATGAGAGGGTGAATGAGCTTAAAACATGGCCATCATGTATTATCCACAAGATAAATCAGGATCACTTTGGTCATGATGTCGGGTGTAAAATTTAGTTACGAGACCGTTAAGAACCTGGAGGCATGTAATATATACTGGCCATAGTGAGGCCAAACAATAAAATAACTGTACCGTCTGTTTCATGTAGTTACGAGTCCTAGGTTACCTCATACAAAGATATTGGTGCTTGTGTAAGTAATTGTCTTGATCTATTATGAGAAAGCAGTATGTGCAAAGATAAAACTTAGAAATGGATATTCAACAATATTAGTGATTTTACCGGTTGATCATGAGAAATCGATGCCTTAGGCTGGCTATTTCCAGGAAGAACCTCCCAGCATCTGACCTACATTGTATAAGTTAAATATTTTTGAGTGTATATATTATCTTAAAACCAAAATTTCGCAGCATACTGCATTGCAGACCACCAGTTCTCTTATGCCTTGGCTCCAAAATACCAATTTTTGCAAAGGTAACATGTGGCACTCAATGTAATCTAAATACCAAAGCCTGACAGGAAACCAAGTTTTGTTTAACACCAACACCAACATAACCTTTAGGCCAAAACAGGTTGGAGAAGCCTAGAAATGGTAATTGGTACCCAACCAGAGTCCCAGAATACACAAGTTTTTTAATCTTTTAAATTCCTGACTACAACATTTTTTTTTCTGGGGAGAACCACTGCTTCAAATCATTCTAGATGAACATATCTTTCTCATTGTCCTATAAAAAAAAAGAAGAAAACACAAACTTGGTAACATTTTAATATTGCATCGAACAACTCAAATCTGATGTTAGAATCAGAATGCAAGACTATTAAGTAGCACTGTAGAAGCACAAGAGCATTTATGCATTGCAAAGCACCCCAGCCTATCTAAACAAAAATTAAAAATCGTTTTAATTTGTTTACTTCACCTGATTATCCCAAGAAGTAGCAATCAGATGGTTTGCCTTCGGGCTGAAGCTTAGACTAGACACTGAGTCACCCGGAGCAGGTAGCACCTGAAACATTTTACAAGACCACATAACAACAGAAAAATAAATCCCACATTTTAATACAAAATAGCAATAATTGTGTGTTATTAGATGCTGCTACTTTTTTTTCCTGGATTATGCCCTCAATTTCATAATATTGGAGGACCCAAAACTGAAAGTAGCATTATAAAAAGAGTTGTTCTTCTATGGATAACCATTCATTTTTAAGTGAACGATTCAAATTTCACAGATCAAGTATCTATCTTACTTGTGTCCTAAGAATATATCGTAACCATTCGATTAAGACAGATGAACGGTCCATATATGTTACAATCCATAGAAGAATTCACCTTATAAAAAAAGTAGTATTCGGCCGTGTATATACAGAAAACTGACAATTTCAACTATTGAAAACTGTACCATCTCTGTATGTAAATAAGAACCATGAAAATTTTACGGAGAGAAGAAGATTAACATCTGGACACAGTGATGAAGAGTTAATAAAGGTGTTGGATGAGAAACACACCTCGAAGGACTTGTTAGGGTTGACGTTAGTTGCGGCGGTGGTGAGGCTTGAGAAGGCCATGTCTTATCTTATGCAACCCAATCAATCCTAAAGCTATTACAATCATCACATGAATAAATTAAGCATACCATCAGTATTCAGTCAGTTCAAAGTTGCAGTTTAATCAGTGAAAGTAGAAACCGTATCAATGGGATTTGATCTCCGATACAGTACGGAAGGGTAAGAGAAAACCGAACCTTCAATTAGCCGCTGCCAAGACGAAGAAGAAGAAGCGGTGGCGGTGGCAGCCGTCCGTCCGTCAGTCCGTCCGGGAGAGAGGGAGAGGGAGAGAGAGCTGTGAAACCCTAGCCAGCGGCACCGCGGCGGCAAGCGGCTTTTCTTTACTTGGTAGGATTTTAGAGGCTGTTCGGCAGCCGGTTTAAAATTTTAAGCCACTCTAAAACTAAAAAATTGGGAATAAATTAAAAAATTGAGAATTAAGGAGAGAAAACTGTCTCCAAGAGATACCCAAACAGCTATCCATATTTTTAGCACTCCCAAAACCGGAGCCAAATCGAGCTATTTTGGCCCAGTTTTTAGCACTCCCAATACAACTTCCCAAAACCAGAGCCAAATCCAGACCGTTCAAATGTATTGGGATCCATATTTTGGCCCAGTTTAAACATATTGAGATCCTTTGAGATCTATTTTTACGACATCTCTTGGAGATGCTCTAATAACATGTTTAAAATGAATTTTCTTTTTAAAGTGTAATTGATTTCAAATTTTTAAAGTGTAATTGATTTCAATAGAAATGACACGAAAAAAAATGATTGTAAATTGAATTGACGCGAAAAAAAATGATTGTAAATTGAATTTTCATGGTCAACATAAAATTAGAATAAAATAAAATTATTTTTTTTCATGATTAAAATGATCTAAATATAAGAAATAGAATTTTGTTTCAAATTATATAACATTTATACTCTTTAAACAAAAATAATGATACTTTCATTTCTCTAAACTTGGCCGACTCAAGTTTTTTCACATAATTTGACTACAATTTACATGCATTCCTTTCATATTTTTTTTTTCTTTTGGTACCATTGTGAGTTTCAAATCAAAGTACTAAAGACCATAGAAGAGAGTTGCAGTTCATGACGTCAACCGTTAGATTGTCACGAGATTCGTGTCAGCGTGGATCTCAAGACAATCCAGTGACTGACGTCATGAGCTGCACAATGCAACATAATTTTTTTTAATTGTACGTCAAACAACAAGTACTCCTTGAGGGAATTAATATCTCAACCTCTTTTCATATATAGTTCAACTACATCAAAAGGAACTATTTCATAGTATTCGCTCCAACATAATTTTTTTCAACCGTGGCTTGTGCCATTTCAAACTCAGGAATAAAGCCACGTTCACAAAATCCCAACTCCGAGTGGATTTTTAGAAAACCAGGTTTTGAGGTGTATTGAACTTTTTCATTGTTTCTATGCTGGCTTCATGAATCATGAATACCTGAGCTCCCTACCTTCTAATCGAACGCTACGGACGTGTTCGATGACAAAGTTTCGCAAAAGTTTGACAAACTAAGGTGCTGGCTTTTTCCATTTGTATTGTTGCAAGCCACGACTCAAAATTTATAACAAAATGCTGAGTTCGCAATGATAAAAAGTGTTCAGTGAAAGTTACTCATGTTGCTAGGCCACTTGAAGATTATCACGGATGAGAAATTAAGTGGATCCCACACTCAGACGAGAAATAATGAATATAAAATGATAATTACCGGCTCTTGTGAGTTGTTTAATATAAATGTGAGAATCACTTTTCTTGAGACACGTGAAGCCATAAAAAAATCCAGTATGACTAGATTTTTTTGAAGAATCCAGTATGACTGGATTTATTTGAAGCGACGTCTTTGCACATAAAAACTCGGTTTTGGATGGTTTTGACATAGCATGCTACAACATGTTGTGGGCTTAAAATTAGCATACTGAATAGTTGAGGGGGTGCTAGATTGGATGGTTTTAGATAGCAAGTTCTGGACACAACAATATCAAACTTTCCATTGTTCAGTGCTCTCTTATATATAAAACTTGGTTTGTCGTCAACCGGCACACTAATTGAGAAAATAAAATAGCAGAAGTGCCATGAAAACTTGGCTTTATAAAAATTTAAGTCGGAGTGGATTTTTCCGTGGCTTGTGCCATTTGTATCTTGGCAGGCCACAGCTTATTTTTGACAAAAACTATCCAAAACCTCATAATCGAACAGGCCCGAACCTCATAAGGCAAGCCAAGGCTTGTTGTGGCTTCCTTCTGAAAGCCACTGAACCGAATGGGGCCTACAGAGTTAACTAAAGCAGCAGCCATGGCTTGCGGAGGCAATGCCATGGAATCGAACAGGGACATTCTCGATGGAAATGAGCAGTGTTCCTCTGGGTTCAGACCAAGAGATCATCGAGCGGGCATACACCGGCACTGCCAACTCTACAACTTAGTCAGAAACATGGACATTGCTCATTTGAGAATTGCACGATTCCTTTATTTTCAAGATATTGAATTATGCTCATCTGGTAGATACAGTATATATACGTAAAGATATTGTAGAATATGTTTATTTCCTTCTAGCTAGCTTGTATTTGTATAACATGCATATAAGGGCATGTAGACAGCAGACGTCTGAGGCATAGAAAACTTCTGATTCAGAATAAATTTTTCTCCATTTCCAATATTCTGCTCATAAGTTCTGTCATGTATAGTTTTTCTTATTTTTAATCTTTCTTAACTTTTCCTTTTCACTTCATGTAAATACTGCTTGTAAATCTACGCTTTTGTTATTTAATGAAAATTATCAGAGGGCAATCACCTTCTGCTTCAAAAAAAATATTTTGCTCATTAAGTTTGTTAGTTATCGTCTCCTGTAACACTTGCTCCATCTCTGTCTTCATCTATGGTGGAAAGCACAAATTGTTGTCGATAGGGTAGCTCAGAAGAGCACGGTGCGGCCGATGCTGGGTAAGATTGTGCCTTCTCAGGGCCAGGACAGGATCAGTGGAAGCCCATTTTGCCCATATCAGAGCTGCCAGTGTATCAGTCAGTACTGCACATACTGATGATGATGGATGAAGCTTTCACTATGACATTGTCACAGAAGCCCCAAGGTAAGAGCATTATATATTTTGTTGATGTACAGAAGCCTCAAGATAGGAACATTTTTATGTTTTGCAAGGCAACTTTTAAAGGTTGCATACCACATAAGAGGATCATGTTTTGCAGACTTTCTGAGTATTCCAATTTGTTGTACGTATTGAATTTAACAGATTTCAGTTCAGTTTGCATTGACTAGTTTTTCTCAAAAATGATATTGCCAGACGGAAAGAGCCAACAAATAATAACCCATTATAGAGTTACAAAAATGATGTAAACTCGTTTGAGATGAAAAGGCAATGCCACCAACAAAGACAAGGTAAGGCCATTAGATCTCTTCTAGTCAACATTATATTTATCCAACAACTAAAAGAAAGGGTCCCAGAAAACTGGATGGAAAGCCAACCTAACAGCTTTTCCTGCTCTTACAATCCTCAGAAATGGTGGAACTAAGCCAAAGAAAAATGAGAATACTTTAAGACGTGCAAGACAGCACTTATCGTTCTCGCGTCAAATCTCTCAGCTTTAAGAAAAAGAAAACAGATGTACAGTCCCAACAACAACTCTACCATCCTTTTTATAAACTTTTTTACAGCAAATGAAGAATGTCGATCATCATAGATAGAAATGTCTAAAACACTTCCTCTGAGTTCAGAAAGCCCGCAGCCACTAGAAATTGGCATCTTATGTTGATATGGCAGTCCTCAGCTGAGCTCTCGTAAATCAAATGCTAGCCACAAAATTAGAAGTCAAACTCTCCCATGGCCTGCATAGGCAAGAGAAATAAAATGAAAAATTGCGGCACATTCCAGAAAGAGAGCAAATGTAACTGCAGAAAGAAAGCTTAAAGAAGCAGTGCTGGAAAGGGGTCATACCTTGTTAAAAAGGATATCCCTGTTGTTGAGATGCATGATTCCATCCTTCAAGGTGCATTTCCATCTGTTCTTTGTGCGAGTCACCTGTTCGCAATATAAAATGTCAACATCACATCACCAATATCACAACAGAAACCAAGCACACAAAACTACAACTTGGCAGAACAGATTGACATGTAAATAGGAAACAATTCGCAAAAAAAACTTGCCTTGTCAAATTGGGCAAGTACGAGATGCTGTGTGGTGGGCTCCTCCTCTCCCTGCTCCAGGTCATCTAGGTCATCGTCGTCGTCGTCATCCTCATTTAACGGCGGTTCCTCATCATCTGCATTATTTGTTGGTTTTGGTGTTCCCACCGGTGCTGGTGTCGGTGCTCTCAGCTCTACTCCGATAATAGAGAATCACATCATGAAACCACTAATTAGTCATGATCACATCTCAACAGAGCATATCACTATCTGTGTCTTGTATTTTGGCTAAGACAGCGTGCAAATTATTTCATATCCTCATTTCCACTTTCTCATACCAGATAAAATCAGAAAATAACTCAAAAAAGCCATAAACCAGTCTTGTGGTCTGTACGCAAAATACCAGAAAACAACCAATAAACGTAGGCATACCATGTTCAGCAGGTGTCTGGACAACATTGTTATAGTCCTCAGTAGGGACGCTTGGGTAATGAAACAACTGTCAAAGAGGATACAAAAACACATTATAAACAAGAAAAATATCAAAGAAGTCGAGGAGAAAAAAGAAGAGAACAAAGGGCACAAACTATCAAATAATTTAACATTGTTAAAGACTGTCTCATTACATTGGCATATTCATCGTCAATGCCATCACGCTGAGGAATCGATGAAGATCCTTCACGTGTAGGTTTCCCATGACGGTGCACTTGTGAACTTGAATTGCTCACCTGTTGTGTTAAGCAAAACAACAACATAATCATCACATTTTAAACTTATAATGAGGCGGAACGAGTGCAAAAAATGAGACTACTACAGACAATATAATACAAAAATATAATTATGTTTGTATTGCCTATGAATAAGCAATTCAATCTTAGAAGTGTTGCAGAAAAACTAAATTTACTAAGATAGAGAAAGAACCTTTAAAACTGGGAAAACCAAAAATAATAATTACCTTCCTACTATTAAATAACTAAATATAAAAGCCAAGCAATCAACAGCACCCACTTATTATGCACAAAAGTTATTACATAGAACAGTTGCTAGACATGATTCCCGAAAATAAGTGGAACAAACAATGCAAATAAGCAAGGTAATGCTTTTGATTGAGCTGTAAATTCTATTTGAAAAAAAAATAAAGAGGTAATGCGTAATGATAAAATATGAAATTAAAAACCAAAAAATGTATTATGTACTGTAAATTTTTGCAATAATGATAAAATAAATAATATAAAATTAAAAACCAAAATGTATTATGTACTGTAAATTTTTGCTAAGATACTTATAAGATTGTAATATACATAATTTGTTTATAACTTTCATTTTATTATAAATACATGATCCTTATAATGATAAAATAAACAACATGTATAAGGGTATTATGGTTGTTCATATATAAAATGAAAGTATTATATGACTAATCAATTTTGTGTGTGTTGTGTGTGTATTGTGTACTATAGTTATAATTGACATCAATAGACCAAGTGCAAGAAAACGAAAATTAACCAATAGATAGATTATGCGACAGTACCTCAAACTCAACGATGACATCTGCACTTCCATCCTGTTGGGGCATGTAATTTCCAGGAGGTAAGTGAGAAGGGTACTCATCTCTTTTACGCTTCCCAGTTGACCCTGTGAAGAAATCCTGCATTTGTAACATGCAAGCATCTAGTTTAACATGATATACACTCCTTATAAACACTGACTGATCAACTTCAAGGAACCTAACTAGCATCTTATAATTTATTCTTGAAAGCTAACTTTTTCTTCCAAATATGCAAGAAAAATAATATTCTCACTTGATCCCTAGTACTCGAAACAGAATTCTCACACATTCTACAACAAGTACTCAAAACAACCCGACAAATCGGGAATAATATCACAAATATACAGGTCAGCAAAAGAGATTGGGAAATTTGCCGAGCAACTGTGAGAACATTTTGGACAGCTTTTCTTATAAGAAGGGTAGTACAAAACATTTCAAGATCAATGGAGCCAAATAGGTATTTCTATTCAAACATCAAGGAAGTATGAAATTGAAAATAGACAAGGCACCTGAGTTGCAGGTTGATGAGGACCTTCTCTGTTTGCATCCTCCGGTCTTTCATTATAGGCTGTGAAAAGGTACTCAACTTTCATTATTTGTAAATTATGAGCTAAAAGTATCACACTTACAAAGTTACACACAAGAAAGCTTGTACAACGTTTCGCAAAAATCACCTTGATTAACATCAACACCTAATGGCCTTGCGCCCATCCAGGGTGAAGGTGGTTGCTTCAAAAATAAAGGATAAAGTTTAGTAAAACACAGCATGTCAAGAGTATCAAGAGGAAATAGAGCATCCAGCAATTAAAAGCTATATCTTATTTAGTTGGAATATTATTCCCATATGACCCTCTCCGAGATTCTTTTCCTTAATTGGGGCAAATTCTTTATGCTGCATTTGGCATGCACCAAACAGCACAGCAGCTCAAGATATGCAAAATAAAAGATAAAAGTCATAACTTTTAAGCTTCCTGTCATACATTAGAACACTTAAGCATTTTCCATAAATGATTCCTTGCTTCCTCTACAAATTATTGCGCAGCCATTACAATATACAAGTGTAAATAATAAATACAAGGTGAAACCAAGCAAGCAAGCAATCTAAGTATCCCATTAGAATGTCTGCTAATTGGAAGTGACAAGAGGAAGTAATCAGCGTTGTTTTTGCCTTGTTGAGAGTGTGTATACGGTAAAGTTGCAGCAAGGGATAGCGAACTTGAAGAAAGTAAAGAAATGAGAGAATTGAGGAGGAAATAGTACCATATAGGGGTTATTCCTTGGAGTTTTGATATCGGCGCTGTTTCTGATGTCACTGAGAGGCGAGGGCGCGTAGTCAGAGGGACCGGTGGGGATGTTGTAGATGCCGGAGTCCAAGCCGGGCAACGGGGTCTGAATCGGGGTTTGCAAGGGTGTCTATTAAACATAGAACAGAATGAAAAGAATTAGGATAAAAATGGGAGCATAAAGATTAAAGAGAGTGATTGAAGAGAGGAGAGGAAGGGGTTGCAAATGCGTACAGGAGGGAAGAGCATCTCGGCGGTGGGGGTCTCGTACTCCTCGGTGGGGCCCTCGTAAGGGACGTTGAGGTCGTGGAGAGGGTTGGACTGGGCGGCGGCCTGCTGGTTGCGGGAGGCGGAGGGCCGCTCGATGTTGCCGGTGATGGCGCCGAGCTGCATCATCTTCATCTCCCATAGCTATTATAATTAAAGGGGAATTAATCAGTAATAGGAAGAATAGAAAAGGTAAAAGAGGGATAATAATGGAGACAGACGGATTGGAGTTCGTTGAGGACGGCCTCGCCGGCGCCGTAGTTGATGAACTCGTCGCGGACCTTGGTGATGACGTCGTCGATGACGTCGATGTAGACGCGGGAGACGTTGCTGGCCATGGATGGATCTGGGAGCGGAGCTCGGGAGGCCGCGAGAGAGAGAGACGAAAGAGAGAGGGATTGTTTGGGAGGGCTTCGGAACTTCGGGTGGGTCGGTGGCGGACGGGAGAGCGCACAATTAAGCGCAGAATATAAATAGGTTTGGGTCCGTCCGCAGCAGGCAGGCAGAAGGCAGAAGACCAAACAGTAACACCGCTTGCTGATGCTCCCCTGCGGCCCCGCCCACGTGTCCTTTTCCCACGATTCTGAGGGCGGAGATGCAAATGGTCAAATGGAAAATGGAATGGACGCAAGCACAGTTACACAGGATAAACTGATGCAGAGGCCTGGGCCTGTAAATACCCAACATCTCTCCTCTCTTTATCGCAACCCAACGGGCCAACAGGCCCATTATCACAATATTACATGAATCTCTCTTTAATTTTTTTCAAAGAAAAAAGTGGGCCAGGCCCATGAAGGTCGCTGAGGGCCTGAGCAGCGGATGGCTGATGGACTGTGGGAGAAAAAGCAAAGCAAAGGATGGATCATGGATGGATGAGATATCGCTTTCGGTCTTTCTTTCTTTCTTTCTTTTGACGATCGTCTCGTCTCCACTCTCCATCCATCCATCACCCGATCGTCCCGTCCCCGCCCCTCCCCTCCCCATTCAATCGCATGATCCCCACCGGACCACACCGTACCAGAGCTCAGCAGTGCCAGTGACAGACAGACGTCAGACGGCAATTAAGAGCGAAGTAATCAAAGAGAGGTGTAATTGAGGAGGGACTGCGGAGGGAGGGCGTCAGATCCTCTTTACTCCGATCCATGTGCATCATCAATTCATCAGCCATCCGTCCATCCATTTATTGATACTTGTAGCTCACACTTGATTTGAGAGTTGAGACTTGAGACTCCCATTCCCATTCCCATTTCAAGTTTTCAGCACAGCAAGGTTATTATTGCGCAAGCGAATCCGAATCATGCAGATCCGGGCACCGGCGCCGCGGCACCTCGGTCCGGGCCTCGGATCCCGCATCTCCGCACTCCTCCTCGCCATGTTCGCCTGCATGGCCTCCTTCTATGTCGCCGGCCGGTACGCCTACCTACCTCCACCGGCATCCTCTCCTCTCTTACCTTCGTCTGGCATTTCTGTATTTCTTACCCTCTCACTGCGTGTTTCTGTTTATTTGATTTATTTGATTAGGCTCTGGCAGGACGCTCAAACCCGGGTCTATTTGATCAAGGAGCTCGATCGCAGAGCCGGACTGGTGAAACACTTTTATCATCTATTCTTATATTTACTACCCGTATCAGTATCAGCTGACCTCAAAATTTCATCTACGGAGCAAATGATACACTGTTGTGTCATTTTCCCTCGCAATCTTTTGCTACAATGCTAAATTCTTAACTATTATTCAACTATACATGTTGTGTTTTGTTCTAATTTAGGGCCACACTTCTATATCAGTGGATGACACCCTCAAGGTCGTGGCGTGCAGGTAACCAACAGATCATGATGCTCTCTATACAATTTTTACACTTTTAGATTCATCGGTTAAAATTATACAAGACATGCTTTCGTAGGCACCAGCATAAGAGATTGGCAGCACTGGAGATGGAACTGGCCAACGCAAAGCACCAAGGCTACAGTAGCAAATACTCGTCGTATACAAATGGTACTCGCGATGGCAAAAGGTTGATGATCGTGATAGGAATAATGACCAGCTTTGGAAGAAAGAATTACAGAGATGCTGTTCGCAAATCCTGGCTTCCTTCCGGTACTCTCTCTGTCTTTCCCCCTTCTTGAACCTTACTCTCCCGCCCGCTTCCTCTCACACCACACAAACACACAGGAAATATCAATAAAATATTATGGAATGTGTCATCAGATTCTGAATGATGATAATGCTAATAGTTAAGAGTTTTTGTATATGCCAGTTTCTTCCTCAATTATGTGATGGTTGTTCTGAAACATACTTTTTTTCCATTTATATTTGAGCAGGAACTACACTAAGAAAACTCGAACAAGAAAAGGGCATTTTGGTGCGGTTTGTCATAGGAAGAAGGTCTATATTCTTTTTTCTTTTTAATTTTTTATCATTAACCCCTTCACAGTGAAAATTACTCATTTCATTTTCATGACTGGCTGCTGTTCTAATGTCAGTGCTAACAAAGGGGATAGTTTTGACCGAGCAATTGATGAAGAAAATAGAAAAACCAATGACTTCTTAATTCTAGTGAGTTTTTTTATCTATTTTTTTATTCCGTGAAGTAAGAACAAAAGAGTAGAATATGCACCAGCCCTTATGGATATCACTGGCTTCTCATTTTGGCCACTGAAGTATAAGTTTTTCTGTCTGATCTCTAAAATGTTTAACATGTGCCGAATTGGTGCTACTGATTAAGCATGCATGTCAAAATCTACATCATCATGAAGTCCAGCATGCTTCTTATAATCTGGATACCAAAGTGTATGATACAAATACTTCTAGTAGATAATATAGTAAGATGCTAAATGAACATTTTTGTGTGATAAATAAAGCCTATGTAGGATGTATGAAGGAACAATTTGGATGATGTCAAACATGATGTTGTTATTCACAACTTAGTAATCCAATGCTTTGGCATGATTATAATTTTCACTTTTTTTCTCTGGTTTTAGTAGATTTTTTATTTTAATTGACGATGTGTTATGGTACCAATAAAAAAATTGAGCCAACAAAGGAAATCTAAGGCTTTAGGAATAAAATGAGAAAGGCATGACATTAATGATTCATCTGTGCAATATACTAAACAAAACTAAACTGATCTGTGCAAACTATTAAAATTTTCTAGTTTGTGAGATTGACTTTCTTTTTAACTTGGTTGGGGTGGGATGTTACTCTAGGAAGACCATGTGGAAGGATCTGAGGAGCATCCTAAGAAGACAAAAAGATTTTTTGCACTGGCATCAGATTCATTTGATGCCGAATTCTATGCTCGGATTAATGATGATATTTATGTCAATGTCGGTGAGTAGATTCAATATATGTCTGTGGATCAGTAATATATTTAAATCTAGAAAGACATAAATAGTTTGTTTCTTCCGTAGATGCATTAGGAGGAATGCTATCTAGTCATTGGGACAAGCCACGTGTGTATATGGGTTGTATGAGATCTGGCGAAGTTTTCTCTGAATCGTGAGTTCTTAAATTAAAAAAAAAAAAAAAAAAAAAAAATCGTTGTTGTATATTAGTATACTGAAAGGCATTTACCTATGAAAAAATTTAGGAGCCACAAGTGGTACGAGCCAGACTGGTGGAAATTTGGTGATGGAAAAACGTGAGTAAATGGTTGTAAGCTTGAATATTTTGGTTCCTCCAATCGGTTATTTCATTTTAAATTTTACATGATATACTTGTATATCCTTAGGTACTTTCGGCATGCCTCCGGTGAAATGGTGGTTATATCTCGAGCCTTAGCACAGTTTATTTCTATAAATAGGTAAGAACCAAAATGCAGACAAGAAAACTTTATTTTCTAGGTTTTAGAATGAAAACAGAAGAATCAGCTTTTATTGTGTGTTTGACCATTTTGCCCCTTCTTTTATACTATACGAAAGGTCAATTCTTCGGGCTTACGCACATGATGATGTCAGCGTCGGGTCATGGATGATAGGTCTTGATGTAAAGCATGTGAATGAAGGAAAACTCTGTTGTTCTTCATGGTCCCCAGGTTGATATTCTCTCAGATTTGTGTCTTTAATCTATGCAATCTGTTAATATGTTTCTTAGAGTTGCAAAAACATTGCATCATTTCCTTTCCTATTTGGTTGCCTCTCGTGCTGAGGTCATAACAATCATTTGTACTAATGCCAACCCCAAGCATCCTACCCTTGGCTTATTTACTGGAGCAATACTGTATATTTGTGTTCTGTGTTTCACTTTGCATTGTTATTTCAAAATTTGAACTTGTAGGATCTGTGTGTTCGGCATTATGATAGGACATCTGGGGAGCTTTGTAAAGAGATTTTTTTTTCTTCCATTGCTGATGTGGATGGGTTGAAAATTTTATTGGAAATTACTGGGTTAATTCGCGGCATATATTCAATGGTTTTCCGATTGCAAAGATGCCGAAAAGAATGAATTGAGAGCTGAATAAGAAAGAGAGCAGATGGAGATTAAGCGAACAAGTACCGGGCATTTCTGGTGCATCGACTTGTGGAAATATGTATGATTTTTTGGGTTGTTTTAGCAGTTGTATTGGGATAGCTTGATTCTTTGTTTATCAGATAGCTTAGTGAGTTTTTTTTTTCTCTCCCGGTGAATTGATTATTGTGATCGCTCTAATTTTCTTTTTCTTTGTTCTATTATTTAGTTTATCGGTTGCTCTTTAACCCTCCGGATGATTATCCCCTGCCATATGGCATGTGCCATTCGGCACATTTGCCGTTGGATCTCTTCGGGATTCGTGTGCCGAAGAGATTTCACCGAATCCCGAAGAGATCCAACGGTCCATGTGCCGAATGGCACATGCCATATGGCAGGCGATGCCGATTCTTAACCTCCCGAGGAAGCGAATGTATATAGACCTGAAATGGTAAAAGCCCGTTAGCATAGCATTAACACCTGCTCAGAAAAGGGTGAGAAAAATTGAGACGAGTGCGTAGTACTTGTTTATTGACTCGAAACATACTAGAATTATGGGCAACACTAGGTGATACAGACGGAACTCTCGTTGATACGCACGCAACTATTTTTTTTTTTTTTGGCTTTATTTAGCGAAATCTTGTTCCCGTTGATACGCACGCAACTAATTTTTTTTTTTTTGGCTTTATTATGCAGAAAAATCTGATAATTATGTAACAAAATTTGATAATTATCATGAGACCAATTTTTTTATACAAAAAATTAAAAAAAATCTTATTTTTAAAAGTAAAAATAAAAAAACTTATTTTTAAGAATATAAAACCAGGTTCCCCAAACTCGGCCTCACCAGAATTGGTCGACTCCTGAGGAACCGGCCTCACCAGAACAGGCCGGGTAATTCTTTTTTTTTTTTTTTTTGATATTTGCTTCAGATAGCTTTTGTTGTTAGCTTTCCGTAGCCGTGAAGTTTGCTCTTGTTGTTAGCATGTATAAAAAGTTAAAAGGAAAAAAAATGATAGGATCCGTAGACTGATTACGAATAGGGGTGGCAAACGTTCAGAACGGAAACGGAAATGCCTTATTCCGTTCCCGTTTCGTTTTGGATAACGGCACAAATTTTTATTCTGTTCCGTTTTAATTGAACAGAAGAACGTTCAAAACGGAAATTTCTGTTCCGTTTGAATTGAGATGAATTACAACATTGCAAGCATTAAAACATGATAAAATTCAGATAATTTTACTCACTACATCAGTTCTAGCACATTAAAAAGTACATTTAATTAAAATATTTTATTCAAGCACATTAAAAAGCAAATTGAATTACAAGATTTTATAATATTGAAGCACATTCACAACAAAACCAAATTCATAAGCATATTAAATATTAAAACAAGCACAACTTCACATTTTCACCAAATCCAAATTTATAAGCACATTAAACAAGACCCACAATCAACAGCCCATCTCATTTTCAACGGAATAACGGAACGGAAATGCGCATTTCCATTTCCGTTCCATTATTTCAGACGGAACCAAAACCTCTGCCGTTTCCATTCCGTTGTCATAACGGAAATTTCTGTTACCTTGACACCCCTAATTTTACGAACAAAAAAATACTGAAGTCAAGTCTCCGGATGCGTAGACTGATGCAATGATCGTTAGCGTTAGGTGATGCAATGAGCCAATGATGGCTAATTACGAACATTCAAGTCAAGCCTCCGGATGCGCACTTGAACCAAAAATTGGAATTTTCTCTTATTATTAATTTTATAAGTTTGCCAATTGCCATCGTATTCGTACGGATGGGAGAAGGAACATGAACTACAGCAAGGCGAGTGCTTATCCTCTGCTGCGCAGTATTTTACTGCGCAGCGATTAAACGATGCAGAATTAGAGGGGGCTTTTTTGAGATTGAGTTGCACGAATCTCAAAGCATATCCAACAGTTAGAGTGCTGCGCAGTATTTTCCTGCGCAGTAGAGGATCGCTCGATGACTGGAAAGTAGTCATCCATCCACTATGCAGGACGATCATAGACCTGACCAATAGTCAATAGTATATATATTATTTAATTACTGCAACCAACGCATGCACTAAATTGATTCCTTTCTATATATATACTGGATGAACTCTTGAACTACATGTCTCATACAGTCGCGCGTACTAAACCTCCTTTGTTGCTTTGCTTGCTGTGACCACTGTCTACTGTTACGTGAGCAATCGATCCTTCCTTCGATCGCAGCAACTAATTAAGAATCTCACTGATATATATATATCTTATCAATCTTGCTCTGACTCTGACTCTGACATGAGTAACAACTATCAAGGTCTCACTACTTCAGCCATCCCCATTGCGGATGCCCAAAACGCCAGAAATCCTCAACGAATCTCAATGCCTCTAGATTTGTATAGAGCTGCAGAAATTGGGAATGTTGAGTTCTTGAATAAATATCTTCAATTTCAAGGTAAACTGCTGACTAAATATTTATGAGGAAAGTCCGATTTTGGTCCTAAATTATTGTATTAGATTAGTGTTGTGCTCCTCGCCCGTTCCGGGCCGCCCGCCCGCGCCCGCCCGTCTAGGGTCCGGGCGGGCGGGTCTCGAAGGGCAAGAGTCTGGATATTTGTTGTCGCCCTCCGAAACCTGCGCACCCGTCGTCGCCTTTCGCGCCTATGCCCTTCGCCCGCCCGTGCCCGCCCCCCGCGCCCCCCCTTGCCCGCCCCCGGCGCCCTCCCTTGCAAGTTTCTTAGTTTATAAAATTATATTTTACTTCATTTCTTTTAATATATCAAAATAGAAAAACATAAAACTTATTCAAAATTATAAAAGTTTGCAAAGAATGTGCAAAGAAGTTTTGAATTTAAAAAAAAATGAAACTTATTCAAACTTATAAAATAAAGTTAATGGAAAACCGTCGGAATCCGCTATAACCCGCCGGAATCCGCCCTAACCCGCCGGAATTCGCCCTAACCGACCGGCAACCCGCCCCACCGCCCGCGCTCCGTGGCCGCCCAACCAAACCCGTCGCCCGCCAAGCCCGACGGGTAAAGGGGCGGGCAAGGGTCTCCCCTCGGGACAAACCCCCCCGTAACCCGCCCGTCCGTGCCCGCCGGGGCCCACCCGCCCCCGTTGGCATAACACTATATTAGATTCAAATTGGTTCCTAAACTATGTTTTGGTTCAAATTAGTCCCTAGACTATTGCGTTTCGTCCAAACTTAGTCCCTGAAGTATTGTATTTGGTTAAAATGGGTCCTTGAACTATTTTTATTTTGTTCCAATTGGTCCCTGAATTATATGGTTTGGTTTGTATTACTCCCCACTTTACTTTCATTTATGCTAAGTTGCTAACCGTATAGTTTAGGAACAAATTTTGGTATTATTTAGTATAAATGAAAACAATTAGAAGGGGCAATATGAACCAAATTTAACAATTTAGGGATCAATTTGAACTAAAAAAATAATTTAGGAATCAATTTGAACCAAATGCAACAGTTTAGAGACTATATGCAATAGTTCAAAGACTAAAATTGGACTTTCTTCAAACTTCTAATAAAGTTTATAGATGTCTTTGTGAACTTATAGATTATAGATTGAAGACGTTTTAAGTGTGAAGCGATTTGAATATGATTAGATTGCTCATTCAAAATTTATATAGCTTTAACGATTCAAATTTTACTAGTCTTTGATAAATGTACTTAAATTTTTTGGAACTTAAAAACATGTTCCGTTCATGATTAAGAACTACAATATTTTTGTAAATTTTTTTTTCAATTTATACCATTTTGTAAAGATTATCTTCAAACTTTAAAAAACTCATTCTCAAAATTGGTAAGATAAATCCAAGTCTTCATCCCAAATAACAGGCGTGGAGGACAAAAAGATTATCTTCAAACTTTAAAAAACTCATTGTCAAAATTGTTAAGATAAATCCAAGTCTTCATCCCAGATAACAGGCGTGGAGGTAAGCTACGACGGTGGTGACATGACCCCCTTGGAACTTTTTTTTTTCAAAAATGTACCCTTTAGAAATTTATCTTTTTGAGAAAATTTAACAAAAAAACATGCTTGATTAATTTTTGAGAGATGATGTTGGGATGCACAACTTTAACAGTTGTATGTGTTTTCACTTTTTTGCATCAAGGGTTAAGTGTATTCTTATATTCTATAATGAAATGATAACCCTCAATATAATTGCTTGTGCAAGAACCAGCTTTTGGTCTAGTGGCTAAGGGCAACGCTCTCTGTGTGGGAGGTCGTGGGTTCGAAACCCGGATGGGGTTCTTTTATAGACATTTAAATTTGAACAACTTGACCCTCATCTTTTATCTCAAAAAAAATATAATTGCTTGTGCTAGATTTGCAGCAATTGGGTGGAGCTAAGCAACTACAAGGAGTTTCGATTGGGGATAACAGTTTGTTACATATTGTAGCAACAAATTCAAGCAGTCCCTACATCAAAGGAATAAACCTTAGCCACCCCATTACTCTGGCTAGTTATGTAGAATTTGCGAAAGAAGTCTACCGCCGAAACAAATCATTGCTGATGGCGCGCAATAAGTTGAAGGAGACCCCTCTCCATTGCGCCTCAAGGACCGGAAACTATACAATGGTTTGTCTCTTCATATCTTTTGCAGTACATGATCATAAAACTGATGCAGTACCAGTGCCAGTGGAGATGGAGACCCTTCTAACAGCAAAAAATATGCATGGTGAGACAGCACTCCACGAGGCAGTGCGGGCTGGCCACAGGGATATTGTGACCAGGCTTATACTTTCTGAACCTCGTTTAACTGATATTGTCGACGCAGATGGTGTATCCCCTCTATACTTGGCAACTATGACAAATGCATTTCATATAGTACAAGCCTTCACAAGAGAACATCCATCTTTGGTATCATGTGCAGGACCGAAAGGACAAACCGCACTACATGCTGCAGTCCTAGAACATACCGGTATGTATGTCTTACTCTTTATATATATTCATCACTCGCCATTTTTTTGGTCATTTAGTTTGTGGATTTGCTAATGATACATGTATAAGTTAGCTTGCTAATAATTATTTTTCTAACAAATTAAATTGTATCGATACGATAAAATTAAGACGACTAATTGTGGTCTTCTAGTTTCTTAAAATTAATCACTGCATGCACGGGAAAAAGAATAGTAATTAACAGAAAATTAAGATAAGATATTATCTTATAAATAAATATGGGAAAATTAGCGATTCAAGAAGCTTAATTAATTAATATATATCGTCTTAAAATTAATTAAACTTTAAAAACAGGAATTACAAGAGAACTTATAGAGTGGGATAAATCACTTGCAACTAAAGTTGACGACTTGGGCAGCACTCCCCTTCACTATGCAGCATCAGCAGGAAATCTAGCTACTCTAAAATTATTATTGGATCATGAAACTTCATCAGCAGCTTACATAGCAGACAAGGAAGGGCTATATCCCATACACATAGCTGCCAAGTGTGACAGAGCATCGGTAATTAAGGAGCTGATAGATAGATTTCCCGACTCAGACGAGTTACTCGATAAAAATGGAAGGAACTTTCTTCACATTGCCATCCTGAGTGGAAAAAAGAGTACGATATTCCGTATTCATAAGAATCGTACCTTTGCGAGAATGATAAACGCAAGGGATTATCAGGGGAACACACCACTTCATCTAGCCGGTCAAAGAGGGCAATTTAGTATGGTTCGATTTCTGATGGCACAGAAGATGGTGTTTCCAAGCATCATGAACAGAGATGGCCTAACACCAGTTGATCTATCTATAAAACGATCTGAAGGAAGACTTACATACACATTGGTACCGTACAAATCATACTCTTTATATAATTTCCCCTCTTAATTTCCCTATACTTTGCCTCCATGCATTTTCAACACAATTGATGTTCTTTAAAGTACTCAAAGTCACACCTCCACCTCAGTACAATGAAATTTTTAGTACAAATTAATTAATTATATATATATATATATATATATTTTAAGTATTATGAATTATGAATGCCTCTTTCTTTAATTTTGTCCTTCCACAAAGAAAGGGAATCTGCTAGTAATTAATAATATTAATATCACTGCTCCATCTTGATTTGCCAAACAGACTCTAACATGTTAATTATAATTGCAACGATTATCTTTGTCCTTTTTATTAACATTTTTCTATATATTTCTAACTAGTTCAGAACAAACAATACCATACACTTCGCTGCTTGCTGTGGACTGGAGCACTTCCTAGTCCCCATCGGGTCGACCATTTCGATGAGGAGTTACATATCACCGTTATAGATAGAAAAAAGAAGGCAGAGAAAGCTACAAATGTTTCCCGTGGCTTGGGAATCATCTCGGTGCTCATTGCCACCGTGACATTCGCCGCTATATTTACCATGCCAGGAGGATACATTGCCGATGACCATGCGAACAGAGCAGGCAACCCCATTTTATCCCGAAAGTACACTTTCAAGGCATTTATCGTCGCAGATTTGCTGGGATTCATATTATCGATCTCTGCCACTTCGTTGCTTCTCTATGCCGGGTTCTCTGGTGCAGATTTGAAGCTCCGCTTAACATTCACCAAAATATCGACCCAGATGATAAAATTTGCAACGAAAGCTACAGTCTGCGCTTTCGCACTCGCAACATACACGGTGCTCTCGCATGTCAATCTGCCAATAAGCATACTGGTTTGTGTTGCGACATTCGGGTTGCTTCCATTCAGCAATCCATCTTACTGGGGCTTATTTCTTATTGCCTCGCCATTAGTGAAGCGGTACGGGTGGACTCGATTGTTCAATCCTCACTTTCGCCCTCAAACACGGGCACGCGTTACAGTGCGTATTGGGCTGAGCTACTGGCAAAAAGTTATGATCAGATTAATAAGAAACATCGTACTCTATATGGTTATTTTCTTATTGGCACTAATATAGATCAACAAGATATATTATCCTTATCCATGAGCTAATTAATTAATTGAGGTACAAATTAATGCGGCTAGCTTGCTCTTGCTTGTTAATATATGGTTTCAATCTGATCATAACCTTCTTTTTTCTATCTATAATGGTGTTTAGCCAGATTGTGTTTAGGGTTTATATTTTTAACATTTTGCTTCGTTTACCTTCTCTTATTCTCCTCCGCTCTGTAACTCTTTTGAACTTTTTTAATGAAATACAATAGTAGGCTATCGCCTGCTGCTTCAGAAAGATATGTGGTTTCAATATATATGTCTAAATTATTATCTATCATTTGTTTGTTCGGACGAATTTTGTAACTGTACTGATTCATGGAGGCAAATACAATCAATATATATGATTTGATAGTAAAACCGTGATATGCATATTACCGTAGCCTAATTCTATATATATAGCATGCTGCTTCAGAAAAATATATGGTTTCAATATATATGTCTAAATTATTATCTATCATTTGTTTGTTCGGACGAATTTTGTAACTGTACTGATTCATGGAGGCAATTAATACAATCAATATATATGATATGATAGTAAAACCGTGATATGCATATTACCGTAGCCTAATTCTATATATATATATATATATATATATATATATATATATATATATATATATATATGATCCAGTTAGATTACTTTAATTCTTTCACCAAAAAGAAAAATAATTAACGGTTGCAAATTAAAGAATAGTACAAAACTACAAATCAATTAGCAGTACTGTACGTTACAGTACCAAGAAAAATGTTTTCCAGGGAGATTATCTTACAATACTCCCAGTAAGACAGTAAGTCAGTAACTATATATTCAATTCAATTGAACATAGATGATAGATGGAGATACGAAAACAATATATATATGTATATATATAGAGCTAGACTATTATATTAACGTTAGCATTTCGGACCGAAATGCTAACGCCTCAAATTTTATGTTATCGTACCCGAAATCACGATTTATGGTGCTCAATAAATTCTTTATATGAAAATATTGGGGAATACAAAAATTTTCCATTTTAAAGTTGTTTAAGTATTTGTTTTGTATTTTTTAAAATAGCATGTACAAACATCAATATTTTATTAATATTTATGAGCTCTTTTCTAAAATTCAAAACAAATACTTAGAAAACTCTAAAAATAAAATTTTTTTGTATTCTCCGGTATTTTCATATAATGAATTTATTGAGTACTATAAATCGTGATTTCGGACACGATAACATAAAATTTGAGGCGTTAGCATTTCGGTCTGAAATGCTAACGTTAGTATAATAGTATAACTCTATATATATATATAGAGTTGGACTATTATACTAACGTTAGCATTTCGGTCCGAAATGCTAACGGCTCAAAATTATTGTTATCGTGTCCGAAATCACGATTTGTGGTGCTCAATAAATTCTTTATATGGAAATATTGGGGAATACAAAAAATTTTTATTTTTAGATTTTTCTAAGAATTTGTTTTGAATTTTAGAAAATAGCTCATATATATTAATAAAATATTGATGTTAGGACATGCTATTTTCAAAAATGCAAAACAAATACTTAGAAAACTTTAAAAATAGAAAATTTTTGTATTCCCCAATATTTTTATGTAAAGAATTTATTGAGCACCATAAATCGTGATTTCGGACACGATAACAACAATTTTGAGCCGTTAGCATTTCGGTCCAAAATGCTAACGTTAGTATAATAGTCTAGCTCTATATATCCCTACTCCTTTACTAAGCATGTTGTGTCCTGATCCTGCAACGGTCAGGATTGATTGCTCTATTCTTTTGACGGTCTAGATTAAATAATTTTCTGTCGGAGCGTATTTGGATCATTGATTTCAATTGTCCCGATCCGGGAACGGACGAGATGAGCTCGCTGGAGCGCACCGCACGTCAACGCAATCCTCTTTGGTCCCTGTCTCCCCAACTCGCTCTCTTTCCTTTCTTTCTTTCTTTCTTTGTGTTTCAAAAATCGATGGATTACTTTTCGTCGCTCTCTCATCCTTTTTCTCTGCCTCATCCAGCGACAAAACACAGACAGTCTACAGATGCCTCGCCTCCGGTTCCAACCTGGCCATCTCCGCCTTGCAACCAACTCTCACCTGGCCTCAACCCTGAGCGCCGCTAGCCGCAACGGGTGCCATTGCTGCTGCCGCGCGCCACAGCCGGTGCCCTCGCCGTTGCCTCCCGCCGCAACTCTCGCCTGGCCTCAGCCCCCGGCACCCAAATCTCACCGTCCCTTGCTCCTTCAGATCTGCCTTCCAAGCCCGAGCGCCGCCCAAAACCACCGTGGACCCAGGTCTGCATCAGCCCCTCCAGTCTCTCATCTGCCTTCCTTGACGGAGACGATTTGCATTATGCCCTCGACTTCGCTGTCACCCCATTGATATCGATTGATTAGATAAATTAGGGCAAATGGTTAAGGGATGTTGTACAGGTTGGTTTATTGCTTAATTTTTCATGATTTCTTTTTTACTGGTTAAAAGTTCAGATTCATGGCTACCATGGCATGTTGCCTTAATATGTTCTTTGTAAAATTGTAAAATTTTGGGATGCTGAGTTACAATTTTTATATCAATTTTGAAGGATGAAGTCAAGTTGGTGAAAGGGGTGCCTTTTTACCTTCAATTATGGCACTGGTACAACAGTACTATGGCAGAGATTTAGCTTCATGGATCCGTATTGATGTAAAAATTTGCTGGTGTAGATCATGGTACCTACTGGAAATAGTTCTTCAGTGTGGATCAGTATTTATGAAATGCAAATTTGCTGTCAAAGGGTGGTGCTCTTTTTGGTTTTTGGAATTCATGAAATGCAAATTTGCTGGTGTCGATCATGGTACCTACTGGAAAGAATTTTGTAGTCTTTCGATGTTTAGATCCATGTCCTATTAAATCTTCTGTATCAGGTTCATGTAGGTATGACTAATTTATGGCAGAGATTTAGCTTAATAGATCTTGGACACATTTGCATTTTTCTTAATTATTTTGATTATTGTGAATGGAAATTAACTGAATTTTATTGTTTGGTTAACAATTTTTAATCTATTTTGACAGCATCACCATCATCTTATCTTCAGTGTGGTCATGTGAGGAACTTATTTCATCGCACTAGAGGTAATTTTTCAGCAAACTATTTTTAAATATGTTTGTTTTTTTGCGTTTATGCAGTGCCCAGTTTTTGAATATGCAATCTGGTAAGTATTTCAATTCTATCATTTAAAGTATCTATTTATGTCAGTTGATGGGATGCACTTTTGGAAACTCTTTCTGGATATAAAAATGCATTTATGATAAATACTAAATACTAATTAATGATATTTCATAATACGCTGCACATGTGGAAACCATTTCTGGATGCAAAATTAACTCATTTATGGTAGAATATTAAATACTAATTAGTGAAAATCTAGGGAATGTACTTTTGGTTAGTAATTCTGGATAGAAAAAAAAATGTATTTTGATGCTAGATTCTCAAAACATTATTATCTGATCTCATTAAAACATTGTTGTCAGATCTCAAGTTTCTCGAAGACAATTATTGAGGTTGATGAAGAGAAGGATTCTATTATATATATGAAGTTACAAACAGATTTATTGCGGTCACTTGCAAAGGTAATACTTTGTTAATTTTGTTATAAAATTCCAATCTTAATTTGTTTTCACTTACTTTGGGGCTCAATATTATTATTTTGTTGTGTAATACTGTAATTTATATTGATGAAGAGATTCAAATCTAACACAAAGATATAAGTTGCAAGCAGACACAAATGGAGTCGCCTACATGGTAATTTTATCAATCTTTGCGGAGCTTGAATCTTGAATTGTATGTATACATCCTTCGTGTGCTAACTTATACACATTTAGGAGAGATGCTTCCCTGCCACCATTTCGGTTTGTTCATTCCTAAGATTATGGACACTGATCACTTCTGTGCTCGAGTGGAGTAGGAGTTCAATGTTAAGCACTTGTTTGCCAAGAAGTGTAAATTGTGAAGATCCACACTGAGAGGTAAATTGTGTGAGAGGCGCTTTTTAATTTTCTTGAACTGGAATTAAACTTGGAATGGCCAATTGTATTTTTAAATAATTTTTAATTAAAGTTGATTTTTTTCTCAATTATTTCATTTCATGATGGTTGTGTCTAATATATTGTATTGTTGCCTTTACTATGCATGTCATATCAGTGTTTTTAGATGATGACCGACATATCCAAATATTATTCCGAATTAGCAAGAATTTTGGAATTTTGATAGAAATCACCGTTGCAACGCACGGGCATCGTACTAATATATATATATATAGCTATATATCCCTCCCAACTCTTCCTTCCGCATTGAGATTTTGTTTACGACACCTTAATTATTCTCAGCCCATTCCCCCATATCTAATATGGATTATGAAGTTAACATGTTATATATATAAATGTAACTTAATTTGTATCGATCCTAGGCCGCTGTTAATTTGTTTATGGCCTTTAATTGTTTCACGCAAGCCTTCTATTTATGTCATTTTATTTTATTTTCAGCCCATTTTAGGCCCAACAAATTAATCTGGATTATTAAGTGTACATATATGTTGTAAATATATATATTTCGAATACACAAGACCAAGAAACACCTTATATTTATCCTGGGAGGCCTGGCCGGAGATGATCATATATTCATATGAGAAGAGGTACCATGCATATTGACTCATTGGTATTCAACTTTAGTTTAATAAATAAACAACATAGTTCAGCCATTAAATATTTGAATAATATTAATATTAATATACCATTAATATGAATGTTAATATCGATTTTGAAATCAATTTTTTTATAAATTTTTATAGGTCTCGATCATGAGCCAAATGCAACTCACCAAGCTAGATCCAAAGTGAGAGGCAGAGGCATATGGATTCTTAATTAAAACAAGTCAACACCCTTGATTGGGCTGGGCATATAAATCAAATCACTTTTATTTTTGCTCTGCCTGTGCATGGGAATGGGAGTTCTCTTAATTAGAAGTTAGTTCTCTAGCTTGTATATATAATTTTCCTGTCAGCTGGTATGAACTGAACTGAACTGATTGATTAATTGTGTCAGGAAACGGCCTGATTTTTATTTAAAAAAAATAAAAACTTTCTCCTTGTAGCACTCGTTGTTAGTTTTCCGTAGCCGCGAAATTTGTTCCAATCAGAGTTTCCTATCAAAAGTTATGGCCGTTTGAAAATTGAGTACCCAAATTTCAGGATGAGATTCAGTACGAAATTCATGATAAAATAATTAAAATTATAAAATGTTATCAATAAATAATATTACAGTAAATATTAAATATTTGTAATAATATTAGAAATAATTAGAATTTAGTGCATGATAATTATGGCAGTTTAAATAATCAGTACCAAAATTCAATATAAAATTTAGTGGATGATAATTGTTTAGACGAGTCAAATTTGAAAAAAAAAAAGCATAAAGAACAAATCTTAAATAAATTTGATATGAAAAAAAAGCTTTAGGATGTATTTTGTAATTTATTATGTAAATAACAATCATGCACTGAATTTCATTCTGAATCTTATCTTAAATTTTGGATAACTGAACATTCAAACGGTCATAATTATCATGCACTGAATTTCAATTATTTCTAATATTATTTTAATATTTATTATAATATTATTTATTGATAGCATTTATAATTTTAATTATCTTATCTGATTTTTGTACTGAATTTTATACTGAATCTTATCCTATATTTCAGACACTCAACATTCAAACAACCATAACTTTTGATAGGAAACTCCGATCGGAGCAAACTTCATGGCTACGGAAAGCTAACAATGAGAGCTATCTGAAAAGTATCAAAAAAAAAAAAAAAGGAGAATTCAGGCCGGTTCCTGAGGACCCGGCCTGTTCTGCTGAGGCCGGTTCCTCAGGAGCCGGCCTGTTCTGGTGAGGCTGGTTCCTCAGGAGCCGGCCTATTCTGGTGAGGCCGAGTTTGAGGAACCTGGTTTTACTATTCTTAAAAATATATATATATATTTTTTAATTTTAAAAATAAGATTTTTTTATTTTTTATATTAAAAAATTGGCCGCATGTAAACTCAACTTGCCGAATCAAACTTATTTGTAAATAATTAAATCGTGGTTCAATATTAGGTTCAACGAATTTTAACTGGTCCTTGACCCCTTCGTCTTGTTCACCGTACCATCTCCCTCTTTTCCTCTTTACTTCACTGTCACACTTTTTTATGCATACTATATAGCTAATTATGCATGCAAACTTATTTATTATGGATACAGATTCATTAAGAATACAGTGTATTGGTTTTACACTATATGTTACAGCTTGCAAATACTATATATAAATAAAATCATTTATTATACACTCAAATTTATTTAGTCAATGTATTGGTCATAGAATGCAGTTATTAAATATTTTTTTATGCATGCAAAAATGCGTAGGATGCAAGTTGTGTAATGTTTAAAACAAATTAGTTTTACATGCATAAAAAATAACTTGCGCTGCATAATAAACAGATTTACATGCATAAATCAAAAGTGCATAACAAGTTTGACTGATCAAATCATCCGTATCAATAATGAGAGCTACAATGATATCACTGTATCAACTCCCTAGAATTATTGCATTAGACCAATAGCGTTAAAGGTAACATTTAAAACTCCACATCCGATTTAGTTTTGATGCACCGCATTCATATTTGCATTTTACCAGACTTGTACCTTGTTTTCGACCTAAAATCCCGAGTTTCATTGCATTTTAGTGTTAGAATTCTTAGATTCCAGTTACTTGTTCAATTCTGTCCATGTTTCAGGTAAATTGGGCTTTTGGAGCCACTTGGACGCGATTTGAAGCCCTGGAGAGCAAGTCTGCACTGGAACTCACTTCCTGCGGGCCGCAAGACTAACTTCTTGCGGGCCGCAAGACCCGCGGCAGCGCTGTTTCTGTTTCTGCCGCCTTTTTGGCTATTTAAACCATCCTTTTGGACGGTTTTTGGCATCTTACTTTCTGTCTCTTTCACCCTAGCCGCCAGGGACCAGAAGAGAAGGCGTGTTTGGGAGTCAATCTTCACCATCTTTCGAGGAGATTTCGAGAGGACTTCGAGGAGACGTTGAAGATTGAAGCCACGCGAGTTCTTCTTCGGTTCTTTAGTATCATGAACTTCTTCTTTGTTTTGTTTTCTTTGTTTTCCCTCGCCATGAGCGAGTAGTCTTTTAGTTCTTAGGGTAGATGATGAAGTTTGTGTTAATGGATTGACTTCTTATTGTGAGACTTACGTTATTTTCATGTTACTTGTGATTTTCATGATTATGTGTGTTTGACTTGACTTGTTGATGTGATAGACCTGTAGATTGCGAGCAAAATCTAGTTGGTTAATAGAATATCATGCTTGTTGTATGGTAAACCTGTAGATTAGGCACAAGGTTTAGTTGGTCAATAGAGTATCATATTTGCAAGAATTGTTATTTACACTGTTTGGATTGATAACTTGTTGTCCAAGAGTAACCGAACGGTAAAATTGCGGTTCTTACGAAAGTGGAACCGAATCCTAGATATAAAAGTAACTTGAACGTAGATTTAGAAATAGATCCACGAATTTCTGTTGAACCGGTATTGTTAGAAGAACCAAAATACGAAAGTTGAGGACTTGTACTGTTGCTGGTTTGATTCAGAATTGATAACGTGAGTCGAACATTGAACCAGAACCAGAACTGCTCTCTGTCAGATTTCCTGCGGACCGCAAGAGATATCCTGCGGCCCGCAAGGATCTGCAGAAAGTGTAAGACAGAGATTACAAAACTGTTCGTAATTCACAGGAGTTATTCTGTGGGTAACAGGTAGTTTTGGAATCTCTAACCAACCCCTGCGACCCGCAAGAGACCTTCCTGCGGGCCGCAAGAAGTTAATCCAGAGACCAAACAGATTCAGAAAACCCTGAGGACGCCTTTTTAATTAGCTGTTTTCTAGTATTTACTTGTTGTTTACTGTTTGCATCTGTTACTGTTTAAACCAACCTTTTAAAAACCCCCACTTTATTTAGGATTTGAATTGCGATTGAAGTCTGGTTTAGAATTAATTCCCGTCCTTGTGGTTCGACCTCGACTGTACTACACGAGATCGTACGCTTGCGATCGAGTGTTTTGCTTCGAGTTACAAATTTAAAAGCCTATACGTTTTAGGACATCAAGCTTTTTGGCGCCGTTGCCGGGGACGGCGACATTAGTTCTAAACCTTACTTTATTTTCTTTTCAAATTCTGATTTTTCTTTTTCTTTTTTCTCTTTTTCTGTTTCAGGTGACAGGCACTGGCACAATACCCTCCCTTTGGTGACTATTTTCTCAGAAGCGGACGCAGGAGCCCGAAATTCCATCCGCTGCCAGCGAGGGTCAGCCCAGACTCATCTGACTCAGAAACCACATCGTCATCTGACATGGGTGACAACGTCTTGGAGCGGGAGCAGCTCAGGCTGCAAGCCGCAGAAGCAGAAATGCAGAGGCAAGCTGCTGAAGCAGCTCGGCGAGAGCTTGAAGAGGAAGTCCGCCAACTCCGGCGAGAGGCAGAAGCCGAGCGGCAGCGAAGACAAGCAGAGCCGCAGACACTCCGAGACTACCACAGTCCCAGAGTCGACGACTCAGAAGGTCCCATCGTTCTGCCGGAGTTGCAAGGAGACCCTCCCAACTTTGGTTCGGGTGCAGTTACACTCGTCCAGCAGAACTGCTTCCACGGGCTGGAGTCCGAGAATCCTCATGACCATCTGAACAGCTTCTACCAAGCCTGCCGGACCGTTAAGCACCTCGCTACGATGCCAGACTACGTCAAGCTAGCCTTGTTCCCTTTCTCTCTTCAGGACAAAGCGAAATTCTGGTTCAACTCTCTCCCTAAAGGCTCAATTGGTACCTGGGCCGAAATGTCTGCTCAATTTTTACAGAAATTTTACCCTGTTAGGAGAACTGCCAAGGTTCGGGCTGAAATTTCCTCATTTAAACAAGGGTATGATGAGTCTCTAAGCGAGGCATGGGATAGGTTTAACCGGTTATGTCTGTCCTGCCCTCACCATAATTTCTCTGATTGGATGCTTGTTGATGCTATTTATGAGGGACTGACTGCGCAGAGTCGCGCTTTAGTTGATTATAGTGCAGGTGGATCGATAGCAGATTTGCGACCGCGTGCAATCCTGGAGCTTATTGAGAAGGCGGCCCACCAGCAGCAGTGGTCCAACCGGGAGTCCAGCAGGGAGACCAGCAGAGGATCGAAAGGGCGGTACGAGGTGGATCAACTTGCCCTCATACAAGCCAAGCTAGAAGCCCTGCAGCTTCGGATGGACAAGCAGACAGACCAGCAGAAGGCGTCTGCCAAGGCGGTACAGGTTGAACCTTGCACGCTTTGCGGGGAGGACTCTCATGATTATGACCACTGCCCGCTGCGTCAACCTGAGGGGGAGGAAGAGCACGTGCATTCTCTCAACAACGAGCCCTCCTTCTTCCCCAGACCTCCGTTCTCGCGATCATACTCCAATGACCCAGCAGACCGCCAAAGCTGGAGAGAGAAACCAGACCGTCCCAGCTTCGGTACCAACAATTACAACCCTCCTCAGAAATTCCAAAGCCAAGGGCAAGGAAGTGGAAACCGAAACTTCTACAACAATACTCACTTCCAAAACCAGAACAGAAACGCTCAGCCGAACAATACCTACCGTCAACCGTATGTGCCTCCCCACCAAGTGCCCAAGCCTGCCGAACCTGCTGTGCCCGCCGTGGTCGACAACTTCATGCAAGAGCAGGGTAAGATGAACTAGATGATATTCGAGCAGATGCAGGCTCTTAATGAGAAACTAGCAAGGATGTCGGGAGGAGGTATAGGCGTAGCGTCGAGTCCCGGGACCACAGCCTCACTGCCAAGTCAGCCAGTGAACCCTAATGGCGAAGTGAAGGCCATTCACACACTTAGGAGTGGCACGCAGTACGCTGATCCGCCCATGCCGGAAGAGGAGGACCAGGCTGTTACAAAACCAGCAGCCGCTAAATCCCAGCCAGAACCAGCGAAAACCCATCCTGTCGCCGATTTCTGCGGCCCGCAGGACCCCTCTTGCGGCCCGCAGGATTTCCCCAGTGGCCAGTCAATTCTTCAGCAGGCGCAAACAGACCCTCTGCCGCCTAATCCCGACCTCTCAGTTTCCTCTCAAGGACTGCAGAAGGTGGTAACTGAGGGGCAAGCGAATCAGAACTCTATACCTGCCGAGTCAGTCTTGCCAGCGAAGGACAAGGGTAAAGCGACAACGGCCCCGCCGCCATACCAACCGCAGGTTCCATTCCCACAAAGGCTCGCTAAGAACCGTTTAGATGAGCAATTCTCTAAATTTATGGAGGTCCTCAAGCAACTGACTATCTCCATACCCTTCACCGATGCGCTCGCACAAATGCCGTCTTACGCAAAATTCTTGAAGGACATCTTGTCCAACAAGCGGAGCTTAAAGGACTGTAGGAGCGTGCAACTCAATCATGAATGCAGCGCGGTGGTGAGTCGGGAGCTTCCACCCAAGCTTGGAGATCCGGGAAAGTTCACCATCCCTTGCACCATCGGGAAGGCAACCATCAGAAGGGCGTTATGCGACTTGGGCGCCAGTGTGAGCCTCATGCCTCACACTGTTTTTCAAAGGATCGGGGTAGGTGAGCTCAGACCCACCCGCATGACCCTGCAGTTAGCAGACGCCTCCACTCGCTTACCGCTGGGGATAGTTGAGGATGTACCGGTACAGGTAGGCAAGTTCTTTGTGCCTGGTGATTTTGTAGTGATGGATATGGAGGAGGATAAGGATGTACCGATCATCCTTGGTCGACCTTTTCTGCGGACAGCCAGGACTGTTTTCGATACGTACGAGGGTACCCTCACCATGAACATTGGCGGCGAGAAGGTACAATTCCAGGTTGCACAAGCAATGAAATATCCCGATTTTTCGGAGGATTGCAACCGGTTGGATATCATTGATGAGCTCGTTTGGGAGGCGCAGGAGGATCAGCTGGAAGAGCATCAGATCGCACTCGGGTATCATCTTGACTTTCTTTCCTCCTTGCAAAATGAATTAGGTTCTTTTGATGAGGTGTCTGAGGAGGATGAAGGTCTGCTGGGGGGTACTGCCTGCAGCCTGCAGGGCATGCCCCGCGATCCCGTAGATGATGAGGAACCGCTACTCACCAGGGTCAAACCGGTTCTCTCGCTCTCCCAGTCTGCTGGTGACAGTTCTTGCGGCCCGCAAGACCATTCTTGCGGCCCGCAGGACGACGGACCAGAGGCGAAAATCGACAAGTCGCCGCCATTAGACGCGCCAAGTAAGGTAGACCTGAAACCATTGCCCGACAGCCTCAGGTATGAGTTTCTTGACTCCGACAAAACTTTTCCAGTTATTGTTGGCGCTCAATTGAGTTTTGATGAGACTTCGAAGCTTTTGGAAAAGTTGCGCATTCACAGGGGTGCCTTAGGGTATTCGATTAAAGACATTAAGGGACTCAGTCCTGCCATATGTGCCCATCAGATACATCTCGAGGACGACCACAAACCTTCCGTGCAGCATCAGAGGAGGCTTAACCCCGTGCTTCAAGAGGTAGTGAAAAAGGAGATTCTTAAATTACTTGACGCTAACATCATTTTTCCTATTTCAGATAGCAAGTGGGTGAGCCCAGTGCACGTGGTCCCGAAAAAGGGAGGGCACACCGTTGTCATCAATGACAGAGGCGAGAAGGTCCAGATGCGGCCCACCACTGGATGGAGGATGTGCATTGATTACCGCAAGCTGAATGCTGCGACCCGCAAGGATCACTTCCCGCTGCCTTTCGTGGACCAGATGTTGGAGCGTCTCGCCAAACATTCCCACTTCTGCTACCTTGACGGGTACTCAGGCTTCTTTCAGGTACCCATCCTCCCTCAGGACATGGAAAAGACAACATTCACTTGTCCTTATGGTACCTTCGCCTACCGAAGAATGCCGTTCGGTTTGTGCAATGCGCCTGCTACATTCCAGAGGGCGATGATGGCCATTTTCTCTCCTTACATTGAGAAAGAAGTCGAGATTTTTATGGATGATTTTTCTGTTGTTGGAACTTCTTTCGATGAATGTTTGGCAAATTTGTGTAAGATCCTACAGAGGTGCGAGGAAACCAATCTGGTCCTCAATTGGGAGAAGTGCCATTTCATGGTACAAGAGGGCATTGTGCTCGGTCACAGAGTCACGAGCAAGGGCATCGAGGTGGACAAAGCAAAGATTGAGGTGATTGAACAGATGTGCACGCCCACCACAGTCAAAGACGTGCGCAGCTTTCTCGGACACTGCGGATTCTACCGTCGATTCATCAAGGACTTCGCTCAGATCACCAAACCCCTGACCAACCTGCTGGTAAAAGACTCTGATTTTGTTTTTACTGACGAGTGTGTTCAGTCTTTTCTCAGGTTAAAGGAAGCCCTCGTCTCCGCCCCGATCTTGCAGCCTCCAGACTGGTCTCAATCTTTTGAGATCATGTGCGACGCCAGTGACTATGCCGTAGGCGCGGTTTTGGGGCAACGCAAGGACAACAAACCCGTAGCCATCTGCTACGCCAGCAAGGTCCTCGACTCCGCGCAGGTTAATTACACCACAACTGAGAAAGAGCTACTAGCCGTGGTGTTTGCGCTGGAGAAGTTCCGCTCTTACCTGGTCGGCTCTCAGATAATCGTCTACACCGACCATGCAGCACTCAGGTATCTTCTTTCCAAAAAGGATGCGAAACCACGTCTTATTCGTTGGATTCTTCTTCTGCAGGAATTTGACATTGAGATTCGGGACAAGAAAGGATCGGAAAACTCAGTCGCAGATCACTTGTCCCGCTTGCATTGGGAAGGGGAGGAGCAGAGCAACATTCCGATTGACGACTCAATTCCAGGGGAACAGCTCTACGTCCTGGGAACAAGCACAAACAGCCAACCACAGCCCATATCCGAGCAAATCAACAACCTGCCGAAATCCTGCGAGACGCAGAGCCGTTTCTTGCGGGACGCAGGAGGCACTCAGCAGTTTCCATGGTACGCAGACTTCGCCAACTTCCTCGTAGCAGGCCTCTTGCCTGCTGAGATGACCTCTCAGCAGAGGAAGAAGTTCAGGGCTGACGTCAAGTTCTACCTTTGGGAGGAGCCTTTTCTCTTCAAGGTAGGTATTGATGGTATCTATCGTCGATGCGTGCCGCAGGAGGAGGTACACTCTATACTCTCTCATTGTCATTCTTCTGCTTATGGAGGCCACGCCTCCTCATCTAAAACTGCTGCCAAGGTTTTGCAAGCAGGTTTCTTTTGGCCAACGATCTTCAAAGATGCACATGCCCTCGTGCAATCATGCGACCAGTGCCAGCGGACGGGTAACATCTCAAGGCGTAGCGAGATGCCACAGCAGCCCATCTTGGAGGTCGAGATTTTTGACGTTTGGGGTATCGACTTCATGGGGCCATTCCCTTCCTCAAAGGGATTTGAGTACATTCTCGTGGCAGTGGACTATGTGTCTAAATGGGTGGAGGCGCTCGCTTGTGCAAAGGCGGATGCGAATTCAGTTAAGCGCCTCTTCAATGATGTGATCTTCCCTCGTTTTGGAGTGCCCCGTGCCGTGATCAGTGACGGCGGCAAGCACTTCATCAACCGTCAGTTTGAGCAGCTTTTGAGCAGACACGGGGTGACTCACAAGGTCTCCACCTCCTACCATCCTCAGACTAACGGCCAAGTAGAAGTCTCTAACCGGGAAATAAAAATCATTCTTGAGAAAACCGTGGCGAGATCACGAAAAGACTGGGCTTTCAAGCTCAACGACGCACTTTGGGCGTACCGCACGGCTTTCAAGACCCCGATCGGCATGAGCCCATTCAAGCTGGTTTATGGCAAACCTTGCCATTTGCCGGTCGAGATCGAGCATAAAGCGTTTTGGGCCACGCGCACCATCAACATGGACCTGCAAGCAGCAGGCGAGAAGCGCATCCTTGACTTGCATGAGTTGGAGGAAACAAGGCTTCACGCCTACGATAATGCCCGGATGTACAAAGAGCGCACTAAAAGAGTGCATGACAACCGCATCACGCGTCGCGACTTCAAGGAAGGGGACCTCGTCCTTCTCTTTAACTCGCGCTTGAGACTCTTTCCGGGTAAGCTCAAATCCAGATGGTCGGGACCTTTTATCATCAAGAAGGTTTACCCATTCGGCGCAGTAGACATTGCTGGCAAGGATGGCGTAGCATTTAAGGTGAATGGTCAACGCCTCAAAGTGTACGTAGCCGATCAGCAGAAGGAGGAACGCCTATCCCTGCACCTGTCCGACCCCCCACCAGCAGATACGTAGATGCATTATGGTCAAGCTCGGGACCTAAAACAAGCGCTCCTTGGGAGGCAACCCAAGACTTTTGGTTTTCTTTTCTTCTTTTTTTCCTTTTTCCTTATTTTAGTTCTTTCACATTGTTTTGCATTTTTAATTTTTTTTATTTTTTTTATTTTTCATATTGCATAAGGTGTTCTTAGTTGTGTATGTGCAGCGTCGCAGAGCATTTCAAGATGAAACGGTAGTAATTGGGGTTCAAATCTAAGGCGAAATAATCTTCAGAAAAAAATCTTGCGGCCGCAGGAATTACGCCTTGCGCCCGCAAGAGTTTCCAGTTCGGCACGGACTCCAATGTAAACTGGTGGTTTGGAATTAAGGTAAGTGGGGCCGGTTTTATTTTTTCTTTTATTTCTTTCCTTCTTCTCTTTTCTTTCCTTCTTTCTTTTCTTCCCTTTCTTTTCTTTT
The DNA here is from genome assembly GCA_030179965.1 of Cyperus esculentus. Lineage (NCBI taxonomy): Eukaryota > Viridiplantae > Streptophyta > Magnoliopsida > Poales > Cyperaceae > Cyperus > Cyperus esculentus. Next base: position 2,756,080 of record JASGLE010000047.1, on the reverse strand, counting down.
CTTCTTTTTTTTTCCTTTTCTTCCCTTTCCTCCTTCTTTCTTCTTCCTTTTCTTTTTCCTCTCCCTGCCGCCCCCTTCCAGCCAACCACGCCGGACCTCCAGCGCGCGCCCCCCGTCGGACCACCAGCGCGCCGGCCGCCTGCCAGCGCACCAACCACCGGCCTGCCAACGCACCACCGCACGGGCGCCATCTCTGCCGGTGCAGCCAGCCGATCCCCCGCGCCAGAACCTCGCCGGAACCCTCCTCCGTCGAGCCCCCCTTCCTCTCCCGCGCCGGAGCAGCCGCCGCGCCAGCAGCCGTGTCGGCCAGCCCTCCGCCGCGCCCGCAACCAGGCCAGCCAGCCCTCCGCCGCGCCCGCAACTAGGCCTGCCAGAACTCCGCCGCGCCAGAAGCCGGGCCTGCCAGCCCTCCGCCGCGCCAGAAGCCAGAGCCACCGCCGCGCCAGCAGCCGGGCCTGCCAGCCCCTCCGCCGAGCCACCTCGCCGGGCCAACCGACCGTCGGCCTTGCTACGCGCCACGTCAAACGCCGCCGACACCTCTGCTCGCACCAAACCAAGTCCCACTGCGCAGATCTGATCAAAAACAGGACAAAACCTCCAGGTTTGGACTTCCCGCGCTATTCAAATTTAAATCTGACAGTTGGTGGAATTTCAAACCGGACTTGGACTCGCGCCACGTCGCAACTCCTGTGACTTATATTCTGCCGACCCTCGCGCCCGCAAGAATTGCCCCTTGCGCCCGCCAGGATTGACCCCTGCGCCGGCAGAACCTCTCTCTCTGCCAGAAACTTCTCCATGTCGCCCGCAAAACGAGCTGTCGGGAAACCAGAGGCATCTCGTCGCGCAGCAGGCCCGGCACCATCCGCGGAGGACCTGCGGATTGCACGTAAACGCGAGCTCCTCGACGGTAAAACTGTTATCTCTACATCTATTGTCGATTTTGAGTTTCTTGAGGAGATCGGTATTCTTGACGATTTCACTCGTCTCACTGAGCGGGTGGGATTCTCCCGTGCCTTTTGGGAGATTCCGTCTCAGTATCCTGCCTATCTCGAGCCGACATTGGATTTTCTAGCTTCGCTAGACCTCGAGGAGCACCCTGACGAGTCATACTCCATCTCTTTTCGCCTCCGGGGCATTACTTACCGCATGACCCTGGCCGACCTTGCCCATCTGTTTCATCTTAGACCTCACCAGACCGACTACTTGGGATACATCCCGGCGGATCGGGTTGATGATGAGCACCCCGTCTCTCAGTCCCGTCTTCGTGCCGCATTCTGGTACCGTATCAGTGGCCAGGAGCTTCCTCTGACAGGCCCGGACCCCCGGGTCAATGCCATCACACATCCCGCCCTCCGCTTCATATGCCGAGCTCTTGCTTCCTCGCTTTGTGCCCGCGGAGAGTCCTCGCTCCGACCTCGCCACGAGGAGCTCCAGCTCCTCGCTACCATGCTCCGACCGGATATCCATTTGCAGCGACCCCATCTGATTCTGACCATGGTCCGGTACTGGCTTTCCATCATTAGCGCGAAGAAGTCGACGGGTGTTGTAGCCATGGGGTCCTATGTTACCCGTATCGCTTCTCATCTCGGGGTAGATATCACCATGACCTGTGGCGAGGTTAGTTACCACCACAAGTGCACCACGGTAAAGACTCTTGATCGGGAGCAATTTCGGACGTGGGGCTGGATTTACTATGCTGAAGAGACCGCGGCTGAGCCCGCTACCTGGAGGTGGACTTCTCGCGATGGTGAGTTTACCCTGCCCTTGCAGTACCCGCCGATCGATTTCGACCTGGAGTATACATGGCGTTTGCAGGATCCACCAGCACAGCCACACCAGCACAGTCCCGATGCACCGACAGACGACATCCATATGGAGGACGCAGCAGATGAGCCTGCAGCCGCAGGGTCAGCAGGCTGGGATGGCTGGTCAGCAGGAGCCGGTGACTGGTCAGCAGGAGCAGCAGGGCAGTCAGCAGGATCCACCGGATGGGACAGCTGGCCAGCGGGACATGGAGACACATCAGCAGGAGGTGGTGACACATCGGCAGGAGGAGCCGGACAGCCCGCTGGATCATCTTCGTACCCGCAGTTTCCACAGTATATGCTTGATCAGTGGACGCAGATGTGCACCCGAGTGCAGGAGGTGCATGCGATGCATTCTGACACCCTGACATTGCTTCGCCACATGCAGTTGGTCCAGACTGGACAGTCTCGACGTCTCGAGGACCTACAGACGGGCCGCGCTCGCGACAGCACTCGGATCTCAGAGATTTATGAGCGGCAGGATCGTATCATGCTGGAGCAGCGACGATTCCGCCAGCGGCAGGATCAGATGCACGATGCCATTACTGCCCTGCAAGCAGGCCAGTTTGGGGAGGGTACCAGCAGAGGTCCCGCTAGAGCAGGCGACGACGACACTGCACCGTGATTCGCTCAGGTTGTATCTTTCCTCTTTCCGCTTTATCGTCATATCTCTGATTTGTTGCACTGAGGACAGTGCTTTGTTTAGCTTGGGGAGGGGGGAAATACAAACCTGAGTTTTAAGATATTTCTTTTTCTTTTTCTTTTTCTTTTCTCTTTCTTTTTCATTTTTCATGCTCGCATTTTGAGGAAGATTTTGGGGAAATGTTAAATTCAAGGGCACATGTGCACTTTTGACGAATGAATTGTGAAAAATTGTGCTTGATAACTTTATGAGACTTGTGTTAGGAAAGAGATTTTTGTTCTGTAGTGACTAGTTCCATGAGTAAAGTAGGCACTAATTGGAAAAAGTAGCAAACCGAAAGTCTGATTGAGGACGAAGAGTAATTTCTCGGTTGTGGTACCCATGTGAGTATGGTTTGGGAAATGTGGAAAGTCATAGCCTGAAATGTCTTAAAAAACCAAAACCAACGGGCATTTCAAGGATGCTGTCAGGCAGGACGAGTGCACCCTTTATTTTCTTTCATCCGACTGGCTGATCCTTGAATGTCCAGATTTTCTAAAAGGGGGTTTGGAGTCGCGATCAGATAGGACGTATGCACCTTTATTTTTCCTATCCGTCTGATTCGGGCTTCACTTTCTCTAAAAAAAAAAAAAAAAAAAAAAACAAAAAAAAAAAAAAAAATAATCAAAAAAATCAAATAAATAGTCTTTCTTTCTAATAAGCATTTCATGGTCTATGGATTTGATTGGTTGAGAAAGTTACTCACTGTGGGGTCAACATAACCAAGATACCGACTTTGTAGTTCGATCGAAAGACCTAGGGTCCGAAAAAGTACGATGGTCCTACTTGCAATTCAGGTTGCGTTTCATGGAACAAGAGTCGCTCGTCTTGATTTTCTGTGCCCTAGCACGAGTTTTGTGAAATTGTCATGCGCACTTATTTACAATTCAAAGTTCAAACTTGCCCATGTGTTCTCAGTTTAGCGACTTCCCAAAGTTTTTCTTTGCATTTAGGTCACTCAGGGATTTAAGTCTAGGTACGGTTTGTTCCTTAGGTTCTAGGTTTTGCTTGAGGACAAGCAAGACTTTGAGTTTGGGGAGATTTGATGCACCGCATTCATATTTGCATTTTACCAGACTTGTACCTTGTTTTCGACCTAAAATCCCGAGTTTCATTGCATTTTAGTGTTAGAATTCTTAGATTCCAGTTACTTGTTCAATTCTGTCCATGTTTCAGGTAAATTGGGCTTTTGGAGCCACTTGGACGCGATTTGAAGCCCTGGAGAGCAAGTCTGCACTGGAACTCACTTCCTGCGGGCCGCAAGACTAACTTCTTGCGGGCCGCAAGACCCGCGGCAGCGCTGTTTCTGTTTCTGCCGCCTTTTTGGCTATTTAAACCATCCTTTTGGACGGTTTTTGGCATCTTACTTTCTGTCTCTTTCACCCTAGCCGCCAGGGACCAGAAGAGAAGGCGTGTTTGGGAGTCAATCTTCACCATCTTTCGAGGAGATTTCGAGAGGACTTCGAGGAGACGTTGAAGATTGAAGCCACGCGAGTTCTTCTTCGGTTCTTTAGTATCATGAACTTCTTCTTTGTTTTGTTTTCTTTGTTTTCCCTCGCCATGAGCGAGTAGTCTTTTAGTTCTTAGGGTAGATGATGAAGTTTGTGTTAATGGATTGACTTCTTATTGTGAGACTTACGTTATTTTCATGTTACTTGTGATTTTCATGATTATGTGTGTTTGACTTGACTTGTTGATGTGATAGACCTGTAGATTGCGAGCAAAATCTAGTTGGTTAATAGAATATCATGCTTGTTGTATGGTAAACCTGTAGATTAGGCACAAGGTTTAGTTGGTCAATAGAGTATCATATTTGCAAGAATTGTTATTTACACTGTTTGGATTGATAACTTGTTGTCCAAGAGTAACCGAACGGTAAAATTGCGGTTCTTACGAAAGTGGAACCGAATCCTAGATATAAAAGTAACTTGAACGTAGATTTAGAAATAGATCCACGAATTTCTGTTGAACCGGTATTGTTAGAAGAACCAAAATACGAAAGTTGAGGACTTGTACTGTTGCTGGTTTGATTCAGAATTGATAACGTGAGTCGAACATTGAACCAGAACCAGAACTGCTCTCTGTCAGATTTCCTGCGGACCGCAAGAGATATCCTGCGGCCCGCAAGGATCTGCAGAAAGTGTAAGACAGAGATTACAAAACTGTTCGTAATTCACAGGAGTTATTCTGTGGGTAACAGGTAGTTTTGGAATCTCTAACCAACCCCTGCGACCCGCAAGAGACCTTCCTGCGGGCCGCAAGAAGTTAATCCAGAGACCAAACAGATTCAGAAAACCCTGAGGACGCCTTTTTAATTAGCTGTTTTCTAGTATTTACTTGTTGTTTACTGTTTGCATCTGTTACTGTTTAAACCAACCTTTTAAAAACCCCCACTTTATTTAGGATTTGAATTGCGATTGAAGTCTGGTTTAGAATTAATTCCCGTCCTTGTGGTTCGACCTCGACTGTACTACACGAGATCGTACGCTTGCGATCGAGTGTTTTGCTTCGAGTTACAAATTTAAAAGCCTATACGTTTTAGGACATCAAGCTTTTTGGCGCCGTTGCCGGGGACGGCGACATTAGTTCTAAACCTTACTTTATTTTCTTTTCAAATTCTGATTTTTCTTTTTCTTTTTTCTCTTTTTCTGTTTCAGGTGACAGGCACTGGCACAATACCCTCCCTTTGGTGACTATTTTCTCAGAAGCGGACGCAGGAGCCCGAAATTCCATCCGCTGCCAGCGAGGGTCAGCCCAGACTCATCTGACTCAGAAACCACATCGTCATCTGACATGGGTGACAACGTCTTGGAGCGGGAGCAGCTCAGGCTGCAAGCCGCAGAAGCAGAAATGCAGAGGCAAGCTGCTGAAGCAGCTCGGCGAGAGCTTGAAGAGGAAGTCCGCCAACTCCGGCGAGAGGCAGAAGCCGAGCGGCAGCGAAGACAAGCAGAGCCGCAGACACTCCGAGACTACCACAGTCCCAGAGTCGACGACTCAGAAGGTCCCATCGTTCTGCCGGAGTTGCAAGGAGACCCTCCCAACTTTGGTTCGGGTGCAGTTACACTCGTCCAGCAGAACTGCTTCCACGGGCTGGAGTCCGAGAATCCTCATGACCATCTGAACAGCTTCTACCAAGCCTGCCGGACCGTTAAGCACCTCGCTACGATGCCAGACTACGTCAAGCTAGCCTTGTTCCCTTTCTCTCTTCAGGACAAAGCGAAATTCTGGTTCAACTCTCTCCCTAAAGGCTCAATTGGTACCTGGGCCGAAATGTCTGCTCAATTTTTACAGAAATTTTACCCTGTTAGGAGAACTGCCAAGGTTCGGGCTGAAATTTCCTCATTTAAACAAGGGTATGATGAGTCTCTAAGCGAGGCATGGGATAGGTTTAACCGGTTATGTCTGTCCTGCCCTCACCATAATTTCTCTGATTGGATGCTTGTTGATGCTATTTATGAGGGACTGACTGCGCAGAGTCGCGCTTTAGTTGATTATAGTGCAGGTGGATCGATAGCAGATTTGCGACCGCGTGCAATCCTGGAGCTTATTGAGAAGGCGGCCCACCAGCAGCAGTGGTCCAACCGGGAGTCCAGCAGGGAGACCAGCAGAGGATCGAAAGGGCGGTACGAGGTGGATCAACTTGCCCTCATACAAGCCAAGCTAGAAGCCCTGCAGCTTCGGATGGACAAGCAGACAGACCAGCAGAAGGCGTCTGCCAAGGCGGTACAGGTTGAACCTTGCACGCTTTGCGGGGAGGACTCTCATGATTATGACCACTGCCCGCTGCGTCAACCTGAGGGGGAGGAAGAGCACGTGCATTCTCTCAACAACGAGCCCTCCTTCTTCCCCAGACCTCCGTTCTCGCGATCATACTCCAATGACCCAGCAGACCGCCAAAGCTGGAGAGAGAAACCAGACCGTCCCAGCTTCGGTACCAACAATTACAACCCTCCTCAGAAATTCCAAAGCCAAGGGCAAGGAAGTGGAAACCGAAACTTCTACAACAATACTCACTTCCAAAACCAGAACAGAAACGCTCAGCCGAACAATACCTACCGTCAACCGTATGTGCCTCCCCACCAAGTGCCCAAGCCTGCCGAACCTGCTGTGCCCGCCGTGGTCGACAACTTCATGCAAGAGCAGGGTAAGATGAACTAGATGATATTCGAGCAGATGCAGGCTCTTAATGAGAAACTAGCAAGGATGTCGGGAGGAGGTATAGGCGTAGCGTCGAGTCCCGGGACCACAGCCTCACTGCCAAGTCAGCCAGTGAACCCTAATGGCGAAGTGAAGGCCATTCACACACTTAGGAGTGGCACGCAGTACGCTGATCCGCCCATGCCGGAAGAGGAGGACCAGGCTGTTACAAAACCAGCAGCCGCTAAATCCCAGCCAGAACCAGCGAAAACCCATCCTGTCGCCGATTTCTGCGGCCCGCAGGACCCCTCTTGCGGCCCGCAGGATTTCCCCAGTGGCCAGTCAATTCTTCAGCAGGCGCAAACAGACCCTCTGCCGCCTAATCCCGACCTCTCAGTTTCCTCTCAAGGACTGCAGAAGGTGGTAACTGAGGGGCAAGCGAATCAGAACTCTATACCTGCCGAGTCAGTCTTGCCAGCGAAGGACAAGGGTAAAGCGACAACGGCCCCGCCGCCATACCAACCGCAGGTTCCATTCCCACAAAGGCTCGCTAAGAACCGTTTAGATGAGCAATTCTCTAAATTTATGGAGGTCCTCAAGCAACTGACTATCTCCATACCCTTCACCGATGCGCTCGCACAAATGCCGTCTTACGCAAAATTCTTGAAGGACATCTTGTCCAACAAGCGGAGCTTAAAGGACTGTAGGAGCGTGCAACTCAATCATGAATGCAGCGCGGTGGTGAGTCGGGAGCTTCCACCCAAGCTTGGAGATCCGGGAAAGTTCACCATCCCTTGCACCATCGGGAAGGCAACCATCAGAAGGGCGTTATGCGACTTGGGCGCCAGTGTGAGCCTCATGCCTCACACTGTTTTTCAAAGGATCGGGGTAGGTGAGCTCAGACCCACCCGCATGACCCTGCAGTTAGCAGACGCCTCCACTCGCTTACCGCTGGGGATAGTTGAGGATGTACCGGTACAGGTAGGCAAGTTCTTTGTGCCTGGTGATTTTGTAGTGATGGATATGGAGGAGGATAAGGATGTACCGATCATCCTTGGTCGACCTTTTCTGCGGACAGCCAGGACTGTTTTCGATACGTACGAGGGTACCCTCACCATGAACATTGGCGGCGAGAAGGTACAATTCCAGGTTGCACAAGCAATGAAATATCCCGATTTTTCGGAGGATTGCAACCGGTTGGATATCATTGATGAGCTCGTTTGGGAGGCGCAGGAGGATCAGCTGGAAGAGCATCAGATCGCACTCGGGTATCATCTTGACTTTCTTTCCTCCTTGCAAAATGAATTAGGTTCTTTTGATGAGGTGTCTGAGGAGGATGAAGGTCTGCTGGGGGGTACTGCCTGCAGCCTGCAGGGCATGCCCCGCGATCCCGTAGATGATGAGGAACCGCTACTCACCAGGGTCAAACCGGTTCTCTCGCTCTCCCAGTCTGCTGGTGACAGTTCTTGCGGCCCGCAAGACCATTCTTGCGGCCCGCAGGACGACGGACCAGAGGCGAAAATCGACAAGTCGCCGCCATTAGACGCGCCAAGTAAGGTAGACCTGAAACCATTGCCCGACAGCCTCAGGTATGAGTTTCTTGACTCCGACAAAACTTTTCCAGTTATTGTTGGCGCTCAATTGAGTTTTGATGAGACTTCGAAGCTTTTGGAAAAGTTGCGCATTCACAGGGGTGCCTTAGGGTATTCGATTAAAGACATTAAGGGACTCAGTCCTGCCATATGTGCCCATCAGATACATCTCGAGGACGACCACAAACCTTCCGTGCAGCATCAGAGGAGGCTTAACCCCGTGCTTCAAGAGGTAGTGAAAAAGGAGATTCTTAAATTACTTGACGCTAACATCATTTTTCCTATTTCAGATAGCAAGTGGGTGAGCCCAGTGCACGTGGTCCCGAAAAAGGGAGGGCACACCGTTGTCATCAATGACAGAGGCGAGAAGGTCCAGATGCGGCCCACCACTGGATGGAGGATGTGCATTGATTACCGCAAGCTGAATGCTGCGACCCGCAAGGATCACTTCCCGCTGCCTTTCGTGGACCAGATGTTGGAGCGTCTCGCCAAACATTCCCACTTCTGCTACCTTGACGGGTACTCAGGCTTCTTTCAGGTACCCATCCTCCCTCAGGACATGGAAAAGACAACATTCACTTGTCCTTATGGTACCTTCGCCTACCGAAGAATGCCGTTCGGTTTGTGCAATGCGCCTGCTACATTCCAGAGGGCGATGATGGCCATTTTCTCTCCTTACATTGAGAAAGAAGTCGAGATTTTTATGGATGATTTTTCTGTTGTTGGAACTTCTTTCGATGAATGTTTGGCAAATTTGTGTAAGATCCTACAGAGGTGCGAGGAAACCAATCTGGTCCTCAATTGGGAGAAGTGCCATTTCATGGTACAAGAGGGCATTGTGCTCGGTCACAGAGTCACGAGCAAGGGCATCGAGGTGGACAAAGCAAAGATTGAGGTGATTGAACAGATGTGCACGCCCACCACAGTCAAAGACGTGCGCAGCTTTCTCGGACACTGCGGATTCTACCGTCGATTCATCAAGGACTTCGCTCAGATCACCAAACCCCTGACCAACCTGCTGGTAAAAGACTCTGATTTTGTTTTTACTGACGAGTGTGTTCAGTCTTTTCTCAGGTTAAAGGAAGCCCTCGTCTCCGCCCCGATCTTGCAGCCTCCAGACTGGTCTCAATCTTTTGAGATCATGTGCGACGCCAGTGACTATGCCGTAGGCGCGGTTTTGGGGCAACGCAAGGACAACAAACCCGTAGCCATCTGCTACGCCAGCAAGGTCCTCGACTCCGCGCAGGTTAATTACACCACAACTGAGAAAGAGCTACTAGCCGTGGTGTTTGCGCTGGAGAAGTTCCGCTCTTACCTGGTCGGCTCTCAGATAATCGTCTACACCGACCATGCAGCACTCAGGTATCTTCTTTCCAAAAAGGATGCGAAACCACGTCTTATTCGTTGGATTCTTCTTCTGCAGGAATTTGACATTGAGATTCGGGACAAGAAAGGATCGGAAAACTCAGTCGCAGATCACTTGTCCCGCTTGCATTGGGAAGGGGAGGAGCAGAGCAACATTCCGATTGACGACTCAATTCCAGGGGAACAGCTCTACGTCCTGGGAACAAGCACAAACAGCCAACCACAGCCCATATCCGAGCAAATCAACAACCTGCCGAAATCCTGCGAGACGCAGAGCCGTTTCTTGCGGGACGCAGGAGGCACTCAGCAGTTTCCATGGTACGCAGACTTCGCCAACTTCCTCGTAGCAGGCCTCTTGCCTGCTGAGATGACCTCTCAGCAGAGGAAGAAGTTCAGGGCTGACGTCAAGTTCTACCTTTGGGAGGAGCCTTTTCTCTTCAAGGTAGGTATTGATGGTATCTATCGTCGATGCGTGCCGCAGGAGGAGGTACACTCTATACTCTCTCATTGTCATTCTTCTGCTTATGGAGGCCACGCCTCCTCATCTAAAACTGCTGCCAAGGTTTTGCAAGCAGGTTTCTTTTGGCCAACGATCTTCAAAGATGCACATGCCCTCGTGCAATCATGCGACCAGTGCCAGCGGACGGGTAACATCTCAAGGCGTAGCGAGATGCCACAGCAGCCCATCTTGGAGGTCGAGATTTTTGACGTTTGGGGTATCGACTTCATGGGGCCATTCCCTTCCTCAAAGGGATTTGAGTACATTCTCGTGGCAGTGGACTATGTGTCTAAATGGGTGGAGGCGCTCGCTTGTGCAAAGGCGGATGCGAATTCAGTTAAGCGCCTCTTCAATGATGTGATCTTCCCTCGTTTTGGAGTGCCCCGTGCCGTGATCAGTGACGGCGGCAAGCACTTCATCAACCGTCAGTTTGAGCAGCTTTTGAGCAGACACGGGGTGACTCACAAGGTCTCCACCTCCTACCATCCTCAGACTAACGGCCAAGTAGAAGTCTCTAACCGGGAAATAAAAATCATTCTTGAGAAAACCGTGGCGAGATCACGAAAAGACTGGGCTTTCAAGCTCAACGACGCACTTTGGGCGTACCGCACGGCTTTCAAGACCCCGATCGGCATGAGCCCATTCAAGCTGGTTTATGGCAAACCTTGCCATTTGCCGGTCGAGATCGAGCATAAAGCGTTTTGGGCCACGCGCACCATCAACATGGACCTGCAAGCAGCAGGCGAGAAGCGCATCCTTGACTTGCATGAGTTGGAGGAAACAAGGCTTCACGCCTACGATAATGCCCGGATGTACAAAGAGCGCACTAAAAGAGTGCATGACAACCGCATCACGCGTCGCGACTTCAAGGAAGGGGACCTCGTCCTTCTCTTTAACTCGCGCTTGAGACTCTTTCCGGGTAAGCTCAAATCCAGATGGTCGGGACCTTTTATCATCAAGAAGGTTTACCCATTCGGCGCAGTAGACATTGCTGGCAAGGATGGCGTAGCATTTAAGGTGAATGGTCAACGCCTCAAAGTGTACGTAGCCGATCAGCAGAAGGAGGAACGCCTATCCCTGCACCTGTCCGACCCCCCACCAGCAGATACGTAGATGCATTATGGTCAAGCTCGGGACCTAAAACAAGCGCTCCTTGGGAGGCAACCCAAGACTTTTGGTTTTCTTTTCTTCTTTTTTTCCTTTTTCCTTATTTTAGTTCTTTCACATTGTTTTGCATTTTTAATTTTTTTTATTTTTTTTATTTTTCATATTGCATAAGGTGTTCTTAGTTGTGTATGTGCAGCGTCGCAGAGCATTTCAAGATGAAACGGTAGTAATTGGGGTTCAAATCTAAGGCGAAATAATCTTCAGAAAAAAATCTTGCGGCCGCAGGAATTACGCCTTGCGCCCGCAAGAGTTTCCAGTTCGGCACGGACTCCAATGTAAACTGGTGGTTTGGAATTAAGGTAAGTGGGGCCGGTTTTATTTTTTCTTTTATTTCTTTCCTTCTTCTCTTTTCTTTCCTTCTTTCTTTTCTTCCCTTTCTTTTCTTTTCTTCTTTTTTTTTCCTTTTCTTCCCTTTCCTCCTTCTTTCTTCTTCCTTTTCTTTTTCCTCTCCCTGCCGCCCCCTTCCAGCCAACCACGCCGGACCTCCAGCGCGCGCCCCCCGTCGGACCACCAGCGCGCCGGCCGCCTGCCAGCGCACCAACCACCGGCCTGCCAACGCACCACCGCACGGGCGCCATCTCTGCCGGTGCAGCCAGCCGATCCCCCGCGCCAGAACCTCGCCGGAACCCTCCTCCGTCGAGCCCCCCTTCCTCTCCCGCGCCGGAGCAGCCGCCGCGCCAGCAGCCGTGTCGGCCAGCCCTCCGCCGCGCCCACAACCAGGCCAGCCAGCCCTCCGCCGCGCCCGCAACTAGGCCTGCCAGAACTCCGCCGCGCCAGAAGCCGGGCCTGCCAGCCCTCCGCCGCGCCAGAAGCCAGAGCCACCGCCGCGCCAGCAGCCGGGCCTGCCAGCCCCTCCGCCGAGCCACCTCGCCGGGCCAACCGACCGTCGGCCTTGCTACGCGCCACGTCAAACGCCGCCGACACCTCTGCTCGCACCAAACCAAGTCCCACTGCGCAGATCTGATCAAAAACAGGACAAAACCTCCAGGTTTGGACTTCCCGCGCTATTCAAATTTAAATCTGACAGTTGGTGGAATTTCAAACCGGACTTGGACTCGCGCCACGTCGCAACTCCTGTGACTTATATTCTGCCGACCCTCGCGCCCGCAAGAATTGCCCCTTGCGCCCGCCAGGATTGACCCCTGCGCCGGCAGAACCTCTCTCTCTGCCAGAAACTTCTCCATGTCGCCCGCAAAACGAGCTGTCGGGAAACCAGAGGCATCTCGTCGCGCAGCAGGCCCGGCACCATCCGCGGAGGACCTGCGGATTGCACGTAAACGCGAGCTCCTCGACGGTAAAACTGTTATCTCTACATCTATTGTCGATTTTGAGTTTCTTGAGGAGATCGGTATTCTTGACGATTTCACTCGTCTCACTGAGCGGGTGGGATTCTCCCGTGCCTTTTGGGAGATTCCGTCTCAGTATCCTGCCTATCTCGAGCCGACATTGGATTTTCTAGCTTCGCTAGACCTCGAGGAGCACCCTGACGAGTCATACTCCATCTCTTTTCGCCTCCGGGGCATTACTTACCGCATGACCCTGGCCGACCTTGCCCATCTGTTTCATCTTAGACCTCACCAGACCGACTACTTGGGATACATCCCGGCGGATCGGGTTGATGATGAGCACCCCGTCTCTCAGTCCCGTCTTCGTGCCGCATTCTGGTACCGTATCAGTGGCCAGGAGCTTCCTCTGACAGGCCCGGACCCCCGGGTCAATGCCATCACACATCCCGCCCTCCGCTTCATATGCCGAGCTCTTGCTTCCTCGCTTTGTGCCCGCGGAGAGTCCTCGCTCCGACCTCGCCACGAGGAGCTCCAGCTCCTCGCTACCATGCTCCGACCGGATATCCATTTGCAGCGACCCCATCTGATTCTGACCATGGTCCGGTACTGGCTTTCCATCATTAGCGCGAAGAAGTCGACGGGTGTTGTAGCCATGGGGTCCTATGTTACCCGTATCGCTTCTCATCTCGGGGTAGATATCACCATGACCTGTGGCGAGGTTAGTTACCACCACAAGTGCACCACGGTAAAGACTCTTGATCGGGAGCAATTTCGGACGTGGGGCTGGATTTACTATGCTGAAGAGACCGCGGCTGAGCCCGCTACCTGGAGGTGGACTTCTCGCGATGGTGAGTTTACCCTGCCCTTGCAGTACCCGCCGATCGATTTCGACCTGGAGTATACATGGCGTTTGCAGGATCCACCAGCACAGCCACACCAGCACAGTCCCGATGCACCGACAGACGACATCCATATGGAGGACGCAGCAGATGAGCCTGCAGCCGCAGGGTCAGCAGGCTGGGATGGCTGGTCAGCAGGAGCCGGTGACTGGTCAGCAGGAGCAGCAGGGCAGTCAGCAGGATCCACCGGATGGGACAGCTGGCCAGCGGGACATGGAGACACATCAGCAGGAGGTGGTGACACATCGGCAGGAGGAGCCGGACAGCCCGCTGGATCATCTTCGTACCCGCAGTTTCCACAGTATATGCTTGATCAGTGGACGCAGATGTGCACCCGAGTGCAGGAGGTGCATGCGATGCATTCTGACACCCTGACATTGCTTCGCCACATGCAGTTGGTCCAGACTGGACAGTCTCGACGTCTCGAGGACCTACAGACGGGCCGCGCTCGCGACAGCACTCGGATCTCAGAGATTTATGAGCGGCAGGATCGTATCATGCTGGAGCAGCGACGATTCCGCCAGCGGCAGGATCAGATGCACGATGCCATTACTGCCCTGCAAGCAGGCCAGTTTGGGGAGGGTACCAGCAGAGGTCCCGCTAGAGCAGGCGACGACGACACTGCACCGTGATTCGCTCAGGTTGTATCTTTCCTCTTTCCGCTTTATCGTCATATCTCTGATTTGTTGCACTGAGGACAGTGCTTTGTTTAGCTTGGGGAGGGGGGAAATACAAACCTGAGTTTTAGGATATTTCTTTTTCTTTTTCTTTTTCTTTTCTCTTTCTTTTTCATTTTTCATGCTCGCATTTTGAGGAAGATTTTGGGGAAATGTTAAATTCAAGGGCACATGTGCACTTTTGACGAATGAATTGTGAAAAATTGTGCTTGATAACTTTATGAGACTTGTGTTAGGAAAGAGATTTTTGTTCTGTAGTGACTAGTTCCATGAGTAAAGTAGGCACTAATTGGAAAAAGTAGCAAACCGAAAGTCTGATTGAGGACGAAGAGTAATTTCTCGGTTGTGGTACCCATGTGAGTATGGTTTGGGAAATGTGGAAAGTCATAGCCTGAAATGTCTTAAAAAACCAAAACCAACGGGCATTTCAAGGATGCTGTCAGGCAGGACGAGTGCACCCTTTATTTTCTTTCATCCGACTGGCTGATCCTTGAATGTCCAGATTTTCTAAAAGGGGGTTTGGAGTCGCGATCAGATAGGACGTATGCACCTTTATTTTTCCTATCCGTCTGATTCGGGCTTCACTTTCTCTAAAAAAAAAAAAAAAAAAAAAAAAACAAAAAAAAAAAAAAAAAATAATCAAAAAAATCAAATAAATAGTCTTTCTTTCTAATAAGCATTTCATGGTCTATGGATTTGATTGGTTGAGAAAGTTACTCACTGTGGGGTCAACATAACCAAGATACCGACTTTGTAGTTCGATCGAAAGACCTAGGGTCCGAAAAAGTACGATGGTCCTACTTGCAATTCAGGTTGCGTTTCATGGAACAAGAGTCGCTCGTCTTGATTTTCTGTGCCCTAGCACGAGTTTTGTGAAATTGTCATGCGCACTTATTTACAATTCAAAGTTCAAACTTGCCCATGTGTTCTCAGTTTAGCGACTTCCCAAAGTTTTTCTTTGCATTTAGGTCACTCAGGGATTTAAGTCTAGGTACGGTTTGTTCCTTAGGTTCTAGGTTTTGCTTGAGGACAAGCAAGACTTTGAGTTTGGGGAGATTTGATGCACCGCATTCATATTTGCATTTTACCAGACTTGTACCTTGTTTTCGACCTAAAATCCCGAGTTTCATTGCATTTTAGTGTTAGAATTCTTAGATTCCAGTTACTTGTTCAATTCTGTCCATGTTTCAGGTAAATTGGGCTTTTGGAGCCACTTGGACGCGATTTGAAGCCCTGGAGAGCAAGTCTGCACTGGAACTCACTTCCTGCGGGCCGCAAGACTAACTTCTTGCGGGCCGCAAGACCCGCGGCAGCGCTGTTTCTGTTTCTGCCGCCTTTTTGGCTATTTAAACCATCCTTTTGGACGGTTTTTGGCATCTTACTTTCTGTCTCTTTCACCCTAGCCGCCAGGGACCAGAAGAGAAGGCGTGTTTGGGAGTCAATCTTCACCATCTTTCGAGGAGATTTCGAGAGGACTTCGAGGAGACGTTGAAGATTGAAGCCACGCGAGTTCTTCTTCGGTTCTTTAGTATCATGAACTTCTTCTTTGTTTTGTTTTCTTTGTTTTCCCTCGCCATGAGCGAGTAGTCTTTTAGTTCTTAGGGTAGATGATGAAGTTTGTGTTAATGGATTGACTTCTTATTGTGAGACTTACGTTATTTTCATGTTACTTGTGATTTTCATGATTATGTGTGTTTGACTTGACTTGTTGATGTGATAGACCTGTAGATTGCGAGCAAAATCTAGTTGGTTAATAGAATATCATGCTTGTTGTATGGTAAACCTGTAGATTAGGCACAAGGTTTAGTTGGTCAATAGAGTATCATATTTGCAAGAATTGTTATTTACACTGTTTGGATTGATAACTTGTTGTCCAAGAGTAACCGAACGGTAAAATTGCGGTTCTTACGAAAGTGGAACCGAATCCTAGATATAAAAGTAACTTGAACGTAGATTTAGAAATAGATCCACGAATTTCTGTTGAACCGGTATTGTTAGAAGAACCAAAATACGAAAGTTGAGGACTTGTACTGTTGCTGGTTTGATTCAGAATTGATAACGTGAGTCGAACATTGAACCAGAACCAGAACTGCTCTCTGTCAGATTTCCTGCGGACCGCAAGAGATATCCTGCGGCCCGCAAGGATCTGCAGAAAGTGTAAGACAGAGATTACAAAACTGTTCGTAATTCACAGGAGTTATTCTGTGGGTAACAGGTAGTTTTGGAATCTCTAACCAACCCCTGCGACCCGCAAGAGACCTTCCTGCGGGCCGCAAGAAGTTAATCCAGAGACCAAACAGATTCAGAAAACCCTGAGGACGCCTTTTTAATTAGCTGTTTTCTAGTATTTACTTGTTGTTTACTGTTTGCATCTGTTACTGTTTAAACCAACCTTTTAAAAACCCCCACTTTATTTAGGATTTGAATTGCGATTGAAGTCTGGTTTAGAATTAATTCCCGTCCTTGTGGTTCGACCTCGACTGTACTACACGAGATCGTACGCTTGCGATCGAGTGTTTTGCTTCGAGTTACAAATTTAAAAGCCTATACGTTTTAGGACATCAAGCTTTTTGGCGCCGTTGCCGGGGACGGCGACATTAGTTCTAAACCTTACTTTATTTTCTTTTCAAATTCTGATTTTTCTTTTTCTTTTTTCTCTTTTTCTGTTTCAGGTGACAGGCACTGGCACAATACCCTCCCTTTGGTGACTATTTTCTCAGAAGCGGACGCAGGAGCCCGAAATTCCATCCGCTGCCAGCGAGGGTCAGCCCAGACTCATCTGACTCAGAAACCACATCGTCATCTGACATGGGTGACAACGTCTTGGAGCGGGAGCAGCTCAGGCTGCAAGCCGCAGAAGCAGAAATGCAGAGGCAAGCTGCTGAAGCAGCTCGGCGAGAGCTTGAAGAGGAAGTCCGCCAACTCCGGCGAGAGGCAGAAGCCGAGCGGCAGCGAAGACAAGCAGAGCCGCAGACACTCCGAGACTACCACAGTCCCAGAGTCGACGACTCAGAAGGTCCCATCGTTCTGCCGGAGTTGCAAGGAGACCCTCCCAACTTTGGTTCGGGTGCAGTTACACTCGTCCAGCAGAACTGCTTCCACGGGCTGGAGTCCGAGAATCCTCATGACCATCTGAACAGCTTCTACCAAGCCTGCCGGACCGTTAAGCACCTCGCTACGATGCCAGACTACGTCAAGCTAGCCTTGTTCCCTTTCTCTCTTCAGGACAAAGCGAAATTCTGGTTCAACTCTCTCCCTAAAGGCTCAATTGGTACCTGGGCCGAAATGTCTGCTCAATTTTTACAGAAATTTTACCCTGTTAGGAGAACTGCCAAGGTTCGGGCTGAAATTTCCTCATTTAAACAAGGGTATGATGAGTCTCTAAGCGAGGCATGGGATAGGTTTAACCGGTTATGTCTGTCCTGCCCTCACCATAATTTCTCTGATTGGATGCTTGTTGATGCTATTTATGAGGGACTGACTGCGCAGAGTCGCGCTTTAGTTGATTATAGTGCAGGTGGATCGATAGCAGATTTGCGACCGCGTGCAATCCTGGAGCTTATTGAGAAGGCGGCCCACCAGCAGCAGTGGTCCAACCGGGAGTCCAGCAGGGAGACCAGCAGAGGATCGAAAGGGCGGTACGAGGTGGATCAACTTGCCCTCATACAAGCCAAGCTAGAAGCCCTGCAGCTTCGGATGGACAAGCAGACAGACCAGCAGAAGGCGTCTGCCAAGGCGGTACAGGTTGAACCTTGCACGCTTTGCGGGGAGGACTCTCATGATTATGACCACTGCCCGCTGCGTCAACCTGAGGGGGAGGAAGAGCACGTGCATTCTCTCAACAACGAGCCCTCCTTCTTCCCCAGACCTCCGTTCTCGCGATCATACTCCAATGACCCAGCAGACCGCCAAAGCTGGAGAGAGAAACCAGACCGTCCCAGCTTCGGTACCAACAATTACAACCCTCCTCAGAAATTCCAAAGCCAAGGGCAAGGAAGTGGAAACCGAAACTTCTACAACAATACTCACTTCCAAAACCAGAACAGAAACGCTCAGCCGAACAATACCTACCGTCAACCGTATGTGCCTCCCCACCAAGTGCCCAAGCCTGCCGAACCTGCTGTGCCCGCCGTGGTCGACAACTTCATGCAAGAGCAGGGTAAGATGAACTAGATGATATTCGAGCAGATGCAGGCTCTTAATGAGAAACTAGCAAGGATGTCGGGAGGAGGT
The DNA here is from genome assembly GCA_030179965.1 of Cyperus esculentus. Taxonomy (NCBI): domain Eukaryota; kingdom Viridiplantae; phylum Streptophyta; class Magnoliopsida; order Poales; family Cyperaceae; genus Cyperus; species Cyperus esculentus. Next base: position 2,737,738 of record JASGLE010000047.1, on the reverse strand, counting down.
ATAGGCGTAGCGTCGAGTCCCGGGACCACAGCCTCACTGCCAAGTCAGCCAGTGAACCCTAATGGCAAAGTGAAGGCCATTCACACACTTAGGAGTGGCACGCAGTACGCTGATCCGCCCATGCCGGAAGAGGAGGACCAGGCTGTTACAAAACCAGCAGCCGCTAAATCCCAGCCAGAACCAGCGAAAACCCATCCTGTCGCCGATTTCTGCGGCCCGCAGGACCCCTCTTGCGGCCCGCAGGATTTCCCCAGTGGCCAGTCAATTCTTCAGCAGGCGCAAACAGACCCTCTGCCGCCTAATCCCGACCTCTCAGTTTCCTCTCAAGGACTGCAGAAGGTGGTAACTGAGGGGCAAGCGAATCAGAACTCTATACCTGCCGAGTCAGTCTTGCCAGCGAAGGACAAGGGTAAAGCGACAACGGCCCCGCCGCCATACCAACCGCAGGTTCCATTCCCACAAAGGCTCGCTAAGAACCGTTTAGATGAGCAATTCTCTAAATTTATGGAGGTCCTCAAGCAACTGACTATCTCCATACCCTTCACCGATGCGCTCGCACAAATGCCGTCTTACGCAAAATTCTTGAAGGACATCTTGTCCAACAAGCGGAGCTTAAAGGACTGTAGGAGCGTGCAACTCAATCATGAATGCAGCGCGGTGGTGAGTCGGGAGCTTCCACCCAAGCTTGGAGATCCGGGAAAGTTCACCATCCCTTGCACCATCGGGAAGGCAACCATCAGAAGGGCGTTATGCGACTTGGGCGCCAGTGTGAGCCTCATGCCTCACACTGTTTTTCAAAGGATCGGGGTAGGTGAGCTCAGACCCACCCGCATGACCCTGCAGTTAGCAGACGCCTCCACTCGCTTACCGCTGGGGATAGTTGAGGATGTACCGGTACAGGTAGGCAAGTTCTTTGTGCCTGGTGATTTTGTAGTGATGGATATGGAGGAGGATAAGGATGTACCGATCATCCTTGGTCGACCTTTTCTGCGGACAGCCAGGACTGTTTTCGATACGTACGAGGGTACCCTCACCATGAACATTGGCGGCGAGAAGGTACAATTCCAGGTTGCACAAGCAATGAAATATCCCGATTTTTCGGAGGATTGCAACCGGTTGGATATCATTGATGAGCTCGTTTGGGAGGCGCAGGAGGATCAGCTGGAAGAGCATCAGATCGCACTCGGGTATCATCTTGACTTTCTTTCCTCCTTGCAAAATGAATTAGGTTCTTTTGATGAGGTGTCTGAGGAGGATGAAGGTCTGCTGGGGGGTACTGCCTGCAGCCTGCAGGGCATGCCCCGCGATCCCGTAGATGATGAGGAACCGCTACTCACCAGGGTCAAACCGGTTCTCTCGCTCTCCCAGTCTGCTGGTGACAGTTCTTGCGGCCCGCAAGACCATTCTTGCGGCCCGCAGGACGACGGACCAGAGGCGAAAATCGACAAGTCGCCGCCATTAGACGCGCCAAGTAAGGTAGACCTGAAACCATTGCCCGACAGCCTCAGGTATGAGTTTCTTGACTCCGACAAAACTTTTCCAGTTATTGTTGGCGCTCAATTGAGTTTTGATGAGACTTCGAAGCTTTTGGAAAAGTTGCGCATTCACAGGGGTGCCTTAGGGTATTCGATTAAAGACATTAAGGGACTCAGTCCTGCCATATGTGCCCATCAGATACATCTCGAGGACGACCACAAACCTTCCGTGCAGCATCAGAGGAGGCTTAACCCCGTGCTTCAAGAGGTAGTGAAAAAGGAGATTCTTAAATTACTTGACGCTAACATCATTTTTCCTATTTCAGATAGCAAGTGGGTGAGCCCAGTGCACGTGGTCCCGAAAAAGGGAGGGCACACCGTTGTCATCAATGACAGAGGCGAGAAGGTCCAGATGCGGCCCACCACTGGATGGAGGATGTGCATTGATTACCGCAAGCTGAATGCTGCGACCCGCAAGGATCACTTCCCGCTGCCTTTCGTGGACCAGATGTTGGAGCGTCTCGCCAAACATTCCCACTTCTGCTACCTTGACGGGTACTCAGGCTTCTTTCAGGTACCCATCCTCCCTCAGGACATGGAAAAGACAACATTCACTTGTCCTTATGGTACCTTCGCCTACCGAAGAATGCCGTTCGGTTTGTGCAATGCGCCTGCTACATTCCAGAGGGCGATGATGGCCATTTTCTCTCCTTACATTGAGAAAGAAGTCGAGATTTTTATGGATGATTTTTCTGTTGTTGGAACTTCTTTCGATGAATGTTTGGCAAATTTGTGTAAGATCCTACAGAGGTGCGAGGAAACCAATCTGGTCCTCAATTGGGAGAAGTGCCATTTCATGGTACAAGAGGGCATTGTGCTCGGTCACAGAGTCACGAGCAAGGGCATCGAGGTGGACAAAGCAAAGATTGAGGTGATTGAACAGATGTGCACGCCCACCACAGTCAAAGACGTGCGCAGCTTTCTCGGACACTGCGGATTCTACCGTCGATTCATCAAGGACTTCGCTCAGATCACCAAACCCCTGACCAACCTGCTGGTAAAAGACTCTGATTTTGTTTTTACTGACGAGTGTGTTCAGTCTTTTCTCAGGTTAAAGGAAGCCCTCGTCTCCGCCCCGATCTTGCAGCCTCCAGACTGGTCTCAATCTTTTGAGATCATGTGCGACGCCAGTGACTATGCCGTAGGCGCGGTTTTGGGGCAACGCAAGGACAACAAACCCGTAGCCATCTGCTACGCCAGCAAGGTCCTCGACTCCGCGCAGGTTAATTACACCACAACTGAGAAAGAGCTACTAGCCGTGGTGTTTGCGCTGGAGAAGTTCCGCTCTTACCTGGTCGGCTCTCAGATAATCGTCTACACCGACCATGCAGCACTCAGGTATCTTCTTTCCAAAAAGGATGCGAAACCACGTCTTATTCGTTGGATTCTTCTTCTGCAGGAATTTGACATTGAGATTCGGGACAAGAAAGGATCGGAAAACTCAGTCGCAGATCACTTGTCCCGCTTGCATTGGGAAGGGGAGGAGCAGAGCAACATTCCGATTGACGACTCAATTCCAGGGGAACAGCTCTACGTCCTGGGAACAAGCACAAACAGCCAACCACAGCCCATATCCGAGCAAATCAACAACCTGCCGAAATCCTGCGAGACGCAGAGCCGTTTCTTGCGGGACGCAGGAGGCACTCAGCAGTTTCCATGGTACGCAGACTTCGCCAACTTCCTCGTAGCAGGCCTCTTGCCTGCTGAGATGACCTCTCAGCAGAGGAAGAAGTTCAGGGCTGACGTCAAGTTCTACCTTTGGGAGGAGCCTTTTCTCTTCAAGGTAGGTATTGATGGTATCTATCGTCGATGCGTGCCGCAGGAGGAGGTACACTCTATACTCTCTCATTGTCATTCTTCTGCTTATGGAGGCCACGCCTCCTCATCTAAAACTGCTGCCAAGGTTTTGCAAGCAGGTTTCTTTTGGCCAACGATCTTCAAAGATGCACATGCCCTCGTGCAATCATGCGACCAGTGCCAGCGGACGGGTAACATCTCAAGGCGTAGCGAGATGCCACAGCAGCCCATCTTGGAGGTCGAGATTTTTGACGTTTGGGGTATCGACTTCATGGGGCCATTCCCTTCCTCAAAGGGATTTGAGTACATTCTCGTGGCAGTGGACTATGTGTCTAAATGGGTGGAGGCGCTCGCTTGTGCAAAGGCGGATGCGAATTCAGTTAAGCGCCTCTTCAATGATGTGATCTTCCCTCGTTTTGGAGTGCCCCGTGCCGTGATCAGTGACGGCGGCAAGCACTTCATCAACCGTCAGTTTGAGCAGCTTTTGAGCAGACACGGGGTGACTCACAAGGTCTCCACCTCCTACCATCCTCAGACTAACGGCCAAGTAGAAGTCTCTAACCGGGAAATAAAAATCATTCTTGAGAAAACCGTGGCGAGATCACGAAAAGACTGGGCTTTCAAGCTCAACGACGCACTTTGGGCGTACCGCACGGCTTTCAAGACCCCGATCGGCATGAGCCCATTCAAGCTGGTTTATGGCAAACCTTGCCATTTGCCGGTCGAGATCGAGCATAAAGCGTTTTGGGCCACGCGCACCATCAACATGGACCTGCAAGCAGCAGGCGAGAAGCGCATCCTTGACTTGCATGAGTTGGAGGAAACAAGGCTTCACGCCTACGATAATGCCCGGATGTACAAAGAGCGCACTAAAAGAGTGCATGACAACCGCATCACGCGTCGCGACTTCAAGGAAGGGGACCTCGTCCTTCTCTTTAACTCGCGCTTGAGACTCTTTCCGGGTAAGCTCAAATCCAGATGGTCGGGACCTTTTATCATCAAGAAGGTTTACCCATTCGGCGCAGTAGACATTGCTGGCAAGGATGGCGTAGCATTTAAGGTGAATGGTCAACGCCTCAAAGTGTACGTAGCCGATCAGCAGAAGGAGGAACGCCTATCCCTGCACCTGTCCGACCCCCCACCAGCAGATACGTAGATGCATTATGGTCAAGCTCGGGACCTAAAACAAGCGCTCCTTGGGAGGCAACCCAAGACTTTTGGTTTTCTTTTCTTCTTTTTTTCCTTTTTCCTTATTTTAGTTCTTTCACATTGTTTTGCATTTTTAATTTTTTTTATTTTTTTTATTTTTCATATTGCATAAGGTGTTCTTAGTTGTGTATGTGCAGCGTCGCAGAGCATTTCAAGATGAAACGGTAGTAATTGGGGTTCAAATCTAAGGCGAAATAATCTTCAGAAAAAAATCTTGCGGCCGCAGGAATTACGCCTTGCGCCCGCAAGAGTTTCCAGTTCGGCACGGACTCCAATGTAAACTGGTGGTTTGGAATTAAGGTAAGTGGGGCCGGTTTTATTTTTTCTTTTATTTCTTTCCTTCTTCTCTTTTCTTTCCTTCTTTCTTTTCTTCCCTTTCTTTTCTTTTCTTCTTTTTTTTTCCTTTTCTTCCCTTTCCTCCTTCTTTCTTCTTCCTTTTCTTTTTCCTCTCCCTGCCGCCCCCTTCCAGCCAACCACGCCGGACCTCCAGCGCGCGCCCCCCGTCGGACCACCAGCGCGCCGGCCGCCTGCCAGCGCACCAACCACCGGCCTGCCAACGCACCACCGCACAGGCGCCATCTCTGCCGGTGCAGCCAGCCGATCCCCCGCGCCAGAACCTCGCCGGAACCCTCCTCCGTCGAGCCCCCCTTCCTCTCCCGCGCCGGAGCAGCCGCCGCGCCAGCAGCCGTGTCGGCCAGCCCTCCGCCGCGCCCGCAACCAGGCCAGCCAGCCCTCCGCCGCGCCCGCAACTAGGCCTGCCAGAACTCCGCCGCGCCAGAAGCCGGGCCTGCCAGCCCTCCGCCGCGCCAGAAGCCAGAGCCACCGCCGCGCCAGCAGCCGGGCCTGCCAGCCCCTCCGCCGAGCCACCTCGCCGGGCCAACCGACCGTCGGCCTTGCTACGCGCCACGTCAAACGCCGCCGACACCTCTGCTCGCACCAAACCAAGTCCCACTGCGCAGATCTGATCAAAAACAGGACAAAACCTCCAGGTTTGGACTTCCCGCGCTATTCAAATTTAAATCTGACAGTTGGTGGAATTTCAAACCGGACTTGGACTCGCGCCACGTCGCAACTCCTGTGACTTATATTCTGCCGACCCTCGCGCCCGCAAGAATTGCCCCTTGCGCCCGCCAGGATTGACCCCTGCGCCGGCAGAACCTCTCTCTCTGCCAGAAACTTCTCCATGTCGCCCGCAAAACGAGCTGTCGGGAAACCAGAGGCATCTCGTCGCGCAGCAGGCCCGGCACCATCCGCGGAGGACCTGCGGATTGCACGTAAACGCGAGCTCCTCGACGGTAAAACTGTTATCTCTACATCTATTGTCGATTTTGAGTTTCTTGAGGAGATCGGTATTCTTGACGATTTCACTCGTCTCACTGAGCGGGTGGGATTCTCCCGTGCCTTTTGGGAGATTCCGTCTCAGTATCCTGCCTATCTCGAGCCGACATTGGATTTTCTAGCTTCGCTAGACCTCGAGGAGCACCCTGACGAGTCATACTCCATCTCTTTTCGCCTCCGGGGCATTACTTACCGCATGACCCTGGCCGACCTTGCCCATCTGTTTCATCTTAGACCTCACCAGACCGACTACTTGGGATACATCCCGGCGGATCGGGTTGATGATGAGCACCCCGTCTCTCAGTCCCGTCTTCGTGCCGCATTCTGGTACCGTATCAGTGGCCAGGAGCTTCCTCTGACAGGCCCGGACCCCCGGGTCAATGCCATCACACATCCCGCCCTCCGCTTCATATGCCGAGCTCTTGCTTCCTCGCTTTGTGCCCGCGGAGAGTCCTCGCTCCGACCTCGCCACGAGGAGCTCCAGCTCCTCGCTACCATGCTCCGACCGGATATCCATTTGCAGCGACCCCATCTGATTCTGACCATGGTCCGGTACTGGCTTTCCATCATTAGCGCGAAGAAGTCGACGGGTGTTGTAGCCATGGGGTCCTATGTTACCCGTATCGCTTCTCATCTCGGGGTAGATATCACCATGACCTGTGGCGAGGTTAGTTACCACCACAAGTGCACCACGGTAAAGACTCTTGATCGGGAGCAATTTCGGACGTGGGGCTGGATTTACTATGCTGAAGAGACCGCGGCTGAGCCCGCTACCTGGAGGTGGACTTCTCGCGATGGTGAGTTTACCCTGCCCTTGCAGTACCCGCCGATCGATTTCGACCTGGAGTATACATGGCGTTTGCAGGATCCACCAGCACAGCCACACCAGCACAGTCCCGATGCACCGACAGACGACATCCATATGGAGGACGCAGCAGATGAGCCTGCAGCCGCAGGGTCAGCAGGCTGGGATGGCTGGTCAGCAGGAGCCGGTGACTGGTCAGCAGGAGCAGCAGGGCAGTCAGCAGGATCCACCGGATGGGACAGCTGGCCAGCGGGACATGGAGACACATCAGCAGGAGGTGGTGACACATCGGCAGGAGGAGCCGGACAGCCCGCTGGATCATCTTCGTACCCGCAGTTTCCACAGTATATGCTTGATCAGTGGACGCAGATGTGCACCCGAGTGCAGGAGGTGCATGCGATGCATTCTGACACCCTGACATTGCTTCGCCACATGCAGTTGGTCCAGACTGGACAGTCTCGACGTCTCGAGGACCTACAGACGGGCCGCGCTCGCGACAGCACTCGGATCTCAGAGATTTATGAGCGGCAGGATCGTATCATGCTGGAGCAGCGACGATTCCGCCAGCGGCAGGATCAGATGCACGATGCCATTACTGCCCTGCAAGCAGGCCAGTTTGGGGAGGGTACCAGCAGAGGTCCCGCTAGAGCAGGCGACGACGACACTGCACCGTGATTCGCTCAGGTTGTATCTTTCCTCTTTCCGCTTTATCGTCATATCTCTGATTTGTTGCACTGAGGACAGTGCTTTGTTTAGCTTGGGGAGGGGGGAAATACAAACCTGAGTTTTAGGATATTTCTTTTTCTTTTTCTTTTTCTTTTCTCTTTCTTTTTCATTTTTCATGCTCGCATTTTGAGGAAGATTTTGGGGAAATGTTAAATTCAAGGGCACATGTGCACTTTTGACGAATGAATTGTGAAAAATTGTGCTTGATAACTTTATGAGACTTGTGTTAGGAAAGAGATTTTTGTTCTGTAGTGACTAGTTCCATGAGTAAAGTAGGCACTAATTGGAAAAAGTAGCAAACCGAAAGTCTGATTGAGGACGAAGAGTAATTTCTCGGTTGTGGTACCCATGTGAGTATGGTTTGGGAAATGTGGAAAGTCATAGCCTGAAATGTCTTAAAAAACCAAAACCAACGGGCATTTCAAGGATGCTGTCAGGCAGGACGAGTGCACCCTTTATTTTCTTTCATCCGACTGGCTGATCCTTGAATGTCCAGATTTTCTAAAAGGGGGTTTGGAGTCGCGATCAGATAGGACGTATGCACCTTTATTTTTCCTATCCGTCTGATTCGGGCTTCACTTTCTCTAAAAAAAAAAAAAAAAAAAAAAACAAAAAAAAAAAAATAATCAAAAAAATCAAATAAATAGTCTTTCTTTCTAATAAGCATTTCATGGTCTATGGATTTGATTGGTTGAGAAAGTTACTCACTGTGGGGTCAACATAACCAAGATACCGACTTTGTAGTTCGATCGAAAGACCTAGGGTCCGAAAAAGTACGATGGTCCTACTTGCAATTCAGGTTGCGTTTCATGGAACAAGAGTCGCTCGTCTTGATTTTCTGTGCCCTAGCACGAGTTTTGTGAAATTGTCATGCGCACTTATTTACAATTCAAAGTTCAAACTTGCCCATGTGTTCTCAGTTTAGCGACTTCCCAAAGTTTTTCTTTGCATTTAGGTCACTCAGGGATTTAAGTCTAGGTACGGTTTGTTCCTTAGGTTCTAGGTTTTGCTTGAGGACAAGCAAGACTTTGAGTTTGGGGAGATTTGATGCACCGCATTCATATTTGCATTTTACCAGACTTGTACCTTGTTTTCGACCTAAAATCCCGAGTTTCATTGCATTTTAGTGTTAGAATTCTTAGATTCCAGTTACTTGTTCAATTCTGTCCATGTTTCAGGTAAATTGGGCTTTTGGAGCCACTTGGACGCGATTTGAAGCCCTGGAGAGCAAGTCTGCACTGGAACTCACTTCCTGCGGGCCGCAAGACTAACTTCTTGCGGGCCGCAAGACCCGCGGCAGCGCTGTTTCTGTTTCTGCCGCCTTTTTGGCTATTTAAACCATCCTTTTGGACGGTTTTTGGCATCTTACTTTCTGTCTCTTTCACCCTAGCCGCCAGGGACCAGAAGAGAAGGCGTGTTTGGGAGTCAATCTTCACCATCTTTCGAGGAGATTTCGAGAGGACTTCGAGGAGACGTTGAAGATTGAAGCCACGCGAGTTCTTCTTCGGTTCTTTAGTATCATGAACTTCTTCTTTGTTTTGTTTTCTTTGTTTTCCCTCGCCATGAGCGAGTAGTCTTTTAGTTCTTAGGGTAGATGATGAAGTTTGTGTTAATGGATTGACTTCTTATTGTGAGACTTACGTTATTTTCATGTTACTTGTGATTTTCATGATTATGTGTGTTTGACTTGACTTGTTGATGTGATAGACCTGTAGATTGCGAGCAAAATCTAGTTGGTTAATAGAATATCATGCTTGTTGTATGGTAAACCTGTAGATTAGGCACAAGGTTTAGTTGGTCAATAGAGTATCATATTTGCAAGAATTGTTATTTACACTGTTTGGATTGATAACTTGTTGTCCAAGAGTAACCGAACGGTAAAATTGCGGTTCTTACGAAAGTGGAACCGAATCCTAGATATAAAAGTAACTTGAACGTAGATTTAGAAATAGATCCACGAATTTCTGTTGAACCGGTATTGTTAGAAGAACCAAAATACGAAAGTTGAGGACTTGTACTGTTGCTGGTTTGATTCAGAATTGATAACGTGAGTCGAACATTGAACCAGAACCAGAACTGCTCTCTGTCAGATTTCCTGCGGACCGCAAGAGATATCCTGCGGCCCGCAAGGATCTGCAGAAAGTGTAAGACAGAGATTACAAAACTGTTCGTAATTCACAGGAGTTATTCTGTGGGTAACAGGTAGTTTTGGAATCTCTAACCAACCCCTGCGACCCGCAAGAGACCTTCCTGCGGGCCGCAAGAAGTTAATCCAGAGACCAAACAGATTCAGAAAACCCTGAGGACGCCTTTTTAATTAGCTGTTTTCTAGTATTTACTTGTTGTTTACTGTTTGCATCTGTTACTGTTTAAACCAACCTTTTAAAAACCCCCACTTTATTTAGGATTTGAATTGCGATTGAAGTCTGGTTTAGAATTAATTCCCGTCCTTGTGGTTCGACCTCGACTGTACTACACGAGATCGTACGCTTGCGATCGAGTGTTTTGCTTCGAGTTACAAATTTAAAAGCCTATACGTTTTAGGACATCAAGCTTTATGGTGCATCCGATCCGACGGTTTAAAGTACATGATGAGATGAGCTTTACATTTGAATCACATCAAAAGATATTGTATAGCATTTTTGCATTTAATCTCAATTTATCTATCAATTTCTGGGATTACTGTATTCACTTCGTATTACATCAGCAGATCAACCGGAACGTAGTAGTAGTTGAGGATACCTTATGGATTATGTTATGGACCAAACCATATATATTATATCCATACGGCATTTATATGGCAGCAGAAGCACAAGTTGCACAAGTCTTTGAAGGAGTGCTGACGGCAGTGGAGGAACCCGGAATGATTTGAAGGGGTGCCGAGAAGCCCGATACCTTAGTATTTATATAATTTTTTAGAAAATCAAATCAATTATGTATAAAGATCAAATGATAAAGAAAATTTCTATAATTTTCATAATATTCAAATTTCTAAAATATGCATATTCAATTAATAGATTAAGCATTCTAAAAAATAAAAACTATAACATTAAAAACCATCTTTTTATCAAAAAAAAAAACATTAAAAACCAACTATATATTTAAACAACAAAATAAGTAATCAACGAGTTCTCTCCAATGTCTTCGAGCAAAAAAAAAATCAAAACTACCTACATAGAGGAAATTTAAGAAACAATTTAATAATGAGGAGGGATCCATTGACAATGCTTATTTTGACAATTTTTAGCAATGGAACATTTCAAAAACTTATAAAAATTCATAAAAAATCTTAAAAATGAAAATATTTATGGATACATTTTTTAGCTCGTAGATTGATATTGTTTCAAATTTCAATCAATTTGAATATTGTTTGATGACTTACCAAATTTTTTGTATTTTTTAACGGTTGTAATTTTTAACGGATCTTTGAAAAGCTACCACATATAACTTAAATTAAATATAATTGGAAACATAATCGTATAAGTTAAGAAATACTTCCGTAAACTTTTTTCTATTTTTGAGAATTTATATGATTTTTACAAATTTTTAAATATCAAATTTTCAAGATTGTCAATGGATCCCTCCTATTTAATAATAGGTACGTATACAACCATTATAATTAATTAAAACTTTTTATTAGATAACATATCATTAAAATACTATGGTATGAATGTATGGGGTCGAAAAATTTTGTGGGATCAAGGTAGTGCCCTGCCGTGCCCCTGGCTGACGGTGACTACGGCCTAGTGGTAGTGGTAGTGACATTGATTCTCACCGTGGAGACCCGAGATCAAGTCCCAGCAGGGGTTGACAGAGAATAATTGAGAAGTTTGCTTACTGGCTTTGTTGAAAAAAAAAAAAAAAAAGGAGTGCTGACATCGCCAGTGATTTCACAAGACAAAGTCATGCTCACAAGTCACAGAACAGCTGCTTTCTTTTTAGTTCTCTGATAAGCTTTGTCCTCCAAGTTGCTTGAATTGAATGTTTCCACCTCATTTTTTTCTTGGAGACGTCAGTTGTGACACCGTCGTATAGAATTTTTCCGTCTCCCATACCTTCAGACGTACAATAAATGGAGTTAATTTGGTTTTTGAAGTTTTTAAATATATCAATTTGATATTTTAAAGTATTGATTTGCAATCATTTAGGTTTTTCTAGCTTTACCGGCAAAGTACTTAGGTATTTCAAAATTCAGTTTATTTGTCTAAAATAAAATAGTCCTATCATTTATATTGATGCTGAAATTTAAATTTACTAATAAATATATTTGTTTGTACGTTACTTCTTTTTCTACTATTATATGTGATCATTATTTGTAATGCTAAAAGTTCACCTATGATAAATAAAATATTCACTTCGAAACCAAAACAATCGATGCATTAAGAATCAAATTTGTAAAATATTGAACAAGATCAATGTAGCAAGAGACCCAAATTTATTACCACTGTATAATTTAATCAAACGAATAAATGCATGTAGAAATATTAAGGACATAAATTCGTTCATTTATCCAAATATAATAGAGAAATAAAATGAAATTAATTCATCTTCCTTATAGCATATTTTGCGTACTTTATCGTAATTTTTCTAATTTTCTTAGAGTATTGACGCCGAAAAAGACATTGTGCGCGCCAAAATGGACCATTTTGGTAATTTTTTTTTTAAAAAAAATAGACGAGTCTATAAAGGTACTTGCTAATTGAGATAATACGTTGTATTTTTCAATTAAAAATTTATTTTGGTAATTTAAAAAAAAATAGACGAGTCTATATAGGTACTTGCTAATTTGGTGGAAAAAAATAGATCAATGAATAATAAGTCAAACAGAGAATAGATTGATCAACAAAAGGAGGTAATGGAATTAATAAATTGTAGTCTGTATAAGAATTGCACTTGGTGTCAACTGTCAAGTACTCTGAAAAGAGGTACATTAAATTATCTGTGAAAAGAAAAATCAAACAATGAGTCGTCATATATGATATCAGAATAACATATCCTTAATAATATTAATAAATAATAATACTAATAATAATAATAATGATGATGATGATGATAACAATAATAATAATTATTATTGTTATCATTATCATTATTATTATTATTATTATTATCATCATCATCATCATTGTTATTATTATTATTATTATATAATGTTAGGGAAAGCAAGACATGACCTAAATGGTAAGAGGAGAGGAGGAGGAATTTTTTTTTTGTCTATCCCTTAAAACCAAACAAATTTGATAACTATGCCTACTTGAATACAAATAGCGGACATATACATATTTTTAAACGCCGGCGTTCAGAGATAGATGTAATCCCGGACTTATAATTTTTTTGCGAAAATCATGCTCTGAACGTCAGAGTTCGCACTCCGGTGTTCAAAATACACGTATAAACTCCAGAGTTCGAACTCTGACGTTTGGAGCATAATTTTCATAAAAATTATAAGTCTGGAATTACATCAATCTCTAAACACAGGCATGTAGTGCGACCGCTTGACCGCCGGTGTTTAAGAATAGACATATTCCCATGATTTGTATTGGAACACATATAGCTCTCAAATTTGTTTTCATTTTAGGTATACACAAAAAAAAATTCGAGGAGAAGAGGAGGTGGTGGAAGTCTGGAAGACAGGAAGAGGCCCTGTGTTCTTTCTAGAAAGCGGAGTGCCCAGCAGGCATCTCTCATCCCAACTCCCAAGTCTCAACATCTCATCCATAAACCGGGTCTAAGTAGAAGTCCCCGTTACACGTCTACGCCAATCGAAGCACCGAGCTCCACGCTGCCCCTTGAGCCTCACACGCGTCCGCAGCATCTCTAGACCGTGCCCAGCCCATTGCAGTCGTAGTTCCGGGATCAGCGGAGCCCTGCCCGTCGCTGCCCGTCACTAGACGAGTGTTCATCCCCCGGCTCACTGCATTGTGCAGTTCACAGCTTCAGCCGTTGGATGGTCTCGAGATCCACTCTGCACGACTCTCAAGACGATCCAACGGCTGACGCTGTGAACTGCACAATGCAGTACAGCAGGGGATATGAATTCGTCGCTAGGAGAAGACCGTGCCTTTTTCGTTCTTCCTCTCCGGATTCACATCCCGCTGCCATAGTTTTTTCTATGGCACGAGTGTGCCACTTTCTACTGTGTATGACAAGTGGGACCCATTAAAAAGTAAAAACGGAGGTCTCCCTCCATCTAAATCCGGGCCGTGGAAATCAATATCAACCGTCCAAAATCTATGGCAGCAATGGTGCCATAGATTCTTATGGCAGCAGATTGGAACCCCTCTTCCTCTCCCTCTTTTATAACGTAGACAGAAAAGAGAGCGACTGCGACGAACAGAAAATAGAAGAGGAAACAAAAACAAAAAGAAGAATGGTCGGATGCTCGAAGAACGGGCTGCCCGCGTGGATGAGCGCCGCCACGCGGGTCGACCTCGACTCCCTCACGCGATCGCCCGCCGCCGACTCCGCTTCTTCGCCCGATCAGCCCTCGTCCGCCGATGTCTCCCTGGGCTTGGGCGAGAGGGCGCTGTCCGCGGCCGGGGCCGCCTTCATCTCCGCTATCATTGTCAACCCCCTCGATGTCGCCAAGACTCGGCTCCAGGCGCAGGCCGCCGGCGTGCCCTACTCGAACCATTATGGCCCTCAGATGATGGCCTCTCTCGCCCCCAATTCAGTAATCCCTAATCCCCTCTCTCTGTCTCCCTCTCCATCATCTACATCTATCTTTAGGGAATCTGCTGCTAATTGATTGATTTCTGTATGTATGTGTGTGTGTGTATAAATTAATGACAGATGTTCTCCGAGTTCAGATGCTCGCCGTCGTGCACCCGCGGAGTGGTGATCGGTACCGAGCCCTTGCCAATATGTCCTCCCGAATGCTTCCAGTACAAGGGAACCCTTGATGTCTTTTTTAAAGTTGTCCGACAGGAGGGTTTTGGTAGGCTGTGGAGAGGGACAAATGCTGGCTTGGCTCTTGCCATTCCGACGGTCCGTTCCTCTTCCCCTTCTTTTCTTCACCTGCTGTACATAAAACAATCTATTAGTGTTTGTGCTACTCTTCATTTTGAAACCTATTGGGAACATGTATATGTTTGATTTGATACGACGTATGTCCTTTCAACTTCTTGTACACAGGTTGGAATATATTTACCCTGCTATGACATATTTAGAAACTGGATGGAGGATTTCTCAAGGGCTAATGCCCCCAGTTTCACTCCGTATGCTCCCCTTGTTGCGGGCTCTATTGCCCGATCCTTAGCATGTATAGCTTGTTCTCCTATTGAGCTGGCACGCACGCGTATGCAGGTACTTCACTGTATCTTGCCTCCTTTTCACTTCATATATGATCGTCAACATCTGAGGTTCTCTCATGATTAATGACCGATAAACATTGCAACACCAGACAACATATGCGAGAAAATGAGTAATTTGAGATATCTTTATATAATTGGTTAAGGTGTCAGTTCAGTTTAAAGAAAATGAAAAGGAAATACAAACGATCTTACCATTATCTTTGTGCTCTCATGGTCATAATACTGCTTTCAGAATGTATACAAATGTAAGCTTAACTAATGTCGGTTCCTGTGATGAATTACAGGCGTATAAAGAGGTGAGAGCCGGAGTAAAGCCTCCTGGCATGTGGAAGACTTTACTCGGTGTTCTCTCCCCCCTCTCTGGCAATACTGTTAACTGTATGTATTGCTTACTTCTTTATAAAGAATATATTGCTAATTGAAACTAAAAATCTTGCATGCATACAAATAAGATCGTACTGAAAAGCCAGGTGGCTTGACTATTGAGTTGCTTGATTTGTGAAGAACTTATGAAGAGGTTTGATTAAGTAAATGGAATTAGTTGAGCACAGCATAGTAACTATTGGCTGACATAAATTCCTTTTTCTTATTTCAATTTGTTTGCAATTTCATGCTGTTATATAGAATGCTTATTTATATATAATATATCTGAATATGCATCTGATTTGTACAACAATAACGGAAAAAGCAAAGCCTTTTATTCCAAACAAGTTGGGGATGGGCTAGGCATTTAGGGTCACAAGAAGCAAAATAAATTAGTAATATAGTCTGATTTGTGATAGCAAAATTAAGTTCATTTTCTTGTTTGTATGTGTTATTTCTTTTTCCTTGTGTGAGTTGATTTTCCTTTCTATAAATGAAAATAGTTCAAAACTATCGACTGTTGTGGACGGGTGTGGGAGCTCAGCTGGCTCGTGATGTTCCTTTCTCTGCGATTTGCTGGTCTACTCTTGAGCCAGTATGATCTCTTTCTCATCATAATTTGTAATTTAATGTATTATTTTTATTGGTATCTTTTTTTAATGGATGTGGGAGCTCAGATGAAATTTTGGTTTGTAAAATTGCAGATAAGGAGAAAGCTGTTGGCTATTGTAGGAGAGGATGGGAATGCAGTGAGTGTGCTCAGTGCAAATTTCTCTGCTGCTTTTGTGGCAGGAAGTTTAGCTGCAGCTGCCACTTGTCCTCTTGACGTTGCTAAAACTCGCAGACAGATTGAGGTTTTTTTCTTTGTTTCTTTTATTGTGGTCTTGTGATGGTGATAGTTGGTTTTTTCTTTTATTTCTTTTATTGTGGTTTTATATACCATGGACAGTGGCTACTTTCAACCTGTTGTGAAGTGTTTGCTATGTTTTAATGAGGAAATCTTGATGACCATCTCTATGGGCAGACTGGCTCGGTAGTTGGTTTTGTACTTTGTAGTGATAATACCAGTTGATATGATATTGGAGTTTATCGATACTGAAACAAGGTATCTTATGTATATATTTTTTCGCATCTACAGAGAGACCCTCAGAAAGCAATTAAGATGACCACAAGGCAAACTCTAGTGGACATTTGGAGGTAAATCCTTCCCCCAACACCTACCATTTTCTTTGAAAAGACAGCTAATAGCAGTAGTTGCCTGGTATCCTTGCTATTTTTGGTGATATATATGTTGCTATTATGTACTGTGCAGAACCGGAGGGATGAAGGGTCTCTTCACAGGTGTGGGCCCGCGTGTAGGCCGTGCTGGCCCGTCGGTCGGGATAGTAGTTTCCTTCTATGAGGTGGTTAAATATGCTCTTCATCAGAGGAATACCTCATCATCATAACCACCCCTCCCCCCTGCGGCATTATTCTTCATCTGATAGCTGAATACATAGATACAGTAGCTAGCTTTGGGAGACCAATTTTTGCTTAGCATTGTTCCTTGGCCTCTCATTAACAAAAAGCTGATAAAATAAAAAAAATATACACTTTATTTTAAACTTGTTTTGCATTCGATTTAGAGTAACAGAGCAAGAGATGCTCCAGTTTTGGTGAAATGTAAAAGTGCATATACGACAGACCTTATGTTGTACCTTTTGTTGTAAATTGTAGCTTAGGTTTTTTGTCAAGTTGAATATTCAGCTTCTGGGGGAGTTGTAGCCCTCAAGTTCAAGTTTTGTTAACTTTTTAACTTTTTGTTAGTTTCAAGCAGCGAGGTTCAAATTTGCAGTCGATATGTAACTGTGAATATTTGCCAAACTATTGTTTTGAAGTTGATAATTAATATGATGGCAGTGCTGATTGCATATATGCAGTGAGATGCGATTGAATTTTTCGTGTAATACTGATTGCATTGGGTAAAAGAAATAGAGAACTTGGTATTACAAAGTACCTTTTTTTTTTTTTTAAATTATGTTCACTGACATAAATACAACTAGCTGGATGGTGGACACACTGAATGTGTTGCACACTTGCACTGAATCTTATAGTGCAGGCTGGCAGCTTGCACCTTAACCAATGAACTTGATTGCTGCATTGCAGCCTGCACCTGAAAACCGATGAACTTGATTGCTGTTTTCTGCCCTATACATGGGTTGCAGATTGCCATTTTTTTTTTGGAGGAAAGATTGCCAAATTCTCAATATAGACACTTGGACTTTTCAGTCCCACAAAATATTGCTAGAATAGATATGCAATTGCAACTTCTTCTCATACCAAACTGACTCTACTTTCAAATCATGCCCACTTACATTCACAGATTAAAAATGTTTTATTTGTAATGTATTAAGTTCAAAAATTTGGCATCACAAAATAGTATGATACAAGGATGTACCATTTGTGTACTGTCTCGCACCGTCGACACACACGAAATCAATGGATAGCACTTGTAAACAAACTTGACCGGTTTAAAACCTTGACGGCGAGCAGTCTGACCTGTTTACTGCATCCTAGGTTAGCCCTCTTTGGGACGGATGTGGATCATGGAAACACTAATCGGCTCAAAACACGCCCCTTTGGATCGGACTTGATCAAAGCAGTTCCTGATATTTGCACGGTTGCTCTGGAAGCCTTGTTACATGAGTTAGTGGCATTGAGGTATCTTCTCTAGATGTAGTGTAGATGAGATCATGTCATTGCCTTCGTAAGTGTGGGTGTTACTGTTATTTTTTTCTGAGTGATGACTGATGAGTGTACCGGTTAGACTCCCAGTATACCCTCAGCTAAAATAATAAAGCCTTAGTGCTATTTAGATTTGTTATTTTGAGCTCAAAATAATAAAACCAATATATGAAAGAACTTCACTGATGGTAACTTGGGTTTTAACACTGATGAGTGTACTGATGTAGTAAATAGTAACTTAGGTTTTAACCAATATACGAAAGAACTTCATTTGTTGGTACATCAGACTTAGTGTCATTTAGATTTGTTATTTTGAACTTAAAATAATAAGCCTTGGTGTTATTTAGATTCGTCTTTGGTCTGTTTGAGTTTTGGCAGGCACTCGGTACTTGTCTGAAAATATCAAGCTGACGTGGTGATGATCTGGGATACTGAATCTGAGAATTGGTCTGAACTGTGAAATTTTAGGTTAGATCAGCGTTTTCTTTGTTTTTTTTTTAAGATAAAGATGAGGTTCAAGCCACTCAAATTTAAATGTCTATAAAAGATCTCCATCCGGATTTCAAACCTGCAACCTCCCACATAGAGAGTATTGCCCTTAGCCACTAAACCAAAGACTGGTTCTGAGATCAGCGTTTTGTGTTATTTGTATTTGCGTATATCAACGGAGGTGATTATGTCATTTTGTAATTTGTATTATAGAACCCCCTGGGCTGGGCTATTAGTGGATGCACATTTTAAAACACAAGCGCATAAGATAAGATATCCACATTAACAGAAAATGGGCTTAGATAAAAGAATTTTACTTCAACAGTCCCACAAAAAAAATTATTTTCGATATGACGATTATAAATAAATATTACCCATTATGAGATTCATTTGTAACTGATAAAATTATGTTGAGTGTGAACGTGAAAGCAACGTCCCAGATAAAACACTTGTTGCCTCTCAGGTTCAATCGATCCCAGGACAAAACACTCAGAAAATCCTACCTTCTCTTCACTGGTGTGGGCTCAATAATTCGTGGCTGAGCAAATCGATCTGATGTTTTATTTTTGAACAATGATACCACGCTACAATTTTGCCCCCACAACCTTATGATGAAGTGGTATATGGGTGGGGAGGGTTATTTTTGTAAAATTTTGTGGGGCGGAGGTTTTTTTTTGTAAGATTGTGAGAGCCAGTTTTGTAAAAAAAATTTATGTAATTTTGTAAATTTCCTTAGAAATAAAGGGCATTTCTGTAAAATTTCTGAAAAGAGGGATATTTTTGTAAATTTTTTCTAAGTGCATTGGGGTGTTTTGGGGTATTGTTTGTGGCAAGTTATATTTATCCTTTATTTTTTGGTTTTGAGATATGATACATTTTCATATCATCCCTACAAATTTGCATATACTTTTGAAAGCTACAGTCGAGTACCATTTAGAACAGAGAAACATCTTGCGTTTATTAAAAAACCGTCCATACGTCTATAGACGTACAGAAAATACATCTCAAAATGTAACAGATACATTTCGGAATGTAACCTATGGACACTATGGATATGGATAGTTTTTCTATGGACGTTAACACTGGCCCACCCCTAGAAAAAAATTTCAAAAATATATCCTTAAAAATTTACAAAAATATCTTCTTTTTTAGAAAAAATTACAAAAATATACTCAATTTTTAAGAAAATTTACAAAATTGGCCTTACCCTGAAAAATATTTACACAAACGTTCCTTTAAAGTTTTACAAAAATATACCTAACTTCCTTATTAGTTACAAAACTAGTTTTATTGGAAAAGTTGGATCACCTCTGCATCAGAGTCTGGCTCTGCCCCTGGACGCTAGGTATTACTCTTTAGAATACTTTCAACAATACAGATTAATGAAGTACTCGAAAGATTACTAGTCAATTTCTCTCATCGCTTGTTATCATGATTCCAAGAAAGAAAAAAAAAATGCGGGAGCCAAGTTCGCATTCCCCCTTCTGCCCTTCTTCAATATTATATATATCATATATATAAATATAATGATTAGTAAACTACTAATAGTGTATAACAACAAAGCCATGTCAGAAAAAAATAAATAAATAACAAGCGCAAGAGCAAGACGACCTAAAATAGTAAATACGGATGATCCAAGTCCCAACCAGCTCAATATATTTGATATTGTGAATTTGTGATAACTGATAAGATAATAATGTCGCAGACCATAATGACAAGCGGAGATTGAGGGGAAGACTGATCATCAGCTTATAGACTGGAAATAACGTGCATGTTATATGCTATGTTACGCCAGCATATTCCCCAATGGATCCGGATCACCTGCTTTTCTTTTTAGAAAAGCAGGGTCTGCTTTCTTGATCCGACGGTTGAGAAACACCAAAATACTTTGAGATCGGTGCGACAATCGATCGCGACCATCTGATTGGAAAAGCACACCCTGCTTTCAGATTTTTATCCAGGAATATATGTTATGACAAACCAATGGTCCCGGTAGCGGTACGTAGGCCAGCACACAATTCTGTAATGTCGGGATATTTGCGGAGGAGATCAATAGATGCTGTCGTTTTCCAGAGAAAATAGCAATCAGCACAGCACTGAATCACATGGGAGGACTCAGATTTATTTGCCTTGCAACAGGACGAGAAACACACAGCACACAGCTATGCAGTATGCACTAACTTCTCGAGTCCGTATCTGCTACGATCCAAATCGGATTCGAGGAACCAACAACCCTGATTCGACGATTGTGAATTTTAGGGGGGATTTTTTAAAATAATCTCAACCGTTCAAAGTGGGATTGGAGAGTCCTCCGATCCAATTTGGATCGTAGCAGATTTCAGCGCCCAACTTCTCTACTGCTGCCTATCAGTGCATGCTCATACTTCAACTCAATGTCTCAAGTACCACATTTCACAAAATATCTGCAACAACCATCTTAAAGTTTTTTATTATTAAGTTGTTGATGATCAGTACCTGAGATGCTGGTATACCCTATTTAATACAAGTACTCTGCTGGTGTTAATTCATCTGGTAATGTAGGAGATGCATACTTCTGTAAATCTTAGTATTTTGGTTTTGTGATTACAAAATCAGTGACTGACTCAGGAACAGGTTAACAGAATTACCGAACCAATTTCAAGGAAAAAAAGAAATCACCAGTTTCTTTAGTCTTGAGCAATTTATCAACACCATGTTAAGTATAAAAAGGTATCACACATCAAGTTGAATATAGTCTTTGCATTAATCAAATTGATTTCACAAACTTGTGCTCTACTTGCAGATTACAATGCAATACAAGAAGCCTAACCATAACATCCACACATTTGGTTGCACCTTAAACAAGCTGCTGGAGAGCAGTCAGTACAAATTTCTTAGCCCAAATAAGTCAGATTTGAACCTTTGAGATACTACTTGTACTTCCATTTATACAACTGCTACCTGAACCTTTCAAAGTTGGGGGTGAGTGATACCTGACATGTTTTTGATGAGTGCCACTGTAACTTTTTTTAAGCCATAAAGGAAATATAAAAGCGGCATTCCTCCTCCAGCCATGGACTTCAATCAAACTGAAAAAGGAGCCAGATTCCTTGTTCGCATTCAAGTAAAGTTGCATTGGATTTAGGAGTGAGATTGTACCTGCTATGATTACCAGACCTGATCTGCCACACGATCACACGAACTAGCTCAAATACCACTACATTTCAGTAGTAATCATCTTCAATTTGGATGAAGAAAAAGGTTATGAATAAACTGTAATTATTAAAAAAGGCTTCACCCAAAAAAAAAAAGAACAAGAAGAGAAACGAACAAAGGGCATGGGTTCAGGCGTATCCTCCAAATTTTGATGCAGTAAAGCTCTCCCTACACCGAAAACAGGTAGCTCCGTATGTCACTTCAGCACGTTAGTACCAAACCACCAATGACAACTTATGCATAGATGCAATTGAGAAAATTCAACAAAACTGTAGCACTGGAGTGATATTATCATGCAACTAGAGAGAGATGTTACATGACAATGTAGGTGTAACCAAGAGATCAGTCACAAAACCTACTATAATACGAAATCATCAATGCTCAAGTTACAGAAATGCCATCGAGATACATCATAATATCTAACGCATAATTCAGATAAATAACAGAATTATTATCACATAGTAATAATCGCATATTACACCAGCCATTGGAAAACAGCCAACACAAAAAGAATTCTCCCACAGAGAACAAGTCAGGCTACAATAATGTCAATCAATAGACCCCCGAATTTCTAATTTTCGGAAACTTTCACCTGATTGCCTTCAACCGTGAGTATTCACTGCCTCCCACACCAAGTTCCGCCTATTACCGGGACCCAATTTGCGGGCCTCGATGGCTGCAGCCCGCAAGACATTGACGGTTCTGACATTTGCCTCCCAAAAGGAGGAGATGTTGTACGGCAAATTGTGCTTCTTGCACAACTCCTTGACGAAAGGAGAGACCTTTCTCAGATGGCAACGTGGCAGTCTAGGAAAGAGATGGTGCTCCACTTGAAATTGGAGACCACCATGGAACCAGTCCATGAATGGGGAGCACGAGATGTTGAGCGTACCCATTGTTTGTTTCTCGAACCAGTCATTACCTGTAAATAAAATAGAAATGGTACAACGTCTTAGAATGGTTTACGCAACATTTACAGCAATGTAACATAAGATGCACAGCTCGGTTAGAGTTTAGAGAAGCTCACCTCCAGGCGGTCCTAAATAGACCTCCGATGAGAAATGATTGAGACAAAACTGGACGTGCTGAATTCCAGTGACATTGAAGCTGGCGACAATGAAAGCAATTCTCTCGGGCCAGTTGGGGAGGCAGGAGACGAGGATGGGGTACCAGACCCAAAATGTCAGAACGCCGAGGATCTCCATGGCCCTGTCGGGAATGTTCTTCTTGGTGAGCAGAAGGATGATGGACTGTGCAAAAAGATTGATTCTTGCGAAGCCCATGACGGGGTAGAACGTGACGTGCTGGTAGCTGATGAGGAACTTGGCGAGCGGATCGAACTGCATTGTTCGCTCGTAGAAGTAGGACCGGATGGAGTCGAAGAGGCGGGAGGAGACGGCGAAGATGGGCATGTGCTGGAGATCGGGGTCGTGGTCGAGGCTGTTGCAGGCGATGTGGTGGGCGTTGTGGTTGCGTTTCCACCATGCAATTGAGATGCCGGTGAGGCAGTTGCCGGTGAGGATCTGGACGATGCGGTTGAGCCGGGGGTTGGGGATGACCCGGTAGTGGCCCGAGTCGTGCCCGAGCCAGCCCGACTGGATCCAGACAAACCCCATGATAGCCCCCGCCATGAGGTGCCAAAAGAAGGAGTCTTTGACAAAGACAACAAGAGAGATGGAAGTAATGAGGAGGAGGAAGGTGCAGAGAATGGAGACGGGGAAGACGAGGCCCTTGCGGTCGAAGAGACCCTGGGCGGTGAAGGTGCCAAGGAGGTTGCGGTAGGAGCGGGAGACGGGGGAAATGTCACGGTCGGAGAGCCGGCCGACGAGGTACTTGGAGAGATATCCGTGGGCGGAGGGCGGGTGGTAAGCTAAAAAGGGATCGGTGGCGTCGAGGCCGGCGAGGGAGAGGAGCGGCAGGTCCCCGCCGGGGTGGAGCGGGATCCAGGGCGTGACGTCGTAGACGAGGCCGTGGATGGAGAGCCAGAGAGAGGCCGCCGTGTTGTGGCGCCGCAGCTCGTCCGAGGATATCAGCGGCAATGCGGATGCCGCTGCGGGTGATGGCCGCATTGGCTTCTTCGTAGGGGTAGTATGGGTGTCCTTGTTCTTATCGCTGGCTGTGGAGGCCAGAGAAGGAGCCATTGTTGTAGACTGCAGTCCACAATGAGATCCCCTTTCTCTCTCTCGCTCGCACTCTCTCGTGAATGTCTGTCCCTGTCCCTGTCCTCCTCTCCTCAGTCTCTCTCTCTCTGGCTTTGGGATGTTAATATACTGAAGATTTGAGATTTAGATTCAGAAGCCGGAAGAGCCTTGCCCTTCGCTCGCTGTTTCGCTCGCTCCCTCTGACTCTCGATCTCGTCCGTCCGATACTCGTAGTCATAGATCTCCGTTATAGCGCTCCTTCATCACACGTGGAGTCCGTATCTGCTATGATCCAAATCGGATTGGAGGAACAACGATCCATATCCGACGGTTGTGGTTTTTAGGGGGATTTTTTGAGATTTTTTAGAATAATCTCAACCATTGAAGGTGGATTGGAGGGTCCTGCGATCCAATTTGGTTCGTAGCAGATTTCAGCGCATCACACGTGCATGATGCATCCTTCCTTCCCTGCACTGCACTGCACTGCACTGCATCTGCGTGCGCCTCCTTTCCTTTCCTTCCCTGTATTTTAATCAACTTCATTTTTGTTTATTTAAGAGACGTGCTTTAAAGCCTATAAAGTCTAAATTATTAATTAATTAATTAATTAATTGAAATTAAAATGTAAATTAATGTACTGGGCCGGCTGGATGCCTATAAGAACTGAGGTGGTCAGGGCCTAGGCCAGCACCAGAGCTCACTTGCATCCCATCTTTCAGTTTATTCTACTTTGGGCTCAAAAACTTGCATTATAATGTAGGCCTCAAACTGCATACAACTGTTGGGCTCTTTTTTCTGCACCATTCCAACTGACCCGGCCCACTGGGCCACTGGGCCAGCACTAAAAGAAAAAACAGAAATCAAGTAAGTCTGTGTCCGTCTCAGTCAAATATTTTCATTCCCTTTCCTTTCCATCCATTATTTTCTGATAATGATAATAAACAACAAGCAAGCAACAAAGGGGGCAACAAAAAGAAAAAAAGAAAAAAAAAGGGAAACTTACAGAAGAAAAAGAAAAAGAACAACAAAAAAGAAGAAGAAGGGAAAGAAAACCCCCACTTCCTCTTCCTCTTCCTCTTCCGGATCTCCTTTTCTCTTCTGATCTAACCAGACAATGCGGAGCTCCATTGCGACCTACCGGGAGAGCCTCTCGCGCATCGCCAGCGACCTCTCCGACGAAGACCCCGACGACGCCGCCCAATCCCTCACTGCCTTCGCCGGAGATACCCCTCCTTCTTCTGGCCGTCGCCGCCGCCGCTCCTCTCTCCGGACTCCGCCTCCGCCTTCCCCCTCCCTCGGATCGCCTCTTCCCAATGGATCCGCCTCCGATCACGACTCCTCCTCCTACGACGAGGTAACCCCCCCCCTCCCCCCCTCCTCCTACTTTCCCTTCTCTTAACTCTACTTACTCGTACTGCAATTTACCAGTGCTAATTGATGTTGTATGTATGTGTGGATTGTAGATTGCGAGATACAGAGCTGACATTCAGAAGCTACAGGCATCGGAGGCTGAGATCAAGGCGCTTTCTTTCAATTACGCTGCCATGCTCAAGGACAAGGAGGTGCTTTCTCAACTCTTCTTTCTTGTGAAGCATGCTTTCAGATATTCTCATACTGAAAGTTCTTTTATCTTGCTCTTGGTTTGCAGGAACAACTCTCTAAGCTTCGCGATGAGAATGGTGCCTTGAGGAAAAGTTTGGAGGTGAAAGCTGCTACTGCCCCCGTTTCACCAGGTGGCAACAGATCAGCTTTAAGCAACTCTAAGGTTACCCTGCTACTATACTGCAATAACTATACCGCAATTAGAACGGAATTTAGTTACCTAATAGTATCACTCATCCACACCAATTGCTTCTGTACCATTTTGAGCTCAAATTTCTGTTTGTTTCACTAATTATAAATTTTATGCATGGCCACAACCTGAATTGACTGCACAACAAGCAAAAATAACAGCGAAAAAGAAATGCATGATGACCAAATTGAGAGAGAGTTTTGTGGTGCATGTTTGTAAGTATATATTGCATGAGAATACTTCTTTATCTGATTTTAGCTTTATAATTGGTTTGGGTTACTGATCTGGAAAGAATTTTAACATAGGGTTATCAGGGATCACAAAGACAAACAATGCAAGAGAACTCACACTTAAGTGGAATGAGTTCATCGAAACAGACGACCTCAGGGCATGGCGGGCGCAGCAATGGTAGTTTG
The DNA here is from genome assembly GCA_030179965.1 of Cyperus esculentus. Taxonomy (NCBI): domain Eukaryota; kingdom Viridiplantae; phylum Streptophyta; class Magnoliopsida; order Poales; family Cyperaceae; genus Cyperus; species Cyperus esculentus. The sequence continues at coordinate 2,711,895 of JASGLE010000047.1, read as the reverse complement.
CAGATAAATGGTGCTCACAAGGTATAACACTTTTTACTTTTTAATGCCAACTTATTAAATCATGAGTGCAGAGTTGAAAGTAATTACTTTGAAAGATATCAGCCCTACTGTTTTGCATATCATGAATGCTAGTAAGTTTATCCTTTTTTTTTTATTTTTCTTGAAACTATGAGATAGGAACATTCAGAGGTGCTAGAGGAGAACAAAAGTCTTGAATTAGAAATCAAGAAACTAAGAGAGCAACTCAAGACAGAGCGTGAAAAGGCAACAACAGCAGTACATAATTTTGAAGGTATGCTTTTCAAAATGCATGGGTCTGCTTGATTCCAATATTTGTAAAAATAATGCATTCTCCGTTCTTCTACACCAACTACTTGCATATGTGTGCACGATGGCGTTAGCTCTAATTTTTCTTTATCTCGTGTGACGTATATATTTTTCATTCAAAATCAGATGAATCCAAGAGGAACACATCATTTCAGAGGGAGCTTCATGAATTGAAGGTCGAAAAAGAAAAGGCATGTAAATCCGACATTCCTATAGGATAATACTTTATTACTGTAAGTAGCATCACTATTATCTTTTTATTAAATTATTTTTATACTGGCAGATGACAGCAAACATAAGAGAGTTACAAATGGAGTTAAACCAGAAGAGGTCAGAGTTAAGACAGCTTCAAGAGGAAAGAATCACAAGGGGCAAAACAGATCGAGCAGCGGAATCACCCGAGACTTTGAAGGGCATGATTGAAGCTCTAAAAGCAGAAGTTAAAGTACTGAAGGTCTCTTCTCTCTCCCGAACCTCAGTTTATTTTGTTTCAGTTTGGGATATGTGCTAGTCTTTTTTATTGACAAGACTGTTCATTGACCTTATCTCCACCGACCAATAGCAAGAGAAGGACAAATTGGAAACTGAACGGATACGTTCAACTAGTGAGAAGAGCAGTCAGAGTGCTTCTGATGCAACAGGAATGGATTTGCTCTCAGAAAAGGTGTATTCTTTATTTGATGCCTTTAATTTCAAGCAAGTTGGGGGAGGCTAGATTTGAACACTTCATTTTGCTAATGCTTCTGTAACATTTTATACTCTGAAGGTAGAAGAGATGAAATCTTCAATAGCTTCATTGGAGCAGAAGTTAGATGTAACTAGTAAGGAAAGAGACAAGGCTCTGCAAGAATTAGGCAGGCTGAAGCAGCATTTACTTGATAAAGTATGGAACTTTCTTCTTCTTCTTTTTTTTATCATTTTGCAACTACTAGTTGCTTTAAATTTTATGAATTTAAACGAAAAGTCTCTTTTTGAGATGTTAATTTTGTTGCATACTTGTACTTGATAATATTGTGTCAGTCTCAGTCTTCATTTAGAATATACTGTGCAATTTTAAATCTTTTCTTACAGATAAGATAGTGTTTGGCATAATGAAAAATGTTAGATCTTCTGAAATTTTACTCAGATGAATATAAGTTCCTTTTTTCAATATTTTTTTGACAGGAAAATGAAGATTCAATAATAGAAGAACTAGAAGCAACTGTCGAGAATCAAAAGGGTCATATAACACAATTAGAGAGAGCCCTGAGACAAGAGATGTCCAAAAACGAAGAGATTAAGGCCCTACGGGAAGAAGAAATAAAAAAATCAAATGAATTAATTAACAATTTAAGACAAAAGCTCTCAAGTTGCATGAGCTCTCTCGAGTCGAAAAACACTGAGTTGCTAAATCTTCAAACTGCTCTTGGTCAATATTATGCGGAGAGTGAAGCTAAGGTAAGATCCTTTTGTAGAATGTCTTTAAAATGGAATATATGCCCTTATACTCTTGAATTCTTTGCTATATGAAACTGTGGCATGGATATTTAGGAACGGCTGGGAAGAGACTTGGCTGTGGCAAGAGAAGAAGTTGCTAAAGTTTCTGAATCTTTGAGGGTAAGTTTGTTTACATTGTAACCTTAATTTGGTACTTGAATTCAGAATTGTTGTTTCTCAATTAATTAAAAGATCCTGCACAAGTTATTTATTTATAGAGAGCTTTCAGATAAAGTTTTGTGTATCAAGGAGCTCTTGTATTATCAGATAATATGCTGCTAGCTTGACTGTAACAGAATGATAGTGATCTCTGTACTGTAAATATATGCTGTCATTTATGAAAAAGGAGGTTCAACTGCTAATGAGTTGTCTTTCTTTGCATGAAAGTAGATTGCAAATGAAGGTATTGAAACAGCAAAGAGAGAAAAAGAAGAAGTAATATTGAAGCTTTCACAAAGTGAAGGCATGTTATCAGATGCGAAGAGGTTCATACAAAAGCTTGAAGATGATAAATCAAGGTTGCAGCTTGCTTTGGAGAAAAGCATGACAACCCTTAATCGAATGTCTCTCGACTCTGATAACCAAGTTGACAGGTATGGTATTTATCTGGCTCTCTCTCTGTGGGTCACAATTGGACAGGCACTAGTATAGATTGCATTTAACAGAAGATGCGATCATTTATATAGTGTTTGTTTTCTGAGTATTATTTTCTTTAAGGTGCTTTCAGTTTCATCATTGTCTGTTATCTATAATAATTATTTAATGGTATAGCTAACATTGATTTGGTACTGTGTTTCTTTCAGGCGAATTGTAATCAAGTTGCTCGTTACATACTTTCAAAGGAACCATAGCAAAGAGGTACATTTTCTCAAAGCACTTCAATCATTAAAAATTACTTTCATCACATTTGTAGTTATATGCACTTCAAATTAAATATATCATTGCTTAGATGTTATCGCTTGTGTTGTTTTAGCTCCTAATTTTAAACATGATAAGGCATGAAGGTATAGAAATGCTCATTAAGGCATGAATTTGTTGCATCAAGCTTTTTATTAGATAATATTCAGTCCATTATTGTTTTTCGTGATTGTGTAGCATATTATATGTATTATGAAAGTTGCTTCTACTGTTCTACATGTTTCATTTATGGCGTTTGCTGGATATTTCAAAAAATAGGTTTTGGATTTGATGGTAAGGATGCTAGGGTTTTCAGAAGAAGACAAACAAAGAATAGGAGTTGCTCAGACTACGGCAGGCAAAGGAGTGGTCCGTGGTGTGCTGGGTCTACCAGGAAAATTAGTAGGTGGCATTTTAGGTGGGTCCCATCCATCCACGCAAGCTTCTTCGAACAGTGAGGTGAGCTCATCTTATTAAGTTCAGTTGACATAGTCTTCAGAGTATCACAGTCAACTACACATGGTCTTCAAAGTATAGTCTTGTACCAAGTAGGTCTTTATGTTAGCATACGACTAAAGAACCAGTGAAAATCCACACCATTGATTTGTCAGTATACTCATTCCAAGTGATAAATATGCTACAGTAAGTAGTTAAATATAATAAGACTACTCTATACCTACAGAGACCTGAGGACTGATATCTTTGTCAGTGTATTCTTCTCCTGTTTCATCCAAATTAACGATGTAGATTGCTTGGACGTTGATTTCATTTTGCATTAACATCTCTACTTGTGGGCCTCGGTACTATTTTGGTTGAAAATAGAAGGTTCATGGATGATATGGAAATGGCACCTTGAAACAATGCAGATCACTGTATTTTGCTGTATAAAGAATTGATTGATTTTTAATTCTGGATTAATTTCATCTCTTTACATATGCTTCTGCTGGTCCTTTTTTTATCAGGAGTCATTTGCTGATTTGTGGGTCGACTTCCTTCTGAAAGAGGCTGAAGAGAGAGAGAAAAGAGAGGCCTCGTCTAGCAACCAAGGTGAAACTGCGACATCTGGTCCATCAAATTCTACAACTAGTAGTAGCGATGTTTTCTCCTATGCACCCGCAAATTACTCGAGCAACCAAGTAAACAACTCAGAGTTCTCTACCGTACCGCTCAATTCAACCTCTCATTACTCGAGAATGCCACAGAGATAGTTGTACTGGAAGGATATAGTTTGATCAATTAAAGATTAGTTATACTGTATAATTGTTTTGTTAGTTAATTCATTTGTTTATATGCCATGATTATTACCTTTCTATTGATTTATACCTATTTTTGTATTTTTCTTTTCTCCGGCGGTATTTGAAGAAAACAAATGTAAATCCATGTATAGATTAATATTCTCAAATTATTGTTGTTGAACAAGAGAATGTTAGTGTGTATGAGAGGTTTTTTCCTTTCTGCGGCCACGTGAAAGCCAGAAACAACAGAAAATGTAAATATGGTAAAAGATGGCAGACATTAAAGACAAGTTTTGTTAACAGAGATATATTGTACAGGGTAAAATGGGTGTAAACGATACTCAACAGTAATTTTGAATGCATGAATGAAGCCTTGAACTCATTCTCCGCTTTCGCTTCTTTTTACTCAACGCACTCATCAGTGCCATAGTAAGGCTGCAGCAATAACTAGAGATAAAATGTAATTAAAAAAAAAAGGAAATAACTCTTTACAATCTATATTTCCATGGCTGCACAAGGTTAATTTTGTTTATGTTCATCATCACTTTTCTCACATGATAACAAGCGAGTGCACCAACCGAAGCATCTGAAATCCAGTTCGGTAAGCCACAGTAAATGCCGACCACCATAGCCAGAGATCCATCAATAGGATACTACACGAAACAGAACTGACTACTAGCATCCTTCCTGTTTCATTGGAGAAGGGCAAAAATCTCCCTATATATTTGTGAAAGAAGGGGCCTGCAATTTTTGATTTGTTTTTTCTTATTGACCATGCAGTTATCCAATCCACATCGGTTGGGACCATGTCAAAATCATCTCTCAGCCTGCGCCCAAAATCAGGCATGTGGCCTGCCCCGTAAAAAATCGCTATCCTTTTTTCACCTCTTGATATTGCCTTCTTTAATTCTTCTAATGCTGCCTTGTTTCTTTCACCTATGATTACAGAATCCTCCTCCAAGTCTGCATAAATTTCACTAGCAAACCTGTTTTTAACAAAGAATAAAAGAAAACCATCAACATTTGAGTTCCGTAACTCTTCATTGGTGTCAATAGTTTTGATCAAAGGATAAGATCCTATTCAATTCGCTTTCTGTTAATTTATTCCTTTTATTGTTTGTCAACATTCGTAAACAAAAGCTTTAAGTATACATGCCAATTAGTAGACAGGTACAAATTCCACCAATTTATTGCTTTATAGCACGGAATTTCGGCGCGCATGCGGCCCCGTTCTTTGAGAATTGGTTAGGTGCTTGCACCGGATTTGCTTAAACTAATATTTAAGTTCCCTAACTCTTCATCGGTGTCGATAGTTTTGATCAAAGGATAATACCCTATTCAATTCGCTTTGTGTTAATTTACTCCTTATATTGTTTATCAACATTCGTAAATAAAAGCTTTAAGTATACATGTCAATTAGTAGACAGGTACAAGTTCCACCAATTTATTGCTTTACAAGCATGAAATTTCGTCGCTCATATGGTCTCATTCTTTGGGAGTTGGATAGGTACTTGTACGAGATTTGCTTAAACTAGCATGCATATATTACTGAGCTTACCAAATACAAATACCATTTAAAAAGAGTTGACTCTAGATGAGGATCCTGAAAAGAAACTAATACTTACATAGAGGTGAGCGAGCGTGCCAAAAGAACCTTGAGCCCTGAGCTTATCCCCAAGTCTAAAAATTCTCTGACAAGGTCTCCAAAATCATCCGTATCCTCTTTATCTTTGTCCTGGCCGTCGGGCGAACATGTGAGATTTATAAGAAGAGACATGGCGAGCGGCATTGGTACAATCCAGGAGACTCGCAGGAGATTTGACCTGAAGGAATCGAAGCCAAGCTGCGTGCCGGTAGAATCGAGTTGGTTAGATTTTAAAGCAGAGCCCAACGCATTTTTCATGGTTGTGAAGATGGTCTCTCCCCTTTCTTCCTGAAAAATTGGCCTTACATGAGCAAACGCAATGCAACGCAATGCACTGTGGGAAGATTTTCATGGATGCCCAAACTATTGATCTTATCTCTACCACTGCCTAAACAGTCAAGTTATTTTCACCAATACCCAAATTTAAGGGCATGAGTTCAACTTGCGCCCTATAACTTCTTCATATGCTATCTAACAACCAAGTTACACAGGCAATGGATAGAGGGTGGGCATGTTGATATCAGCCTAAAGAGTGCAAGTACAACTTGCGCCCTTTGATTTGGGCATCTATGAAATTAACTTAACTGCTTAGGCAGTGGTGCAGTTAAGATGGAAAGTTTGGGCATCTACGAAAATTTTTCCGCAATGTGCAAATGATGGAAATGAGAAGGTACCTGAAGGCGCTGGAAGGTGTCCCAATCGAGATCGGCATTGTACCAGTTGCGCCACTTGTAGTTGAGGCAATCTAATTGGAAGTCCATGGAGAGGACGCGGCCGATGAGGCGCTGCAGGAAGCCGGTGATATTGTAGCCATCCTTGTCGGTATCTTCATCTTCATCGTGCCTGTCGCCGACGCCCTCATAGAGCACGCAGTCATAGGCCGCGAGCCTCTCTTGCAAAACCTCAAAGTACCTAGTTGTTGTTATACAGTAAGTTAGGTTAAGAATGAAATCATGAATGAATGATAGGATAGAGGGAGATAGAGGGATATAGATACGAACCGCTTATCGGCAATGTGGACGGCGGAGACGAGGTCGACGCGGAGGGAGGGGTGGAGGAGGCGCCGGGGGAAGGTCTTCCGGTAGGTTACAATGGAGACCTGGAGCTGGCCGGCGAGATTATCATCACGCGCAGGCGCAGCATCGGAGTCGGAGTGTGCGTCATAGGGTGCGTCATAGGGTGTGTAGCGCAGGAAGTCGTTGGAGGAGGAATCTGCGACCGCTACGGAGTAGCTGCGGCCCTCCTTCTTTAATTTATTATTCTTCTTATTCTTGAGGACGGGGAAAGGAGCGAGCGAGGACGATATCGGCGGGGCGATTGCGCGCGCCCACCGCGGGATAGAACGCGACGGCGATTGGGATGAGGAGGCGGCGGGAGAGACGGACAAGGACAAGGACAGCATCGGGCGGGCGGGCGCGAGCTCAGTCCTAAGAGAGTCTCTCTTTTCCTTTCCTTTTCTTCTTGAGGAGGTTCAGGCTCAGCAGCTCTTCCTTGGCTTGGCCTTTGCCATGGCTATGCTATCCCTTGTTTGTTTGTTATCTTAGATTTCACTGACTGAATGAATGAGAAGTTGAGAACAACACAACGTCACAACACGACATAACACAATTTGAAACGTAAACAGATATTTCTCATCACATCAATCTTTCAGCCACGGCCCACGGACCATAGTGCCATACATACCCATCTACTACTAGTTGTGAGGCTCATTCCACCAACGGATTCACATGCCACGGCCCTCTTCTAACCAGGCCCATATTCCAACCAGGCCCATCTTCTAACTAGGCCCATATTCCAACTAGGCCCATGAACCCAAAGACACCACCCACTACATAACCAACCATTCTATACTATTCGTTCCATTTTTTCGATTCAATTCCAATCATTTCATCTGCAGACACCTTTTCGTTTGTTCTATTACCACCCTTTAACAACGAAAGTCAAATTAATGTTATCATATCATACAAAAACCAGGGGGACTGATGTTGAAGGCATAAAGACAACCACATCAGTACATCACGCTGTTCCATCTTTTAATCATGTCGCCATGGAGAATTGACGATGCAGCAGTGTTACCTACGCCTCTTAGATCTCGATATATAGATTCATTTTATAAACATTATTCCAATGGTCCCACTGTACATATATAACAAGATTCTTTTTGATCTGACGGCTATAAATATATAATACTTGATATATCAAATTCATCTCATACTAATAAGATTACTTGAGTGTGATGACGACTATAAATATACAATACTTGATATCAAATTCATCTCATACTAATAAGATTACTTGAGTGTGATCATTGGAGCAACATTCTATTTTGGGAAATTTGTATATATGCCACTCCAAAACCTCCAATATGTAAATTTGCCACTCCAAAGTTAGAAATTGAATTTGCCACTAAAAATTTAACTTAATTGTATTTTTGCCATTATTGATTATAAATATACAAATCAAATGATTAAAATATATGAAACTTTCTAAATGACTAAATTACCCTCTATCCCCACTACCCGGCCCTACCGTGCACTTCCCCGACCCCGCTGCACGCTGCCCCGCCCTGCCGCGCACTTCCCCGGCCCCGCGGCGCCCTTCCCCGGCCCCGCGGCGCCCTGCCCCGGCCCCGCCGTGCACTGCCCCGGCCCCGCCGCATGCTGCCCCGGCCCTTGTCAGTCGTAGTGTTAGGGACCTCGTCATTCAAATCCTGAAATTGCGGGTGATGCGAAGGAGGGGGAGAGAAGAGGCAGAGGAGAGCGATATCTATGTTGGGCAGTGAGGGAGAGTGATGCAGCTAGTGCGAGAGGGGGAGAGAATAGGGAGGGATGCATGCGGATGGAGGGGAAGGAGCACAGGGAAAGCTCTATGGGTTGTAATGGGGGATAGAGGGTAATTTAGTCATTTAGAAAGTTTTATATATTTTAATAATTTGATTTGTATATTTATAATCGGTAATGACAAAAATACAATTAAGTTAAATTTTTAGTGGCAAATTTGCAATTTCTGACTTTGGAGTGCCAAATTTGCAATTTCTGACTTTGGAGTGGCAAATTTACATATTGGAGGTTTTGGAGTGGCATATATACAAATTTCCCTTCTATTTTTTTTTTATGTATACATGGGATAATTAAGTGCTACGGAACAATTGATTGGTTTCAGCATGTATGTATCGTGTATATATAATATATAAATATTATAATGACACATATATGCAATTATTGAACAGTGGATCCCACTCCACGAACGGAACGAAAATTAATTAATAATTAACATAAATCTTTTACTACGTATAGCAAGTATAAAATATGCACTTTACTTGTGCGAATAAGAGACGTTGATAGTTATTAGTTGATAGGAACTCACGAACTGATGCGACTTAAATATATACATACATACACATATTTGTTCATCTTCAATCTCCTGGAACTGGTTTGGTGGGTCTGACTGACTCTGATCATACAATCTCACTGACAATTATATAACTAGTAGGTGGTCTGTGATCATTATGAGTGGTGTCATGGTGTGAGATACCTCGATTCAAATCTGAAAGAAAAGTTACATATAATGCATGCAGATTCAATAATTGATGTGCCCCACAGACTACAGAAGGACAATTAAATTTGAAATAGTTAATTAATTGGTTATGAATCCATCTAACCTTGCTCTGCTGAGATATCCTTTAATCCTTACTATATATATAAAAGCATATTGGAAAAAATGATATGAAAGGACTATCTTTCCCAAATAAGAAACTTGAGCCGTTGATCATTTTTGTTGATCATTTTCTTGGATAAATCAAAACCGTTGACTTACGTTAATATCCGTTGGCGTTAATGTCTCAGCCCATTAAAATTTAAGGTCCATATCAATTTTCTCAATATAAGGCTCATTACATATTATCTTAAAAATTTATTATAAGAAATAATAATTTCAGTCAAAGCAACGCGTGTACTCTTTACTAGTGCGACCCTCAAACCTATAATAACTAAGAATATAAACACGCACCAACAATATTTTCACAAACGGTCTTGGCTGGGGCGCACATTTTAGGTGCGCCCCATTGAAATTCAAAAAAATATTTATTTTAATTTTCTAAGAAATAATTATTCTAGATCTACAAAGTGCGCCCCATTGAAATTCAAAAAATTATTATTTTAATTTTCTAAGAAATATTTATTCTAGATCTTTTTACGAGCTTTCCGGACTATGGTTATATGTTTTCTAGAGAGCTTCCTATCAAAAGTTATGCTCATTTAAAGATCAAACTTTTTTTTTATATATTTTTCATCAAATTTCTTGAAAATATTACATGAACTGAAATATAAGAAAAGAAAACCCAAAAAGGATAAAATCTGCTGCTTTTCTAAGAAGAAAGGTAGGGCCTGTTTTTCTGATCGGATGGTTGGGATCAGTTGTCGCACCGATCTCAAAGTACTTCAATGTTTTTTGCACAGATCTCAAAGTACTTCAGTGTTTTTCTTTTTAGAAAAGCAGGTGATCCCGATCCAAAAACATCTTCAATGTTGTTTAAACCTGCAGGAAGCCATCTTTCTTCCGTATTTCCCCCCGGGCAGAGTCCGGCTTGGCCACTCTTCTGGTTCTGGCATCTCCTGTGAGTAGTGAACCTGTCTCCGTCCGACCCAATTTGCAAGGATCGGGATCACCTGCTTTTCTGGCCCTGCTTTTCTTGATCCGGCGGTTGAGAAATACTGAAATACTTTGAGATTAGTGCAGTAAATATAGAAGTACTTTAAGATCGGTGCGACAACCGATCTCGACCATCTGATCGGAAAAGCACACCCTATTTTTCTTCTTAGAAAAAAACAACAGATTGATATCCAATTTGCAAGTGCCTTATAGCCGCCACGGTTTCATGGCCACTTATTTTTTTATTTTTTTTTGAGGAAAAACCCGTAGGTGCATGGGCCACTTATTCATGGTAACCTCAGATTGCTAAAGATCAAAAAAAAAAAAAAAAAAAAAAGTAACCTCAGATTAGTCAGATTGCTTGAAAGCTATCTATCATTCTTTTTTTGGAAACTTAATTGCCCACGGGGAGTTGAGATCCGGTGCTCTTAAAATTTAAGAGCAGCAGAGTCCTGCTCTTGTGATCAGACGGTTGTGATCAACCGAAGAATAAAGTTCAGTTGATACCGACTGCTCGATCACAAGAGCAGGACCCTGCTCTCGGGTTTTAAGAGCAGCAGATATTCACCCGCCCGCGGGCGACTTTGCATTGCCTTCCCTAAAAAAAAAAAAAAAAATTTGCATTGCGATATATGATATATCCTCCCTATGATTTCAGATCTCCTAATATATGGCATGGTGCCATCCGGCACGTGAGCCGTTGGATTTCCTTGAGATTCGTGCTGTGTTTTGCTCGAAAGCTATCATTCTCCGTTAGATTTCATACATCCCCCATCTTACATTGTGTGTGCATGTGTTTTTTTTATTTTTATTTTGAGAAAACACAGTGCTTTGCTATTGGTTTCCTCTGGTGACTGAGAGTTTGAGGGGTGATTATTCTCTGACCGGCTGCAATTGAGCCGGCAGAGAGAGAAAGAGAGAGTAACTGAGGTGGGACCCACTGAACCGAAGATTCCACCTTAGTTACTCTCTCTTTCTCTCTCTGCCGGATTCTGTTGCAGCACGGCCGAGGATATGAATTCGAGTTTGAGACAGCCAGATAGCCCAGGACAGTATCTCTGGACCACACGCTTCTTTTAATTGCATCCACCTTTACAGTAAACTTTGCCTTTTCCGTTTGGCCTTGTTTGCCCTTTTGGTTTCATGGTATATGTATTAACAACTAAGTGTAAGTGTGTAACCATATATAGTAAATTAACAACACGGCAGCACAAAAGAGTAGCTTTCTTTCTTCTTTCGAGTTTGAATGTTTGATGCATGATTCATGCCACAATGCAGTTCAGACTTCAGAGCATGTTTCATGTTTGTTTTTTTGTAGTTGCACACTTGCACTGCACCCATCATTTCACTTGTTCATGCGTCAACGTGCAATGCTTTAACCCATTAATTAAGAATTAAATGCTTGGTACTTTTGAGTTAGATACTATAAACTAAATCTTACGATTGAAAACGAGAAGTGGCCAACAGTATTTTTTTTTCATCAAAAAGGTCATTTTGTCTAATGCATACGCCTGAGCTATGAATCCTTAAAGGGATCCAACGGTTTGAATATGAGCATTGGTACATAAATTATAAATATATGTACCATTAAATGTATTCTAAATTATCTCAATATATAACACGTATTTTAAAATAATGAAAATTTAACATCGTTTCGATAACTATCAAGAGACGAGAAATAGAATCATAACGTTAATTTGAGCCGTTAATTTTTGTTAATACTGAATGTCTATGTAAATAAAACCAAAATGATATAATTCTTTATATACACATAAAACATTGTCTCTCACAGTATCTTTATATAAAAATTCTGTTGAGTTATACTAATAAAAATTTGGAGGTTAAATATGTTGTGAGCTCAAACTCGTAGAAGACCCGTGAGCTCAAGCTCAGTGCCTCAGCCCCCAGTGTATATATTTTGTCCAGTATTCAGGCAAAAAAAAAAACATACATGTGTGCGACAGTGCGAGACAGTACACTGTACACACATGGTACATCCTTGTATCATACGACCTGGAATAAATGAATTTTTAAGAAAAGTTAAAAGAATTAGTGAAAAAGTGAAATTACTTTGATGTCCTCAATTTGTAAGCAGTACATAATAAATGTTCCAATTAAACAATATAGATAAAAGGGTAATCATAACATTGGAGAAACAAGAGACAAATAGAAAAATAATATCGAATCGGTAAAGTTCATTTAATTGGGGACAAGTTGTAAAGGGTATAAATTCATTTAATTGTGGACGGATGTTGTACTAGTTTGAGATGCCAAATTCTGAACTTAATTAATTAAACCTATCTTATTATATCTTTCCCCAGCATGCGAACAATAGAAACTTTCGTGGTTATCGTCTTTTTCCTTCAAGTCAGATTTGTCGTCACAGATAATTGGTACCACTGGAGACAAAAAAAGGTACATCTGAATTCTGAAGCCTGAAGAAAAAAAGGGTTTTTGTTGATTTGTTGTTCTATGTATTTGTTTAATGAATCCTTGTGATTGTATCACCTTCTTGTGTAGTTGGAATTGGATGCATATGTATTTGTTTAATGAATGAATACAATACAAGCTACTACCAAACCATCTGGATCTGGATCTCGGAATCATCAAGTTGAAATTTTCTGTAAAGTGGAATCAGTGAAAAGTTGGGGTTGGAGAGGCCCTCCCTCCATGTCTAAATATTAAATAATTACAAATTGACAAACAATATTATTGATTATTTTTTACACGCATGAAGCATCATAAACTTGTACTGAGGTAGGAGTCGAAGTATCTTAAGAAGAAATCATCTTGAGTCCACTACATCAGGTGGGCGAATACTTTTTTAAAAATAGTACTTGTGCTTGCAAATGTACGCTTTGATACTAAATTACTGATGACGCTCAACAAAGAAATGGATGCTAGCTCAACGAGTGTGCGGGTGATGAGTTCACCAAACATTGTATGAATTCCTAACTATAAAGATTATCATTTTATTTATTTATTAATTTAGTAATCAATTTAGGCTCATTTTCCTAACAAAGATTAGATTAGGGGTGGTGGAGAGATATATATATAATAATAGATATTATTGGGTATATTTGGCGAAATGAAGTTGTGGTTGATGGAGTACGTTTTAGTTGGTGCAGAGCAGATAGGGGTCGGAAGGGGTGCATATATTATATATACTAGAGCTGTGAATCGGGCTTCGCTCCGAAAAAATAATAGTATGAAGCTCCGAAAAAATAATAGTACATGAATTAGTAGCTATTGAAAATAAATGTACATTTTTCATAAATATATCCTATTCAATAAAAATTGAACTCAATATATTTTCTATACAGTATATATTTACAGCTACATCTCAATTCATATAAAAGAATACAGATAGTTGCAAATATTTTGGGTTTTACATTGTTCTTTAGTCAGATTCTTTAATGAAAAAAGAGAAAAAATAAATTGAGCTATTTGATTAAGATAAATGAAGAGAGAGAAATAAAATCAATAGTCGAGAGTAATGATGACGTGACGGAGCTAAAAATCTTGGAAGTTAACATCTTTTTCTAGAGTATAAATACTTGCAATTAATAAGGGGAAATAAAATGGGCTAGGGAGGCGATTAATGATCAGTACGTATTTAATTAGTATTAGTTTATTGGCTAATTAATTAGCAGCTCCAGGCAGGCAGGCAGTTGATCATTATTAGTTGAACTTGAACACACACTGACAACTGACAATGACAAAAATACTGTTGTGCAGCTAGTAAGCAAGGACATATATAATTAAGTAGCTATAATAATAATAAATAAAGGTGTACACTGTATATAATTACGTAATGTAATGTAGCTAAGCTAGCTAGCGCGTTCATCCTCTACTGCGCAGCGATCCAACGATGAAGACTAATAGGGGGTTTTTTGAGATTCACTTTCACGAATCTTAAAGTAAATTGAACGGCTGTATCGCTGTGCAGTAATTTACTGCGCAGTATAGGTAGTCGATCCTTGAAATGAAATAATGCAGAGAGCAGAGCAGAGTGGTGTTCAGAAACCCGCCCAATCCGGAATTTTTCAGATAGTCAAACTGATCTGACTCAATCCGAGATCAAATAGCATCCAATCCAACTCAAATCAACATACGATCCAAAAAAAGTAGATATTAAAATTGACCCAACCCGACCCGCCCATCACCCGATCTGAGATATTCTAGAAAGTCAAACCGACCCGACCCGTCTGACCCGAACCCGAACCCGACCCCGACCCGTCCGCCCGATTTGCCACCTCTGGGTGTTCTGTTCAACAGTTCAAGTAATAGTAATCTATGTCTATCAGAGAGGGTATCGATATCTTCTTGAATAAGCACTCCAGGTCAAGTAACAGTAATCTATGTCTATCAGAGGATAAGCACTCCAGATCTATGATTCTACATATCTTCTTGAATCCTGCTAGCATCATGCATCACGTGCGCCACGTGCTTAGATGGCGACCCGGGTGATTTTCATATCCTCTGTAGCGCTGCATTGTGTAGCGCAGGATGTGGACCGTTAGATCATCTCGAGAGGACCTGTGCTTACTCGAATCTCAAGATGATATAACGGTTCACATTCTGCGCTACAGAGGATGAGCACTCGACGCGGGTCGTCTTTGATATTTTGTTCCCATCTCCATCCATCCGTTTTCTTACTAGAGAAATTTTCATGGATGGTAATGCTACAAACCGGAAATTGTACAAAAAAGAAAACAAATATTTGATCATACTGTGGAGGCCTCACAAATTTTTTTTTTTTTTTTTTGTGCGGAGTAATCAAAATCATCTGAGACGCACGTAATAAATGGACCCCAATGATAATATAATTTTCTTTTAATTTTTCAATAATAATTTTGTAAATTTTTTATGAACTTTTCAGAATGTGGTTATATGTTTTCTAGATTCATATGAAAGTTATGCTTACTCAAAGAATAAAATTTTTCCATATTTTTCATTGAAATTTTTAATATTGTTTTCCCTATTATTTCATTCGTTTGATATCAGTAAAATACTAGTAACTATCTAGTCGAGTCCGGCTATGGTGCTTTCGTAAGCATTTCGGACCGAAACGCTTACGGCCCAAATTCGAAAATTTGTCGTCCGAAATTTGAATGCAAATAGCTCATAATAATCTTGACATAATTAAGTTGGATGATTCCAAATTTTTACCATTTTAGGAATTTTATTACTATTTTTATGATTTTTTTGAAATATGGCTCTTAAAATAATTAAAAATAAATCAATTTTGTATGCCAATCTTTTAAAAATCATTAAAAGTAGCTAAAATTTTCTAAAAATGGAAAATTTTGGGATTCTACAAGTTAATTATGTAAAAATTATTTTAAGCTATTTGGATTAAAATTTCGGACGACGGATTTTCGAATTCGGACAGTAAGTGTTTCGATCTGAAAATGCTTATGAAAGCACCCTAGCCGGACTCCTATCTGGTCTTGACATATGAAATTAAATTTATTTATTTTTTTAAGTTTTAAGTACATTATATAATATAAATCAAACTACATAGCTCTTTTTAATATCTGATCAAATAATTAGAATGAATATATTTATTTTTAAAATAATTTTATATATCATGAGCGGATCCCTAAAAAATTTTGGAATCATGCAAATAAAACTAATAAGCAAAGCAATGTCAAGAAGTTCAACGAGAAATAAGAAAAGTTTGGTCTTCAAATAAGTATAACTTTTAATTTGAAACTCTCAAGAAAATGTACAATCACATTACGAAAAACTCATAAAAAGATATATAACAGTTATTGTTTAGAAACTTAAAAAATTTAGTACAAACATATGATTAAGCTTATAGATTGATTGTGTTTCAAATTTTAACTAATTTGAGTATCATTTAATACTTCACCGGGATTCATCAAAATTTCTTAATATTTACAGCGGTTCGAAATATTATGAGTTTTGATATAGTACGAAACGACACTCAAACTAGAAATAAGAAATACAATCGATATATGAGCTCAATAATATGATTGTACGAAATTTTTATTTTACTTTCATCTGTATTTATTTGAGAATCTATTGTCGCATAGAATAGTTATCAACAGACCCTCACCTTTATCTTTTGATACCAAAACTATTCTATTTGGGCAGTACAAGTGCATGTGGAATACATGCGGTAACAACAATCTGTCACAGTGCAACGAAATATTTGTTGCTTAAGTATGCAACTAATTCTCAATTCAATATATGTTATGTTTAATATATATAAAAGCTGTATATTATAATAATTATTTTTATCTTTTGAATCATGAAATGACCTCTCTAAATCTTTTTAAATCAATATTTAGAAAGTTAGAACTATAAATCATCCTCTCCAACCCTTTTTCATATCAATCTTAGATCCGGCACTGTTGTGTAGTTAACTGCTCTGTCTGGACTATACAAGTGCATGTGGAACACATGTGGTAACAGCAATCTGCCACAGTGCAACAAGGTATCTATCCAGCTGTGAGCATTAGATGATGATGAAGCCACAGAGAATCGATAACACGTCTACATATGATCGTACGTGGCATTTACTCCTAGCCGTCAAGTCATAGCAGGCTAGCAGCCACCAGCCAAGCCAAGCCAACTTCCCCAGCTCCTCTCCTCTCAATTCTCAATTTCTCATCCACTCGTGACTTATTCTCCCATTTTTAATTTTGAGTAATACTAGACTTACTAGTACATAGAAAAAAGCATCTCTAGATTATATTTTGAGATGTAACTGTTACATTTTGTACATATTTATGAATGTATGAATGATTTTTTAGTGGACGCAAGATGTTTCTCTGTAGTTTTCCATGGACCTCCAAATCAAATGGTCAACACCTTCCCTTTCCCCAAATTATTTTTTTGAGGAGCCTTTCCCCAAATTATGTACTCAGTACTCATCTCCATCACCAGATGAGATTCATTTTAGAGGAGGGATCCATTGACAATGCAAATTTTGACAATCTTGACAATGGTTATCTTTAAAAATTTGTAAAAAATCATAAAAAATCTTAAAAATGAAAAAAGTTTTATGGATGCATTATTTAACTTATAGATTGATAGTGTTTCAAATTTCAAATTATTTGAACATCATTTGATGCCTTATCAAAATTTTGTACATTTTTTAACGGTTGTAATTAAAAGATCTTTAAAGAGCTATCAAATATCGCTTAAATTGAATATAATCGGAAACATAATCAATCTATAAGTCAAGCATAACTTCCATAAACTTTTTTTCATTTTTAAGATTTTTTATGATTTTTTACAAATTTTTAAAGATGGCCATTGTTAAGATTGTCAAAATATGTATTGTCAATGGATCCCTCCTCTTCATTTTAACACATACAATTGAAACACAACGGTACAAAACGCAACTGTCACATACCTTTCTTTCTAAATTAAATTCTACCCCTTTTTTTTTATCCTCCAGTCATACTGATAATTGCTAGACATCTCATATTCTTGTTTGATTTAGACCGTAGATATAGAGTTGTGCACGCAAAATACAAAGGCAGCTTCTTAAGAACTGAACAAAAGATAAGTTCAAAGACAAAAAAAATATTCTTCTTAAAAAAATAAATAAATAAATAAATAGAACAAAACAAAAGAGAAGTAAATTGACGAAAAAATTTCATACATGCCTAAACTATTGATCTTGGATGTGTTTGAATGGGAGAAAAATAGTGCTAACTTGGGTTAGCTACTATTCCCAATTGCTATTCTATGTTTGGATGTTGGATTTGCTTTTCAAAACAATTGGGTTAGTATTGGTTAGTAGCTATTCTACTATTCCTAGAAATAGTTGGGTTAGCTATTATTGGGTTAGTGACTATTTTCACTAATCCACCCATCCATCCAAACACACCCCTTATCTTTATTACTGTCTAAACAAGTAAACAATCAAGTTATTTTCATCAATGTCCAAATTTAAGGGCGCAAATCTAACTCGCATCTTTTAACCTCTTCTTGTGCTGCCTAAACAGCCAAGTTATATGGGCAATGACAAGTAAATACGAGTCTAAAGGGCGCAAGTATAATCTGCACTCTTTGATTTGAGCATCTGTGAAATTAATTTAACTGTTTAGTAATGATGCAGTTAAGATAGAATATCTGGGCATCTATGCAATTTTTTCAACGTGTAAATTGACAAGGTCTGATAGTAGTACCTCCCGAATTCAAAGGCACCACACAGCCAAATTAAAAAGGGAATAGACAGACGGCAATTAATATAATAAGCATTTCTAGCTTTCAAGTTGATAACTTGATAAGTGATGCTGATTACTGATTGAAAGCCATTTCCTTGTTTGTTACCATCATTCATATCATAATAATTATTAATATCATATTCATATATTATCATATCAGGGCAGTGGCAGTCAATGCAGAGATCATTAGAGATTCTTTTTTTTTTTGAGAAAGATCATTAGAGATTCATTCGCTCCGTTCTTTTGTACACAGTACACACGCTTTTAAGGAAGAGATTGACACGACTACATAGGTTCAATTTAATGCTTTGCTATTTTGAGCAAGCAAAGGATACCCATTTTACATTTTTTGGCTAATTCTGTTATGGATTGGATGAGATATGGACCGTTCATTTTTCGTAATCGAATGGTCACGATATATCTTTAGATACAATTAAAAGAGATATATTAAATCATAATCACTCGATTTAAAATGAAAGGTTGCTTGACCGATCCATAAAAGAACCGCTCTTTAGTATAATTATCTAATATTGCATTTATTTTTTTAGAAATTAATGGCTGCCAATTTATTTAAATAATTTAATAATGTAGGGGTCTCGAACCGAACGCGTGTCTCCCCAAGGACTCAAATTTATTTATTTATTTTATGAATGGGAGTAAGAGTAACCATACTTATATCACAGACCTGTTCAATTTACTGTGCATCTTATTCTTGATATTATTTAACCTATTGATGTTATTGTAAGAGGTTTAATTTAATAGTTTAATAGTTAAATATTTTTTTATTTGAAAAAGTAAAATTTTTCATTCACACTCTCACTTATAGTCCACGTGTTAATTAACTTTAATGACTTTTAAAATGCGATAGGTTTATGGCTATACGAGCACCAAGACCAGAATTTAAGAATTATCATTTACTAATGCTATTATTCAATAAGTTGATAAATTAAATAAGAAAAATCAGTAGGCTGAATAATAATAATAATAAGATAAAAAATAAATAAACTTAACAAAAATAGAAAGGTCTTTCTGCTCAAACTTAAATCCCCTTATTATCCTCCAGGACCTCCACCCACCATATTACTCTTTATAGAAACTGATTTTTACCATTATATCAGCATCTCTCCCAAATTCAAATTATTCTATATGTCTTTATTCTCAATTCGAATTTGTCTATCCTTCTCCCTCAATCTACATATCTGATTGCTCTCGGATGATTTCTTCCGGCAACCAATCTCTTTCGATAGCCTATCTCTTATAGTGATCTCTCCGGCGATCTATCTCTTCCGACAATCTACACTTTGATGGTTATTGTATAGTCCTGACACTCTCATCTCTTCATCGATCGCTCTCCTCTAGTGATCTATTTCGTCGCTCGAAACTTGTCCAACAAAATCTTAGATGAAGATTCGCTCATGTAAATAATCATATCGTGTTATGAATAAACATACATGACTCATCTAAATATTACTCATATAAACACATTTGTCACTCATCCAAGTACTATAGTTACCTGTTTAAATACTCGAATCACTTATATAAAACACCTAATACATTTACCCAAGCATTTGTATAACCTATTTAAATGTATTTACAATGTATCTAACCTCTTAATTCGTCTATCTAAACATCTTGTACAACTAATAAAATACTCAGGTCACTTATATAAACACTTGAGTTATCTATCTAAATACTTATATAACTTAATCTAAATACTTATGACTCTAAAAATTTAGCGCTAGAGCATTTTGAATTAAGCACATCAACAAAATATCACGAACTTTCCACTTTTGACAACATTCTCAGCACGTTTTTTCACCAAAAAGAGAAAGCTAGCTATACAAATTTTTGTAAGGTATTTGATTTTGGGACTAGAACCATCTGGAAAGATTCTAAGGGGTATTTGATTCTGGGACTATATTAATTGGAATCTCAAACAAATATGTGGACAATGGGAGGCGGATAGTATTATTGGCGTTGTGTGTCTGCCGAACATTTTCGTTGACGAATATGTAGCAGCTCTTACTAATTAATTTATGAAATTGATTAATCATTCGAAAGGCATTCAATTTCACAATGACTGCATGATTCATGATTCATGACACTTCCCTTTCTCGCCTATCCCGTCCTCTACGTGAATCCATATCTTCCACTGCGCAGTACTCCAATCATTGGATCTGCTTTGAGATTCGTGCAAATCAATCTTACAAAAGCCCCCTTAATCCAAATCGCACTCCAATCGTTGGATCTGCTTTGAGATTCGTGCAACTCAATCTTACAAAAGCCCTCCTACGATCCGCACCGTCGATTCGCTGTGCAGTACGATACCGCGCGGCAGAGGATAAGCAATTAAGCACGCCCTCTATGTATATTATTATATATATAGTAGCTATAAATGTAAAGCAAAATTAAGTCTTGAGCATTCGTTCATTCATTCATTCGTAGATTAGCACCATTCCCCAAGGAGGAAGAAAAAGAGGAAGAAACAAACAATTGCATTTGGAGCAGAATTATTATTAGCAAGCAATACTACAAGCAAACAAACAAGGCAAGCAAGAAAGAAAGAAAGAAAGGAAACCCAACAAAATCTAGACCCAGTAAACCAAACCAAACCACGTTTATTTCTTCTCTCGTCTTCTCGGTCTCTCCTCCCTAAAATTAGCACCGATGCTGGCGCTTCTCTTTGACCTCTGACTTAATCCCAAATTCCCAATCTTTTTCTTTCTTTCTTTTTTTTTCTCCTTCTTTCTGTCCAATCTTTGATTCCCTCGGCACATTCGTGGTGCTGAGGAAGAGCAACTGATTGATAGCTTGCTGAAGACAGACAGACAGGCAGAAATGGAGTATTTTGCGGGGCTGAGAGGCGCCGGGAGGAACTACACGGACGCCGTCGGAGACTTGAGCTATGTCTCCAATTTGGTCGGCCTCCTCTTCCAGACCAACGGCAATTCCTACCAGCACGTCTGGCCGGTAAGTTCTTCGACCTTATTCCGCAATTTGATTTCATCAAGTTCATCTCCCTCACAGGAACCAGCCTTTGATCTGGTGGTTAAGTGGCTAATGACAATGCTCTCTCCGTGTGGGGAGAGCTCGCGGTTTCAAAACCCTCTTTTATAAACATTTAAATTTTGATGGTTTGAATTGAACCTCATTTTATCTCAAAAAAAAAAAAAAAGTTTTATCTTGACATTTCTGTTGCACAAATTGCATGCATGCACAAATATATGATTTGCTTATAAATTCCTCTTTGCATGGAATGATTTTGAAACCTATATATGCTTGTTCTTAGCTTCAAATTAATCCATTATCTGTTTGTTTTTGCGCACCATTAAATTCAAACCCGGGTTTCGAGTATTGGGTATAGATATTTGGATTCTGTTGATCTTCGTTTAGATTTTTAGTTGTTGGTTGTTGAGTACACCATTGTTGGCATTTATGGTTGGGAGGCTCGACCCCAGTTCATCTCAGAAAGATCATAATAGTAAAAAAAAAAAAAAAAAAAATCAAGTAACAAGTAGTTGGTTGGTTGATTAATTAATTTTACTTTGCTTGACTTTTAAATTACTGCAATCAATATACCGTGGACTTTAATTTATCTTTAGAAACTTTATCTACTTCCCCATCACTGATTTTTATCACTGATCTTTTACTGACATATTGCTTACATATTGCTTGCAAATCTTATGGCTTAACAAAAAAGCACAGATATGTATATGTTACCACTAAATTGCTTTGTATTTTTTTCTTGAATCCAAGTGAATTTCACAACTTGCTGCATCTTCTTGTATACTTTTTAGCGGTTGTAATTTAACGGATCTTTAGAAAGTTATCAAACGTGCCTTAAAATTGAATATAATCAGAAAAATAATCAATCTACAAGTTAAGAAATATTTATGTAAACTTTTTTCTGTTTTCGAAGAATTTTAATTATTTTTTTCATTATTTAAAAAAATCCAATTGTCAAAATGGTCAAGATAAGCATTGTCAATGGCCTCTATCATGTTTTCTTCTTTTTTTTCTTAAAAAAATAAAAAAAATTTTGGTCTGAAGTGAAGCTTTGTGTGTTGGTAAAAAACAGGATATGGAATTTGGATGGAGAATAGTACTAGGTTTGTTGATTGGATTCTTTGGGTCTGCATTCGGAAGCGTCGGTGGTGTTGGTGGTGGCGGCATTTACGTGCCAATGTTGACTCTTATCATTGGCTTTGATGCCAAGTCATCTACCGCCATCTCGAAATGTATAGCTTATCACATATATGGATCTCATCACTTTCTTACAATTTTTGAACAGCATGTAATCAATCAATCTTATTCATGCAACAAATCGTTGGCCGTAGGTATGATAATGGGAGCCGCAGGGTCGACAGTGTGGTACAACTTGAAATTGAGGCATCCGACCTTAGACATGCCGATCATAGATTACGACTTGGCATTACTCATTCAACCTATGCTTATGCTTGGGATTAGCATAGGAGTTATTTTCAATGTCATTTTCCCTGATTGGTTGGTCACTGTTCTCCTCCTCATCATCTTTATAGGTATAATTTGATTTCTTTTTCCTTATTATTTTCTCTCTTTTTTTTGCTCTTGTACTATGCAATTGTACTATTCTTAAGCACCTCCTGGTCCCCCAACTGTTCCATGGGAGACCTATTCTGTTTCCTTGTTTGCCATCTTTTCTTATTGGGGTGGAACTTTTGGTTCTCTTTTAGATGTATCCATCATTGTTGAAAATTCACCCCAAAATTATGGCTTTTCATTCTATTCTCACCACCAACTTGCTTTGTTAAGCAACACATTACACATGCATGTGAATTGATAATGACAGCACTTGTAAGGCTCAATAATTTGTAGGAATCTGATAAAGTTTACTGACATGTTTGTTTAATATTTTTTTTTTTTTTTTTTTTTTTTTTGCTTGAACTGAAAATTTCAGCAACATCAACCAAGGCATTTTTTAAAGGGGTTGAGACTTGGAAGAAGGAGACAATTTTATTGCAGGTGCTTATACAGTAATATTTTTTTAAAAGAAAAAAAATTCATAAAGCCTGATAAAACTTATTATTGCTAGTAGCTTAAATAAATGCAAAACACAATTATAAGAATACCTCTCTAGTACATTTTCTAATTCATCGGTTTAATTTTTCTGTATATACGGCTTATTTCAGGAAGCTGCTAAACGTGCTGAGATTAAAGGTACTTTCAGATACTTTTACTAATTAGCATTGCAGAGAAGTTATCAGTTAAATTAAAATGTAACCAGATTTTACTATGAATTTGTCAGGTAATGATGCAGAATACAGTGCATTGCCTTCTGGACCTGGCGACAGTGCTTCAAGCAATCGCAAGCCGGCACTAGATCCAGAGGTACACGAAATAAAACAGAAAATGGTTGAGAAGTGCATATTCTCATTTCCCATCCTTTTTGTTGTTTTTATTCTGGGTGTAGATACTCCCGAATTCTCTTTTATTTCTTAAGCCTTGAATGTTGGTATGACAAAGAGGTTGTTTCCATTTCAGGTTTCGGTTCTTGAGAATGTTTACTGGAAGGAGTTTGGGCTTTTGATGTTTGTGTGGTTAGCTTTCCTTGTCTTGCAAGTCGCCAAGGTAATTATTTGATTGTTCTTGATGATTAAAGAGAGATCACATGGTTTATTGTTATTATTACTAGTCGATTCACATGGTTAACTTAAATTCTCTATTTATGTGCAGAATTACACACCAACATGTTCGACATGGTACTGGGTTGTCAATTTGCTCCAGGCATTGTCCCTTTCTCTCTTTGTATCCCTTATTGTTGTTTAATTGTATTCCGTAGAGCCTGTATATTTGTATCGTTAATATTCATCTCCGAGAGGGCATTGTATTGATATCTGTTCATTACCCAAAATTAAACTTTTGCATAAATGCCTTTGAACATCTCCTAAAAGCTAAACGAACTACTTTCAGGGGCTTATTATCAAATATGATGCACACGATAGATCTTAATTTGTGTAACGAGGAATGATCACAATTTATTCTGGTTTACAGATACCAGTGTCATTGGGGGTGTCAGGATACGAAGCAGTGAGTTTGTACCAAGGCAGGAGAATTATATCATCAAAGGGAACTGATGAAACAAACTTGAAGGTACATCAGCTGATTATCTATTGCTCGTTAGGTGTTCTTGCTGGTGTCGTTGGTGGGCTTTTGGGCCTTGGCGGCGGCTTTATTATGGGTCCGCTCTTTTTGGAACTCGGCATCCCCCCTCAGGTACATACCGATCCAAATTGTTTTCATCTCTCTCACAAGATCATTGCTCTTTGATGTGAATGGATGTCATTAGTGTGCATTAAAGTGTTCCAGACATTTAATGGAACAGATCTAATACAAGGAAACAAGTCATTTCTTTTTTCTTCTTTACACGGTGTTACTATTTCATATTTGACATTTTCTTCCTGTGTCAACATAATATTCAAGAAAAGTGTATAATCTTCTTTTTTAGGTATCAAGTGCTACGGCAACATTTGCAATGACATTCTCATCTTCAATGTCGGTTGTAGAATATTACCTTCTCAAGCGTTTCCCTGTTCCCTACGGTACGTATTCTATATCAACCACCCTGCCACACTCCCAAAATAAAATAAAATAAAAGTCAAATTTATGGAAAAGATAGCATGAGCTGATGAATTGATAAAAGGTTTATTCTTTCTTTATAGCCCTCTATTTTATTTTGGTGGCGACAATAGCTGCATGGGTTGGGCAACATTTTGTGCGCAAATTGATACAATATATGGGACGCGCTTCTCTTATAATTTTTATCTTGGCCTTCACCATCTTTGTCAGCGCCATTTCTCTCGGTATGTGCCCCCCCCCCCCCCCCCCCCCCCCCCCCCAAGAAAAAAAAAATGCACACAAATTTATATATATATAAAAAAAAAGGGAATAGCAAGACTAGTGGTTGTTGTTCTGTTTTATGTCAATGTACTCTACAATTCATATGCGTATTTTACGTTTGTGTAATAATCCATTGACTTTTGAATAATGTTTATTTATCACAGTTTGGTTTAAGATACTAATATTAATTTCAGTGGTCCTATTTGGTCTAATAGAGTTTATTATATGCAGGTGGAGTTGGCATCTCCAACATCATTGAGAAGATCCAACTTCATGAGTATATGGGATTCGAAGACCTCTGCAAATACGAGATTTAAAAACCAACAATAGGTCTTACATTTAAGCGCAAAAATTTTAAAAAAAAAATAGCGTAATTCGAAGTTTTCAATATCTGGCACTGTTGTGTGGTAGTTAATTTATCGAATGAATCAGAAAGGTGTATTTAAGGGCAATTTCTTGAGTTAATTTATGTATTTGAGCTTAATACAGCGCTCATCTAGTCTAGCTGTAATTTGTTAGCACAATGGTGGAGCCTTATAATTGGAATGAAGGCAACCACAGTGGGCAGTATCCTATTTCAATTACAACTACCATCTATGATATATGATATGATGCTTGCAATTCCTCCCCTGTATTTTTGTCACGTAATATTTTGGGGCATACATGATACATGCAGTACTGGAGCCTGAAAATTGTTGAAATCCAATTGGTACACTTGATTCATGAAATGTTTCTATCAGTTTACATAAAGTGAATTGAATTTTCATATGTACACACAACATTTCATCAAAAAAGGAAACAAAAAAAAACGAAAAGAGAAGAGATATGTATCATGTCAAAGTCTTGCAGGAAGTAAAGTTAATTTTCATGTGTTGAAACCACACAGCTTTACCATATTCAGTAAAATTACATTGTGGAGATGTCTACATTTTCATTTTTACTTTTATTAAAAAGCTGGTCCTGCTAACAAACTACAACCTCTTCCACCTAGAAAACCTCTCAGCCTAGTACTAATCTATATCAGAACAAAATAATCAACCAATTTTGGATCTGAATCTGCTGCTTTCTTGAGAAGAAAAGCAGACCCTGCTTTTCCGATCGGATGGTCGGGATTGGTCGCTGCACCGATCTCAAAGCACTTCGGTTTTTACTGTACAAATCTCAAAGTACTTCGGTGTTTCTCAACTGTCGGATCAAGAAAAACAGGGTCTGCTTTTTTAGAAAAGCAGCGGATTCCGATCCACCAATTTCCTATGCTAACAAACTATCAGGCAGAAATACCTTCAAAACCGGTGCGTCGGGAGCAACTTCGATCTCATCCCCGTGCTTGATCTTATAATGAACATGCGAACCGTCGACATACACCGTGCCATCTTGGCTGTACCAAGAAACCAGCATAGCGCTATCCTGTTTGACAAACCCGTGCATTAACGGGATATCAAGTTCCCCGGGGGAGATGGGCTCGCGCACCATGTACTGAAGGTCGCGCATAGAGATGTGCATCGGGATTCCCCCGGCGGATTGCATGGCTGCGGTGGATCCGGCAGCTGTGCAGACCCTGAGGCCGCTCGACCGGCAGTTAACTAAACGTGACATTTCACCGCATTCGTTCCTGATTCTACATACAAAAGAACAGTTTGTTGAAACTTGAAACCATTCAAGTCTCTCGAAATAAAGTTCTTTTTACCGGCGCAACGAAGTGAACGGACCTGAAAGAGAAGCGAGAGACGGAGGCGGGGCAGGGATGGGCCAGGAGAACATCATTGAGTGCGAAAGTAGGTAGCGGCTGCGCGTTGATCTTGACGGAAAGCCTCGACAAGTCGGTAGGAATTCTCTGACCTTGCACAATGTCGTCGAGCAGCTGGGCAAGGCAAGAGGGTTAGGGTTTGAATCTAAACATGGAATGAGTAAGCAAGTAACAATGGCAGCTGATCAAATCAAATTACCTGTTGGAAGTTGGCTCGGGTAGCAGCGCAGAGGTACCCCGTGCTCCTGGAGGCGTCGAACTGGTCGCTCATCCGATCGACCTCGCCGTAGTCGGTGGGGTCCGAATTCACGCCCAAGAGAGCGGGAACGGCGGCCGCTCCACTACCGGCAGTGAGGAAGTGGCCGGCCTTGAGGAGCGTGCCGTCGCCGCCGACGGTGATGACGAGATCCAGCTCCTCAGGGCGGAGGAGCGAGTGAGAGTGGGAAGGCGAGAGGTGGCTGCGCATGAGGAGGCGGCAGTCGGGGAAGCGGCGCCTGACGAGGTCCCAGCAGTGCTGGATGGTCTCCTTGTGCACGCGGCATCGGTCGTCCAGGTACCGGAGGACCTTCTCCTGGCCGGCATTCTGGTTAAGGGGCGGCCGCGGTGGGAAGACGTCCAGCGGCTTCACCACCACCAGCACCCGCCGGATCATCATCCTCCTCCTCGCTTTTATTTATTTATTTATTTATGGATCCGATCATCCCATCCGTCCATCGTATTCGTATATTCGTATTGCTTCACTTCAGGAGCTCTAAGGCCCGTCTAGCCCAGGCCCAGGCCCAATCATCCGTCCGTCCGTATTCATATTACTTTACTTCAGGAGCTCTGCCGGCCCAACAAGCCCAAGCCCAGGCCCAATGCTACATTTACGGCCTCCACTCCTTATCATCCGTCCGTCCATCGTATTCATATTACTTCACTTGAGGAGCTCTGCCGGCCCATCTAGCCCAAGCCCAGGCTCAATGCTACATTATGGCCTCCACTCCTTATTATATTATATACTTCTTATAAATGACTGGTTCCATCCATCCAACTGCATAGCATCAGTTTGCTTATTTAGGGACGTACTTTCTTTGAGAGAGGAACAAACCAACATCCACAGGTGCCAATTTCAAACTCAATTCCAAATCCCGGAGTCAAATAGAGCAATATTCAACCAAAAAGTTAAAAGCTTTTCCTTTACCCAGATCAATTGAAAAGAGAGTTTTCCAATTTGAAAAAAAAAGGGAACGGATAGTGACTTAACTGATATTTATTAGACAGAATGAACCATTCAATGGACTCAGACAACAGCGAGAGAGGGTGCGTTCTATTTTTAATGGAAGCTAATTGACCATGCAACAGCTAAAATTAGCTTTTACAATGAGAAATACATAACTGATATTTTGACCTATGATTTAATACATGATTAAGTCAGAAACTAAAAATAATTGTTTTGTTTTATTGGATTTTTATATGTTTTTAGTTTGTTTCTTGCAATTGTTGTCAAGACGTCGGTTATTGCACATTTTATATTTTTGTTACATATTTTGGAGCAAGTTTGGAGTGTTTAAACTGTCGACCCTTTGAACGTTTCTCATGTTGATCAGGTAAAAAATTATTGGCGGGCCATCGGATGAAACAAGCAGGCATTCAATTCATCATTTTGGCATATAACCAATTGTATTCAACAAGTCTTTGAAAAGCTATTAAACATCACTTAAATTGTAATAAATTAATTAATTTATACATTAAACAGTAGTTCAACAAACTTTTTTTCTATTTTTGAGATGTTTTAGTGATTTTTTACAGTTTTTTTGAAAATAACATGATCAAGATAAGCATTGTCAAATTATCCCTCCTCAACAATACAGCGATGTCCTAAAACTGATATTTTGTATCGATATACTTTTTTTTTTTTGGGTAAACTGGATATAAAGTTTCTTTTTGTGAATTTCTCAATCACATTGGCTGTTTTACTTTTCTTTTTTGAGATAGTATTCGGAGTCTAAGTTACTGAACTCTTAGATATATATAACTATAAAGGACCTCTTTCAGAATTTTGAACCTGCGATCTCTTATACGGAGAACAATGCCATTGGTTGTTTTACTTTTTTTTTTTATTATATTTAGTTTTGTTTCTAATGTTGTTTCTAATGTTGTCATTTGAACCGATTGGTGAAAAACTATCATTTTCTTAAATTGTCAAAATGATAATCGTTAAGTAATCTGTCGCTTTAAATAAAAGACAACTACCATGAAAATGATTAAAAAAAAAAAACGAATTCCAAAAAAAAGAAAAAAGAAAAAATAGCTGGCAAGGGCTGCCCGTTCATAATTTGGGAGCTGTGAGTTGTAGATAAGGAGGCGAATACGGTGGGAAAGTAGAATGTCGCTTTCTTTCTCTTTTCATATGTAGAATTTTGTACTTTTGAATTTCCATGCTCCAACCTACACAAAATACAAGGGATAAAATAATATGATAACATTGAAGTTATAAGCGAGAACACAAAAATGCACATGTCAAACAACAGATCTTTATTTGACAAGTATCCGGGATGCCTCTGATTCCAGCTCTCTGCTGCTCAATTCCAAGCCAACAAACCCTTATCAGCATTTAAACAATTCCCCCTTACATAATATAGTGTAGTATATGTTTATTCCGTTTTTCTATGAGTAATACTTAGCGTTTATAGAAAAATCATCCATAGTATCTATAGGTTACATCCTGGAATGTATTTGTTACATCTCGGAACGTATCTATTTTTTTTGAGGTGGTAGGTAAAACTTGCCTACCAATTTTTCATTAAACAAATAAAAAGTTACAACGGATTTACAGATGGAAAAAAAAATAATAAAATAACAAATTAACAAGCAGCAGCAGCAAGACTCTAAACCCTAATGGTGTTGGAAAAAGGAAAATAGAAGGCAGTGACGTGGTGAGCAGAGATGGCGGGGCACTGAGCTCGGAGGACAGTGGGGCGTGGGAACGGGGGGCACTGGGCCGAGGGGATGGCGGGGCGCGGGGTTGGTGGGGAGCGGCGCGCAGAGGACGGTGGGGAGCAGGGCGCAGGGACGGCGGGGAGCCGGGCGCGGGGGACAATGCGGTAAGGGGTGCGGGGACAACGGGGAGCCAGGCGCGGGGTATGGTGTGGCAAGGGGACGTGGCGGCAAGGGGATGGCAGGACGGCGGGGAGCTGGGCCCGGGGGACGGCGCGACAAGAGGACGGTGGCGACGGCCGGACGTGGGGGCGGTGCTGGGCATGGGGGGTGGTGCGGCAAGAGGTTGGCTGGGACTGTTGGGCGCGGGGGGCAGTGTGGCAAGGGACGATGGGAACTACGGGCATGGGGCGGTGCGGCAAAGGACGGTTCAAGGCGGAGACCCAACGGCGCGCGGGGCGGTGCGGCTGCTTGTACTTTATTGGGGAAAAGGGAGCGAAGGGAGGCCGGGAGAGTCGAAGGGAGGCCGGGAGAGTCGGAGGGAGGCCTGGGGAGGCGGGGGAGGCTGGCGGCGCCAACCTCCCTGCCTAGGGTTTGCTCGGTGTTGCTGTCGCCTTTCCTCCTTTTTCTTTCGCATGAGAGGAAGAGGCCTCAAGACATATCTGTTACATTCCGTATACGTTTATGAACGTACGTATGGACGGTTTTTCAATGGATGCAAGATGTTTCTCTTTTTCTATTGACCTAAGCAATTTTATTTTCATAAATGCATATACCAGATAGAAGATTCTTTGCTTGGATCTTTTGCGCGCTGTATAATTCATGTTTTTTTTTTCCCATCTCTACTTTGGTTGTTAGCCGGTTGTCCTGATCAATAATTCTTAACGAAGATATGGATGATTAGCCAACTTTGACAGTAGAATTGTGTCATTTTTGCTTGCACATAATAAAATTTGGCTTTATAATAAAAATTGTGCCAAAGTAAGACAATAAAAATGACGTTAAAATTTTAACTTTTAGTATATATTTTTATTTTTATACGACAACAAAAAATGACGTCAAAATCTTAAATTTTGAAATATAATTTCATATTGGCAATCATCATAATTTTTATACAAAGTTAAGGACAAAGTCACTTTATACCAATTCACATCCTCTAAACCGGGTCATGTGCCCCGAGGCATGTGACCCGTTGGATATCCTCGGGATTCGGTTGAATCCCTTCGATATTCAGGCAAACCCGAATCCCGAGAAGATCCAACGGGTCACATGCCTCAGAGCACATGACCCGGGTCAGACGATCATCATCCACTTTATACATGCATGTACTCCATCTAGTAATTTCAACAGTTACAAAAAAAAAAAAAGAAAAAAAAATTGCAATACAACGTCTTGTAACTATATTAAGGCAGAATAAGCAGTAAAAAAAGAAAGAAAGAAAATAATTATATTTTCAGTGTTTGGAGGTGCTGCTATTTTGAGTAGGATTTGAGGTTATCATTTATTGAATTGTGTATAGTATGATTACCAGTAAAGAGCCAACACAATGTGTATAGTATGATTACCAGTAAAGAGCCAACACAATGCTTAATTTGGGCTGAAATTGTTATTTCTTATAATAAATTTTTAAGATATATGTAATGAACCTTAAACTGAGAAAATTGATATGAGTCTTAAGTTTTAATGGGTTGAGATATTAAAGTACGTTAACTGTGGTGATTAATCTAAGTAAACAATCAACGGCTGAGACTTATTTCTTGGGGAAGATAGAACTTTCATGTCAAAAAAATCCAATCTCATTTTTTAGGAGTAAGGATATAGTCTTACTAGTATGACTGTATGAACAGAGACGAAGCCAGGATTTCATCGTAAGGGGGGCCAAAAAAATGATGCCGCAACAACTTTTTTGAAAATTAAAATAGTTCTATATCATATTATTACACAGTCAAAACTATTATGTTTTATTACAAATACAATAAACATAATAGAAGACATTATACTTCAATATCTCAATATATTTAACCTAAAATAACATATTAAATTTTTTTTCAAAAATCATAGGGGGCCATGGCCCCCTAGCCACCCCTGTCTCCGTCCGTGTATGAATATAAGTTAAATTTGAGAAAGCTAAAGTAAGAACTAAGAATAAAGTTGAAAATATATAGAAATGCTGATGGAACGTTGTGTTGGCAAAATTTGAGAAGCGGGGTGCAGTAATGCAAATAGACAATTATGGCAGTTGCTTTGAAAGCGAGTAGAGAAGAACAATAGTTGCTTTGCTTTCCTATCCCTATCCGCAGCAATATAATAAAATAAATAATAAAAAATAAAATAAAGAAACAAAGCGAAGCAAAAGCGAAAGAAATAGAAAAATAAATAAATAGAAAAATAGAAAGTGAGAGAGGCAGAGAGAGAGAGAGAAAGAAACAGCAAGGCAGAGCACTTGTAAGTTGTAAACTGGAAGCTGCTGCCGCTGCCTGTATTATTAGCGAATTCAGTGTATTTGTTATTGTTGGTAAGCAGGCTCCGCTGTATGAAAGAAAGTAAAGTAATCCCTCTCTCCTCTGATGGCAACTGCAACTCCAACTGCAGCAGCAGCAGCGTCGGCAGCGCTTAGTTACTTACTTTGAGAGCAAAGCAATCTATCAATTCAATTCAAAGCAATCTACATTCAAATTCTCGACTGATTACAGAATGGCGCATCTATTCGGCGGCGGCTCCTATTCCCGCCGCGACTCCCTGCCCTCCCCTGCCGCGCGGCAACACGACTCCCCCTCCCTGCCCTCCCCTGCCGCGCGGCAGCACGACTCCTCCCTGCCCTCCCCCTTCGGCTCCCTCGCGATCCCGCTCTCCGATCCCGATCTCCGCCACACCGCCTACGAGATCTTCGTCTCCGCCTGCCGCACCTCCGCCGGCTCCCGCCCCCTAACCTACACTCCCCAGTCCGCTTCCAGCAATTCCCCCTCCTCCGCCTCCCCGTCCTCCTCCAGCTCCCCCTCCCCCTCCCTCCAGCGCTCCCTCACCTCCGCCGCCGCCAGCAAGGTCAAGAAGGCGCTCGGCCTTAAGTCCAAGCGATCCTCCTCCGATGGCTACAAGACCCCCAGTAAAAAGGCCTACGCCACCATCGGCGAGCTCATGCGCATCCAGATGTGCATCTCTGAGCCCGCCGATGCCCGGATCAGGCGAGGGCTGCTCCGCATCGCAGCCAGTCAGGTAGATCTACACTACAGTTAGTATCCGTCATCAGATCTGTAATTTGCTTGTTCTGCTCTGCTCATCCATATCCATTTTTACCTCCATTAGTAACCTAGTACCTACCATTAGTAACTAGTAACTATCACTCTATCACCATTCACCACTTAAGTTGCTATATTAAGAATTCACCTTCAATTATACACTCTATCTACCACATCTTTTACTCTGCCTTCCTGCTTATATATATGAGGAGGGATCCAACGGCACAACAAAATTTTGACTCAGCTATTACACTACATCATATAAATTTATAAAAAATCTTAAAAATAGAAATTTTTTATAAACATATTCATTTAGTTATAGATTGATTGTGTTTCAAATTTCATTAAATTTGAGTTTCGTTTGATACTTCATCAAGAATCATTAAATTTAGACCGTTCTAATTACCATATAAACTTGATGGTCAAAATTTTGTGTGTCATTAATTATTACTTATTTACCTTCAAGTTCTACTAATCCAATGCAATTTTAATTTTTTTTTTAGCTCGGTCGGCGTGTGGAGTCCATGGTTCTACCTCTGGAACTCCTCCAGCAGTTCAAATCCACCGATTTCCCTGACCCCCAGGAGTACGATTCGTGGCGCGCCCGCAACCTCAAGATGCTCGAAGCAGGTCTGCTTCTCCACCCCGCAATCCCCTTGGAACGCTCCGACCTTTCAGCGCAGCGTCTCAAACAGATCCTGCGTGGTGCTGTGGACAGGCCTATTGAGACGGGCCGCAACACCGAGTCTATGCAGCTCCTGCGCACTGCTGTTCTAGCTCTAGCGGGTCGCACCTTTGATGGCTCAGGTTCTGACATCTGTCACTGGGCTGATGGCTGCCCCCTCAACTTGTACCTTTACCAGAAGCTTCTGGAGGCTTGCTTTGAGACTGGTGATGAAGGCTCCTTGATAGATGAAGTAGATGAGGTGTTAGAGTTGATCAAGAAAACCTGGACTATACTTGGTATCAACCAAATATACCATAATCTGTGTTTCACCTGGGTATTGTTCAACAGGTACGTCTGTTCGAATCAAATGGACACTGAGCTTCTGCTAGCAGCTGATACGCAGCTTGCCGAGGTTGCAAAGGATGCAAAGACGAACAAAGACCCAGTTTACTGCAAGATTTTGGGGTCAACACTTACTTCCATTATGGGTTGGGCAGAAAAGAGGCTACTGGCCTATCATGAAGCATTTAATGCAAGTAATATCGAGGCCATGCAATGTATAGTTTCATTGGGTGTATGTTCTGCTCAGATATTGGTTGAGGATATATCACAAGAGTACAGACGTAGGAGAAAAGGGGGAACTGATGTAGCAAAAAGTACAATTGATACTTACATACGCTCTTCTTTGCGCACTGCTTTTGCTCAGGTTTGTCAGCTTGTGCAACATTCTTTTTTTTTTTTTTGAAAAATAGGCTCCAACAGTCCTACCGATTCCATTCAGAACCTTAAATAATGAGCTTGCGCAACATAACTGCCTTTTTTTTTTATCAATTATGTGTGTAGTAGAGGTCGATGTAACAATGGGGAAATGTTTTGCAATTAAACACTGACTGATATCTTAATGCTGATCTTCATTACATTTACCTAATGCTGATACCTGCTTACATTTAAATAGAAAATGGAAGAGGTTGATTTGAACAGAAGATCGGGAAACAAGAACCAAAATACCCCGACCCCAATCCTTTCGATTCTTGCAAAGGACATAGGCAATCTGGCAAAGAAAGAGAAGGAGCTTTTTAGCCCCATATTCAAGAAATGGCATCCTTTAGCAGCAGGTGTGGCAGTGGCAACTCTACACTCATGTTATGGAAATGAACTCAAGCAGTTCATATCAAATCTGGCTGAGCTTACCCCAGATTCTGTGCAAGTGTTGAAATCGGCAGACAAATTGGAGCAGGATTTGGTCAGCATAGCAGTTGAAGATTCTGTTGATAGCGAAGATGGTGGTAAGGGGATAATTAGAGAGATGCCGCCTTATGAAGCAGAGCTTGCTATTGCTAATTTGGTGAGAGATTGGATAAAGATTCGTGTTGACCGGCTTAAGGATTGGGTTGACCGCAACTTGCAACAAGAGGTATCATTCTTTCCATAATTTTTTATGATCTCTTTTATTATTGTTATTTTCTTTCCATCCATATCTGGTTTAGCTTTTAGTGACATGAGCTGCGTCATGTGCAATTTACAACCAATAGTCTTGCTAACTTCACATATGTAGAAAAGCCCCCAATGTTATTACCAAAAACACCCACAGCTTTTGTATCAACTCCAATTGGTGTATAATTTGTCAAATGTTTTCTATTGATTTTTCATTTGGATTCAAACAAAATTACAGACATGGAACCCGGGGGCAAATAGGACAAACTGCGCACCGTCAGTAGTGGAGGTGCTACGCATAATAGATGAGACATTAGATGCGTATTTTCAGCTGCCAATTCCCATGCACCGAGCCTTGTTACCTGATTTAACTATTGGTTTAGATCGAAGCCTTCAACACTATGCTGCTAAAGCCAAGTCTGGTTGTGGTAAGATTTAGAGGTTTTAAAATTTTTCTTTACTCGTGGCACCTTGAAAAATGGTTTATATGTGCTTTTGTATGGGGGTTAATTGCAAAAGTAGAATAGCAGCTATGTTAAAACCTAAAGGAACTCTTTGTAACTTCCGGTTAAATAATTAAGTCCAAAAATACAGGATCGGCCAGCGGTCCTTTAACAAATTAGGAGTTAGTAGTTACCTCTGTCTCTTGCAAACATGCAGCTGCACAATTAACTGTTAGTGTCTGACTGTTTGTAGGAACAAGAAGCACTTTCATGCCGGCACTTCCTGCCTTGACACGGTGTGAGGTCGGCTCAAAGCTATGGAAGAAAAAAGAAAAACCAACCCAAACCCCTCCAAAGAGGCGATCACAAGTCGGGTCAATGAATGGTAGAGATTCGCTCAGCCTGCCCCAGCTGTGCACACGCATGAACAGCATATATCATATCAGGATGGAACTGGAGAACCTCGAAAAAAAGATTAAGACCTGCTTGCGAAATGTTGAAAATGCCCATGCTGACATAACAGATGGGTTGGATATCAAGTTTGAATTATCCCTTTCTGCTTGCCAAGAAGGAATCCAAAGCCTGTGCGAAACAACTGCATACAAAGTCGTCTTTCATGACCTGAGCCACGTGCTATGGGAGAGCCTTTATCTAGGTGAAATCGCCTCTAATAGAATACACTTGTTTATTAAGGAGCTTGACCCAACACTGGAGGTCATTTCTGGCACAGTTCACAATCGAGTTCGTAACCGGGTCATAACTGCCTTAATGAAGGCCGCATTTGATGGGTTCTTACTTGTGCTCTTAGCAGGGGGTCCGCAACGTGCACTCACCCGTCAGGATTCCCAAATTATAGAGGAAGATTTCAAGTCACTGAAAGCTTTATTTCTGGCTGATGGAGATGGTTTGCCAGATGAGGTGGTAGAGAAAGCCTCGTCGCAAGCTAAAAATGTATTGACCTTGTTCCGGGCCGACAGTGACACGCTAGTGGATAGATATAGAAGACTGATTACCGAGGCTTTTGGATCAGCAGCAAAATCCCGATTTCCTCTTCCTCCCACTACCGGCAACTGGAGTCCCAATGAGGCCAACACAGTTTTGCGTGTCTTGTGCTATAGGAATGACGAGGCTGCTACCAAGTTTCTAAAGAAGACTTACAATTTACCAAAGAAGCTGTAGTTCCATTCCATGACTGTCGGCTTGATTGTAACTCGCTCTGAATCGGTTGGGGTTTAGGGTTCTAGGCGGGCGATATAGTTTGTTTGCGTGTGGCACATGTTTGTAGGAACCATTCTTTAGCTCTAGTTGGAGAGGTTGTGGGCATCCTGCATGTTATATATATGTTTGTATTTTGTAATGTTGATGATCCTCCTTTTTCTCTGTATCTTTCTTGATTTATTGTATTAATTAATTCTGTGATGGAGTGTGTTTGTGTGTAAGTGTACTGAAATCTGTTGTGAATATTTTCCAAGCAATTTCAAAAATAGAAAGAAAATTCATATAAAAAATACTTATTGAAATGGCGCCCACCGTGGGGCTCGAACCCACGACCACAAGGTTAAGAGCCTTGCGCTCTACCGACTGAGCTAGACGGGCTTTTTGTAATACAATTACAAATCCTAAAATATTTTTCTATATTCCATGTACATATTGCTTTCAAGCAAGCAAGATTCAAACCTCTCCGGATCATATATCATATCGGACAATGATACCATACCACAAATTTTGTCTCCACAACCATGTGATGAGGTGACATATGGGTGGGGAGGGTCATTTTTGTAAAATTTTGTGGGGCAGAGGTATATTTTTATAAGATTATGAAGGTCATTTTTGTAAAAAATTTTGAGGTAACTTTGTAAATTTACTTAGAAATAAAGGATATTTCTGTAAATTTTCTGAAAAGAGAGATATTTTTGTAAATATTTTTTAAGTGCATTGGGATGTTTTGGGGTATTGTCTATGGCAGGTTATATTTATCTATATCACTTTATGTATGTTTTTACTTTGTTTCGACGTATATAACTATCTTGTGAGTGTCCATTTTAAGTTCAGACAACTATACCATTAAAATTTTTATTAGAGTATAGACACAATATGGACAATGTATTTCATGCCGGTAATGTTCTATTTCGCATTGAAATTTTACTTTCATATATCATCAAGATTTAATTGTCAAATGAGATATTATTCCCTTGGGTATTCTTCTTTGATTTGAAAAGAAGTTAACATTACAGAGATATTTGCCCCTTCTTCACGTACCGGTACAACAAACCCGGTATTTCAATTGGGTAATAACTCCCATCCTCCGTAACAAAAAGACCAGTTAAATATATTAATACTACTGGCTATGCTATCAGTACCCAAAAAATAAAATAAAATAAAAATCATCCTACAAAGCATAACTGCTATTGACATTCTCAACCAAAAATTCAATCTGGTTCCAGGTCTCCCCGTGTTGCTCTGATATTCTGATTTTCCTTCTGAGTTTGGTACCATCCAGCTTCTGTTTAATGGAGTGAGCAATCATCATGTCTCTAGCTGGAAACCACAATAATTAGTACCCGTTCTTCGCGCGATATTTGCCAGATTATGCGGTGTCTCCATGACAATCCTCCCTGCAGCATGTCTGATTTCAATACGGTAACCAAGTCTTTCAACACTCTGTATGATTTCTGTCACCGCCGGTACCCCCTTCCAGGATGTCCCCATGTTGCTGTTCCTTCCTTTAATTGCCTGCACGGCTGCACAAGGTTATTGCAATCTGAGAAAATAACAGTATACATCCCTTCTTGCACTCGTTTAACCGCCTCAAGAACCGCCAGTGCCCTGGCAAGGAAAGCATCTTCAGCATGTTGCGAGCTCCAGTTGACTTCCTGGAGTTCATCCTGAGCATCATATGTCACCGCAGCTATACCGGCCTTTTCTTGTTGATCCCACGACGCATCCGCCATAATCACCTGACACCCTTTTGGCACCGTGTTAGTTTGCATTTCCGCTTTTTGTACCTCTACTGTTTGGCACCTTGACATTATCATGTTATCAGCCTCAATAATTACCTTCCTTGGGTTTAGCCGACGCCCTTCAATCACCTCACCATTCCTCCCTTTCCACAAACACCATAGGAAATTAAATAGATAGGGTACCATCTCCTTTGGAATTCGAGCAACCACTGTCATGAGTGCTTGTTTGAAGTCCAGTGGGAGATCATCTACCCTAATGCCTAGCCTGGAAGAAAACCAAGCCACTCGAGATGTAAAACAGAAGAAGAGCATGTGTGTGAGGTATTCATTTTCTTCATTGCATCTTGAACAGGTTGGGCATATCAAGGTGGTTCTTCTACGCATGGCATTGGCAGTTGGGGAATTGACATCAGCTGCCATAGTTTTTTTTTGAGTCTATACACATGGGACCCACAATAACTATGGCCATTTAAATTGATCTGGGCCGTTTATACACCCTCAATTTCTAAAATCTGGGCTGTTTAAATTGATCCAACGGCCCGTCTTAACTATGGCACAATCCTGCCATAGTTTTTTATGGCAGCAGATAGGAACCCGGCAGTTGGGAGCCCCTCGTTACGTGCCCTCCACAAAAACAATTTCACTTTAGGAATCACTTCTTTGGAGCTCCACATTAATTCCCAAATACTTTGTTGCTGCACAGGAACATGATTGAGTTGATTCCTTAGCAATTTATATCCAACATATGTTGTATATTGCCCCTTTGGAGCCTTTGTCCAAATCAATGTATCCTGCACAGGAACATGTACAGCACTTGAATAACAGGACCCTGTTATTCCATTGTGGGCCGTTAGATCAAAATGGACGGATCCGATCGGCCCACTTTAGATTTTAGAGGTTTTTTTTCAACTAGATCTGATCCGTTGATTTTGATCCAACGGTCCACAATAAAATAACAGGGTCCTATTTTTTTTTTTGGAATAACAGCCGATTTGAATTCAGCAGCCCCTACCATGTTGTATATTCCCTCGGGTATTTTCAAGAGTTTGAGACCATATATATTAGCAAGTCCACATAATAATGTAGTAAAAACTGCGTGCATGCACATCAATCTGAAGCTATGCTTTCATCCACAACTACATAACAGGTTAGCCCTTACTACCGTGCAACAGAGGCATGCTCTTCTATAATGCGTGAGAATATTAATTTATTAATTATTCTAACATGATTTGTGTGTAATTAACTTAATGAAATGAACATATTATGACTGCTACAAAAACTTAATTCGCCTATGTTTGTACAATGTGAGCATACTTTATTGTTCATTCAAATTTTGGTACCCAGCAAACTTAATGATACCAAAAAGAAAAAAACAACAAAAGAAAAGAATAAAAAAAGTGGAACGCGATTTTGGAAGTAACAATATCCAAAATGGAATTAAGTCCAAGTCGCTCAAATAGAGTGAATCATATATTGTTCATCTTTTCGTGAACGTTAACAACATTATAAAATCTTAAGCTCATCTAACCCAAATAAAATGGTTAATATAT
Organism: Cyperus esculentus; assembly: GCA_030179965.1. Lineage (NCBI taxonomy): Eukaryota > Viridiplantae > Streptophyta > Magnoliopsida > Poales > Cyperaceae > Cyperus > Cyperus esculentus. The sequence continues at coordinate 2,671,623 of JASGLE010000047.1, read as the reverse complement.
ACAACATTACAATATCTTAAGCAGTAGAAAAAAAAAATCTACAACGGTTAGGTAAGTACCGGTTTAACAGTACAATTTGGAAAGAACACAAGAGACTGACATCAGTTAGTTAACTAAATTAAACAAGGAAATAACTAATTTTCTAAACTTTCAAATTCAATGAAATCTGAAACAATATCACTTTATAATTTTTAAAAAAAATTATCTATAAATTTGAAACAATACCGGCAAAACTATCCAAACCCCCCGCGATCAAGATCCAACAATCAATAACCAGTGGATCATTCTCCAAAAAAAAAAAAAAAAAAAAAAAAAACTGTTCATGGGCCTCACTGGTACTATTCATGGGGCCCACATATGTTACCAATTGAGTTGAGTGGTGTGGATTAATTGATTTAATTTGATTTCCTTAATCTGATATTGCTGTTGAAAGAAAAGCTAATCATTGATCAACCTTGCTAACTCTACAACACAAGTTATCTTCCACACAAAATCAGCCACTGAAACATACAGCATTTAAGGCAGCTATCGTCATATTCCTATTTAGGTATAGTTAGAGCACCGCTCCTTGGAATCAAAATCATCCATATAACTTGCGCAAGATACAGTTGCATAAAATTCAGAACTTTGGTCTTCGGCACAACCTGGTCAAGGGAACTTTCTCCTGCAGTTACAAGAGAGGGGAAACCAAAAAAGAAAAAAAAAAAAAAAGGAATGTGCATACCAGTGTCAGAATTTTGCTTTCAAGCTGCTGAAACTGCATGGTCGCCTGCAAGCAATTGTTTGCAGGAATCCATCCTTAGTAAATGACAGAAAAAGAAAATGTACGCACCTCAGTTTCGTCGTGATCGTATTTGATTAGAAAAAGGCACCTACAGCCCCTGACATCATGTAGCTTCCTCTCTATCCTAATTATATGCGCATCATAGTGAACAGCTTCGCTACTTCCCTCCTGAATTAAACAGATTTCTTATCAAACCACAACCATCTGACTAGCTATTTCTCAGTACTAGCCAATCAAATAACAAAATACGAAGTGTGTACCCGGAAACAAAGGACGAGATCGCCAACATGCAGTTCCTTGCACTCAGAAGATTCCACCGGAATAGACCGAACACGTATTGCCTTCTTCACATTGATCCATTCGTCTTCATCTGCCCCAAAATCTGCATATCTCACTCTCACCTCCTGCAACCACAATTTGTCCACAGAGTGCATGGTAAGGAAATTTTTAGAAAGGGAGTGAACCACAATTTGTCCAACAAAGTGCATCGCTAAGGATGCCTGGGAGGTGCAACATTCCAGTACCATTTCAATCACTCTCTATTGTTATAGTACTAAATTAATAGTATATGAACAAAACCAGTGCATGTTGGTGCTTCAGAATAAGTTGCTAGCTTCAGAGTCACCAAAAGATGCCTGAATAAATTGGTAAGTTGCTGGCAAAAACCAGGATTTGTTTTCTATGTATCTTTCTCTCTTTTATTTTATTTTTCTTTTCTTGGGTACGCTAGACATGGATGTTGTGGGGGGAATAAATAAAGAGGACTCTTAACTCTTAAGCGGCAGCACATTTCAACTGTTATTTATATTATCAGGATGAAAGCTTGCTGTTATAGTCTATTCATAAAGATTCCTCTCCACAAATAATTAAATTTCTCAATTTCGCAATAGAGCTGAAACATAATCCGATGATCATATCTAAGCAGGTAAACTGGACCCTTAAATTAAGGAATCTAATAAGTAATTAAGAGAATGACATTACCACTTGGCCATTGCTGATCCTGTGAGCTAAGAAAGTACCAACATCATACCTGCATTATCATAAAATTTTGCGGTGACATGCTAATAACTATTGCTAAAGTATGACAAGGGTGTAAAAAAAAAAAAAAAGAATCTTTACCATGCATAGTCCCTGGATGATCGTGCCTCGAATTCAAGCTCATCAAGTTCAGGCATCTTGTCCTTATGATCTGCATCTACGAATCCAAATAAAAAGAAATCATGATTTGAAGTAGCCAATAGAAAGAAAATGTAACAAGAGGAAGGGAGGGTTTTGTACCTTGCGGTGCGTCAGAAGAGGGCTGGCGAAGATTGTCGGAGAGGCCAGTGTCAGAAGGCACATGATCGGTCGGTTCAGTCTTTTGACCGGTGAGCTTGTTGCGGAACCACTCTTGAACCTGATGAGCCTGGATGAGGGTGCCGCCGCCGCCGGAGGAGGAGGAACGACTGACAGGAGGAAGATTGAAAGAGTATCAGTAAGTAAATATAAGAAAATAAAGAGTGTAATACAAGAATGGATACAAAGAAATTAAGGTGGGGACTTGAATTTGGTGGCGAGCTGGTGGCAGAAAGCGGTGTCCAGGAGGCCGGCTTTCTTGTCGGCAACGAGCTGCTCCATCTGCTCTATCTGAGAAACATCAAATCAAATCAAATACAATGCAGTTATAAGAACAGTCAAGAATGGGAAAGGGAAGGGAGAAGGAAGGAAGAAAGAGAGGTAGAGAGGAAGGGATTTACCTGCGAAGCAGAGAAGACGGCCGCAGCAGCGGCGCTGCCTCTCCGGGGTTTGCCCATCTTTCCCCGTTTCTCTTTGGGTGTTTCTCTTTTTTGTTGGTGCTCTCAGTGGGAGGCCGCAGGCAGCACCTTTTTACGCCACGCCCCGCCCCGCCCAGCCGCGCCCCGCCGCGGCCTCAATTCCTCTTCCTTTCTACAACTTTCTAGACTACAATGAATACAATTCAATTGCCAGTCAGTTTGCCACGGAATAGGGCCCCTCCCCCGCTGCCATCGTTTTTGTATGACTAAAATATAATAACCTCTCAAGGCTCGATCTCTCACTTATACAGTCATACTTGAGATATTTTGAATTGAATTGAATGATGTGATGTGATGTGATGTGATGTGATGTGTAATATAAAGTTATAAACTATGAAGTATCAATTGTATCAACTTAAAACTTTTTCACACAAAAAAACAATATTTCTGTTTGACAAGCGTAGTAAGTTAAAGCGAAGTAAAACACTAAATCACCTTAAAGTAGTAGTGTTTGGTAGTAGTGAAGTAAAATGAGTAAACCCTCCGTTTGGTAAGCGTAATAAGTTAAAACGGAGTAAAACACTAAATCACCTTAAAGCAGTGGTATTTGGTTGTAGTGAAGTAAATAGATGAAATAAAGTAAGTAGAATGTGTAAAAGATGTGAAATGTTGGTGATTTAGTTTACTACACCTATATAGCTGCGTTAACTTACTACACTTTAAATCACTTGCATTTGGTGACTTAAAGCTGGAGTGTACCCGCCAGCAAGTGAACGAATTGTGCAAGAAGTAAGAAGGAGTTTCGGAATCAAAGCACTATTTGTGTTATCACCTTAAATCAATTTTACTACGTTGCCAAACGGAGAGAAAATGTGTAAAAGATGTGAAATGTTGGTGATTTAGTTTACTATACATATATAGCTGCGTTAACTTACTATACCTTAAATCACTTCCGTTTGATGACTTAAAGCACCTTAAAGTACCTTACTTTATTTTTACTACTCTACCAAATGGGGGGAATACTTGGGCAGAAAAGAAAACTCTTTTTCATTAAAAATAGTTTCAAATAATTTTTAGGCTCCGTACTCTGTGACCTACATTTTATCGTGATTAAAAAAACCAGTTCATTTTAGTTCAATGAAAAATAAAATATGGACTATGCATTGCTATAATTACAAAATTCATGATGTGTCCTTTGTTATTGACTTATTTTATATTTGATTGCATATGATTAATGTTGTGATTAGATATATAGCTGTCTTGTTAGTAAAGTGTGAGAATATAACTGAAAATGTGTGCACTGTGTGGTACAAAATAAAAGAGTTGAGCTATGATACTATCGAGTAGAACTACCGTGTTTTTGAGTTTACGGGGTCTTTTCATGAGCTTAACACAAAAAATGTATCAAACCATATCCAAATTTTGATTTATCTGTCTCAATAAATCATGTTCCATACAAAAATTTTCATTTTTAGAGATTTTATATGTTTATTTTGGATTTTTTAAAAGTTACATATGAAATATTGATTATTTAATTTATATTGTATAGTTGCTACTAAAAAATTCGAAATAAAATACTTAAAAATCTCCAAAAATGAAAAATTTCCGCATGTTATAAGGTTTTGATACGAAAAATTTATTGAGATAAATCAAAATTTGCATGTAATTTGATATATTTTTTGTGTTAAGCTCGCGGAGGCTTTCCGTGAGCTTAAGAGCACAGTAGTTTTACTCAGTACTATTAATAGTACAAATTACGTCGTAGTATTGGCTCATATCTTCGATTTCAAAATATTAATAGTCGATCCAAACCGCCCATTATAATCTTTATATACAATTTTAATTGTAAACCAAAATTTTATATTATTTAGAATTTTTTTAATACTTTTTTAAATGAATATGAGATGTGAAGGATACAGTAATTAAAGATGAACAATTTATTAGGGGGAATGATAGGAGGGGAGAATAGAAATCAAGTCATATGAGTTGTCAGGGCAACGCCACACACACATGTGGGTGTGTTTGGATGTCTCATGAGTAACACTAATTTATGAGTAGTGCGCTACTCATATCTGAGATGGAATCCAAACATGATTTAACGATTTTAAGTAGCTCGAGAACAACGCTACTTTGCTAAACCATTGAATGTCGGTTTAGCAAAGTAGTAGTGTGCTACTCATATTTTATTCATTCTTTTTTACTCCAAAACATACAATGCAAACACAAATTATTAATCCGAATAGTATAAAGTTAGTACTAATCTCATGCTACTTAAGTTAAAACTAACCTCACACTACTCTCAACCATTAACCCAAATATCACTACTCTTACATTAATCTTTACACCATCCAAACGCACCCACGGTGAGTAGCTGATACACGCCCGCCTGAGTGCTCACCCTCTAACATATGGTATGTACCATTCTTCACGAGGACCGTTGGATCAGCTCGGGATTTGGTCCAGCGCGATCTCGAGAGAGATCCAACAGTCCACGTGAAGAATGGCACATACCATGTGTTAGAAGATGTTAGAAGATGTGAAATCCGCCTGACACGCACACAGGAGAGAAGAGGCCTGTGTCCGTCTGGCCGTGACTTCTTCATTCCTCTTCTCCTCCGATTCCGTCAATCAATCGGACTATCATCGGAGGCAGAGACAGAGAGAGGAAGAAAGGAGCAACAACCGATGGGGATCCGGTTCGTGCTGCTGGTGAACAAGCAGGGGCAGACGCGCCTGGCGCAGTACTTCGAGCACCTCTCCCTCGACGAGCGCCGAGCCCTCGAGGGCGAGATCGTCCGCAAGTGCCTCGCCCGCACCGACCTCCAGGTTACCTCCCTCCCTCCTTTTCAGATCTATCATCATCCATATCAGATCTGATGACTGAATGTCTGAATCTCCTTTCTTTCTTCTGTTTGTTTGTCTGTTCGCAGTGCTCCTTTGTCGAGCACCGCAACTACAAGGTCGTCTACCGCCGCTATGCCTCGCTCTTCTTCCTTGTCGGCGTCGACAACGATGAGGTACTGGTACTTAACCTAAATAGTCTTCCTCTCTCAACATCCATCTCATCTCATAACAAAACATACCTTGTTATCCAAAATCCCTTTGATCTTTCATAATTAGACGAGTAGTAATTAATTTGGCACGAAGAACATGCTACATTCAACAATTCAATCTGATATGCTTTGAATCGACCCATAATGTAAACTACATTAACACAACCGATATAAGCACAAACAAACTAAAATTTATCATTGCCAACAATTTGGCATGTTCTGGCCGGTATAAGCTCGGTTTATTTCTTTTGTCCCAAATTCCAATTGGTAGTAACTCTTGTTGTATGTTTTATTTTCTTTGGGAGTAGAATGAGCTAGCAATACTGGAATTCATACATCTGCTAGTTGAGACCATGGATCGCCATTTTGGGAATGTGGTATGAATTTATTCTATGTTTTTGTTATTGTATTTTGCCTCGTTTAAATTATCCTTCTGATGCCTATAATTGCTAAATATCTGTACGGGATTATTAAAGTTTTCACCTCAAATAATATGAAAATAATGTTTATAATGTGACCTCGAAGAAGTCACTGTTACTGTTGCATGAAAATTGGCAAGGCGGGGACTGATGCTTGATTCTTTTTGGGGTTCCTGGATAGTTGAATATCTGAAATGGGAGATTGGTTACCAATAGCATATCAGCTGACAAACAAATGCCTCAAAATATATCTTTTCACATCCAAAATTTCGATTTAAGTATCTCAATAAATTTTTTATATCAAAATCTCCTAGAATACAAAAAATTTTCATTTTTTATATTTTTAGCTTTTTTTTTGGGATTTTCCAAACATTATCCTTTTTTGAAGCAAATTTTTATGTTTTCTTTTATTTTTTTAACTCAACTTTGGAAAATTCGAAAAAGTAGCTAAAAGATATTGAACATGAAAATGTTTGTATTCCAGGAGATCTTGATATGAAGAACTCATTGAGACACTTAAACTGAAATTCTATATACATAAAAGTATATTTTGAGGTATTTGTATGTTGGCCAGTATATTATAATTTATACAGTAGCCAATTTCCTGAGATGGTCCCCTGATTTATATTGAAACTTGATGTGCAGTGTGAGCTGGATATAATGTTCCATCTGGAGAAGGTTCACTTCATGCTAGACGAGATGGTGATGAATGGTTGCATCGTTGAAACCAGCAAAACCAACATTCTGTCCCCAATTCAGCTGATGGAAAAGGCTTCATGATTTTACAAATCATAATTAGTTAAATCGTTGTAGCTTTTGGTTTTCTTGTTTTTATGCACCATGCATGTAGATTTTTGGAACGTTGAAGAATGCTGAGAATGTAATGTAGTAATAACTAATTAAAGAGAGATCAGAGCTGTTGGTTGTATTGTGTATGTGAAATTGAAGTAAAATGTTTGTTTTACTCTTACCAGTAAATAAGTCCCAACTCCTAAAGTAGTGTGTATATGGTCAATTTCTTGTATATGTTCAATTATGAGAAAAAATGCTGAAAGCAAAGCATGCCTTGCAGATGCAAGAGGAGGGAAGACCGTATTGCATATTTTTTTGTGCGTGTCATTACATAACATACGGATTTGTATCACTATCACTCAATGTGTAATATATGCAAAATACGGTGCTGCGTAGTTGCTAATCTATCCGATTTGTTTTGAGATTTGTCAACTCCAGTCTCCACAGTCCCCATGAGAATCAGAAGATAAGAAATCACACCTGTAGTCTGCTGTGGAAGCAAAGCAAAACTGGTAAGCAAAATATGACTTGGAAGTTGGAACGTAGAAGTGCGAAAAAGAAAAGGGCTCTCCGCTCTTTTGTTTTTTAAAAAAAGAAAGATAAAAAAATGAGAGGCCCAAATAAGTAAAAGAGGTTGGTTTTTACGTATCCTTTGAAAATAAAAATCTTTATGTAGAAAGTTCATAACAACAGAATTTTGACAAGGGATCAAATGGTTAAAAGAGGTTAAAATGGTATAGCAAAATGTTGTTTCTGTCAGGTAGATGAGACTGTAGACCATATATTTTTGCACTGTATTTTTAGCATAATAGTTTGGTTTTGGATGGGGACTGTCAAGCACTATTTGTTCATTGGACAAAAATCGATGACGTACTGCAGTTTGCAGAAAGTTTACCATCCAATGAAAGGGCAGCTTTTCCTTTAGTTTTTAGTGCTATATTCTGGTCTATATGGAAAACAAAGAATAATGTGATCTTTCAAAATTATCAAGCTCCGTCTGGGAGAAATATGATCATTCTGATTTGCCCACTTGTGAATTATTGGACAAATGTGGTGCTAGAGAAGGTGAAGAGAAACCTGAAGAGATGGATGCCCAGATTGATGGATCAAATCCCACTCCAGATGGTTGCTCCAGCTCCTATGATTTCCTTTTGAAGCTTGCAAGAAAGATTCTGCAATTTGAGAGGTCTACTGAATTCGAATGGAAGGAGGGGTTGTATTTCTTTGTTAAGTCAGTTTTTAAGGTTGTAATAAAAGGAATTGCTATCGTCTACTGCGCAGTACCTTACGACGTAGTAGATGAGCCGTCCGATTGCTTTAAGATTCGTGATAACTCTAATCTCAAAACCCCCCTATAATCCAAAAGTCGTGGTACTGCGCCGTACCGTACTGCACAGTAGAGGACAGTCACTCTAATAAAAGCAGGGTGCTGCATGTTGTGTTGCTGTTAAAATTGTTTGCCAGTCAGTTTTCATGCTGTAATTTGTGTTGCATGTTGGGTTGTGGTTTTGTGGTTTGAGCTAGGAACTCTATGTACTGTGTTTGGATTTGGGCTGTCAGTAGCTAATTCAACTTTCTTTTAGTAATGAAGGCGCGAAAGGGGTGCCTCTGATAAATAGTTTTTGTTCTGAGGGGTATTGAAGGTTCTTAGAGTATAGGCTCGTTATTGGGTCTGTTACAAAGATCTTGCACTGAACTGGTTTCGTATTTAAAAGAATGGGCTTAATAGCCTTTCATTCAAAAAAAAAAAAGTAAAAGAGGGGCCAATATGGTCTGGCATAAATAAGCCCATCAGCCCAGTAAATTCCCGTCAGCGAGTCATGCAGCCAGGGACTCAAAACGTCAGCCGTCGGATCATCTCGAGATCCACGATGATGGCACGAGTCTCGTGACAATCCAACGGCTGACGTTGTGAACGGCACAATATAGTACAGCAGGGGATATGAAATTCTTATAGGGGTCGTTCACTTTGGCAAACCCAACTTAAGCCTCCTTAGTCTTCTTTTAGGCCGTGTTCTCTTGCAAAATTTTGGATGGTTTTTAGAAGTTATAGCTATAGCAAGCCAAGTTTCAAATGCAGGAAGCCATGACTACATAAAAATTGTAACTCCAAGTTGTAGCATGCCATGGTTAGATAAAAAAAGTGTTTGATATATAACCATGGCTACAAGGCTTCACCTATATGAAAAATTGGAGAAAAAAAAACTGTTCTGTTAATGGTACAAAGCAACGCATCCACATACAGTATGCAACATTAAGCAAAATTAAATTGAAAATTTGCTAACAATCTATTAAAGAAAATTTAACAGTAATTAAACTACTCTGATTCAATCAAATAAATATATAAAGTCACCAGGTGCATCTATAATCCCAAAAACAAAAAGGTACCAAAAATTCTTAGTACATGAGAATCAGAGTAGTATTGAAGGTGTGCTTCCTCGGAGTGGGTTGGTGTATAGGTCTTCTTATGGTGCTCCAAACGAAAAAATTCAAGAAAGAGAGAGGCGTGGTGTGTATTTAAGACAAACTAATTTTTGGGTAGGGACAAAAAACTATGTAGTATGATTGCAATGTAAGAAGACAGAGGCGTGGGCAAGCGACGAAGCCACCAAAAAATCCACTCGGAGTAGATTTTTAGAAAACCTTGCTTTAAATGTAATTTTTGTAATTTTGCATCGCAAGCCGTGGCTTTCCAAAAGGGTGTCGAACGGTGCACAGCTAATAAAAACCAGTTTTCCTCTAAGCCCTGGCTTGCGGACCTAAAACCACACAACCGAACGGGGCCTTAGTTTCTTTTAACTTTTTTAGTCTCTTAATCCTTCTGAACGTAAGCTCCTTGGGGCCATTCGGCAACCCCTCCTTAGACTTCCTTTAGCTTCCTTAGTCTCTTGATCCTTCCGAACGTAAGCCCCTTAGCACGGATTAAAAGTTTCTCCTTAAGCTTCCTTTTGACCGGGGCTTAAGCCTTACCCGGATTCCTAAGGAAGCAATACCCATTGCTTAAGGCTTAAGCTTTCTTAAGTCATTTTTCTTTTTCCGAACGAGTGTGGCTTAGTGAGGTTTAAATATTTAAGCCAACTACCTTACCGAACGACCGCTTAGTACGAATTAAAAATATCTCCTTAAGCTTTCTTTTGACCGGAATTTAAGTTTTGCCTAGATGTTTAAAGAAGCAATATCTATGGTTTAGTATTTTTGCCTTCTTTTCCCTCCGTTTGGTAAGCGTAGCAAGTTAAAGCAGAGTAAAATACTAAATCACCTTAAAGCAGTAGTGTTTGGTAGTAGTGAAGTAAAGTTAATGTAATGTGTAAAAGATGTGAAATGTTGGTGATTTAATTTACTACACCTATATAGTTGCGTTAACTTATTACATCTTAAATTACTTCCGTTTTGATAACTTAAAATTAATTTAAGAGCTTAAATCAATTTTAAGTCACTTGTCAAACGGGTTTAAGTTTAAACTATAATAATTCCCGAACGGCCCCATACATACTTGAGCTCGCTCGCGGTCGGTCTCGGTCAGTTTCACTCAGGTCTCCGACCCTGATCTGATTATCCCACTCGCCTCCCGCAAAAATCCCTCTTTCGTTTCCCGCCATCGCCCGCTCCCTTTTTCTGGCGCAGCGCAAACCCTACCCGCCACTCGCCAGCGCTTCGAACCTCTTGAGCTCCCTCCCGATTCCGCGGCCTGCTTCCTTCCCATGGCCTTCAAGCAGAAGGCGACCGACGCCGCCGCCATCGCCGCCGCTGATCAGGACCCCAAGAAGCGCAGGCGCGTCGGATTCGCCTCTTGCGGTACCCCTTCCTTTTTAAAACCATTAGCTGCCTCCTCCCCTACCTCTCCGCTCTCTTTTTCCTGCTCTCTACCAGTTCTAACGGACTCTTCTTCTCTTTTCCTTCTTGCAGATGCTGGTATCGAGCCTAACGACTGCATCAAGATTTTTGCTGGTAAAAACTCACTCATTCTTTCTTGCTCTATTTTTCTTATCCTTAGTACTAGTTCAATGTTTTTAACCTTTTTATTGATTATTGACTTGTATGCGTTATATAATTGCTAACTCTAGTGAGAAATGCGGACGAACTTGGATCGACCAACTGCTTCCAAATAGAACCGATTGACCTCAACCATTTCTTCGGAGAAGAGGGCAAGATTTATGGCTACAATGGTTTGCAGGTATCTTACCACATAGTGTTTCATATTCTTTGACCAATTTTCTTAATATACTGTTTGAAATTTCTTTCAAATTTAAGAGGTGCATGCTTTTTTTATCATGTTGCAACCATTTTTTTGTAATGCAGATAAATGTATGGATGAGTATGGTTTCTTTTCATGCATATGTCGATGTATCGTTTGAGAGCAAACATGATGTAAGTTCACTGGTAGCACCATTCTTGTGTCAATAAGATGTTTCATATTATCATATATTATATTTTGTATAAGGCTACTATAAGCTTTAAACAGTAGAGCAACCTGGTTGGGTAACACTTCTTTGATTACTAATTTACTGTAGGGAGGGAAAGGTATCACCGATCTGGAGGAGCCTCTTAAGGTAAATAATTTCTTTTTTTTTTTTTACTTTTGCACATTAAATTAGTTTGTCATCCTTTTCTTGGGATATAATTACTTAATAAATTTTTGCTTCCTTTTGTGTAGAGCATATTTGGTGAGTCTTTATTGGACAAAGAAGAATTTGTGCAAACATTCTCAAAGGATCATGATTACATTAGGTGAATTTTTACTTAAGTATTGTTCTGATATTTGTTTGCTTCTTTTTTTCTTTTCAAATGATGTAACTAAAAAGTAATATAGCAAATTCAAGATCTCACATGGTGTTTTGTTTGTTAAACAGAATTTAATTTTTCTAATGTTATGCTACTTTTATTCAGTAACACTATAGCTGATGGAGAAGTGGTTCCCCTTAATTCCTCAAAGAAAGATGCTAATTCTAATTCTGATATGAAGGACACTACAATTGAGGTGCTTTAATTCTATTTTACTCTCTTATGTTAGGATATTGTAATGATTATATTAACTTATAAGTAAAAAATGATTCAGGTAATAAGGCTTGGAATGCAGAATGCTAAAGCAGGCTTACTCTATAGTCGCCTAGTTTCTCTTGTTCTTCTTTTAGTCGATGGTATATTTTGCTAACTTGTCATCTTTCCCTTATATTCTAGTTCCCATTGGCTTAAATTTGAGGTCGCTTAAATTTCGAGGTCTTGTTTTTTTATGATTATTACAATCAGGAGCTAACCCAATTGATGTGACTGATCCAAAATGGGAGATTTACATAGCTGTGAAAAGGTCACCTGAGAATGGATTGAGCAATAATAAAGTGGACTTGCTAGGATTTGCAACGGTATATCACTTCTTTTACTACCCAGACTCTTCACGCATGCGGATTGGCCAGGTTAACTTTTTTGTCCAGTGTATCTTTGTATTAGTAAGCCTAGAATAGTTTCATGTGACATAAACCTTGATAGCTACTGTCAAATTTTTTTTTTTTAAAGAAAAAAAAAAAAGATAAGAAAAAAGAATAGTTTCATGTGCTGCAGTGATTGGACAGATCTCTAACTGCCCGGTAAAAGATGTTTAGTTATTTTAAAATGCCCCAAGTTGCCCCACTTTAAGTGTTTGTTTATGTAGAATATAGCTGAAGGAGAGTAAAATGTACACAATATTTTTTCTTCTTTGGTAGGTCTATATCATACCTTTGTGGTAGCTGATGTTTGTAATTTGCTGATCTGTTATCGATATGTTGCAAGCATATATCGTGACTTTGGTACAACCAATGTTTGTATTGCTGGCCTTTTTCTGTCATCTTGACATCCCTTGTTTATATTACTGCACAGATCCTGGTGTTGCCTTCTTTCCAGAGCCAGGGCCATGGCCGGCTTCTCCTTGAAGCCATCAACTCTGTTGCAATTACCCAAAATACCCATGACATCACTGTTGAAGAGCCTTCAGAATACCTGCAGCACCTCCGAGCCTGCATGGACACGGTTCGTCTGCACTCCTTTGAACAGATAAAACCTGCTATATCATCTGTTGTTTCATTCCTCAAGGAAAACAACCTTTCCAAACGTTCAACCAAATCCGATACTGGTCCGCCAATCAGTCTTGTGGACCAGGTCCGTCAGAATCTGAAGATAAACAAAAAGGAGTTCCTCCGCTGCTGGGAGGTTCTTATATACATGAATCTGGCCCATGAAAACCAAAAGTGCGTGGAGAACTTCAGGCTACTTATCTTGGACCGTGTAAAAGGAGAAATACTAGGTACTGAGAATGCTGTGAAAGATAATGCAAAGAAAGTTGTTGAGGTTCCCAATGATTATGATCATGAGATGAGTTTTGTTATGTTTCGGTCGGAGGGGGCAGAGGTGGAGGATTCTGGAACGGGTGCAAATGAGGGAGATGATGCAAAACAAGAGGAACAGCTTAATCAGTTGGTTGAAGAAGAATTGGAGGAGATCAGCAATATTGCCAAAAAGGTTTCTTCTTTGATTTCGCAGAGTTGAATGGTGGTTAAGGGCGTTAATTTCGATTACATCCATCTACAAGCCACCCGATTCCAATTGCTGATTTTGATCCCATTCCGTTTTTTTTTTTTTTTTTTTTTATTAAATTTATCTAGATGTTCAGATGCAATGTATGAATTAGTTATGGCTAACGGTAGAGAAGCATTTGGTGTTCTGTTAGGATGTTCTGAAAAGTTGATCGTGTCAAGGGTTTTATCCAAGAACCAAGATCGAGACATAATTGAGTTCAATTTTAATGCAAGTTCCAGGTTGATTTGCCCGGGCTTCACAAATTCTATGGTTAGAGGAAGTGTTGTAACATCATTTTTTTCTTTTGCACTGTGTGCCCATAGAAGAAATACAATCCTCTGATTATATATATGTGTTAGGTAGTAATAGTTACTCCTTTATACTTGGCAGCCGTTGTCAAGTTTTCAAAAAAAATAGTTACTTCTGTGCAAAATAGCGAAGCAATTGGGCAATTTAACATTTTATATTTCAAAATTTGTTAAATAAATTGTCCATCCCCCAAAAATTTCAACAATATACCTTTGTGTACCCTTCATTTCCCTCTATTATCCTTCCCCTATGATAGCTTTATTTACCTTCATTTAAAAATAGTAATAAATATTTTTCTCTATTATTTTATTTTTAATATTTTCATTTCATATAATTTTTTCATAAAAAATTTTTGTATGAAATAAATTTTCATGATATAATTTTTTTATCATTAAAATTTTGAATTCTGCGATCCTCATTTCAACCAACATTCAATTTGTTTTTTAAAATAATAATAATAAATAAAATTCACCTCTTATCATAAAATTTTAATTTGTGATAATATAATAAAAACAAATTATATTGATATCATTGTAAATATAGTGAATAGAATATTTTAAAAAATATATATATCATCTTTTTTTTACTATACTTCCAATAATATAAATCTTATATCCTTAGTATCATTATCGTTAATTAAATTAATTATGTTTAAAATATTTTTATATGACATATTGTTCTAAATTTGAGAAAGATGACTTCTTGAGAATACAATATCCTATGATTTATATTATACAAAATTTTCTTATATTAAGATTTGAGATTGTAAATAAAAATAAATAAATAAAATTAGTAATTAAATATATTTGTATTGACATTGTTTAGGGAAGATAAATAAAGTTAATATAAGGGAAGGAGAATGGAGGGGAATGAAGGAAACACAAGGGCATTTTGTTAAATTTTTTGGTGTGAGGGCAATTTGTTTAACAAATTTTGAAAGATGTGTAAATTGTTAAATTCCCTAAAGCAATTTGTTTAATGATAACAAAGGTAGTACAATTGGAGTCCAAAAAGATGATGTTCGTGCTGGAACGACCAAAATTGTGATACATCATTCTAAATGAAAAAAAAATGCAAAATTCTCGATGTAATACTAAATAATGGAAACGCTAAATAAAGCAATGAACATATGAAATATGGCTATATGGGCAAATAATGGAAACACTAAATTCTTGATGTTGTATTTTGAGGTGATCTTACGTCAAAAATAAAAGCCAATTAAGCGGGGATAGCTCAGTTGGGAGAGCGTCAGACTGAAGATCTGAAGGTCGCGTGTTCGATCCACGCTCACCGCAAACCTTTTATTTCTGAAGGTTGCATTTACTAATTATAAATCACAACACAACAAATTTAAAAAAAAAAAAAAAATCTTATACTAATTTATAATCGGGATTCCCTGAAAGCTGTTTGTTCGTTCCATCCAAAACTATTTATTTTCTTAAAGAAATATAACATTATAAAAATTGTTCATAAGTTTTAATTATTTATGATCTTTATGTTTCTTATAATCAAGTACAAACAATTCATTTCAATCAAGTACGAAAATTAGATAATAAATTATAATTAGAATATCTTATTGAGGAGGGATCAAATAACCATATTTTTGGTAACCGATCGGTGACCATGAATAACAAAATTAATTGATATAACATGTCATATTCTATGTGTATACAAAAATTTATATCATTGTGATTTTATTTACATGTGCATCAAGTGTTAACACAAATCAACAGTTCAAATCTTATAATTTTTTCTCCTCTCTTGATGACTATCAAAACAATATTCAAATTTTAACATTTTTTATGTATATGTTATTAAGATGATATAAAATACATCTAACGGTTTAGATTTTTCAATTTATGCATAAATAAAAATGGTCACCATAAGCATTGGTGCCCATAGTTATTAGATCCCTCTATTTTATTCACATATACTTTTAGATGCAAACTTTCTGTAAATTTGTCTCCTAAGGGTCTGTTCGTTTGCAATTAAAAGAAAAGGAAAATTGTATTTCATGGAAAGTAGTTTTATGAAGGAAAAGTAAATTCAAATCCTTGTGTTCATTTGAAAGGAACAGAAAGTACTGTTTCTTTTCCATGCATTCATTTGAAAGAAAAAGAAAATGTAAAGGAAAAGGAAAAGCATTTATTACAGTCCAAATAAATAATAGAAATCTGATGTCAAGCTCTGTACTTCCGGATCCGGTCAAGATGAGCACGATAATGATACAGTGAACATCTTATAGCTTAAACTTGGAGTTAGTTTCTTTCCATGACTAATTTAGTCCAATATACAATTTTCTTATTAGGTGACATTCACGGCCAATACTCACCTGGCTCGTAAAACTTTTTGTATTTGGCAGATTACCACTTCAATCCAACTAACTTTTCTTGGGCAACTACATGGACCAGGGAAGCAAAGCCTAGAAACTATATATGCCTCCTCTAGTTAAAACGAACTTAACTTTATATAAAAAAAAATTAAATAACCAAGTAATATAGACATTAAGAAGCTATTTTATGCTAATTTAGTCTCAGCTCACAAATTCTCTATAGGATTGCAGCAAGCACATAATCTCTGAGGCATTTGCTGAATTTGCATTCACTGAACAAGTGTTGTTCCGATTCACCTTCTTGCCAGCAAAGATAGCATATGTTGGGAAGCTCCATCCTCTTCTCATTAAGTCATCAATTGTCGACAGTTCCTCAACATTTACCTACATGCTTGTCTTAGTTTATGCTGAAACAAAAATGTGCTACAAACATGCTGGTATAAGGTTATAAGGTTCAGTATGAGAGGTGGCTTATTCGAGTTGTTTCTGATTGGTACCAAATGATCCATTGGTAGCTGCTACGTACCAATTTTTAAAAAAGAAAGAAAGAAAGAAAGAAAGACAATACTGGATTTGAAATGAATTTAAATCTTAGAAAAAGATTATTTAGTTCTTGCTCTTGGTTAAGATCCGTACACCATCTCATATAAACAAGAATTGTCTAACTGGAGCAACATTAAAGTTCCAAGTGATACAAGACGTTTTGAACCCAAATGACTGAACCTTATCAATAACAGCGAACCCATAATTAGCTTGGTATAAGAGGAACTTTAATCTTACCTACTGTTGATTTAGGCGGTGCTGATTCCCAACCCAATTCGGTGCTGCCTTTTCACATTCTATTTAGTACCTCTGATTCAAGATAAAGAATGGTAGAAGCAATGGAAGAAGAGGAGCAATGGGAGCATCCGCGGCACTAGCAGCAAAATCAGCAAGAAAGGAGGGGAGGGTATACTGGTGGGAGCACGCTGGGCAACGCGGGAGCGGAGAGGGTCGCTCGGCAAGAGATTTTCCTTTTCGTTTTCCGCATTTTTTAGGCCTGTTTTCAGTGAAATTAGGAAAGGGTTTTTCCGTGTGAAGAACTTTTAATACGAAATGAACAGGTTGAAAACCAGTTTCTGCGTAAAGCAATTTTCCGAGTCTGTTTTAATAACAAACGAACAGACCCTAACACTGTGCTCCAATAGAGGGGAGAGGAGGGGAGGGGAGGGAATGGAAGGGTATGGAAGAGGATGGTAGTGTAACCTCCCAAAATGGGGTGTAGAGGATGGAACAAGTTTCTACTCAATTTTGTGTCTTGACAACCCTCCTCTTCCATACCCTTCCATAGGCTACCCTCCAAGATTTTAAGTATTGGAGCAAGTAACTCTATTTGGACAGCCCCGGTCAGCCCCCCTCACCCCTACCCTCCCCTCCTCTCCCCTCTATTGGAGCAGAGTGTAAGGGCATATCTATATCTGAGACATTCTTAATTTCTTAAGAGCATATCTATATCTATAATTACAGAGAGAAAATGATTCAATCCATGGTTGTTGGGTTTAGTTTTGTTTCTCATTCAAACAGAGGACAGAGCCAAGCAAAGGTATTAAAATTTAATTGTACTCAAAACTCAACATAAATCAAATAATCATAGTAATGATAAATAAAATACAACACAACCTCCAGCCATTCAGTCTCAAACGGCTGAGGAACAAAAATACCCCTAACATAAAGTTTTGCAATGCAATTAGAGCCTAGTATCAACCCCTCCATATTCTTGGTAAAAAGAATACAAAATGCGGTCATGATTCGTCAGCGCATCTTGTAGTGTTGGGTCCTTGACAAGTGGCAATGTTGGCCATTAAATGAATATTTGAGCGTTATATCCACATCACGGGGATTCCTTTTATTGGGTTCAACCGTCATGCTGCCAACTATAGCCTCTCCTTCACAAATCGATATTACATCTTCTAGGTAAAGAACTGTTTGCTTCCAGTGTGTACTCTTTGACCTTGGGCCTGTCAGTAGATTATATCAGAAATAAATAACAACAAGAGAACGCAGAACAGACATAAGAGAGAGAGAGAGAGAGGATTATACCAGTAGAGAAGCCCATTAGCTTATGGCACTTGGTGAAAGAAACATCAAAGTAAGCCACGAGCGCATGTATGTAGTCTGTTCGCTCAGCTATCAGCTTAAATGGTGCAGTGAAAGAGGCATCTCCTGGAGACATTTTAGATATGTCCATAGTCTACAAGCAATTCATGAAAATTTTGTAATCTTAAAATAGGTATTCAGATTATATTGCTTGCATGAACCGTATTAAAGTCAAGTTCAGCAGTTTGTTATGTTACTGATACAATGCAACACCCGGTATAACTCCGGAACCATGATTAGAGCTATATGTTAACATTCCTGGATTTTCCTAGAGTATACCAACAAGGTTAGGTACAATAATGTAAAATCTGTGATATATAAGACGAAACACAAACCCACTTTGAGGAGTTGGGAGTTTGTGACAATCTGATTAGGATCGACAGTATCGACAAGAGGCTCCGTCATTGCTTGCTTCTTGATGCAGCTCATGTTAAATCCATACACATTATCCCAAACTGCATCACACAGCATTGAAACATCGTTAGACCAAAAAGCATGATTTATCAAACAAAAGTACAGAACACAAAACGCTATAAAAGACAAATTTTATATTGAGTGAAAGCAAAATCATACACTCAATTTTGTCATCTTTATATTCAGCATCCTCGATTGCGGTTAGATAGAGAGCCGCTTTGTCTGGTAATACAACCCCATCATTCACCTGCACAAACATATTTTTTAGTACTGAAAAGAAAAGGAGGGAAAACAGGAAGCAGCGCCGGAACTCTAACGGTGGAAGTGTAAACAATGAAACATGACTTACAAGCCATTTGTCGCGAGCATACAAGACCGTATTCAACATGTTCTCGAAAAGTAAGAAGTAACCCATCCACTCCGAAACGATCACATCCACCTTTGCGATCGGCAATTCTAACTCTTCTACCTTCCCTTTAATCACCGTTATCACTGTTCATTGTAAATGCAACACCAATACAAGATTGTTCAATAAGCAAGGATATGATATTTATATCCGGAAGAAGTCAAGTTTTGTTATTGTAATTGTAAGTGATGAAGTTGGAGATACGACCTTGCGACAAACCGTTGACCCGAACAATCTCCGTGGCCATGTCGGCCATCTGAGAGCACTCGATCTGAGTAAAAGAAACACAAGTCAATTGGTTAGTAACCTAGTATTGTAAAAAGCAATAGCAAGAGAAAAGGAGGTAGCATGTAGATGTAGCCATGTAGGTGTTGGATGTAAGTGACGGACCGCATAGACATGCTTGGCGCCGGCTTTGGCGCAGAAGAGCGAGAGGATACCGGTGCCGGCGCCGACATCAAGCACGACCTTGTCCTTGAAGAGGAAGCTGTTCTGGTAGATGACGTTCTGGTAGGTCTTGGTGCGGACGACGTCCTTGAGCATCTCCTCGTGGATGCCGAAGTGGGAGTAGGAGTCGAAGTAGTAGTCGGCGCTGGTCTTGTCGCCGCCGATCGCCGCCAGGTCCTGGCAGTCCATGGAACACTCGGCCGTCTCCGTGTCCATGCGGGAGCTCTCCCCTTCGTCCGCCGCAGATGCGCCGCCGCCGCTCATCTTGCGCCGCCCCATTTTGTAACTTGTTATTAGTTGATTAATTGGTTAGTAATAGTGAGAGTGGGAATGGGAATGGGAATGGCGCCGGGACGGACCAGGAAACCAAATTTAAAGAAAGGAAGGATGAAGGATTTAGGGTTTACTTTACACGGACTCGCTCGCTCTTCCTTCCTTGGAGTTGACTCGAGTCCGACTCGAGTCACTCGACCCACTAATCCACTCGGACTCGCATCCGGACGGATTCTCATCCTATTTATTTCTCGGCCGTGTTGAGTTGGAGTCCGTATCCTCTATTTTGAGTTACTGCGTAGATAAATCTGAGCCGTTCACTTTTGATCTCAGTCAAAGGCAGGAATCACGGACAAGATTTAAATTCACAGGGTCTTCATGAGAAGAGTCCAGATAGGTAACTCAAAATTTGAGTTACCTCACGGGATCTCAATTCGTTGAGTTGGGGTTTCGGACTAGCAAGCCAACTGAATTTGGATTCCTGTTACACCGTCTCGCTTAGCGTCTGTATCTGCTGAGATCCAAATCGGATCTCAGGACTTGAGATCCCGATCTGACGGTTCTCAAAACCCGTATCTGCTGAGTCCGGATCTCGAGGTCCCTGAGAACCGTCGGATCGGGATCTCAGGGTCCTGAGATCCGATTTGGATCTCAGCTGATTTCAGCGCGTCTCGCTTACTAGTTACTACTGAAGTTGGTCTCCTTCCCATTCCCTAATATTTTTTTTCATCTTTACCATTGATCATGAAAACGCTTTAGGTGTTTTTTAAGATGAAGTGTAAAATTAATTAACAATATGATTATCACAACAATCTATCTATCTTAACCAACTATATCCAACCATATGGTTCTTCCAACAAACATAATGCACAATTTTTATGCTCCTAATTTCACCATTTCAAACTTCTTTGTTACAACAATCCATCCTCCCTTAATAACCCATTTGAGCAATAATCCCAAATTCCCTCCACAATACATTCCGTGCAAAAACCTCCTTCAATTCCATCTTATTTTTTGAGTAGCCTACAATAATTTATCAACACATAAAATCTGCAAAATTCTATGAAGTGCCACTGTACATCTAAGTACGATTATGCAAATACATTGATAGAAAAGTTTGTTTATTTGGATCTTATAAAGATAATGCATTGTATTTATCTAACATCCATTGTTAATGTTGTAATATCTAAAGTTATTGAACTAATTATGGGTTCATCTTTGATGTGATAAAGCTATTTAATGTTGGTAGATGCTTAACTTAAATTTGAAATTGGATAGAATTTAAGCTAATGATGGACTAGTTGCTAGGTAAACTGGACTTAACATTACATGAACTCAAGAAAGAAATTTTGTAGGGGTTGATCAGCATAAGAAAAGATGGATTCAATCAAAATGATTGAACCAAACGCGCAAACTTATATCTTTATCATAATTTTATAATTCGGTACTGATTTTTTTATTGGCATAATGTTGGAGGTGTTTGTGTGAGCTCAGGTGAAAGATTAGTGGGCCATAGATCTTGGGTCTTGATATCTCACCTGGGGGGACTGGTTGTGCAACAGTGAGGGGGAGAACACAGTGCACCAGCGAGGGGAGGAAGGCGATCCAATGATGCAGGGAGGAAGGAGGTGCGACAATGAGGGGAGGAGGGGTGACCTTCGTTTAGAAGAGAGGAAGCAAGTCGATCGAGGAGAATAAGATTTTTTTTTTTTTTTTCTCAATGCTAACAATATGTTATGTTTACTCCGTTCCGCTTATTAACGAGAACAGTTTAGAGACTTGGTTGCATTTTTATTGAATTGTTGAGAAGCACTGTAGCCGAACTCTTATTAATTCATTACTAAATGATAATTATATAAATCTTTGTGGATCGTTCAAGTTATCAATTAAAAGTTTAGGCTACAAGTCAATCTTGTTAATTTATCAATTATTCTGAATTTTAAGTATTATGAAAAATAATAAAAAATTAAATTATAAGTAAAATAAGATTATAAAAAAATAACTACAGATTGGGATTTGACATCTCTGAAAAAGAAACGTCTTGACAAAAAAAAAAAAAAAAAAAAGAAGAAGAAAGAAGGAAAATGAAAAATAATGATGTTTAACGTGGAGATGGAGCATAGTACTGCGACACTGACAATGGGACCCAGCTCATTAAACATGCAGCAGAACGGTGACCCACTGACCCAGTGTGGAACCGGCGCACAAAATTCCACATTATTATTTCTGAAAATAATAATAATACAGTTGCCTGGTGTAAAATAATGCAATTCATAGCCTCTACTGCGCAGGAAAATACTGTGCAGCACTCTAACCGTCTGATATGCATCGAGATTCGTGCAACCAATCTCAAAAATACATCTCTAATCCGCATCGTTGATTCGCTGCGAAGTAAGATACTGCGCAGCAGAGGATAAGCACACAAAAATAATGTAATGAATCCAAGGAAAGCCCCAATTTCTCGATTTCTCGATTTCTTAGTTCTTACAGGGGACAGGAGAGACGAGAAGAAAGAAAGATCGCAACTCTGAGGAGGAGGAAGAGGAGGATCGGAGGAGGCCTTGATTGACCAAGCCAAGCAAGAAGCGTTGCTAATGGCGTCGCGCTACTGGATCGTGTCGCTGCCGGTGCAGAACTCGGCCTCCGATCTCTGGACCCGCCTACGCGACTCCGTCTCCAAGAATGCCTTCGACACTTCCCTCTATCGAGTACGCATCTCCTCTCCTCTCCTTTCTTCCCCTTTTCTTACATCTATCATCATCTCACTTTATTGACCTCCTTCCCCCTTGCGCAGTTCCACGTGCCGGACCTCAGAGTCGGCACCTTGGATTCGCTCCTGGCACTCAGCGACGATCTCCTCAAGGTTTACTTTCTTCTCCCTCCCTCCCTCCCTGTTCTTTTGCATCCTAAGATCTCATCTCAGTATGATTACTTCGTTGATTGATTGCAGTCAAACGCCTTCATCGAGTCCGTCTCCCATAAGATCCGGCGCCAGATCGAGGAGCTCGAGCGGCTCTCCGGTGGCGAAGGCGGCGCTCTCACCGTCAACGGTGTTCCCGTCGAGACCTACGTCACCAGGTACCGCACACCCTCAGTTCACTGCTTGCCGCAGTTGCTAGCCTATGCCGGTATGCCCTCCCTGGATTTGATATAATTCTCTTTGGCCTAAAATGTGCAGGTTTGCTTGGGATGAAGGGAAGTACCCTACAATGTCTCCTTTGAAGGATATAGTCAACAGCATCCATGCCCTTGTTGCTAAGATCGAAGATGACATGAAGGTTCTTCCTTCTTTTACATTTATCTTCCACTTATTTTAGTGACCATCAATTTTTCGTACCTCTGTGTGGCCATGATTCCGAATTTGAACCACATGGAGCTTCACAATTCTTTGGCAGGTACGGGCATCGGAGTATAACACAGTTCGGAGCCAGCTGAATGCCATCAACAGGAAGCAAACTGGAACGTATGGTTATATCTTTATTGTTCTATACCTCGATCAGTTGTGTTCGGTTTGTATTATAATGAACGACAATTTGAGGTGAAATTTGTTTGTATTGACAGGTTAGCGGTACGCGACTTGTCAGATTTGGTGAAGCCAGAAGACATCATAACAACAGAGCACTTGGAGACACTTCTCGCTGTAGTGCCCAAGTACTCGCAAAAGGATTGGCTCTCCTCCTATGAAACCCTTGCTTCCTATGTGGTACTTCTTCGTGCCTCTTCGTTCCTTCTAATATGTTTTGGAAAACCATTGGAACGTTCCCGTAAAAAAAGATAAAGATAAAAATTACATGTTCATGAATTCATTTTGGTTTTTTGGTCTGAACTGCTAATTCTAGGTCCCAAGGTCATCAAAGAAGCTATATGAGGATAATGAATATGCTCTGTACACAGTGACTCTCTTCAAGCGTGTTGCTGACAACTTCAAAGTTGCTGCACGGGAGAAGGGTTTCCAGGCATGCCTCTTCCTTTGCTCTCCCTCTTTTCTGTTTGTGTGGGTATGTAGCTGATTGAAAAGTTTGTTTTTTTATTAGATGCGTGAATTCGAGTACATTCCAGAGGTGCAAGACACGAGAAAGCAAGAGCTTCAAAAGCTAATGCAAGATCAGGATGCCATGCGCTCATCTCTTCTCCAGTGGTGCTATTCTAGCTATGGCGAGGTATTGGCTTTTCTACCTTTCAGAATTACATATAACCAGTCAGATTTTTCCAGTTTATGTATGTATAAGACCTTTTACTGTTTTTTTTTCACACAAATAGGTATTCAGTTCTTGGATGCATTTTTGTGCTGTGAGAGTATTTGCTGAGAGCATTCTTCGATATGGCTTGCCGCCTTCTTTCTTGGTACTGGTTTTCCTCTACTTTCTCTGGAACTCCAACTCCTGGATATAATTATTTTTTTTTTAATATATTACTCCAATTTCAAATTTTTGCAGTCAGCTGTGTTATCACCATCCACTAAAAGTGAGAAAAGAGTTCGCAGTATCTTGGATGATCTAAGTGGCAATGTTCAGAGGTAAATGCAATAATATGCTTTTAAATCACCTTTTTCTGTTGCTTTCTGCTTGTCTATGAATGAAATTCCAATTCCAGTGATTATGCAAGCATTTATTTTCCTAATTGTGTGGTATACACTAGTCTGCCTTATCTATTGCCCTGAGAATCTATGTATAAATCTAATCATAAGGTTATAGCTTGCCTGTATTTGTACAGTAAAAAATGGTATGGGAGAATATGCAAATTTGCTCACTTTACCAGCATATCTAATTTAACTTTCTTTTTCATTGGTAATTAGCATTTATTGGAAATCGGATGATGATGTTGGAGTGGCTGGTCTTGGTGGTGAAGAGGCATATCCTTATGTGTCCTTTACTATCAACGTTGTTTAAATTTACAGACATTGTGTCTTCTTTTATGTGGCTTGTGGTATAAACAAAGCTTTTTTAAAGTATTATACAGGTTAGCGCTACCTGGTGTATACTAGTTGCCACGCCATTGCCAATTTCTTTTATTTATTTTTTTTTTTCCTTTTCCATTGCTTCCTTTATGTTAGCAGTTTAATTTTTTTGTGTATTGCCTATAAGTGATGGAAAATAAATCTTTTTCCTTTTTTAATTTATGCTGAGGGGAACATCTATCCAGGATTGTATGGTTTACTGTCAATAATGTATTATTGTGGGAATATATTACTCTGTCCTCCTTTTGGAGAGTTCTTTCTTGTTTAGTAATATGTAAATTTATGTTGTTTGTTTCGCTTTTCTAAACGTGGTAAAATTTAATTATCTTGTGCAAGCAACCATATATTACAACTATGTATTATTTGATCGTCACTGGCTCACAGCAACAGGATTCAGAATAGAATTCCCACAATATCAAATTAAAGAATTACAAGTCTCTACTTCACAACTTAATTTAGAGGCAAACAGAATGAGAGATGCGCAAGTAAAAACTAAAAACTAAAGGGTGAGGATCCAGTTGACAACTAGTTTTGGCGACAACTGCGATAACAGATCCTAGATCCTAAATATACAGATTCGCTACCCTATTGTATGTATGATTTCCTATTGTCTTCCGCATGGAATCGTAGTGCACACGATTTCCTCCGTCCGATGGCAGTGTAAAGTGAAAAAAAAGTCCCCCCCCCCACCCCATCTAAAGGTCAGGAGTCATGCGCGGTACATGCTGGCATACCGCGAGGCAGAGGATGCGAACTCGTTATGAGATTTAAAATGAGTTTTACAGTATACAAACTGAAACGGATCATCCAAGAACAACAAGGAGCACATGCGAAATAATTTGTTCATTTAATCCATTCAATTATAATATTGAACACAGTAGAGTACATAACTGATAACTGATTCTGTTAGAAGAGGTTGATTATACTGTTAGTTGATATATATTGTTCACAGCCATCTTCAATTTTAACAGCTATTCATATTAGTTATTAATATATTTCTATGGGCCATTCCAGGGCTTGATATTTACAATTTTAACAGCTAGCTGATGTGCCATCATGAAGCAGTTGCCGAGGAGAAACAAAACTCAAAACTACCATAATTTATAATTTACATAAGAACTGTAGTATATAAAACAGTTCAATTTAATTTAATTTAATTTTCATGTATAAACCGGTCTTTTTCTTTATTCTTTATCCCGTCATGTAAATTTATTTTTATTTTATATTTTTATTCATCAATGAAAACTGCAAGCAAACAAGGAAAGGCATAACTAAGACATTGGCTTGCAGCCTCGCAGGCTCTAATTCATTAACGAAAAAGAAATGGTCATTCGTTAATCTTAGTTCTTATAGGATGGTGAGTAATTGTAACATATAAATGGTCACAGTAAAATTTGATTATTACCAAACTAGTAATCATGACTTGCTTTCTTGAATTCTCTGGTCTGTCTCCTCGTAATTTACAATGCAACAGGCCAACAATGGAATGGTGCTAGAACTTAAAGATCATGTTCTTAATCTTTACCGCTCACTCACAAATTCACTGATTTCAGAAGGCTAAGAACAAAATAAATTTCACAGAGTAATCTGTAACAATCGATTTCATACTCGAAAACATGTTAGAAATCTGTCAGTTCATTGGAATGGTGCTAGAACTTACAAATGAATAATTCCCAAATATACCTACGATTGCACGACAAAGAATCAACTCATGATTTTGTCCCTCTTTTTCTTCTTTCTACAATCCTTATATTTAGTTATAAGCAGAAAGATGGTGCAGTTAACTGCTTTAGGAGCACAGATTGTTTGGGATGTATTATCTTGAGGATAATTAACATATATAAACTATACTGGCATTTAAATGCTGCTCCCAATCAGATCACCTGACAGAAATAGTATTTGACAATCTTATTCAAATCGATTCAAGTTCTTGAAAACTATGGTTACTCTTTTGAACAAAAAACAACATGTGATGTTTTCATTATGCAACAAAGAAATTGGACGGAACAAAAGTTACAGAACAGGTAAGGCGTCTATCTATCTATCTACATGCCCAGACCAACAACTTATTTATAGCCAGTTGAGTTCAATTGTTTACAATACATTTATGCTGCCAATTGATCTCCTAATTACTGTAAGCAATCATGGAATGGCAATAGAGCAAAAATATAAATGTCATCTCAGTGAGATGAGATATAGCACGGCAGTAGCCGATAGGAATTGGCACTCACTAATTGCACACTTTTACATTCTTTTCAATAATAAAGTATAGAACAACAACCTCTGAATCACATCTGCGTGATATGTATGTGCAGGAGCGTAGATTGTGTGCACACTTTATAAGCCAGACAGTGCGAGAAAGCAGCAGAAATTGATTGGATCGGCATCAGGGGCACCAGGAATGCAGGCCCCGGATAGAACAAGTGGAGGAAGGGGGGTGGACGTCGCGTTTGATGCCAGAAGAAAAGAACGCGGATGCTTCCATGTACTCGGCCTTCCATCCGTCTCTCAGCTCTGCGGAATCCCGGTACCACTGCCTGATGAATGAATGCAGGATATATATTATGTGCCACTCTTTCTTGTTAATCAAATCACATTTATTTATTTATACTAGTAAAGAGCCCATGACTTGTTTTGAACTAAAATTATTATATCTTATAATAAAGAGCCGAAAGCTCATTCCTTGTGAGGAAACTGGTATGGGCCTTGGGCCGGGACATTAATGTACGTCAACAGTGGTGATCAATCTAAGTAAACAATCAACGGCTGAGATTTATTCTTTGAGAAAGACAAAACTTTCATATAAAAAAAATCCAATTTTCTAATGAGGAGGGATCCATTGACAATGTCAATTTTGACAATCTTGACAATCCTAATTTTTAAAAAATTGAAAAAAATAGTTAGAAATTCTCAAAAATTGAAAAAAGTATACGGAACTATTGTTTAAGTTATAGATTGATTATGTTTCCGATTATATTTAACTTAAGTGACGTTTGATAGCTTTTCAAAGATCCTTTAAATTGCAACCGTTAAAAAATGTATGACATTTTGATAAGCCATCAAACAATGTCTAAATTGATTGAAATTTGAAACACTATTAATCTATTACTTAAATAATACATCCATCAACTTTTTTTCATTTTTAAAAATTTATATGATTTTATTCAAATTTTTTGAAGTTAGGATTGTCAAGATTGTCAAGTTAGACATTGTCTGTGGATCCCTCCTCTTTTCTAATATAACTTTCATGTCGAAAAGAAATCCAATTTCCTAATATTTATTAGGAGTAATAATAGATGAGAGATCAGGTTGCAGCTAGCGGGCATCGGAATTGTTTAATCGGAAGGGAAGAGCTATAGCTATTGTGAATTTGGTTAATTGATTACCTGCAGACGAGGGAGCAGCTGAGGAGGTCAACGCAGTCGAGCTGGGAGAAGACCCGGCGGATGACGTCGGCGTGAGGGAGAAGCGCCGGAGGGGTCTCCGCGGCCGCAGGGTCAGGGGACTGAGAGCATCCCAATCCCTCTTTCCCGATTCCGGCGGGGTGGCAGCGTCGTTCCGTCTCCATGTCTCTCGGTGTCATAGATAGACTCGTAGGAGCACAAGCAATTAGGACAGTGTTAAGCATGGATCGCACTTAGCAACGGGGTATCAAGTGAAGTAAGGGGCTTTTACTAGTGCTATGGGATCATGTTCATTTCATGCCTTCGGCTTTGGTTAAATTGTGCTCACTTCAATACATTTATTTTTCGAATTCATACTCTTCCAAGCTTTTTAGCTACGCCACATCATCATTAATCTTAAGCATCATTTTGTTTCTCTCTTCTTTATCTTAATAAAATGACTCAAATTAATATAATTTGTCTAAAAAATAATTTAAGACTCAAAATATTTGCAACTCTTTGTATTCTTTTATATGAATTAATATGTAGCTAAAAATATAGGGTGCGTTTGGATGGTGTAAGGATTAGTGCACGAGTAGTGATATTTGGGGTAGTTATTGAGAATAGTGTGAGGTTAGTACTAGTTTGAGTAGTATGAGAGTAGTGCCAACTTTGTCCTATCCGGGTTCGTAAAAATGATGTTTGGATTGTATGTTTTGGAGTAGTAAGAAAACATAACGAATAAAATATGAGTAGTACATTACTAATCTGCTAAACCGACATTTCAATGGTTTTGCAAAGTAGCGTTGTTCTCAAGCTACTCCAAATCGTTAAATCATGTTTGGATCCCATCTTAGATATGAGTAGCACACTACTCATGAGTTAATGCTACTCATGAGACATCTAAACACACCCATAGTGTATAAAAAATATGTTAAGTTCAATATTTAATTAATAAGATATATTTAGGAAAAATATATATGTGTTTCCAATATCTTTTAATTATTCACAGCTCTAGTGAATACAATTTTCATAAATTGTGTTTACAACTTTAGAGATATTTTCTTAGTAGTACTCATAAAATAAGTAATAGAATTCTTAAATATTCTTTTTTTTTTTAAGGTAAGGAATGCCATTTGGGATAGATAGATGTAACAATATGTTTGGTTGACGGTAATCATGTTTGTGACCGGATAAAAATGCTCAATGACACAAATTCTATTATATATTATAGGGTAAATTTTTTGGGAGGTCAATGAACTTACCTCAAATCCATAATTGGTCACTGAACTTTCATTTATCTGTTTTTTTTTACTAAACTTTAATGTTTATCCAAATTTGGTCACTCCATTAGTTTTTCCATCCAACTTAACGGAATAATTAATATGACTCTAATTTTAAACTTTGGAAATTGATTTTTTCATATAAAAGTATAAAACATCTGAAAAATGTAAGACCGAATAAAATTTTTTATTTAATTTTCTTTCATAAATTTATTTTTTTCCATAATTATTTTGTATTTATTTTTTCTTATATAATTTATAACATGTCTAAAAATGTGAAAGTATTGTATTGCCATAAAAGAAAATAAATAAATAAATAAATTTTTGTTTATATTCTTATATTTTTGGCATGAAAAAATTGATTTCCAAAGTTTAAATTAGAGCCATATTAGTTAAGTTTAGTGACAAAAACGGATAAATGAAAGTTTAATGACCAATTTTAGATTTGAGGTAAAGTTCAGTGACCTTCTAAAAAATTTACCCTATATTATATACAGGAAGAGGGATGGGTTTGCTAATTTCTTAAACATGCCACGTCGTCGTTGTTCTCCAACTATTGAATTATTTTTGTTATCAACAATTAGATGGTTAGCTATTCAATTATTCATTAATTTATTCGTCCAGAATTTGAAAAGGCAATTTGAAAAAGGCAAGATTGTAATCGCTGTCATGATACAAATTAATTAATATGATTACCCAATTATGATACTGGTTTGTTGAAATGGTGACTTTATGTCAATATTGTTGCAAGTTTCTTCTAATCTTCTTACAATAAAGTTTTGGATAAAATCACCTTCCAGGCAATCTATACTCTAGAAAGAATGGTAGCACTCCAAACACCTCAACTATGCCACATAATCAACATTATTAACTATTAATTTTGTTTAAATCTCTTCATTTACTTTGATCTAATGGTTTATATGTATTCTTTCTCGTCATTTAATAAGACTAATGTAATATCTCTAAGACAGATTAAAAGTTAATCCTTAAAATGGTCCAACATTTACGTGTTATTATTAATAAATTATTACATCATCATCATTATTATTATTAATCATATCAAATTTTCAATATCTTGTTCATTTTTTGAAAATAAATATTTTGAATTTATAATCTTTATTATTTATTTGATATCATATTTCGGGGCGAAGCCCGAGTCCAGCTCTAGTTATTATAACGACTGGGAAGTCATTATAACGATTTATGGCGTTTGGATAATTGTTATACTATGATCAGCTCAGTTTGAAGGTTGGTTTTGACTGAGTTTAATTTCCAAAAATCTTTGGAATGCCCTGAAAGCATTATGGTTGATCTTAGATGAGTTTTGGATGATTTGACGAGTATTTTGGTCACTCACCACCTCATAGTTTGTCAAGTATGCATCTAAGACAAAAAATATTAAAAAAATAAAATAAAATGCAAATAAACTCTAAGTTGGTATTCAATTCATCAACATTGCTTCCAACAGAACTTCTATGCATCCACTTGATATTTCACAATTCCAATTATATTCCAATGCATATTACTAAGAAAAATCGTTACATATAATAACATAATGAAAATTTAGAAGAGTACCTACATCTCATCAGCTCAAATTCAACTTGCTAAATGCAAGATATTTTACAAATTGTCAAATAAACAATAAATTATTAATACAACTGTATACACAACAATATATAATGTTCATAATGTTCCTTTTTTATTGGTTGACCCATTCTTTAATCCTAACCAGCCAAGAAAAAAAGATTAGTTTATAATAAGGCCGAACCGTATAAAGCAAATTAAGAATATTATATAGTTAGTCTCTTACGTTCTTTAATTGTTCTTCATCAAACAAATAAATAAATATAAATTAAACAAACAGGGGAGGGGTCTGAAAAAAGTGAGAAGCAGAAAGGAAAGGGGGAATTCATATCCCCTGCTGTACTGCACTGTGCAGTTCACAAAGTCAGCCGTTGGATCGTCTCAGAATTGGTGCCAGTGCGAATCTCGAGACGATCCAACGGCTGACGTTGTGAACTGCACATTGCAGTAAGTTAGGGGATGAGCAACACAACAACTTGCCAGGGAGCCGGAGGAGTCCCGAGTCCGAGAGTCCGGTGCTCATCCTCTGTAGCGCTGCATTGTGTAGCCCAGGATGTGAACCGTTAGATCATCTTGAGATTTGAGCCAGCACAGATCTGGAGATGATCTAACGGTTCACATCCTGCGCTACGCAATGCAGCGCTACAGAGGATATGAAATCGAGTCGGAGTCTCACTCAAACGAGCAACACAACAAAACTAGGGCTGCCGCTGCCTTTACAACACTCCCTATAATAACAACATCCATCCGATCTCCAATTTTTTTTTTCTTTCGTCGTCTCTGCGCCGCCTGCCCTGTGCTCTTCGTCTTCTTTGCCCTCCCGTTGAAAAAGTAAAGCAAGCGATCTATCTTAGCGTCGGGGCAGCGACGATGGGTCCGGGTCTCTACGCCGACATCGGAAAGAAGGCCAGAGGTCCTTATCATCATCATCATCATCCCTCCATTCATTTCTCCCCATTTCATTTCAAATCTATCACTTACTCTTGATCGATTGATTTTGATGTAGATCTGCTGTACAAGGACTACCAGACCGACCAGAAGTTCTCCGTCACCACCTACACCTCCAATGGAGTCGTCAGTCTCTCTCCCTCTCTTTTCCCTCTTTTCCCATTCCCAAACCCTACTACTGCTTGTCAATTTAGGATCTGTAGTAACACATCTTTTTTAACTCGGTCTTTGTGACAGGCCATCACTGCGACGGGCACGAAGAAGAACGACTTCATCCTCGGGGAGATTCATTCCCAGATCAAGAACAAGAATGTCACCCTTGATATCAAGACCAACTCCAATTCCACCGTACATCTATCTATCTATCTATCTCTTCTTTACCCTGCTGTCTGATTGTACATATCTTGTTGTATTTACTATTTCCTTTTGCTTATTGTTCTTGCATTTATTGTTTGTATGTAAAAGCTCACGGCTACAGTCACTCATCAAGAGGTTGGGGTGCCTGGATTGAAGGGAATCCTGAGTTTCTCTGTGCCTGATCAAAGGTCTGGCAAGGTATGCTAATTATACTTCCTTTTTCTTTAATTTTGTGTTAGGTCAGGCCTAAGAACAGTCAGGATATTGCTTAGGACAACAAAATTTTTCCATTTATAATATGATTTTCTCAAATTTTCTTCTATATAATTCAGAGATTTTGCTGTCCTAAGTAATATGGTTGCGGCCCTTAGACCCGACCTTTGTGTTATCTATTCTTTCTACTACTTACAGATTGTATGTGTGGATGCTAATGTTGCTCTTGCTTTCAGTATATTTCTCTTTTGTTCATTTGATAATTGTACTGTAATAGGGTTTTATCAGCTATTATTGTGCATGTATTTAGAATTCGTGAAAGTAGAAATGATACGTTATTTAATGTGGTGGATTGCAGGCAGAGCTGCAATACTTGCATGAGTATGCGGGAATTACTACCAGCATGGGGCTGACGACAAACCCAGTGGTGAACATGTCGACTGTTGTTGGCACCAAGGCCTTTGCTGTGGGAACCGATGTCTCCTTTGACACTGCCAAAGCTAATTTTGTCAAGTACAATGCTGGCCTCAGCGTCACCACTGCTGACCTCATTGCCGCAGTAAACCTGTCAGTTCTTCCCACCTCCCTTTTAATTTTTTTTGTAAATGGCAGAGCATCACTCTACATAAAATTAGATGTTCACCCTTTTGTTTGCAAAGACTCCAAATGCAAGCATATCGTGATAACCAAATAATAGCTTGATGCATAGCTGCACAAATTAGGCAGCTAGCTATCTCATACAGTAACATTGCCCTTCTTTCCATTTCTCTGCACACCAACAATGCCGGAACTATTGAATATTTTAAGGATCTCTTATAAGAAGCTAGGACTGGGTGTTAGGTAGAAAACCTATACATGATAATTTGGGCTTGTTTTTACATGCTTTAGAGGATTGGGATTGCTGTTGTATTTCTGGCTCTAGATAATACTTCACTGGGGAGGGAACTTGATTTCTCAGATATTTTATAAATTGGGCTTTCTATAGATTCCCAATGAACTCTATTAATTTCAATGCCCTTGTACTACACGTTTGTTCATCTTAATCCTAAATGGGTATTGTGAAGATTAGATAATATTAGGACTCCTCTTTGTGTTGGGGTTGACTCTGGAAGGATTAAAAACTATTCTTTGGTTCACTGGGTATAAGAATTGTGGATCTGTCCAACATCTGTTGACCTGGATGGGTTGGTTTATCCGTTGCTGGCATGAATTGAAATTAGTATAGAGCTGATATCTCATAAAATGAAGTCGTTGTTAAGTAAGTGTACAGATGGCTTGAGACTACTTGTTGATTGATTGTGAATTAAGAGATCATTATAGTATGGGGAATAAATGGAATGATCTTTTAATAATTGATTGTGAATATGATTAATGCTTGAAATTAGAGGAATTGAATGATTGGATGCTGGAACAGGAACAACAAGGGAGAGACTTTGAGTGCGTCATACTACCACCTGGTGAGTCCACTGACGACCACAGCCGTTGGGGCAGAGCTGACACACTCGTTCTCAAGTGGGGAGAACACACTGACTTTTGGGACACAGCATGCACTGGACCCGCTGACAACAGTGAAGGCGCGCTTTGACAATGCAGGCAAGGCGTCGGCACTCATCCAGCACGAGTGGCGCCCCAAGTCCCTGTTCACCATTTCAGCAGAGGTTGACACCAAGGCCATTGAGAAGAGCTCCAAGCTTGGCCTTTCACTTGCCCTCAAGCCTTGATCCCTTCCATGCACCACGAACACACCTTCCCCTTCTATCTTTCGGTCGGGGTTCAACCGTCTTGGGCTAAAGAGAACTGGAGAAGAAAAAAAAAAAACACCGATAAATAAATGTTAATAATGATTTTTGTTGTTATGCCTGGCTAGACTTTTCTCTAAAGAGACCAATTGTTGTAGTTGTGATGAAAACTTAGATGAGGGGAAGGTGGGTTGTGGTTTCTTTGTTTTGCAAATATTTTCTTCATCGGTATTTTTGATTGCCTGTGAAATGGAACCGGCATTTGAGTAGCAGAGACTAATGGAATTTGTTTTGTTCTGTTCTGTTCTGTGCTGAATTGCCTTTGTATGCTTCTCAATTTTTTTGTTGTCTCATCTTCACGATATTATCTTTTGATTTCTTTGCTACTGGTGCTTGTTTAAGTGAAATTAACTAAATTTATACTAAATTAAATTATCACTAAATCATCTTTTAATTTAATTTATATTAAATTAAATTAAACTAAATTTTTTATACGAAGCCAATTGTACAACGCATCTACAGTTGGTGTAGAGGTGTCTAATCTTCACCACTCATGTTGGTAGGGTTCTTGACAATTTTGTCCTTGCCTTGCTTAGTTTCTTTCCACTTTATCTCTTGCAATCTCATTTTCTTAAAAAACTAAAGAAGCCTCTTATCTTTTGCACTTCTTCTATAGTCTCTTAACTAGCTAGTACATACAAAAGGCAATCCCTCTTCCTCTCTCTCTCTTTCAAACACATCAATGGCAATAGTCATGAACCCGAAGGGCCGACTGTCGACCGGTTTTGCCTGGCAGCAGCAGCACCACCACCACACAAGAGCAGCAATGTCTTTTGCAACTGCCCTCTACTTACAAAGAACCAATGAATACCTATTGAGGCAGAGGCAGGAGGCCAGCCACCTCGCGTGCTCGCTGTCCATGAACGGATGCGGATACTGCGATCAGCTTCAGCTCCCCCTCGGCATCTCTGAGACGCACACACTTCCCTCTGTGCCCACCCTGCACTCAGCCCCTGAACAACTCAGCTTGGCACTCGCCGCACTGCAGCAGAAACCCCCACATTCCAGCTCCGGCATTATTCGTCTCCAGGTTCGTCATGTACTATATCACTTCAAAGAGCCAGTTCCTATCACATGAAAAAAAGAACACCTTATCTTGTGGTTTGTGGTTAGCAGCTTCTCTGCTATTGATTGTTGTAATCACTGTTACTATACATGGGAAAGTTTTTTCTTTGCATTGCATACTTCCCTCTTTCTTAACTCTTGGATCAATATGTGATCAGTTTGACTTAAAAGGTTATTATACTAGAGTTATGTTATGGTGCAACGCGGTGCAAAACACGTTTTTTGCACCGCCATCGAGTCTCTATTTCCAAAAGTCAAATGACCAAACT
Organism: Cyperus esculentus; assembly: GCA_030179965.1. Classification (NCBI taxonomy): domain Eukaryota; kingdom Viridiplantae; phylum Streptophyta; class Magnoliopsida; order Poales; family Cyperaceae; genus Cyperus; species Cyperus esculentus. Next base: position 2,636,097 of record JASGLE010000047.1, on the reverse strand, counting down.
GATTTATCTAACACAATCTACATACTGAGATTATGCAAAATACCAAATTTAATAATTTTTGAAACTTTTTAACTATTTTTTTTTTCAGATTTTCCAAAGATGAGAACTTTTTTTTATATCAAAATGGCATTATTTTATTATTATTTTTGGTCCATCTTTAAAAAATCCAAAAAAATAGTTAAAAAATTCTAAAAATTGTAAAATTTGTTATTCCACCATATTTCAATATGTAGAATGTGTTGGTTCAATTAGATTTGGCATTTGAAGTTCGGTTTGTAAGATTTTGAAAACAGTGGTACAAAAATCTCATTTGCCCCGCGGTGCACCATAACATAACTCATTATACTATTATATAATTAATTAACACATATGAAAAATGAAATGAGAAAAAAACAGGTGCAAGTAAGGGAAAGAGGAGATGCCATCGAGTGGCTGCATGCACAGAGAAGCAACTCCTTGTTTCCTTGCTGCTTCTTCTCTGCCCGCTCCGCCGCCATTGGTTCCACCGTCAGCGCAACTACCGACCCAAGTAATCCTGTTAGTGTGGCTGGATTCGGGTCTGCAGTCTTTTTCCGGGGTTCCGACCCCTTCTCCATCCACCACTGGACTGCCATCAAGAGGTGCGTAGTTGTCTATTTTATTTCTTGCCTTCTTTGTATATTTGATATTCAAATTGCTCGCACAAAATTATATTTTGGTTTTGATTTCTGTAAAATGAAAAGGTTTCTGTCAAGAGAGAGCCCGTTGATCCGCGCGTATGGTGCCATTCGCTTCGATGTGAGTAGTAAAGTTTCCCCTGAATGGGAGGATTACGGTTCTTTCTACTTCATGATCCCCCAGGTAAGTGCAATGCTTGCTTACAGTCAACCATTCTATCATATATTAACACAATCATGGTAGACTGACATTGAATCACAGCAGCAAATACTAAATTGGTGTTGTTCGTGTTGGCTGTGATAAAGCACAGGTGGAGTTTGATGAGCTCAAGGAAGGTTCAATTCTTGCCGCGACTATTGCGTGGGACGACTCGCTCCAGCACACTTGGGACGCAGCCATTCGCCAACTCCAAGCAACACTTCATCAGGTTCTCACCTTTCCCTTCTCCTGCTTGTGTTTTTTTATTTTATTTATTTTTTTTTTGGATAAAGATGAGGGTCAAACCATTCAAATTTAAATGTCTATAAAAGACTCCCATCCGGGTTTCAAACCCGTGACCTCCCACACAGAGTGTGTTGCCCTTAGCCACTAGACCAAAGGCTGGTTCTTTCTCTTGCTTGTGCTAAATTGTAATGTTACTCTCTTTTGTTCATTTGTTTATCTCTCTGTCTCCCTCTCCCTCTTTTCTTTTTCTATTTATGCCCTTCAAAAGCAGATATGTCCATACGCCACGAAAATTAAGACGTCCAGCCTTGGAACGAGCATAGCGAGTCTGAGCCATGCTCCAACAAAACCTTGTTGGGACAACTCTGTTAAAAAAGCTCTTCAAATGATTAGAGGTGACTCTGATTTAGTTAAGGTAAACAGTTAATCATTTGCTGTAATTGGGTTGTGTATTTTTTGCTTTTGTATTAACAAAATCGTAACGCAACCTTCTCCACTCTTCAGGTAGTGTTAGCAAGATGCAGCAGATATCTTACCGACATGTGCATTGATCCAATTGAATTACTTGCATGTTTGAGGGTACTGCCTGTTTGCTAAATTGATTTTCTTCTCTGAAATAAATGTTTCTGGTAATGTAATCTTCAGAGATAAGCAGTTTAGCACTAAAGGCTAATTATATGGCAGGTGGAGGGTCAAAATGCATATCAATTCTGCATCCAGCCCCCCGGCGCACCCGCCTTTGTTGGAAATAGCGTATGCTCCTTTTATCAATAATACTAAGGATATTCAAAAAGTACTAGACAAAACAAGAATTTGCAAAAGAAATGTAATATTGAGATATACTAAATAAAGGTTGGTTTCTGAATAGCCAGAGCAACTATTTCACCGCAAAAACTTGAACATTTCAAGTGAGGCTTTGGCAGGCACACGGCCTCGAGGTTTTACAAGCCTCGATGATTTTCATATCGGTCAAGAATTACTCTTCAGGTTTGCTCCTCATATTACATTCTCTCTAGTTTTTGCGTTTTTAACCTAGCGAATGTTTTATCATTGGCAGTCCAAAAGATGATAGGGAGTTCACATTAGTGAGAGAGAACATACAGGAAAAACTAGAGGTACGCTAAGTTAAAGCTGATCTCTTCCAAATTTTTCATTCTAAATTTTTCTTGACTTCAATGCATGGCATTGCTTTACAAAAAGATAAAAAATGCAAGCATATGCCCTACAAAGCTATGCACAATATCGAGTCTTTAGTTCTGTGCCATAATAGTCCTATCATTCAGGATGCTAATTAACTACATGAAGAAGACAAGAGGATAATTTTGTTTGAAAGGATAATTCTGTGCTATGATTTCGACAACTAAAGAGGGCAATATAAGAAGCTGCATCTATTTGCTCTGATAGTTATCTTTGAACTCATATCTGAGATAATGTAAGTAGATACTTGAGAGCAAAGAAGTAAATTAAGAAGCACCTTGTGCAGGCTATATGTAATGAAGTAGTTGTGGAGCCTAGAAAGGCACTGAGAAAACTTCCTCGAGTACAACATTTGTGTGCGCAGCTTTCTGGCAAGCTAACGAGGGAGGATGATGAGGTTTCTTTTCTCTCTGATAAAATGTATCATTCAGCCTGCAGATTTCACAATAATACTGACATGCATATTTTTTTTTAAGAAGAAGGATTGGTTTACTGGTTTTCATTTCTATCTTAACTGTTCAGTTTGAGGTATTAAAAACTATTCATCCCAGCCCAGCTGTTGGTGGATTGCCTACAGAGGAGGCATGCAGATTCATAAGAGAAAATGGTACAACAGCTTTACATACCTGATGTCCTCTTTGTTAACAATAACTAAGCAAATTTAACAAACTGGATATGGCCAACATGAATTATAGAATGAAGCACTTGCAAGACTTATACAAACATAGGCAGGTCAAAAGGAAGGAATCCGATATACTTCTGTTTAATATTTTGTAGAAATGTTTGATAGAGGAATGTATGCGGGTCCTGTTGGGTGGTTCGGTGGAGTAGAAAGTGAATTTGCTGTTGGTATCAGATCAGCTCTGATTGGACAAGTAAGAAGTATCTACATCCCCTTACACTTACTACATGATGTATATACGTTCTTCTTGTAGCAATCTTCCTCATCAAACTGCACATTTTTTTTATTTTTTTTTATCTTACCATGAACAATACAGGGGAACAGCACACTGATTTATGCTGGTGCTGGTATTGTTGAAGGTACTGATCCTACTTCTGAGTGGGAAGAACTTGATTTGAAAGCATCCCAGGTAAAATAGAACCTCACTATTTGTGTATCATGTACACATCTATTTATTATATCTTCACCGCAAAATCTTCGTAATTTTGTTTTCAGTTCACAAAGCTGTTGCAAAGTAAAGAGCCCAAAGTTTATATCAAGAAACGGAAACATCAGGACCTCAATTTGAAAATGTAATTACTCTGAAGAACCTGAGCACAAACCTGTTCAGTTCTCCTATCAGTTGCGTGTGAAATATTCCTCACAATTTTGAACCCATCGCGGATAGAAATTATGAATATTGAGAATGTATAATTCATAGAAAGGTTTGAGGTGCTCGATTGATTGTAAGGATCCGATTGGTGCATGTTTGTTAATCATCTCATCTCATACTTTTTTTGTGCCTGCAAGCTAAAATTGCACAAAATTGTCTCTTCATTGTGTAATAATAAAAACCAAAATGGCACTTAATGGGACCATAAAATTGGGGCCAGGATCATATTGAAAATTTGAGCTCAGTTATTATTTGACATTGCTTCAAGATCACCATGAAGGTCAAATGGAGAATTCAGAACTGAAGATTGTGATCTAACTAGAAACTGACAATGTGGTGAAGCACTGTAACCTAATCTAATCTAATGTAATCTAATCTGTATTGGAAGAGGCACCGGTATGATCAGCATCAGGGTTTGGTGGCTGCAGGAGAATGCCTCTGAGGTGCTTGTCTTCCAGATGGAGTTCCAGGCAGGAGCGGTACTTGTTCCATTCGACCGTGCACTCCTCCTTCTGCCACTGCCCTTTCGAGAACTTCTCCGCGTACCACCTTCATTCTCGCACATATTATGATTCCAATTGTTAGCTTAATTAGCTAGCCTAATTGATTGATTGTACAAGAAGAGAAGGGGAGAGTGGAGAAGAGACCTGTTGAAGCAGTCGTGGTAGGCGGATCGGAGCTCGGAGCAGGCCGCGGCGGCCGTGGCGGCAGGTGGTGGCGCTCGTCTGTTGCCGCCCCCTCCCAGTATTCCCATCTGTCTGTCTGTCTCGCAGTCGCAGCCAGTATCAATCAATCAGTACGACTACGAGTACCTATTGACTTTTCCTCTTGTTGAGCGCGGCACGCATCATGATGCAACTCAACCAACGTTAGCGCTTAGCACGAATCTCGAAACAAATGGGGTGGTTTATAAGCCCGAATTTCTTATTAATATTAAAAATAAAATAAGAAATCACGAAAATATTATGGTCAGACCAAAAATCACAAATCTAGAAATTCCATCAGTAATGAAGACGGATTGATTCCGCCATTTTTAAGGATGGAATAATTCCGCCTTCTTTAAAGGTAGAATGATTCCACCTTCTTTAAAAGCGGAATTGTTCCACCCATAAAGAAGGCGGAATCGTTCATCCTTTTTTACGGGTGGATTAGTTAATTTATTTTGCACCCGGCCCTCTCCCACCTCACTCGATTAGTTAATTCGGTTCCATCTTTAAAAGAAAAACCCTAATAATCTCTAATTTTGATATATGACCCGCCAGTAATCCGAAACCAGACATGCGAATTCGCATCCCCTGAAATAAAAAGGTGCAAAAGTAAAAAATTTCTTCTCTTAAAAAGTCACCATGACTCTCTTTAAGTTGCCCTAAATATTTTTTGCTATGAGAGATTTGTATTGAAATTTGATGAGTAACACCTAATGTCCATTCTATGAACAACTATAGAAGACTAAAAAAAAATGATAAGTGGGACCCACAATGTAACCTATGTGTCTTCTATAGTCATCCATCCATACAGTGGTACGGATCGGGATCACCTGCTTTTCTAAAAAAAAAACATGCCCTACTTTTCTTGATCCGACGGTTGAGAAACACCAAAGTAATAATATTATTATCACTGGCATACACTACGATTGGGATCATCCTGACAATTTATTAAAAAATAACAATTAATAACTATTAATACAAATTATCTATAAATATTAAATAAAATTATTAAAAAAATATATTAAAAGTTACTTACAGAGTTGTCCCTGAAGCAACAGCATATTGGTGTGAGTGTGATCATTTACGTATGAAATATAGATTGGTCCGTTGATGACTATCATTCAGCCTTCTTTATGGGTGGAACAATTCCGCCTTTAAAGAAGGCGGAATCATTCCACCTTTAAAAAAGACGGAATCGTTCCACTTGTAAAAAAGGCGGAATCAATCCGTCTTCTTTACGGATGGAATTTTTAGATTTGTGATTTTTTATCTGATAATAATATTGTCGTAATTTCTTATTTTATTTTTAAATTAATAAAAAATTTGGTTTATAAGCTGCTCAACACGGATAAAAATCTGCTGCTTTTCTTTTGAGAAAATTTTTTTGAGAAAAGCAGAGCCTGCTTTTTCGATTGGACGGTCGGGATCGGTTGCCACACCGATCTCAAAGTACTTCGATATTTGTTGTACCGATCTCAAAGTACTCTGGTGCTTCTCAAACCGTCGGATCAAGCCCTGCTTTTCTTTTTAGAAAAGCAGGTGATCCCGATCCGCTCAACACAGGATACAAATTGGTCTAAGACCAGACAGTTATACTTTCAAAAAGAAATACTCATTATTTAACTTTTGAATATATTCCGTCCCAAAATACATTATTTTGAGTAGTTGGAGATGATGATGTCTTCAACTTTTAAATATACTCATATGAGATCACGTTCTTAAAAAGTTTATTTTTTTTACATTCTTACTAGTTTTACTAGTTTTATCCAGACTATAGCACTTTTTTTGGATAATATATTTTTATAGGGATATTATTTAAGAGGAGGGTTTCAATGCCTCCATTTTTTGTGCCTCCATCATGCTTTTACTTTTTAAATTTCAAATAACTCAAAATTTAAAACTCATTTTTCAAAACAAAACAGTTAGATTTGATCAATATGATATTCTCTATATACACATAACAGATTTTTTCACTTTTTTGTTTTATTTTATATAAATTAATGAGTTATAAAAATCAACATCTAAAAATTGCTCAAATTAGTTTAAGTTCTTGATGTCAAACAAAATAATATATATATTTGATGATTTTTTACATGTAAATGAAAGGATATAGATTAAATCTTAGATCCAAATCTTAGATCACCAGTAAAAAAGTTCATCCGAGAGCATGAGTGAGTGAGGCTCCCCTTCCAATTCCTTCGCTCCAAATCCCAAAGCCCCGACCAACAAAATTCATTCTCCTGCGATTGGACTTATTCAGAACTTACAATAAAAAAAAGAAAGAAATGGCAGCCGAGGCCGAGCAGGCGATCGCGGATTTCAAGGGGCGGCCGCGGCTGCCGTCCTTCGCCCTTCCTCGGCGCTACGATCTCTTTCTAGCGCCCGATCTCTCCTCCTCCTTCCGCTTCCAGGGATGCTTGTCCATCACCCTCGACGTCGTCTCCCCCACGCGCTTCCTCGTGCTCAACGCGGCCGCTCTCACCGTCGACCCTTCCTCGGTCTCCCTGGGTGATCTCAAGCCCTGCGGCGTGGTGACGGTGGAGGAGGACGAGATCCTGGTGCTGGAGTTTGCGAACCAGCTCCCTTTAGGCACCTCCGTGCTCCGCATCGGCTCCTTCGAGGGCACGCTCAACGACGAGATGCGCGGGTTCTACCGCAGCAAGTACGAGCGCGAGGGCGAGGGCGAGGGCGGCCGCGTGAGCTGCTACATGGGCGTGACGCAGTTCGAGGCCGTGGACGCGCGCCGCTGCTTCCCCTGCTGGGACGAGCCGGCATTCAAGGCGCGATTCAAGATCACGCTGCAGGTGGACTCGGACCCCGGTCTAGTGGCGCTCTCCAACATGCCCGTGGCCCAGCAGCAGGTCGATGAGGCGGGCGGCCTCACCACCGTGTCCTACGAGGAGTCCCCGCTCATGTCCACCTACCTCGTCGCCATTGTCATTGGCCACTTGGACTACGTCGAGGCGCACACCCCCGACGGCGTCCAGGTCCGCGTGTACACTCAGGTCGGCAAAGCTGCCCAAGGAACATTCGCCTTGGATGTCGCCATCAAGTCCTTGAATTTATACAAAGAGTATTCTTCTCCTTCCCTCCCCCCTCCCCCTCCCCTGCACCTGCCCTGTGCTGTTAACCGCCCTTTTAATTACCACATACAACAAGCATATTGATACGGATGTATCTGTTACATTTTGAGATGTATATGTTACATTCTGTATACATCTATGGAGTAATACCTAGCGTCCATAGAAAAACCATCCATAGCGTCCATATGTTACATTTCGAGATGCATTTGTTGCATTTCGGAATGTATATGTTACATTCTGGATACATCTATGGATGTATGGACAGTTTCTCAATGGACGCAAGATGTTTCTCTATCATACACACAATTTGCATAAATTAATTGCTTGGTTTGATATTTGTTGTGTATGTATAGTTATTTCGGGGCGCCCTACCCGCTTCCTAAACTGGACATGGTTGCCATTCCTGATTTTGCTGCTGGAGCCATGGAGAACTACGGTTTGGTTACTTATCGTGAAAGTGCATTGCTTTATGATGATAAATCTTCCTCAGCCTCTAACAAACAGAATGTACATATTTTTCTCTCTAGCTCATGCTTGAAGTTTTTACATGTTGATCATGCAATCTGCTAAGGATAGCAGTGCCAATCGACTTGGAATACTTGTGTATGTATTTATTGACTAAATTACTGTCTCAGGTGGCAATAACAGTAGCCCATGAATTGGCACATCAATGGTTTGGAAACCTTGTGACGATGGAGTGGTGGACCCACTTGTGGCTAAATGAGGGTTTTGCCTCCTGGGTATGCACTCTTGCTCTCTTCTCTTCTCCCTCTAATATCTTAGGTTCAGTACTCCATTTGTGTTGTTGATGTGAAAATATATTTTGACCAACAGGTGAGTTACCTTGCAGTTGATGCAATATTCCCGGAATGGAACATATGGACTCAATTTCTTGATGAGACAGCTTCTGGAATGAAGTTGGATGCACTCTCTGAATCCCATCCTATAGAGGTATGAACAAGCTTTATTACCAGAAACGTAATTCTTGTGTTTTTATAATCTCTTATACTCGGCTCAATTATCTTCTTGCCTTGGTTATTGATTTTACATTTGTTAAACAACCTGCAAGAACGACACAACTCATCTTGTAATCTCTCATACTTATTCTGGCTTTCAACTTTTCACAATACAAGGTGGAGATAAAGCATGCAAGTGAGGTGGATGGAATATTCGACTCAATAAGCTATGACAAGGGAGCATCTGTAATCCGCATGCTCCAAAGCTACCTGGGCGCTGATTGCTTTCAGGTAAGATAAAAACCGTAATTATTTTCGTATATATTCTACTTCTGGACTGAAGTGTCATAGTAATGAGCAACACAATCACCATTGCCTTAGTTTTAATTTGCTTGCCTTTTCTTCTCTTTTTCTTCTTTATTTTTTATTGCCCTTGTAGAAAGCACTGGCGTCGTACATAAAAAAATATGCGTATTCAAATGCAAAAACAGAGGATCTGTGGGCTGTTCTGGAGGAAGAGTCCGGCGAACCTGTCAGGGACGTCATGAGCTCTTGGACCAAACAACAAGGTTATCCTGTTATCTCCGTGAAGATGGATTCCAATAAATTGCATGTTTACCAGGTTCCTCCCTTCTCCCTTTTGCATGCAGTTACTTGTGTGTGTGTGCACACAGGCACCATATAAGGTAGGATTGTATCAACAGATAGTGGAGACACTATATTAACGTGTTGACACTTCCTGTCCTTGTTCCTCGTGCTTGAAATTTTAAGGAAACATATTTCTTTTTTCTATATTGTAGGAACAATTTTTATCAGATGGGTCCTCCGGCTCGGGTATTTGGATTGTGCCTCTCACATTATGCTGCTCTTCATATGATGTTTCCAAGAAGTTTTTCCTCAAATCCAAATCAGATCAGCTGAATGTAGATGATTTAATCTCACAACAAAAGGGGTATGGAGAGACCTTGTGGATGAAGCTAAACGTCGACCAGACTGGTTTTTATAGGATGAAATATGATGATGAATTGGCAGCGGGACTTAAGTACGCAATTCAAGCTAACAAGCTCTCTTTGATGGATAAGATTGGTAATTGCTGCAACTCTAGAATGTAGAAGCACATCTATATCTTGTGCATGAAGTTGTCTCTTCTGTGTTAAAAGAAAATGTAGTTATTTTATGTAAAGGGTGAGGCTATGGTACTATTAATAGTATGGATTTACTGCACTGTGGCTCCATATTATCATTTTCAAAGTTTAAATGGTGGATCTAGACCGCTCAACATGATCTTAACATGTAAACATTATGGACGATTACAAAAATGTTTTGCTTCATCTAGCTAGAAAAATAGTTAAATAATCCTAAAAAGATGTTAAATTTGGCCTGCAAGAACATTTGCATGTGGATATCACATTGAGCGATTAGGAGACCATTTAAACTTCAAAACCAAAATATGGAGCTGTAAAACCTGCAAATCTGTACTACTAATAATACAGTGGCCTCACATGTATGTAAAACCCAACTGGAGATGTTTGTTGCTGCAAAACCTACCTCAAGCTGTTACAACTCAAATGCAGGCATAGTAGATGATGCAAGTGCTCTCTCTGTAGCTTGCAAAGTTAATTTGTCGTCACTACTTCCTCTCTTGGATGCCTACTCAATGCAATCTGATTATGCTGTACTTTCTCGTGTCATTTCAGTATGTATTTCTTCCTTACTTTTCTGTACTCCCCCCCCACCTCAAAAAATTACATGTGATCAAAAGTGCTGGTAAATTGCCTCAGTCTCTCTTGCTATATTCCTTTTAATAGGTGAGCCTTAAGATTGCCAATAGGGTGGATGATGCCACTCCTGATTTATCTAATGACATTAAATCGTTCTTAATTAAACTACTCGAGTCTCCTGCAGAGTAAGTTTCTTTTCCTTCATCTTGTTTCTTATATTATAAGTTATTATCTTGTAATATATTCCAGTCCTTTTGCTTTCTTCTGCGTATGTGTGTGTCACTTTTGAGTATGAAATAGAAAACTAGGTTGGGATGCAAGGGACGGAGAGAGCCACCTAGACACAATGCTCAGAGCTGAATTACTTATGGCACTGGTCAGACTTGGGAATCGAAGAACTATAGATGAAGGAATAAGACGCTTTAACATTTTCTTAAATGACAGAACCTCGTCTATTCTTCTTCCTGATACCAGAAAGGTTTTTTTTTTTTTTTATTATCTTCTTTTCTCATTAAATGACACTTCTTCTTTTAGTTATGCAAACCCAAAATAAATAATTTGAGTTGTCTTGTAGGCTGCATATGTTGCAGTAATGCAAGAATGCACCTCGTCTGATAAATCTGGGTACGAGTCCCTTCTAAAAATATACCGAGAGACTGATCAGAGCCAGGAAAAAGTGCGGGTTATAGGTCAGTTATTGCATAGATTATATGTCATTATGTTGAGGAAATAATTTTACTAAAATTTTAGTTTAAAAAATGTGCTGATTTGAACTTTATATTTATTTTTGTATAGCTTGTTTGGCATCCTGCCCTGATAAGAGCATTGTCCTTGATGCCTTGAACTTCCTATTCACTGACGAGGTTATATTTCTTTTCTTTTTCCAAGAAAAATCACCTGATCTCTCACTCAAATGTTATGAGTGCACCGTTTACTGAGTGAAAAAAGTGCAAAACCTATATTGGATCGGAATTTGAGTGATCGCAATCATTTCTCTTCTCACTACAACTTTTTATCTGTATAAATATCATCATCTAGTCTACAACATTGCTTCTATCTTCTGTCTTGTTATAATAATATGTCAAACACCTGAAGATTGCCCTGCCAATTTTCTCCACTTTAGGTTAGAAATCAGGATGCTGATTATGGGCTCAATGTTAGTCGCGAAGGGCGTGAAACTGCATGGGAATGGTTGAAGGTATCCTTTTCTTTTCTTTTCTTACGCATAATACTGATGGTTAAGTTTTCTCTTGAGCTGTTTCCGACAACACATGATAGTTCTAATAATGAAATTCAAACATGCAACTTTAGGAATTTATTCTTAAACTTTCATGCTTAATTCAAGAATAATCGTTTTTAAGTTAGTGGCTTGCTTTTGTACAGGAAAATTGGGAATATATATCAAAGACATGGCCATCAAGTGGGTTGATTTCTAGCTTTGTCAGTTCTATTGTGTCTCCGGTAATTGGCAACAGAACTCTCCTTTTTATTTTTTGTCAATTGTTTTATGCTATCCAATGTTTTCTGACCTGTCTTTTTGTTATTGTCCTTTTGCTGTAGTTTGCATCGTATGAGAAGTGTGAAGAGATAAATAATTTTTTTGCAACCCGGATGAAGCCGACATTTGAAAGGGCATTGAAGCAGAGCCTGGAGAGGGTCAAGATCAATGCACACTGGATTGAAGGTATCAGGAGTGACAAACTTCTTGCTGAAGTGGTATCCCAGTTGGTGCACAAATCATAAACGATGCTAAATAACTGATCCTCACCAACATTGTTGAAAAAATTTCTATAAAAAAAAAAAGCATTGTTGAAAAAATTATGGTTATAAAGGAATTGCTAGTTGAATAATGAAGGTATTCTGAAAATATGTTCACTTGTTTTTGGGGATGCGCATTAAAACCCGGGGATGCATGGTGCGCGCATCGCATGATCGAACGCTGCAGTCCCCATTTGAATGTTTAGATAGGCCTCTTCGTTATCAGATACAACTTGTTATGGGTTTTCCCCTTCTTTCCCTTGATGAAAGTGGTTATTTGTAGGCAAGCTACAGCAAATATTTAAAGAATGTGGATTCATCTTTGGATTAACAATAGAGATAAGGTTGCTAAATAAAATAGTTTTGATACCTAAAGATAAGGCTGAATCAGATAGGGACTGTCAGAGAATACATGAAGCAATTTTACATTATTATAAAATCAAGGTCACATGTTGAATTATATGTCACTGCCTTATAATATCATCAAAGAGAACCAAAAGAAATCTTATCAATTCTCATTCATCAATCAATTTTGAAATGAAGCAGGAGCGTATAAATTTCCGTTTTTTGAAAACAATACAAGCCAAACTGCAACTTTTAACTAATTGTAGAACAATTCATCATTTAAAATCGTACCAGCATCATATTTTATAGTTTAATGCCATGAAAAGCAAAATCATTGGATGGGTTATGCAATTCCAAATGTTGTTCATAAAAAGAACTTGCAAATAGGTGATCAGCTGCCCGCTCCATCTTTCATACTTCAACCATTAATTCTCACTGCTAAATTTAATTGTCGTATGTGATGCGGAATTGCGGACAAACTGCGAATATGCTATGATTATAGGTATCTTCACACTATTTGCTTGATATTAATTGGAGAAATTTAACTTTGTTTATTTATTACTCTCTCATCTATCCTATTAGCGCTGGATCAATACATATAGCAAACAAACAATGCTGCAGTTAAGAATACAGTTAGCATCTGTCACATGGCACCTAATAATGTCATTACAGCACACAAAAGTGAAAAGTATAAGCATATGATACAAGCAGCAAATCACATATATCAATATTCAAGGAACAAAAACAAAAAAGGTAGCAGCAGCAGCAACAACAACAACAACCAAGCCTTTAGCAACAAAAACAAAAAAGGTAGCAATTGGCAAATTATAAAATTCAGCTGACACATGACTAACGAAAAAGGCTAACTGCAAGTAATTTCAATCAAAACTCAAAAGGTATATTTAACAGAATTCATATGTTCTTCACCCTCACCAGTCACCAAAGCTAGCAGCAGAAAGTCTATATACATAGAATACAAATATGGCAGCAAACAAAATATACACAAGCACTCAGCACACACAAATGCATAAGTATTGTACCTATAAGACAAATGTACTTGGACAGATAATATAACCAAAAAAAAAAAAAAATTCAAGATGGACAGGGTCAGACTGAGAGTCAATCAGCCTTGACATTTTGGGCCTGGAGAAGGCCATCGCGGATCTGGGAAGCGATGTCCCTGACTGCGCCGGGGCCGTGAGGAATGAAGACGGAGGATGACTTGGAGGAGGCACCGATCTCCTTCATGGTGTCAAAGTACTGTGTGATAAGGACCATGTCCATGACGTCCTTAGCAGAGGTGCCAGGGACGTTCTCAGAAAAGGCGAGCACACTGTCGCGGAGCCCGTCGACAATGGCTTGGCGCTGGCGAGCAATTCCGAGTCCAGATAAGTACTTGGACTCAGCCTCACCTTCTGCACGCTTAATCTGCAGGATCTTTTCTGCCTCAGCTTTCTCATTGGCCGCGAGCCGCAGCCGCGCTGCTGCATTGATCTCGTTCATTGCCCGCTTCACGTGCTCGTCCGGCTCTATGTCCACTATCAGCGTCTGCACTATCTCATAGCCGTACATCGACATTGCCTTCTCCAGCTCGTCTTCAACAGCTTTCGCAATCTCGGTCTTTTGCTCAAACACATCATCCAGATTCAACTTTGGAACACTGGCCCGGATTACTGAAAGAGGCCAAAACAACAAAATTGGATTCAGATTCAAATAGTCAAATTCAAAACTAATAAGTGATAACATAAGAAGAAAAAAGAGCATACCATCGAAGACATACGACTGGATCTGCTCGGGGGTGTTGCTGAGCTTGTAGAAGGCATCAGAGGCCTTGTCGGCCAATGCACGGTATTGCACGGATGCAACCACGGTCACAAACACATTGTCCTGTAAATCCAACAACATTATCCGTCAGGCCGCCAACCGTTAACCAATCAACATGTACAGAAGTCGTTGCAATTGATAAGAGACGGCATATTAAAACAAGGGATATCATACCTTGGTCTTTGTCTCGCAACGAACATCGAGCTGCTGGACTCGGAGAGTAAGATAGCCGGCGATTTGCTTGCCTATGATCCAGGGCAAGCAGTGGCAGCCAGGCGTGAGCACCTCCTCGAACTTGCCGAAGCCCTCCTTGATGGCCACGTAGGACTGGTCCACCTGTATGCAGCAAAGTGCCTGCCCCATTTGTCCCTTTTCTTTTCTTTTCTTTTGTCTGTACACAGAATATGTGGAAGCCAAGCAATTGATTAGAAAGAAGATCTGGAACTGGAACCCATTCTATAATCAAAATAAAAAATGAGAAATGTGGGAAAAGTCAACAATGCTACAGAGGGAACAGCCATATAATATGGATCGGCTAAGTAACCTTTTATTTTAAATCGAGCGGTTCTTATCAAATCTCTCTCTTTAACTGTAACTAGAAGACATATCGTGGTCATCCGATTATGAAAATTGAACGGCCCATATCTCATCTGATCCATAGCAGAATTAGCCAATTATAAATTAACAAAAGGGTAAAACCTAGCGTCCACAAAAAAATCATCCACAGTGTCCATATATCCATAGCATTATTCATAGGTTACATTTCGGAATGTATCTGACTATCTGTTACACTATCTGTTACATTTTGGAATGTATCAATTACATTTCGTACACGTCTATGGACAGTTTCTCAATGGACGCAAGATGTTTCTCTTGACAAAAGCAGGGACACCACAATGCATGACTTGTAACAATACAATCAATGAGTAGAATAATTGGCTTGGCGAGTGGACTAATCTATGCTGGCATACATATCACAATTCACAAGAGAAATTAAGAGAATTTCAACTCGAGCAGGTCGACAATTGAATGATTACAAGGAGAAATTGACATTACTAAGGCTAGGCTAGGCTGGCTCACCTCAATTGAAGTCAAGGAGCGAGCGGAAGACGCCGAAGTTATACAAAATCAGAAGGTTTTACAGATAGAGGGAGGCTAGGCTGGCTCACCTCAATCTGTTTTATGGGAAGGGAAGGGATCAGAGTATCTTCGCTGAAAGTTCTTTCGCGCGGCTCAAGAAGGATAAATTTCGGCCTCTCCTTCCGTCCAACGGCGAAAAGGACGGACACGGCGGGGAGGGAAGAACGGACACGGAAGGAAGGAAGGAAGGACGAAGGAAAAGAACGAAAGAAACGCGAGTGCCCTGAACGATTTCACATCTCCTAACATATGGTATGTGCCATTCTTCACGTAGGCCGTTGGATCTCCCTCGAGATCGTGCTGGCCCAAATCACGAGGTGATCCAACGGCCCACGTGAAGAATGGCACATACCATATGTTAGAGGATAAGCACTCGCGCTGAACCTGCAACTGCAGTGTTGCTGTTATCGCGGTCGGAACTCGGAAGATTGATGATGGGACTCGGTGTTCTACACCGCGTCCGTGGGTTGTTACTATCCCCACCAGCTGGCTGCTGGCCCGCCACCGGCGGATTTCACATCCTCTAACACATGGGACGTGCCATGCCACACATAGACCGGTGGATCTCCTAAAGATTCGTGCAAATCTGAATCTCGAGGCGATCCAACGGTTCATGTGAGGTATGCATGGTAACGTGTCATATGTTAGAGGATAATTGAGTTTCGTTTGCTTGACTTTGACCGCTGACTGCTTTTCTCCCCTTTCCTCCCCTCTGTATCTATCTTTGTATTTGCTAATTAATTTCTCAATACTTGCTGTTTAGTGCTCATTTATTTATTTATTTATTATTTATATATTATAAATCTCATTCCGCTAGCTACGCCATGTGAATCCGCCCTCGCTTGCCCCATTTTGCTCCAAAAACTTGTTATTCTTTTTCTAAACTAGTAAAATGCTCGCGCCTTACTTTTAGCTGAAATTATTATTTCTTATAATAAATTTTTAAGATAATATGTAATAATATTTAAATTGAGATAATTTATATGAGTCTTTAATTTTAATGGGTTAAGAACATCAATGGGCATTAACGTACGTCAACAGTAATAATCAAATCTAAGTAAACAATCAACGACTGAGATTTATTTCTTGGGAAAGAGAAAATAGACTTTTGATGTCAAAAAAATTCAATATGCTATTATTAGTAGTAAGGACAAGTCGTCCATGTCTGTATCAGAAATAATGGTTGTCATTTTCTCCATGGATTATTCAACACCAAGTTGAAAACTCTGAACAATTCTACTTCATAAACCTTCGGTTTGTGGAATAAAGACAATATCTTCTTTGAGTGTTTATTGTTTGTTTTGAATTTTATTAAGATGACTCTTTAACACTATTAAAATTCTAATTATTCACATTTTATTAGAATTTTAATATAGCGGATATCTCTCTAGACCCCTTTGAACTTTTTAGTATTTAACAAGTTGATTCCCGAAATTTTAATTTGAATAAAAAACTCTCGACTACCAATTCGTGACAAATAGCAGTCTGATAACCATTTTTTTTATGGAAGAAACTTGTGATCACAATTAGTATATTTCTACAAAAGGCTCATTTTAATATAGATCATCAGCCTTGCTCATTTTTTTTAGGGATTGAGTATACTAGGTTTATTTAATGGATTTGTTGGAGATCATAATTTAAAAAAAAAGGAAATTTTTGTTATATTTGTCAACTTTGATGGTTGTGTTTAAGGTTTGGGATTGGACTATAGTTGGTTGGTTCAAAATAATCTCCAGATAATGCCCCTAGTTCGCGTTCAGATCTATGGGCTATATCGCTTTTCTAAACGACGCATGACGGAAATCGTTGAAAAAAAAACAAACGCTTCGTTAAAATAGAGCCCCTTAATAAAACACAGGTAGATCCAAACACAGGGAATTGCAAGTTTAGGCGGGCCTCTGGGCCTTGGGCCTGTTAAGCAGAGCGGAAGGGAAAGAGGTGTTAAGCAGTAATTGAAAGTTTATGCGGATATTTGGGCCTTGGGCCTGTTAAGCAAATCGGAAACGAAAGAGGCGTGTTAACTGTTAACTGTTAAGCTTAAGCTTAACCATGGCGACTGGCCAGCCGACGCGAGGCTGAAGTGACGAAGAGAATGGGCGAAGGATCTCCCGCTGCGCCTCTGCGCATCCTCCTGTCTGGCGACCCCCTGGGCCGCCTCCACCTCCTCTTCAAACGAGTAGCATCTGTACTGTACTATACTATACTATATCCCCTCCCGTCCTCCATTCTGTTCTGTAGACTGTACCTAACTATTCTTTCTTTTCGGCAGGTCACGAAGTCTACGGGGCCCTTCGACGCGCTGTTCTGCGTGGGCCAGTTCTTCCCATCAGACGACGACGCCGCGGGCCTCGGGGAGCTGTCCGACTACCTCGAGGGCCGCGCTGCCGTCCCCATCCCCACCTTCTTCACCGGGGCCTATGGCGCTCCTTCCTCCGCCGCACTGTCGCAGGTCCTCTCCCAGGCGCTGCGGCGCTGCGGAGGCGGATTCCACCCCCAGGGCATCCCTGTCTGCCCCAATCTCTACTGGCTCCACGGCGGCGCCAGATTCTCCTTCAGAGGTCTGTCGGTGGTGTATCTGTCCGGGAAAGATGCTTCGAAGCAGGGTGCGGCTGATGCTGATGCTGATGCTGCGTACACGCTTGACGATGTCGATGCGTTGCGCGCCCTTGCCGACGACCCTGGCGTCGTTGATCTCTTCCTCACATATCCTTTTCTTCACCAAATTTTATCATCTACTCATGTGCTTTTTCTTAAGCTTTCCTAGTTTCTAATCTACCGAATCAAAATCTATCCGTCTATTTCCTTAATGCGCTCCCACTAACGAATGGCCGAGCGGGGTGGTCAACGGAGCTGACACATCCAACGCCCCGCCTCAAGTTACCGATCCTTCTGGTTGCGATCCGATAGTCGCAGAATTGGCTGCCGAGATTAAACCTAGGTACTCAAACCGATCATTAGTGCCTCTCTCTCTCTCTCGCTTGCTATATGTCTGTCAGGTACCAGTACCACCTGTAAGATTGACCTCCTGTTCCATTTTATTTTCTTTAGGTACCACATTGCCGGTACGAAAGATGTGTTCTATGCAAGAGAGCCATATGCCAGCGAAGGTGCTGTCCATGTCACGCGTTTTATTGGTCTTGCTACCGTCGGAAACAAAGACAAGCAGGTTATTATTTAGCATTTGCTTTTGTTATTGTACTTGTGCAAGTTACCTATTTCCCTTTTACTTTGATTATGTCTAGTTTCTATTTTTTTTAGGCTAATTCTGCTATGGATAGGATAAAATATGGGCCATTCATTTTTTATAATCGGATGGTCACAATATGTCTTTTAAATACAATTGAAGAGATGTTTTATAAGAACCGCTCGATTCAAAATGAAAGGTTGCTTAGTCGATCTATAGCAGAACCACTCTTTTTTTTTTTATTGTAGGTAGCTCTAGTTTCCTATGTTTGCTATTTTGGGTTGGTGATGTAGTTACCGTTTGTATATTTTAGCTTACCTAACTTATATGTTTCTGGTATGGCATCTTCTTTAGAGGTTCATTCATGCCATATCTCCTACCCCGGCGTCTGCCATGTCTTCTTCTGAGATTAGTGCGAAACCACCAAACACCACCCCATCACCATATAAAAACATGGCTGCAGCACAAGTTTTAAATGAGGCTAAAGATTCTACAAAGCGTAGCTCATTCGGGCAAGAGACACAGTACTGGCGCTATGATGCTTCGAATAAGCGGCAAAAACATGGGGACGGAGCTCAGAGCAGATTGCTGTGCTTCAAATTTACATCATCCGGTTCTTGTCCACAAGGCGAAAAATGCAATTTCATGCACGATCCTGAGGCGAGGGAGCATTACAGCAGAAATGTGTGCTTTGATTTCTTAAACAAGGGTAAATGTGAACGTGGACCCAATTGCAAGTTTAATCACAGCCTTTCTGACGACAGTGTTTCTGCCTCTAGAAATACACGGTCTGCTAGGTTAGTGTTTCCCCTTTTGTGTCTTTTATTCCTTCTTTCTGTAACAGGCAATACAAATGTTTCTGCAAATCTTTTCTAAGGCATGTGTTATTGTATTTGTCAATTTTCTAGGCAGCCTGCTAGCAGTTGTTGGTTCTGTCTGTCAAGCCCTGATGTGGAGTCTGATTTAATTATTAGCTTAGGGGATAGTTACTACTGCGCCCTTGCAAAGGGACCACTTGTTCAAAACCATGTATTACTTATACCAATTGAGCACAGCCCAAACACTCTTATTATGACTTCTGAGGCGGAAAAAGAACTGGAGAAGTACAAAAATGCCCTTAATGTGTACTTTGAGAAGCAAGAAAAGGTGGTGGTATTTTTTGAGTATGCATTTCAGCATAATCGCCATGCTAACCTTCAGGTAATGAGGTAAAGCATTTTTTTACCAGCAAAGTAGTTTCATATTACACATTTTGACAACAAATGATGTTTTTTTTTTCTGTAATACTTGCAGGTAGTCCCCATTCCAGCATCTAAAGCACCCCAATTGGAGAAGATATTCAATCTGGCTGCCAACCGATTGGGCTTTTCATTTTCTACTGTCAACCAAGGTCTATTATGGTTGTGCTGACATAAATGTTTTAAACTTGTACTTTTTTCACTTTTTTTCTGAAACCTGCTCCTTGTATGTACAGAAGGTGATTCTATTAATGGAAGAAAAGAGCTGAGATCAACATTCGACAGGAAGTCAAGTATGTTTTATGTAGAGCTGCCTGGAAATAAGATACTAGTGCATAGCGTGGATGATAATGAGAAATTCCCGGTCCAATTTGGGCGTGAGGTGCGCATTTCCATATTTGATTCCTCGATTCGAATAGCAATGTTATGCTATATATAACATTATATTTTCAAATAATATATGTGAATTTAAGTAAGTTTGTGCATAGGTGTTGTCCGGGTTGATGGGTATGCCAGAAAGAGCGGACTGGAGGAACTGCAAGCTCCCCAAAGAAGAAGAGCTGGAGATGGTTAGTGCTTTGAAAGGTGCTTTTTCTAATTTTGACCCTGCCGCTGCTTGATTGATCAGGAGAACACCGCACCTAGCTAGAACTTTTTCTAACTTGTACTGAATCACAATGTCTATGTATCGATGCACCTTTTGTGACACTGGTTTGTTGAGGCACATTTTTTAGTTTAGTGAGGTTGATCTCATACATTATACAGAGCACCTTTTGTGATTCTCCATGAGCTTAAGACCACAATTTTTCTCGTGATATATAGTTGTATCATTTTGTTGACAAAAAGATGGGTCGGAGGCTTCAAATTTCATTTATATGACACCATATAATGTTAGATATATACAAGAGACTACTACATTGTGATCAAACTTAAAAACATAAAAAATAAGGGAAAGAATAGTAAAGTTTTTATGAAAGAATAGTAAAGTTTAAATGCCATATCAAAGCAAAACGAGACGTCTAAATTTTCTAGCCTGTGAACCAACTTATATACTCTGTCATTTGTCTTCCTTATAAGTTATAATTGTGATGTGATCTTTATTTTGTTCACGGAGATTCTATATCCTCTGTAGCGCTGCATTGTGTAGCGTAGGATGTGAACCGTTAGATCATCTTGGGATCTGTGTTGGCTCGAATCTTGAGATGATCCAACGTTTCACATCTTGCGCTACAGAGGATGAGCACTCGTTCACAGAAGAGTCCGGATCTGCTGGCGCGCGTCCGGATCTGCAGCGCAGATTTGACGGTGCGCCAGACCTCAGAATTTGGACCCAGTGCTTTTCACAGATCCTGAGGGCTGGCGCATCGTGCAGATCCCGAGTTTTCACGGAATATTGTTGTTGTTGCCCAACGCTCTCTCCATATAACAAACCAAGTGGTGATTTCTATGCTTCTCCAATAATCATGCTGGTTTTTATCAAGCAAGAAATGGTAATCTTCGGTCTCATATGGACTGTACAGACTTCTTAATACTATGACATTATGGATAATCTCCTGATGAGCTGAGCTTCTCTACAATCAGTGAATAAATGGCAAATATCGACACTCTCGATTCTCGAAGGTGCTTTGATATGATACCCCCAAACATTGCAAATATTTGTGCTGATGTCGTAATGTGAGTGCACTTTTTTACCAAGTTGTAGACTGATTTCATTGTGAATTCCGTGCTACTACTGTTCCACAAAAATGAACCTTTATCTAGCACTCTTAAGTCTGAATCTTAGTGTCTCTGTTTCCTACCGAATGAGATTTGGTCTTCTTATATCCATACTCCTAATAAAAGGAGATTAGATTTTTTGACACGAAAGTTCCATTTTTTACAAGAATAAATCTCAGCCGTTGATTGTTTACTTAGATTGATCACCACCATTGACGTACTTTAATGTCTCAAACCATTAAAACTTAAGGCTCATATCAATTTTCTCAATTTAAGGCCCATTACATATTATCTTAAAAATTTATTACAAGAAATAACAATTTCAGCCCAAAGCAAGGCGTGGCCTGTTTACTAATAACTAAATAATTAACGTCTAGTTTAATGACTCAATAAGCAGCAATAAAAGAAATAATTGCTGTCAAGGTTTACTGCCAATGATAACTTAATTAAGATGCAACGGGAAAATTCCATCAAAAGTGTCATTGAATACAATTAACCATATACGACGACTTGCATGGATTTAATGGCCACCTATTGCAGATTAATGCATGGACATTAATTATTAGGCTACGGTTAATCAACAAAAGAACTAATCTGGTCAAAGAATTAACAGCTATTCAAAGTAAAGATGAACGGATTAATTATAAATATGATTGTTCATAATTTATTGTTGGAAATTTTGAGCTTTCCGTATTATTATATATATCCAATCCAACATCTTAATCATTTTGCATTAAGAATTAACAGCTATTCAAGTTTGTTATTCTAGTTTTTTTTTTTTTTTTTTTTTTTTTTTTTTTTTTTAAAAAAAAAGGGTCCTGTGTTATCTTCTTTCTTTTGATGACAAATGTGATCAGATCACGACTTACACCAAAAAAATTATCCCTGCATTAATGCATTGTTGTTAAGATCAAAGCAGTAAGACAGGTACTTAATTAACTGATTAAATCCGTATTAATTAGACTAGCCTACATATATATCTCTGTCAGACAAGAAGCGACATACCAGACACAACTTAACATAATTCAGTGACTCAAAATTGATACTGAAAAAAAGAAGAAGAAAAAAAAAAAAAAACGAAATTTGTGTTCCTTTTTTCCTAGCAAAAGAACATTGGCCCTCCAAAAATTTTAAAAATGTACAGTAAAAACAGAGTATATAATTATAAAAATAGAAAAGCATTGCTTGCTTGTTGGGTGTTTGCATATACTCTTAATGATACATGCTGATGATGAATTGAAAGGAAAGGCTTTTGATGAGAGGAAGAATCGATCTTTTGATCACACAAACTATTGCTGCGCGCACGCAATTCGCTTTGATTAGATTGCGACAGAGGAGAATTGCGCGTCGTCGTTCTCTTTCGGGTGGTCTCCCATTCCCGGGGCTGCTGCTAGCTCGTCGATCTTCGCCACTGCGTCTTTCATCTCCAGCCTCTTCTCCATGTCGGGCTCGCAACAGGCCAATGCGATTCGCATTAGGGCCTTCACGGTGTCCAAATGTCTAGTGCCTAAGACAGCTCTCGTGAGGTCGGCATCGATCACCTTCTCGCTCCATTCCTCCTCCTGAGTCGACGCCACCCACAGGCTCAAGTCGTGCACTTGATTCTGTTGACGGTGCACCGAGTCGCCGCTCTGCATCCCCGGTAGCCCGGTCAGGATTTCTAATATGAGGTGGCCTAAGCACCATACGTCGCTCTTCTTTGACGGTCGACCCACCTGGCGACGCTCGGGTGAGCGGAAGGCAGCCATGGTATTGGTGGCTTGCGACTGGTTCACAACGGGCACCAGAGCGTAGTCCGACAATAAGGGCTCGAAGGAGGAGCTGAGCAAGACGTTCGATGATTTGAGGTGGCCGTGCGGCACGTTTAGTACCGACAGTTCCTCGTACAAGTAGGACAACGCATGCGCCACACCCTTCACAATCCTCAAGCGCACCGACCAGTCCAAGGCGGCCCGCATCCTGCGGTCGCCTGCACACATTTTAAAGCAATTTATAAGTAATAATAATATATATTGGAATGAATAAGATTATAGTTTATGGAGCATTAACTACCATGTAGGAAATGAGCCAAGCTTCGGTTGGCGACGTAATCGGTGACGAGTAACTTGTCGTCCTTGCGGTAGTAATAAGCGACCAAGGGCAAGAGATTGGGGTGCGAAAGACGGCCAAGCCTCCTCATGTGCTCCTCGAAGTCCTCTCTGCCGACGCGGTTCATATCCTTGAACTTCTTAACAACCATCGATGGCCCATTGACCAATGTCGCCTTGTATGCGCAACCCAAGCTGCCCGACCCCAGCACCTCAGCTTCCGACTTCAACAGGTCGGGCAGCTCGAATCGCTCCCTGCCTTCCACCACAAAGACCAGCCTCCCCTGCTCGTGGCCTCCGTTGCTTCCTTTGTTGTTGTTCGGCGACCCCATTTTGCTCGGAGCGCTTATCTCCGGGACGACTTCTGGATCTTCGACGACCTTCTTGGTGTAGTTTGTGTTTGCACTGGATGTCGGCAGCTCAAGCTGGTGTTCTGACATCTTTTCCTGACGCTTTTTCTTCAGGAAGAATAGTACCGAAACGATAGCTACCAGGATGACGACGATGAATACAATGATGCCGACTGATGTGTTGTTCTGAGCCGAGGTTGGCGATCCTGATGACGGCGATGACGATGTTGCTGAAGCGGTGCATGTCGCTTGTAACGGCGCCCCGCATAGATCCTTGTTCCCTGCACGCGCGCGCACACACACAAACATATGCGAATGTTTTAAGAATTGAGATTGGTTTTCTCACTTGTTGAATTAAAAACAAACAAAGATTAAATTTTGTGCAAACAATGCACCATCTGATTAGTGCCGGTGAGAGATCGATCGCCGTTCAATATTTACCTGCAAAGAGGTCGGCGCCCATTTTAGCCAATGGTTCCGGTATCTTTCCCACCAATGCATTGTTAGACACGTTGAACAGCTGCAGTGTCTCCTGGCGTAGATCCGGTATCTCACCCTGGAATTGGTTTCCGTCCAGCCTCAACTCCGAAAGCTTCGGCAACTCGACTAGCGACTTCGGGATGGACCCGGTGAACCTATTGTTATCGAGGTGAATCCTCTTAATATTTCCCATGCCGGCAAAAGCATCGGTCGGAATCTCGCCAGAAAGCTTGTTCCTTGAAAAGAATGCAGCCCTGAGATTCGTCACCATGTTGAGTGCCGGCATGGACCCCTCGAAGTTGTTGTTGGCGATACTCAAGACTCGTAATGTCGGTAGCGCCGCAAGCATGTCAAGGTTCAGTTTACCAGATAAATTCATGCCCTCCAGTTGAAGCCCCAAGACTCTTCCCTCATTGGTGCAAAAGACTCCAGACCAAGCGGATGTGTTCGTTCTCCCGTTGCACGGCATTTTCCCTTGCTGCCAGCTGACGAGACTGCCCGAGGGGTCGATCAGTCCCTCCTTGAATTTGAGGAGAACCTCGGTATCAGCTTTAGCATCAGCATTGATCGCCTCCTGGGAGGCGGTTAGCGGGACGAGGATGAGGATGGTGGTGATAGTGGCGAGGAAGATCAGGACGGGCGGGGGGGCGGAATTACACGGACGGGATGGACTACTACTGGCGCCCGTGGCAGCCATGATGGAAGCAGCCCCGCGCGCCGGCCCGTGCAACGGCTGGCGAAAGACGTACGCTATAAAGCGATGGATATACTGCGAGGGAGATTGTGGCTTTGGGGGGGAGGGAGAGAGAGCGCGCGCCCAGGATAGAAAAGGGGGGGTCTAGGTGGACCGGCCGGAGGAACGGCGAGGCCAGAAAAGGAGAGGTCAGCAGTGCACCATGCTAAGAATAGCTAGCTAGGAGGTCATGCATGCATGAGGGGCTTCAGTAGTTTCAACACCTATACCTGCCGATTCCATATCCTCTAGGTAGCGCTGCATTGTGTAGCGCGGAATGTGAACCATTAGATCATCTCGAGATCTGTGCTGGATCGAATCTCAAGATGATCTAACGGTTCACATTCCGCACTACACAATGCAGCGCTACAGAGGATGAGCACTCCTGCCTGCCTGCCTAATTGATCTAGGAAGTTATAAGCTTAGCTAATGGCGAGCTGGTTTGACCTCATCATAACTGTCAACCTTCCATTTTTAGCAATCTTTTCTTTGAATGCAATTGACGTTCAGTAGCTATACCAGTCAAAACAAACTAGTGTGTATATATATGCAATAAACATCTTACATGCACAGAATAACTGTTCATGCATCTATATTCATGCCTCTATAGATATATAAATCCATAAATATACAAATTTTATAATAATTATATCAACTTTGTAATTTTGTTTCAAATTTGTAACCTACAAACTCTCTGTATGTCATTCTATGAACGCTAAGGATGTGCTCCAGAAGAGGGGAGAGGAGGGGAGGGGAAGGGGAGGGATGATCAAGTTTGGAATTACCTGTCCAAGATCATGTTAGTTGCTCTATAATTATAATTTGTATCTTGTTACCCTTCTCTCTTCTCTAGTAATTATAGTTGTAGAGTAAATAACATGACCTTAGACAGGTAACTCCAAACTTAATCAATTCTCCCCCCCTTCACCTCCCCTCCTCTTCCCCCTTCTGGAGCACACCCCAAGTAGCACTCATGTACCAACAAACCCAAATCTATGGAAGCTAACAGCTATATGCGAATTCATATCCCCTGCTGTACTGCATTATGCAGTTCACAACGTCAGCCATTAGATTGTCTCGAGATTTGTGTCAGTGAGGATCTTGAGATGATCCAACGGCTGATGCTGTGAACTGCACAATGCAGTAAGTCAGGGTATATGCCATCCCAATACTGGCAACGCCATATCTAATAACCATCATATGTCACCCATGACCCCGTACACATATATAGAAACATAGAAACCTTGACTGAGCCATTTACCAGCAAATAAACTGCAAGTCAGCAATATTGTGCAAAATTCTGACCAAGGTTAATTTGTTTTTTAAAGGTTGGATTGTGCTAAGTGAATGAGAACTTAACTAAACTCACAGAGCCTTTGCGTGAACACACATCAATAAGCAGCCGGGGTTTGGGTTGTCCAATATATTTTAAACCCTGATCATCAATCTAATTGGCAAATTGGTTTTTTAATACTTCAAAATTGTGAAAAAAAATGTGATAATATAGTTTATTTATTAAAAATATAATTAATTGAACAAAATACATATTTTTATGTTATATAATTGCTAAGAAATTTAAATTATAGACACAATTTTAGTTAATTTCATTAAAATATTGTACTAATTTTCATTCGTAAGACACTACCAAATTTAATTTACAATTGAAACAATGTATCTAACATTTTTTTTAATTTACTTCATCTATTTTGGCCCCTACTTATAATTTGTCATGGCTTCGCTACTATCAAAAAACATATCAAATCACTTCCAAGCTGGAGCGGATGCAAGTAGAGCCAATGGGGTCAATTAATTAACCTCATTTGTTATTTAAAAATTACTAATTAATTTCTATATGATTTTACTATATTTTTTATGGAACTCAGTAAATTAACCCATTTTGATTCCCATATATTTACAGATTTTGTGCAAATATTATTATACGTTATCTAAAGACTTGAGATTCTGACTCCATACATAAAGTTTTTGGCTCCTCCCTCGCCTTCAAATTTCGATTTATTTGATTTAATAAATTGAAAACTGGTGACAGACAAAATTTATTCATTTCAATAAATTTTGAAATACTTGTTCGAGATTTTTTTTAAAATTGATATAAAATAGTGATTATTTTATTTATATTTTAAATTTATGATAGTTTTCTCACAAATTAATAGATTTTGTACCTAAAATTGAGAGCACCAATCTCTTGCCGTGCGATATGAGATATCATGCATGTTCTTTCGGGGTTTCCATAAAAAAAAGAAAGAGTGGTTCTCCGGTGGATTAGTCAAGCAATATTTTATTTTGAATCAGGCAGTTCTTATCAAACATATCTCATTGGTTGTATTTAAAAAAATATCATAATTATCTAATTATGAAAATTGAAAAGTCCATATTTTGTCATATCCATAGCCAAATAAAAAAATAAAAAGATAATACACGTGATACGCCTGCGATAAATAGAGGGGGGTTTTTGTTTTATTTTGTCTGGCATGTGTCTCGAGGATTTTGATGGATGTGATGCGTTGAACAAAATCGGTGCCTGCCGAGGAGGATATGAATTCAAATAAATTGGGAGGCACAGGATGTGGACTATTCATTTTTCTATCATACCCTTCCAATTTTGGATAATTGTATAGAATAACCTTTTTTATAAAATCATAGAACAAAATATCTTTTTTCTAAATTTCTTAACATTTTGCCGTCGTGGAGCCCAGATACTAACTTTGTTTTACTCTCTTTTTCCTCCCTCTCATTTACTTTCAACTATTTTAGTATTTATTTTCTCATCCCTCTCATTTATTTCATTTATTTTCCAATTAATTTCATTTATTTTAAACTTTATTTTAATTTTGGTTATATGTAATAAGAAATAATATATCTAGATAAGTGTTTAATTAACCCACTTCTTCATTTTGGTTCTTAGTATGATATTTTTTATTTGACAAATGGTAAATGCTACTTGAACAGTTGAACCAGAATAGTAAGTTTGAAACTACATCTATTATTTTCTTGTGGTAGATGCTACTTGAACGGTTGAACCAGAACAGTAAGTTTGAAACTACATCTGTTATTTTCTTGTGCTCGCTAAAATTTTATACTTTGTTATACATGCTACTTAATTAAAAACTTATCTAGATATATTATTTCTTATTACATCTAACAAATAAAATAAATTTTGAAGTTAAGTTTAAAATAAATGAAATTAATGGGAAAATAAATGAAATAAATGGGAGGAGATGGGATAATAAATGCTAAAATAGTTGAATGTAGATGGGAGGGAGGGGAAATAGAGTAAAACAAAGTTTGTATCTGGGCCCCACAAGGGCAAAATATTAAGAAATTTAGAAGAGGGATATTTTGTTATGTGATTTTCTAAAAGAGATTATTTTATAAATTGTCCTCCCATTTTATTAAATTTGTGCAGTAGTAAATCAGCCTAAGTATTATTTTGTTAAAATATAAACAGTCCAGATATTCAGATACCACAAAAGATACTGTCGGGGATACCATGATCTTTGACCAATTCAACTAAACCTAAATATTCACCTTAACCTCCTAAATATTCAACTTAAAACATTTTACTTGACAACTAATAAAAACTTCATATAATAAAAACCTAATTGCAATATTACACTTAACACATTTTGCTTTACAGCCAATAAAAAGTACTCTTAATTTAACTTGCAGCACTACACTTCCTAACTATTCAGCTTATCCTCCTAAATATTCACCTTAACCTCCTAAATATTCAACTTATCATATTTTTTATTAGCAATCAATGTTTAATGGTATCCCAACGATATCTTTTGCAGTATCCCGTAGCATTTTCCAAATATAAAATAAGAAAAAAGATAAGATGGATTGCAAGTTTCAAAAAAGATAGGAAAAAGATCATTTGAAAAGGATAGACTAGAGAGAGAAAGGGAAAATTCAGCAAAAAAGTAAACAAACAAATGAATAAAAAGAATAAATAAATATCAAGCGGAAGCAGTCAAGCAGCAGCAGCGGCGGCAGATCGATCAAGCCAGCAATAATATCAAACACACAGAGGGCCATGGCTTTGGAGCGTGAGGGTGCGGCGGCGGCGGCGGCGGCGGCGCCAGTGACGCTCACGATGAAGCTCAATAACCGGCGGCAGCCGCCTCTCTGCGCCCTTCTGGTCCACGATCTACAAGAGCATGACCACGAGCATGAGGATATCCGCGTCCTTCTGCGCCGCGTCTTCTCTACCCGCCGCGAGGCGGCCGAGTTCGTCAGCGGCGCGCTCGCTGGGGCTATGGCTAAGGCCGTGCTGGCTCCGCTCGAGACCCTGCGCACCCGCATGGTGGTTGGTGTCGGCTCCCGCTCCATCGCTACCGCCTTCGCGGAGATCGTGCGCGAGGGCGGCTGGCGCGGTCTCTGGGCGGGCAACGCCGTCAACATGCTGCGCATCGTCCCCACGCAGGCCATCGAGATGGCCACATTCGAGGCCGTGCGGAGGGCGGTGGTTCTACACCAGGAGAAGTGGCAGTCGCGGCAGGAGCACAGCGATATCCTCGGCAGTGTCCTCCAGCGCCTCTCCCCAGTGGCTGTTGGCGGTGCCGCCGCCGGTATCGTCAGTACGCTCATCTGCCACCCCCTCGAGGTGCTCAAGGACCGCCTCACCGTCAACCGCCTGGCCTACCCCTCTCTCGGCGCCGCCGTTGTCAAGATCCACACGGAAGCCGGTCCCAAGGGCTTCTACGCCGGGCTCTTCCCCACCCTGGTCGGCATGCTGCCCTACAGCACCTGCTACTACTTCATGTACGACGCCATTAAGCAGTCCTACTGCCGTGCCAAGAAGAAGTCCTCGCTCTCCCGCCCCGAGCTGCTCCTCGTGGGAGCCCTCTCTGGTTCGCTCTCTTACCCTCTCTCTCTCTCAGTTCCTCCCATGAGCTACTTTTGTTCATGTATAGTATAATCAATTAACTAATTAAGGTTACTTGGTGGTTGGCCAGGTCTCACCGCCAGCACCATCAGCTTCCCCCTGGAGGTGGCGCGCAAGAGGCTCATGGTTGGTGCTATGCAGGGCAAGTGCCCGGCTCACATGTTCGCCGCTCTGTCTGAGGTGGTGCGCGAGGAGGGCGCTCTGGGCCTCTACAGGGGATGGGGCGCCAGCTGCCTCAAGGTCATGCCTACGTCTGGTATCACCTGGATGTTCTACGAAGCCTGGAAGGACATCCTTCTCGGCACCAAGCAGCTCCCGGCACTCTAAGTTCCATCCGTCCATCCCCGCCAATTTTGAATTTGAACGATTGCGAATTGCGATGATTGACCAATTTTTTTGATCTGCAAGTGAATGATCTAACTGGCCCTATTCAGTTATTCCTACCAACTTTTAAAAATACTTACCCAGTAACGATTCTTCGAAGCAATCAGACTGGACTCAGTTATTTCCATACTGATATCTGATGGTACTGACAGGAAATTTATAAGGAAGATTTATATTGGGGAAATGTTGAATTGATTCATGTAATACATAATACATAATTCTTGATGAAGTGCTTAGTAGTCTCTCTCTGGCTGGTGATGAAAAATTGAAAAAGAGAGTGACTGATCTTGCAGCTTATTAGCAGTGCATAGAAGGGCATAGTGGGATGTTAAAGTGATGGGTAGGTAGGTAGATGGAAACGTGGTGGGAATGAATGGAAGTTGGTATTTTTGCTACTAGAATAAGAACGATTGATTAATTCATTCGATTCCTATTTTTAATTGTGATTTTTGATTCATTCATCCTTACATGGGGATGAGAAACTGAGAATGTACTCGTATTTTTGTCATCCTTATATTGCTCTGATTAATTCTTTTGTCATTGATTTGGGGTGTGGATTGAGAATTTGAGATATTGAAAATGAAGGTCTGTGAGGCGGTATGTACCAGTAGAGGTGGCAGAACCCGACCCGACCCGAGAAACCCGTCTGACCCGATCCTACTCGAACCCAACCCGATCCGAAATTTTTCAGAAAGTCAAACCGACCCGACCCGACCTGACCCGACCCGACCCGACATCAAATAGCATTCAATCCAACTCAAATCAACATACGATCCAAAAAAAGAGACATTAAAATTGATCCGACCTGACCTGACTCGAGATATTCTAGAAGGTCAAACTGACCCGACTCGTCCGATCCGAACCCGAACCCGACCTGTCCGTCCGATTTGCCACCTCTATGTACCAGCAATTCAGAATTGACAAGTCAAAAGTGTTACATTGCTGCTATGTAGGGTTGGGCCACAGCCAGCCCGATGGGCTTGCTTACAAGTAAACCAATTGAGATGAACAGAAGCCCAATCCAATTCCGAATATCTCGTTCAAGAGGCTTCTACAATGTTCTTCACCTTTCTGGCCCTATCCACTTCATCTTTATTAATTATTACGAGTGTTCAATTGGCATTGGAACACTGGACGCCTGAAAAGCAGCAAAGATTCTGGAAATTGCTCGAATCCAAACCAGCAAACCCTCCATACTCTTCGACACCATTACCAATTCAATCAGTGGTTGTAATATCAATAACAATAACTCAAATTCTCAAATCTTTGAGCCAGTTTCAGAGTTAGCATAGCATAGCTTGTTTGCTTCATTCATCAGCTGATATAAACACCAACCAGCACAATCTTAGTTACCAGGAGTAATTAGAGAGAGATCATGATCATGGATGGAAGAGTGGCATACTATCCCTTTGTGCATGAGGCTGACAGTGATGACGACACGAGTACGATGAAAAGGAAGCACGAAGATGGGGCTCCCGCGGTCACCGACGATTTCTCTGACCTATCCTTCTCCTCCCCTCCCACAAAGATCCGCCGGCTGGTAAGATTGGCCTCACACTTCTCCCATTTACTATAATTCATTTCATGTTGATTAATTGGTTGAGTAATTGAATGATACCGGTGTGTATACTGTTATCTCAAGCTGTACCTAACATACCGTTTATGTTCAATTTCCTTGATTTATTTGTTTCAAGGATGTCGAATTTCCTCTGGCTCCAACTATTCATTTTGAACATGAAGGCAGTGATGAAGCTCGGCTGCCACAGCTAGAACCCGGATATGCTGTTGCGGCTGGTGATGAACCATGCATGGATGGAACCGAGGCGACTGAAGCCTCTGTGGATGTGAATTCGGATGCTGGTGAGAATACAAGTTCGAATGAAGAGAGGGCACTTGTGTTGTACAGGCCTGTTGAGCTGGCCGGTCCACATTTCTCCTTCAGCGTCCTTCCTCAAAATTTCCCGGCTTTTGCCATCAGAGGTGATTTTCATTTCACATCTTTTTTTCCTTTTCTTTCTATTTCTGGTGCTCCATTGTTCGCTGCTTGTTTGTACCCAATAATGCCGTCAAAAATAATTGTATGTTCTGTCCAAAATTGCTACTGGTGCCGCCGAACCCAAATGGTGAGGAGCTTAATTTTGCAACTCTGATATAGTGACCGACACTATATCATATCATCATCATGTGACCAGTTTACAAGCAGTGAGTAGCTAAACTTCGTTGGTTAGCAAGTTACATAAATCTCAAAGTACGTGTACACTGGCATTGCAGATCAATTAGTTGTGCATAACAACATGGGGAAGGAGAGTTTGGCGGTTGTACCTTGGGCCCCAAACAACTGCAACGTTAATCCGAGCCGTCAACGCGAGGTGGAGCTACTTAACGACAATTCGGAGGACATGGAGCTGGAAATGGAAGAGCACGATCAGCATAAGACAGCACAAGCGATTATAAATGCAAATGGAAACGAAAAAAATCTTTTTACTGACAGTTCGCATTATCAATGGCAGCATCAGAATCAGATGCATTGCATGGTCCCGCAGTTCCCGCTTCACTCTACCCCTCCCGCTACTCCGGTCACTTGGTCTTGGTAACCACCAGTATGTTGCCTGCCGGGGTTTTAGTTTTCGGCAATATATATACATCATCAAAGAGTACTTTTGTAGGTTGTTTCTGTTAGCTGTGAATGCTTCAAATTTTAGACTTGCAAATCCTAGAGCAGTGTGGAGCCTTTAGTAAGGGGTGGGAGAAGTCACATACTGAGAAAGAAGTTGTGTTTTTTTTTTTTTTTTTTTTTTTTGAGGAAATTGAATGCATTTTCCTTTTTTTACGCCGGTGGATCTTTTGGCTGTTACTAATGAAAGCTATGTGCCATTTGTTTCCATTATCTCAAGTTTACTTGGTAATGATATGCATGCAGTCATCTCTGTGATGCAGTTTTATGCTCTGTGTGTGTGTTTTTGTTTTTGTTTTTTCTTTTTCCTTCCGTGAGATGAATTGAATGCACTAATTTATCAATTACAATTCACAACAATAACTACTATTTAAAATAATACCTAATTTACCTCACACACTAAGTAATTCAACAATTCAATTAGAGAGGTGGTGAGATAAAATATTATACTACTCAAATAATCAAAATATGCAAGTAAAGAGAGAGAGATTTGAACCATATAATGTGGTTCACTTACATTTGGTCTACTCTACAAAACTCTACCATCGGACGACTACGTCGACAGACTCACTAAAACAAAAATATTCAATTGAAATCCATTAACTATTTTATTTGATTCAAATTGAAATATAAACAATTTTTTGATTCAAATTAGTCACTAAAGTTTAGTTTGATTCAATTTGGTGCTTGGTTCAAACTAGTTCTTAAACTATATGTGGCGTGACTCGTATTACCTCCAACTTAACTTCCATTTTGCTTACTTATACATAGTTGTAAGAACTGTATTACTTCCAACTTAACTTCCATTTTGCTTACTTATACATAGTTGTAGGAACTAAATTGATATCAATTAGTATAAATGAAGTAATTGTTAGAGATCAATTTGAACAAAAAAATAGTTTACAGACCAATATATAACAAATGATGAACCAATAAAAAAAAATGGTTTAAAAACCAATTTAAATCAAATACAATATTTTAGAAACTAAAATTTGATTCTCTCTTCTATATATTAAATAATGGACCTGAGAATTGTACCCCTTAAAAAATCTCTTTAACTGCACTTCAATATAATTTTACATGATAACCTAAAAAATGGTTACACTATCACCTAAAATTGTTTATACTAACTACTATAGTTTATACTAATTTATTTGGTTGGGTCACGTCGAGTTGTCGACCCATTTTGAAATTATGATCTAGTGAAAAAAAAAAAAAAAAAGATAGTTATGATCCGACTCGACCCACACACCCTGTAGCGCTACATTGTGTAGCGCCAGATGTAAACCGTTGGATCATCTTAAGATTCGAGCCGGCACAGTCTCGAGATGATCTAACGATTCACATCCTGTGCTATACCATGCAGCGCTACAGAGGATATGAAATCCCACTATTGAGCTGAAAAGACGGCGATGAGGACTGAGCCCTGATCGCATTCATAGGGCGGGCCGGGCCGGGGGCGGGAGTCGTCCATCTAATAAGTGAAATTGTCCTCCCGCTTTTTTTTTTTTTTAGGCCATTGTTCTTCTTTATTATTATATTTTTCTTCTTTCTTCTTGGGGGCGGGGAGAGGAGAGCGGACGGCAGGCAGGCAATCGGTCTCTAATTCTCTATGCTATACACTGCTCCACTCATTCGAATACTTAATAGGTACTATTTGCGGCGGGCGGGCGGGGGAGTCAACCGGTATCCATCCCTAGTAATTAGTAACGCAAGCAATGTTGGCGCGGGAGGAGCGCGCGCTAATAGAGCGATGGCGCGCGATCGACGTCGACGCGGAGGAGGAGGCGCTGGACGAGTCCGAGAAGGCGCTGCTCCTCTCCGCCAAGACCGCCTGGTTCTCCGACGCCTTCGACCTGCTCATGCGCTTGCCGCCTAGCGACCACGTCTGGTGCGACCATGCCGCCCTCATGGCACCGCTCCTCGAGACATTCCACGCATTCCCCTTCTCCGCCTCGTCTTCTGCTGCTGCTGCCGATGACGATGAGTCCCCGCTCGTGCTCCTATGGCGCCGCCTCTCCCTAAACCTCTCCCTATGCACGCACTGCGTATGCCAGCACCACCAGGCCCTCCTCTCCTACGCCGCGCACTACCACTCGCTCTCCGTCGCGCCGCTCCTCCGCACCCTCTCCCGGCTCAACGAGGACCGCGTCGCACGGCACCTCGCCCGTCTCAACGCCCGCGCGCAGTACGACGCCCCCGAGGTCGTCCCGCTCATGTTCGAGGTCCTCATGTACCCCGTGCTCCTCGACGACGACGCCCTCGCCCGCGAGTTCCTCCTCTTCATCGAGGCCCTTGACGACTCCTACCAGCTCACCCTCTCCCCTGACCAGCAGTATCCCGGAGTCTTTGCCCTGCTCTTCTTCGGTGCCAGAAAGGCCCGCGCCATCGGCCTCCGTCTCGCCAAATGCATGGGCAACTTTAGGTACTCCCCCCTCTCGTGTATCCATTCATACATTATATGTGTTGCTTTGCTAACAATTGAATTGAATTGAATTGAGTTTCATTCCTCTTCAGGCTAGCCAGCGACTTGGAACCCTTGCAGCCTCTACTCAAGAGATGGATCGGATTTCTGGAAACAGACGCTCTGCCGCCCTGCGACGACAACCCCAGGCCCAGAGTGCAGCTCAAGCGACCCGATGTTTGGCTCGGAATTAAGTCACTGTATGTAAGTCTTAAACCCCGCTACCGCTGCTTCAAACACAACTTTCCTTTTCTATTTACAGATTTTCATTCCTCTTTGGATATTAAATATATTTGTTTCTCATCTTTTATTTCAGGTTGGGGTTTCTTGACGGCCCAGCTTTTGAGGATGGTATATTGGAGAGGTATCCTGTTTTCCTCAATATCGTACTCAACCATGTCAACGATGACACTTCCGATTTCTCCTATGCTGTTAGCTGCCTCAAATCCTCTTTTGAGATATTAGGTCAGTAATATGTTAGTCCGCTATGAATAAACTTTTTTTTTTCTTGATTTGGATGATGATGTGATAATCTGTATGTAGGTTGTAAGCTCTGGCTGAGAGCCTCACTGTCACCAAGTGTGATGAGAAACACTCTACTGGGGCATTGCTTCCATACTCGAGAAGAGAAGAGCCACAAAGATATTTTCGATCTTTTCATTCCCTTCCTTCAGGCATACTTCCCTCTCTCTCTCTCTCATATGCATTTCACAAATGGGAGTGCTCCTACATAGCTTTGATCATCGTTTAGTGTTAAATAAATTTGAAGGAAGAAAATAATGTAAGTTCTTTGTTATGTAGTCACTTGAAGCACTGCAAGATGGTGATCATGAAAAACAAAGGAGAAACATACTGTATTTTCTTCTTCATCAGGTCACTAGAAGCAGTAACTTCAGTGTCTTCACCCGACAAAATGCTTGTAAGGTAAGCCTGTCTAGGTTTATATAAGAAAACTGCAATCTGTTAAGGTAAGCCAATTGACATGGTAGGTGAAAACAATGTTCAATTGTTCACAGAGGAGGGTTCCAATGCCAGAAGCTATGTGTGCCACAAGATCCACAAACTCGCTTTATCATTTAAATTTCAACATTTTACATTCTAATTTAAAATCAAAACCAATGACCTTATTTATATTCATGAAAGATGTATGCATATAAAATTTCATGATTCTTGGAGTTCATTGCATATTATAGATCAAGTGGGTTAAAGATGGATGTATTAAAATTATTAATCAGTCATAGTCAACTAGATCCATTCATTTTTAAGCCATTCAATCTAGTATGTAATGAACTAAAAAATCATGAAATTTTATATGTATACATCTCACATGACTATAATTAAGATCAATGGTTTTGATTTAAAATTTGAATGCAAGATTTTGAAATATATATGGAAAAATGAGTTTGTGCCATCTTGTGGTATGCAAAACTTGTGGCATTGGAACACATATTGTTCATTAGAGTCTCTGAAGTAAAAATTGTTTGGTGTTCTTTACTATTCTAAATTTTACAATCATCCAGGATATCATGAGCCAGTCTGGTGCAGTACTTGCTTCCATAAAAAAATGGGTTCAGACTTATATTTAGCCCCAAAAGAAAAAAAAATGTCGTGACATTAACAAATGAGACGTATTCTGAATTTGGCAAAACAAATGTTTGGTTTCAGATTGCTATACTTATTGTATACCGAGGATATAAAATGGAGCCTCCTAGTCCCCCGTTTGAGTGTGCTCATATGTGGTAAGATTGAGTTTATCATCATTGTCAATATTATTGCTACTGTTACTCTTCCTAAACTAGTTCAGTCTATGAAAAATCTATTCTTTTGGCATTCATGTTTATGCCTTCAAAATTTTCAATCAGGGGCCCCACTTTGGTGAGCTTATTGAAGGACACAACCCTGCATAATTCCTTGCGCCAACCTGCTTTTGATCTCATAAATTCTATTATTATATCTGATGCATGTGCATTGGTTTCAAAGCGCTTATCCTTCTCAAAAGGTGATGGTGGAAGCCTATGTGATGAAGAGGATGATACATCCTTCTTACAATATAATGGAAGTAAAAACAATTGTTGGACTGAATTCTACTCGCAATGGAACTTGACTTCACGTGAATGCAGCCAATGGAGGTGCATTCCATTGTTGTGGTACACTACAATGCTTCAAGTAGACCCCATGACTCTTCCTATATCTTTCTCAATGGCCATATTTTGGGTATTGTCCCGTGCTTCTGTGGCGAATCTTATTTCAGGCAATGAGCGGATGTCACAATCAGTGGATGAGTGGTTGAAGTCACATGCTGGGGAGATATCAGGGTGCTTCCAATGGGAGGTCCCTAGTGGATCAAACGATGGGGGAGATGGCAAGGAATCAAAAAACTCAATTGAGGTAGCAGCTGCTACATGCACTTTATTACTGAGGTCCTTGATAAGGTTGTGTGGCTCTTTCATATTTGAACTCCATTTGTCCTTGTAGAGTATATTTCTGTCAGTAGCCATGCCTTTGACATTCCTAATGATAATGTTGCTTTGTTATTTATTTAGGTTTGCTGTGCACTTTGTGGTGCAAATACAAAAGAAGGGACTTCAAACACAATGGACTTGGGAACCTGCAATGGCAGAAAGCTTGGTTCTACTTCTCATAGATCCTAATGATGTCAGTAACTGATGTTTGAACTTTAACTTTCACTTCTGTTTCATGTAAAAATATATATGGTGTTGTATGTTCATACCTAACTTCTGTAATATTTTCTTGTAGCAGAGTATAAGGCAAGCAGGTAGAGCGATCTTAGAACATGTATCTCAGACCAGGATGCTGACAGCCGGGCTCCAATTTCTTTGTAGCAGCAGTTTTTCTCTCTCGGCCATGTTTCTTGGCCTCAGATATGCATTAAGGCTGGTAGGTTTTCCTTCATTTATGCTTTATTTTTTTCTTTTTTCATTTAATTATTTTAGTCTATATTCTAGATGTTCAACATATGAACTTTTACTATTCATCTATCAGGTTCAAGTTGATCCAATATCACAAGGTTTTAACAGCCTGCACCACATATTTTTTGTTGCACGAAAGCTACTGAAGGAAGTTGTCAATCCTGATCAATCACCACAAGTTGTCCATAAGGGAGCTCCCCCTGCCTTAAAACCACTTATGGAAGGGGGCTTCATAAGACAATCAGGGAATAGCAACCTGTTAAGCAAGCCACCCCAAAGTATGGCTAATCCTGTCGATATGCAGTCTTGGGAGAAATTTTGCTCTCTTCTGTCAACTATCTTGTGGCCTTTTATAGTGAAATGCCTGGAGAAAGGATGTGTGATTTATGATGAGAAAAATTGTGAGGTACCTTTCTTCAAGCACATATAAATTACATGGTTTGAATTTTCAGACATTAAATTTTTTATATGCATAACACATGTGAATGGATTTTTTTTTTTTAAAAAAAAAATCAGCTTAGACAAGGGTTTGATTTGTCTAGGCACACTCACACTCACGCACACGCACAGGCTCTCACATGCCTCAAGTCTTGTGGACATGCACAGACTCTAACATATTCTAGCGACTTCTTTGAATAATTGGGTTTTTCTGAGGGTTTAAAATGCGAAAATATACATTATAGATATTAAACATTATACAGTGCATAAAAGTTAGTATCGTGCGATTCGATACGATACAGACAATAATAGATATGCATGGTGTGTTTGTATCAATGGAGATGTGAATCGGAATCGTTTGTGTATCATTTAGTATCGCGATACGTATCGCATCGCAACAATACAACAAATAACAATAATACAATGAAAAAATATGATCATGATGACATTTTACTCTTCTTTCATTTAAAAACTTTTACATGCATTACCAGTTCATCAACTAGCTACTAATCATTTACATAGTTAAAAATGTACTAATCAAATTTATGATAGATGGCAAGTGTGCGCCTCCTTGAGATGCTGCCTTGTGTGGTGGAGAGGCTCTGCGTCGGGTTATCATTAACCCAAGAAGATTATTTACCTACCAAGTTACCTAATCAGGACTTGGCATGGCTCTCACATTTGGCAAACTGGGGCAAATCGTCACTTGTTGTTCTCGCCAGGCACTGGAAGCAGTGTATCCTCTCTTCTCTTCAAATTCTCAGGGGATGTCTATCTAATGGGCCCGTGCAACTCCTTCATACCCTCGAGTCCATGGTCTATGAAGGTTCTTTCCTTATTCTTAATTTTCAAGTTCTTATGTTGGGTGGTGCTATAAGACCCTCTTGAACAATGAACATACAGCCTATATGCTTGTAGAGCTGTGGTTTTGACAACTCTTGGATTAAATAACGTTTACCTATATAGATGTGAGTATATATCATAATTTATACCCAAATTAAAAGTTATAACATTTCAATGATGAAATTTCAAGGGTTGCATCCACAAGATATCTTAATAAAGCGAGACTGGTATGGTGCCTGTGTTTTGCTACAGGAGATTATTTCATTATAAAAATTAATATTTTTATGTATTTATAAATAGTTATATAGCTACATAACAAAAATTGAAAAATAATTGTTAGGTGTAACATGCTAATATAATATATACTATATAGCTTTTTTAAAATTATCAAATGATTTCACAATCGTAAATTGATATGATCCTGCTTAATGTAACAACTCAAAATATTATGCTTTACATTAATTATAATGAGTATTGATAAGACATTAAAAAAAAAAAAACGATGAATAGCCTTTTAAACAAGGACAAATTATCTTATTTTTGGCTTTTAATGAAGCAATATTCTCTCTTATTTCCTTACATACTATCCATTTGACTTTCTAATTCATTCTTCCTCCTTCAATCTTCTCGTACTATTTTTTTCCGAAGATGCCAATTAATTAACAGTGTATTCCCTACTTTGTTTTATTAGAAATTGGGGTGAGAGTACATCTTTCCAGTTATAGCATATAAGTTATCTTTCCATAATTTAGGTTGTGCTATTGTGATATAAAATGAATCAAATTGTGAAACTTTCTTGGAATATATACGAAGATGTAGTGTGTGCATCTATATTGCAGAAGATCCCCTCGGTCTTTTTCTTTGATCCGACGGTCGAACGTTTTTAAAAATTTAGGAGAATCAATCAGAGCCGTTGGCGGATCAGGACTCTTTTGTGCTTAATAAAGGAGTAGAGAGATATTTGTGGTTCTTGGGAGGAGGGTAGACGGTTTTTAAAGCACATTAATAAGTGGCTGTTTCACTGTTTGTGTGTTGGTTAAGACAGGGTGTGATTGTGGAAATCAAAATATCGCTTCTATGAGGAAGGCAGTGCAAAGGAGGCCTCATGGCATACTTTTTCAATAGTTCTTGTGGCGTATCTTTTCAATTATAGCCCTACTGTCCTAAACTCATTTATTTTCATCTATTCTTTTTCCTGTTCATCTTTCCAACCTTGCATAATCCGATCGGTTAGCTCATCCTCTTATATGGGTAGTGCTTCAATTTATCCTTTGATTTTTTGCTATGTTAGGATTAATTCTTAGAAGCTTCCTTCGGGGAAGAATTTTAACATAAAAATTATTCCTGCTTAATTAAATATCTGTGATAGTTAATGCAGTTATTGTGATATCTAGTTTGAGTCGCATCTTATTTTGACAATCTCATAATACTGTGATTTCTTTTGGAAAGGCTTCTTAATTGGTGAAAAAGGGAATAAGTTTCCTTAGAGCAATATTCGAGATCCTCGTGAAGTTTTTACTGCATCTTACTTTTGTTATACCTGTGAACTTTTGCAGATAGAGTTGATATGGACAAGTTCCTGGAGAAAGCTTCAGCATTGGAAGCGAGTTCCGTGTCTAAGGAAGTTTCCCTCATTTCTACAAGGCTAGAGTCTCCTCTGTTGGATGCTGTTGCTGCAGAGAGGGTCCCACCCAACAGAGATGATTCAAATCTAATACAGGAAGCAAGGTGGCCTTCCACCAAGTTGGAAACAGACGAGATTTTATCAGCCAACAGAGCTGCGGCCCTTGGGCTTGTGCGGAATATAGATGGGTCTACCGACACTACAACCAAATCGACTCTCTTGGAAAGGAAGGACTCCAGCAAGGATGGAAAGCTGATGAAACCATCTGAAGCAGCTGAACCGGCAGTTGCTGTGGTTAAGAAACCTCTGAAGCCAGCTGAACCGGCAATCACTACAGCACAGAAAACCTTGAAACCAGCTGAACCAGCATTTTTGTCAGAGAAGAAACAGTTGAAGGCCCATTCTAAAGAAACCTCTTTGCTTAAGCAAGCAGTACAAGAGGATCAACCTGATCCTCTAGATGTTGCATTGGATAAAGCACGCCGTGCCACGATCTCACTTCCTCTGACGAGATCGATTCCCCTCCCCCAGAAGCGATCACTGGTTCACCTGCCAATGTCAAATGGAAGCAGAAATGCGCTCCTTGGCAACAGGAACTCAAAAGTTGTCACAAGATTTAAACGCCCTAATTTTGAGAAGTGGTACAAGGAGATTCTAAAGATGGACTACTTCTCTTCTGTTGGTATATCAAAGAATGGTCAACAAGAGGAACCAAGTGTAAGCTTGCAAAAGGTCCCTTCCTACTTTAACTCAGAAAGCCAGTACCTTGAGATATTTAGGCCACTCGTTTTGGAGGAGTTCAAGGCACAGTTGCGTGCTGCATACTTGGAGAGTTCAGTTGAAGACATGGAATGTGGCAGCTTCAGTGTGTTGTCTGTGGAGAGGGTTGATGAATTTTTGTTGGTCAGGGGACGGCCAGATGAGAAAGAATATATCAGGAATCAAGGGGGCTGTTTGGAAAATGACCTTATTTTACTTACTAAAGAGCCGTTCAAAAATTCTGAACAGCCAGTGCATGTGCTTGGAAAGGTGCATTTTCATTTTTGTGTTCTTTTTTGTCAGGTGTATTGTATCTACATACATTGCATGGAAAATTTAATATGTACCAGTGCAGTAAGGTTGAGTGATTAACTGACTTGGCTGTGTAGCCTCTAGACTAGATGTGTGCTGTACTACCGGTTATCCTCTCTGATCAGATCAGTTGGGTACCCTACCCCAAAATCTGTCTTATGTCAGTAGTTTAATAGTCCTGCATTGAACATGGCCATCAGTAATGGTCTAAAACAGCAGCAACAACAAAGCCTTTAAACCCAAGGAAGTTGGGGTAGGCGAGAAAGTGATGGTCTAATACCATATCAAAAACTATCTATATGTTTTGTAGGCTTGTAACTAAGGATGTTGCTTGCTTCTGGTAACTCATTTCATCTGTAAGTTAAGATAACAATTTGAAGTGCTGTATTGCAGGTGGACAGGCGAGAGAAGGGTGATAAAAACCAGCCAACGCTCCTTGTTATACGATTTCTCATGTCAAATGAGCTTGCTCGTTTTGTTAAAGTGCGGAAATTTCTGACAGAGCGAAGCAAATGGTATCTGAATAAAGTTTTCAACCTTACACCTCAGATGAGGGAATTCCAAGCCCTCTCTTCTTTGCATGAAATTCCTATCCTTCCTATTATCCTGAACCCACGTAACTTTCCTGAAACCTCTTCTGGGTCCCACAAGGCACCATTGGATAGGCTTGGTGAACCCATAAAGAGATTCTTGACCACCTCTTATAATGATAGCCAGCTCCTGGCCATTGGTACAGCTATCGGATTGCACCATGCTGGGAGGGATTTTGAACTTTCTCTAATTCAGGGCCCTCCAGGTATTTCTCCCTCTCTCTATTGTTGTAATTATTTACCAGATACTTTTATAGTTTGGTTAGGAAACCTATAATTTTATCCATATGTACACGATAATTTGAGTATCCTTCTTTTTTGCAAAATATTGTGCCAAATCATGAGCTTTCGTATTATAGGCAACAGTCATTTAGTGATTTTTTATTCAGGTACTGGGAAAACACGTACAATTGTTGCCATAGTGAGCGCTTTGCTTGCATCCCCTCTCATGCAAAAGAAGACCTCTTCTTGTACATCTTCATTTCGCTCTAGTCAAGTGAGGAACCCCACAAACCACAGCCTATCTTCCTCCGTTGCTAGATCCTGGCAAGACCTCGAGTTAGCCAGGCAACTGATGAAGGAGTCTGGATTGCGGCAACAGGCATCCTATTCTGGAGGAGCTGAAAAGTCTGTCAGAGGGAGGGTTCTCGTCTGTGCTCAGTCTAATGCTGCGGTAGACGAGCTCCTCTCAAGACTCAGCGATGGCCTCATAGGAAGCGATGGCCAAAAGTACAAACCTT
Organism: Cyperus esculentus; assembly: GCA_030179965.1. NCBI lineage: Eukaryota > Viridiplantae > Streptophyta > Magnoliopsida > Poales > Cyperaceae > Cyperus > Cyperus esculentus. Next base: position 2,592,479 of record JASGLE010000047.1, on the reverse strand, counting down.
ACATTGTCAGGGTTGGTAATCAGAAAACCATCCATACCAGTTCCCTCCCCTTTTTCATAGATACTCTTGTTGAGCAGAAGGTTTCAGAGGATATGAAGGCAAAGGCTGATGGTAAAGCTGGTGCAGAATTTGAGTCGACCATTTCGCTGAGGGCAAGGTTAGAAAAAGTGGTAGATGATATTAGGAGATACGAGGCAAGGCGGGCCAAACTAAATAGCAATGACTTGGAAGATGAGTCATCTGCTAAGACCTCTTTATCCAGAAGTGCACCACATGACATTCCTGATGATCAAATTGATGCCAAGCTGAATCAGTTGTATAGGCATAAGAGAGAAATAATTAGTGATCTCAAGATTGCTCATACGAACGAGAAGAGGCTTGCTGAAGAGAACAGAGCTCTCAAGCAAAAGGTTAGGAAACAAATTCTGATGGATGCTCAAATTGTGTTGACTACACTCAGTGGTGCTGGCGGTGATCTGTATTCAGTCTGCTCAGAGGCTGCCTCTGCTGGTAAATTTGGCAACATCTCAGAGAATACACTGTTCGATGTGGTTGTCATAGATGAAGCAGCCCAGGTGAGTAATATTATAAAATTTTTTTCTCTTTGTGCATCAGGTTGGTCCCAGGTTGTGACAGGGGGCATTTCCTCTGAATGTATTAGGTACATATAAAACAAATAATATGTTTTCCTGTTTTTGCAGGCTCTAGAACCTGCAACACTTATTCCACTTCAGCTTCTTAAATCTAGAGGAACTAAGTGCATAATGGTAAGTAAGCAGTTCCAGTCCAGTTTTCCCGCTCAAAACTATTTTTATGTTGCTCTGGTTACCTTGTTTGGTGTGTTGTAAGTTGTTGTTGTTCTGAAAAGGTGGGAGACCCAAAGCAGCTACCAGCAACAGTTATATCAGATGTGGCAAGCAAGTTCTCATATGAATGTAGCATGTTTGAGAGGTTGCAGCGAGCTGGCCACCCTGTTATCATGCTTACCCAACAGGTTCCCTATTTTTCTGTCAAACTAAAATTTCTTTTTGGGGAGGGGGGACTTGAGAGAGGTGTAACCGATAGCTAATATTTTCATTACTTATTTTGGTATGCAGTACCGTATGCATCCTGAGATTTGCAGATTTCCATCATTGCACTTCTATGATGGCAGATTGCTAAATGGAGCCCACATGGAAGACAGATTGGCTCCATTTCACGAGACTAAATGCCTTGGCCCATACATGTTTTTTGATGTACGTGATGGTCAGGAGCGTCTTGGCAGAAGTTCTGGCTCCCAGTCTCTTCTTAATGAATCTGAAGCAGAGGCTATCACTGAAATTCTGAGGTTCCTTAATAAGAGGTACTCGTTTTTTTTTTTATGTTACTCGTGATTTGTTTTAGTTATCATTTTTGTATGCTTCACATGATATATTTTTCTTTTTTTTTTAGCTTTTTGTGTACCCTGTGCAATGAACAAGGTACTTAACTTTTGATTTTGTTGTCAGGTATCCATCTGAATTAGCATGCAAGAAGATCGGCATTATTACACCTTATAAGAGCCAACTGTACCTTTTACGGTCAAAATTTAATTCTTCCTTTGGTCCTGAAGCTGTTTCAGACATGGAATTAAACACGGTTGATGGGTTCCAAGGTCGTGAGGTCGACATTCTCTTGCTATCTACAGTCAGGGCTTCGTCTTCTGGTGAGTCGGGGCGCAGCGGTACCGGTAGTATTGGTTTTGTTGCTGATGTTAGACGAATGAATGTCGCTCTGACCCGTGCCAAGTTTTCTCTTTGGATTTTTGGCAACTCTAGGACTCTTCAGGTGAACCCTCACTGGACTGCGTTGATCCAGGATGCCAGGAAGAGAAACCTGTTTGCCTCCATCTCTCGACCTTATTCCTCTGCTTTCACCAAAGGGCAACCTGGGTTGTTGGATGCAACGGGTAAAGATACCAAAATGAGCTGCAGAGACTACCAACCAGAACAAAGCATGCAAATGCCAATGCCAGTAAGGGAAAGAAGAGAACCGAAATCTACTTCTGGAGAACCGATGAAAAGAGCAAATGAGAATGAAGTTGCTGTCCGGGGGACAGGTGGGATCAGTAAGGGCAGCAAAAGGAACTATGCAGATCCAAAAGATGCACCTGGAAGCACGAGGACAAATGAGAATGTTGGTGGGGATTCATCGGTGAAGCGGGAACCTGAAGCAGTGAAGAGGCGCTCAGCTGAGATAACAAGGAATGCAAAAGAGGCAACCAATAAATTGTCCTCTAAGAATTGTCAAAATAGTCACCCAGGCCAAGGTAGTGGTGTTGACGCTGGTCTCTCTAAACAGGTCCGCTCTGATACTGGTTCGTCGAGGGGAAAAGATTCGAATTCAATGGCAAGGGAGAAGAGGAGGGTGATGCCGATGCCAACACCAGTGTCACAAGGATCTAGGGGACATGGACCTAGCATCCGTAACAAGGATGGAACTAGCAAGGGGGGAGCAGTGGAGGTAGAACAGAGAAAGAAAGGGAAAGTAGAAGCGAGAGAGGGAGACAGTGTGCTATGTTCGGCGAGGAAACGGAGCAGGGAGGATGTGGATTCTTTGCTCTCGTCTGCCCTTATCTCCTCTAAGAAGAAACCATGACCATGACATGCTTTCTCTTGCTGGTATGATTGCCAATAACTGATTCTTTCACATGTTTATGTTAACATAAAAAAAAAAATATCAGGATGAGTTCATGATCGTGGTGATTTTAGTTAGCAAATTGGATTTGTTTGTAGTAGGATGTGATAGCATTATAGGGTAGCTACTTTATTTGGAATTCAGGCAGGATGAGAATAGTATATTAATTGCTTTGTGCCTTGTAACTCTTAGGCCCTGTTCGATTCCATAGCACTGCCTCTGCAAGCCATGGCTGCTGCTTCAATTAACCTTCCCGTGTTCGATTACAAGTTAGGAAGCCTGGGTCTTCATGAAGCCAGCATGGAAAATGATGAAAAAGTAAGCCAAAGTTACCTCAAAAACTGGTTTTCTAAAAATCTATTCGGAGTGGAACTTTTTTGTGAATGTGGCTTGCTGAATTTAAAATGGCGCAAGCCAGGGTTGAAAAAAATTATGTTGGAGCGAATATGATGGAATCGAACACACCCTTGATGTTCAAATTTTGCCCTGTAAATATGAGAAGCATCTCCTTCAGATTAGTGGAGAGTTCATCCGTTGTGGTGTTTATAGAGGGTGGTTTATCTTTTTGTGGGAACCCTATTATAATGTGGTAGATATGAAATTGGAGATTTGTTGACAAGTGAAAAACCAGGAATCCCTCTTTATATGTAGAAATAGAAACAATGCTATAATTTAAGTAGTACAGAAGCAGAACGGTCACATGTATCTTTGTGCTCTGTTTGAGAAAAAAATAACAAAAGCGGGGAGAGAGAGAGATACTGGACCTCGTAAATATTTCCTTATTTATTGAATTTCAAATGGCAGAGAGAGAGAGAGTTGGCAATGAAAATTTTGTGTCCAAGTACACTATAAAAATAAAAAATATTGATAGTCTCTTTTAAAAGTTTGTGTTAAAAGTTTTATCATTTTTTTATCATGTAAAATTTTGGATGTCACTAAACTTTACTTTAAATCCATAATTGATCACTAAATTTACATTTATCTATTTTTAATCATTTAACTTTGATGTTTATCCAAATTTTGCTCACTTTGTTAGTTTTTCAATTCAACTTAACTAAATAATTAATGTGACATCAATTTTAGATTTTAGACATCTTTTTTCACCTAAAGCTTACAAAATGTAAAAAATATAAATATACACATTAATTTTTAATTTGTTTTTCTTTTATGACAATAAATTCTTTGGATTTTTAGACATGTTACAAATTATATATCTTACATGAAAAAATAATAAAAAATAATTTTTGAGAAAAAACAATTTTGTAAAAGAAAATAAATAAAAATTTAATTTGTCTTACATTCTCACATATATTGTATATTTTACATTAAAAAAATAGATGTATAAAATTTAAAATTGGAGTCATATAAATTAATCCTTTATATTGGATGAAACATCTAACGGAATGATCAAATTTAAATAAATATCAAAGTTCAGTAAAAAAAAAATAAATAAATAGAAGTTAAAAGGATTAATTATGAATTTGAAGTAAAGTTAAGTAACCATGTAGAAAATTTACTTTTTTTTCTCCCTTGTTCAGACTTTAGATTGACTTGTGGACGTTTACGCAGGTAAAGTAGGCTTAGATTCGAGAATTATTTTAAAAGAGATATAATATCAATATTTATAAGTATATTATATTTAGGGAGTCTAGCAGTCTGTACCTTCATTCTCAATATCCAGATAGTCGATCTGAACTGCTCAATATAATCTTTACATCAAAATATGCTAACAAATCAAATTTTATAATTTTTATAATTTTTTGCTATTTTTAATGGCAGAGAGAAATCGTTGTTTTGTATGAACCAGATTCGTTGGATCTAGTCATTTTCTCGTCATCATTAATTACAAATAGTAAAAAAAATTTAAAAATTATAAAATTTGGTTTGCTAGCATATTTTGATGCAAAGATTATATTAAGCGGTTCGAATCAACTATTTGGACACCGCCAATAAAGATACGGACCGCATAATACGATAAAATCTTGATATGTACATCGTAGCCTAATTCTATATTTAGGGTCAGACTAAAAAAATTTTCGCCCGCAACTATCAAAACTTTTTCCCGAGAGAGAGAGGGCGAGAGCAATCCATAAAAAGGTGGTAGAATAAGGGCATTACTTCCATACTCACACCCATATAATTTTATCGGTTACAGATGAATCCCGTAATGGGTAATATCTATTTATGATCATCAGATCGAAAAGAAAACTTTTTTGGTGGAAGTGTTGGAGTAAAATTCTTCATATAAAACATGAGACATCGATCAGACATGAGATGAGACTTGCCGCTGCCATGCTTTGTTACATTTCCGTTTCATTTTCTGCCTAAATCTAAACGTGACACACACACATATATAGTCATAGATATATCATATATACTGGCATGTTATGTTGCGTAATTCTCGAATAAATGTGCCAAAGAAGATTATTAGCATAACCGAATTTCAGGTTGGAGACACAACTGCCTGTGACATAGGCACATCACTTTGCTGCATATCCGGCAAGTATCAATATATTTTTTTCTAGTGGGCAACAGCAACAGGTGATGAAACATGTACCCCACATCTATCTATCAATCTATCTATCCATCTATCTATTTTCACTGTCATCATATATATAAATCTATGTACAAGGTAGCTAATTGAAAATTAGTTAATATATATGTAATATGCATGTATAAAATAAATGAGAAACATCTTGTGTCCATTTGAAAAACCGTCCATATACGTCCATAAATATGTACGGAATGTAACGGATACGTCTCAAATTATAATAAATATATACATTCCAGAATATAACCTATGAACGCTATAGACGGATTTTCGGTAGACACTGAGTATTACTCGAAATAAATCGTTATGCTTTCTTGTAGACAAACATTTAATTAGTAGAGGAAATCAAAAGCAAAACGGCGCCTGCTGCTTTTATTTCTTTTTAGAGCCGTATGATTATTTTATTCGGCTTTACAAAAGGCAAAACCACAATGCTTTCTGTCATTTGGAATACAAAATGCATGCATATATATCATCATATCATAAATTCATAATAGTAGTTGCTTAATTGCCCTCTTTTAATTAGGCCTCAAATCTCACAAACCCTGTGTTTACAATTTAAGCACAAATTAATTAACTAGCTGGATTTGCTCTATCCAACAACATGCTCATATCATATGTATATATATAATTATATATGAATATAATTATGCAAATTAAATCACTATATATATATTTATATGTAATTAATGAGAATCTACTAACACAAGTCAGATCGATCGATCGAACGGCTAAACAGACGAGCAACTGTCCATCTGTTGTGTCTTGGAGGGGGCGTGATGGTGTCGGTCGCAGCAGCTGGCGGCATCGAGAATGTCGAGGTTGTAGAGGATGGGGATGATAAGGAGGGAGCAGAGGAAGGAGAGGACGGGGCCGAATATCCAGAGGAGGAGAGGGAGCGCCGTGTAGAAGATGCGGTTGCCGACGGTGTTGAGGAGGAATCCCTTCTCGAGCAGCTCGCTCACGTAGTCCTGCGACAGGGGCATAATCGCAGCGTCGACGTCGTGATCGTGGTCGATCTTGACGTTGATGAGGAAGTTGACCTGGTTGAGGAAGCGGATCGAGAGCGAGTAGCAGAGGAAGGCGAAGACGAAGAGGAGCAGCAGGGCGACGTACTTGAGGGAGAGCATGAACTCGCCGTGCGCCCCGAACACGGCGTCGTTGAGCGGCCGCTTGATGCTGTACGTGCTGCTCAGCACCGCCGCCAGGCCCGTGCACAGCAGGATGGACGTCGTCCCCATCAGCGTCGACCCCATGATGGCGTTGCGGATCGACTGCACCGCCAGGATGTTCTTCTTCTCGTTGTCCTTCATAATGGCGACCACCCAGAGCCGCCGCCCCGCCGAGTTAATGCCGATGAAGGTGCGGTGCGGCTGCGTGCGCACCTTGTGCCACAGCCACGTGTGGTACGCCATCGGGAAGAACACCGCGAACGGCACCAGAACCAGGTCCAGGTAGCTCCTCCTCCACTCCATCATCTCTCTATATATATCTGCTTACTATATATGTCTCTGTTATGTTATGTTATGTGAGATTATACAAGCAATTGCTTGTTTGCTTGATATTCTCTTAATTTGTTTGCAGCGTTTTTAGGGATATGGAAGAGAATGTGCGTCTCTTTATATGGTGTTTGGGTGGGTGGGGTGGGGTGCGGGGTAGCATAATTTAATTGAATTTTACTCCAATATATACTTAAAAAATATATATATATATATATATTCTGTCTGACGATTATAAATTAATATTACCCATTATGAGATTTATATGTGACTGACAAAATTATTTAGGTGTGAGCATAGAACCAACATTCTAATTAATTATATGAATTGGGAAATATATATTATATAGAGTGGTAGGTAGCGACCACCCATTTTATCAATCTACTGGTCCACCGTATTTTTGATGAACAAATATCATTTTTCAGTAAACATTTATATATTTCCGATCAATATATATCATTTTCTAGTAAATAGATATACACACTACGGTTTTTAGTAAACATTTATGCAACTATGAGAGAGAGTGGATGGGTGACTTACTTTATAGGTGCACTCTACATATTTTCCAATATATTATTATACACACTAAAATGAGCATTATTAAATAAGAGTATTAACATCAACATCCACATGACCTAAAAACTAAAAGCAGTACAGAAATTGACCCGTCCAATTTAATTAAACATGATCATATATAATTCGTTCCACACCCAAATCCAATCCTATTAAGCATTCCATTCAACCTACTTAATCACCTTTTCCCTAACATAAATAATAAATTTTTATTGGATGTACATGCGGATCCAATAAATGTCATCACTACTTAATTGGTTTCATATTATATATCATAGCATGTTGATTAGGTGGCCAGGAAGTTACGAGTATATGTGTGTGTGTGTGTATATATATACATATATATGCGTAAGGAAATATGTGTATTTTATGGTAAGCGGTGCAAGTTATATATTTATACGAGTAATACCCAGTGTCCATAGCGTTCATATATTACATTCCGGAACGTATTTGTTATGTTTCAGAACATATCTGTTACATTCCGTATACATGTATAGACTTATGGACAGATTTTTAGTGGAGTACAACATGTAATTTCTCTCTCTCTATATATATATACATCGCCAGCAAAATTTGGTACCGATCGAAATCAATTTAAACAGAAGCAAAGAAAATGGAAAAATTGAGGCAAGAAGCAATATATATATATATATATATATATATATATATATATATCTTGTTTTCTCTTCTAGGAAATTGGATATTATTTCGCCTTGCCGACCATTGATGTGGGCGTGTAACTGTGTGTGGAGATAAGAGGCATATATAACTGCATAAGTATATCAGATCAGAGATAAGATAATTGTAGGAAGTAACCTACTTTTATATATGTTGCCAAAAAAGCTTGATCAGTTATATACATATAAAGAAACTATGCGCTGAAATCAGCTACGATTCAAATCGGATCGTAGGAACGTTATTACCACCGATCCATCTTTGAATGGTTGAGATTATTTTCACAAAATCACCCCTAAAAGCTACCGCCGTCTGATGTGGATCGTTGGTTCCTCCAATCCTATTTGGATCGTAGCAGATACGGACTCAAGAAACTATATGGGTCAAATCTAAGAGTCTTCAAAATTTGTGTCCACGTATCCACATTCATACTCTAGAAAGAGGGGTAAGCTTCCAAGTTTTTTAACTATGCCGCATCATCATTATTTTCAACCATTGATTTTGTTTCTCTCCCTTCATTTATCTTAATCAAATAACTCAATTTAATTTTTATTTTTTAATTAAAGAGATAATATGATGTATCTAAAGAACAATTTAAGACTCAAAATATCTATACCTCTTTGCATTCTTTTATATGAATTGGGATGTAGCTAAAAATATATTGTATAGAAAATATATTAAGTTCAATATTTATTTAACGAAATATATTTATGGAAAATGTATATTTATTTTCAATTTCTATTAATTTATATAATATTATCTTCGTCTCGATTGTAAAATTTGAGATAAAAGTATAAGAGTTACAAAATTAATGATGTATTTGTGGATATGTGGATATATGATAATTAATTTGTGGAAACTTGAAAATTTCCAAACTATATCCTACAAGTCTAAATCTAGGAAAACATGTTGAGTCCATGTGTTATTAATTACTGTCCATATGTACATTTTTTCTATTTGTTAACTAAATGCTGCTTTGTTAAAAAAAAAAAAAAAGAAAGAAAAAAGAAAAAAAGTTTGTTTTACAAGTGAAACCCTACCTGATACTGATAGGGTATAATACGTCAGCGTAATCCCTGCTATAACGGTCGGCCAATGGCCATGCAATTATATACTGTGCTATGCACATTTTCTTTTTCTTTACATAAATGCTCGCCAGGGCGGAGGGAAGGGGGGCGAAGGGGGGTGTGACCCCCCTAATATTTTGAAATTTGTATACTAAAGGGGGGTGTGACTCCCCTAATATTTCGAAATTTGTATACTGATTAAGCTCTTATACTGTGTATTTTGTTCATATTTTTTATTTCACTCCCCCTAAATTTGTTTCCTTGGTGTCTCGACCCCCCTCAACTTCAAATCCTGGCTCCGCCCCTGATGCTCGCCATTTCATTTTCTTTAATTTGAAGAGTAATATCTAGCGTCAATAGAATACCTGTCTATACATAGCATCCATAGGTTACAAAATCAGATGTATATGTTACAAAATCGGATGTATATGTTACATTATTTGTATGTCTATGAATGTATGGATGGGTTTTAAATGAACGCAGGATGTTTCTCTAATTTGAACGAACCCGGTCTACTATGATACAATATATCAGTAGAGACTTAAAAAAAAAAAAAAAAAAACGGTGATCTAAATTTAATCAGTAGCTTTAAAATTTACTGTTCAAAAAGCAAAATCAATTTATCTCTCAATACAAATATACAATACATCAGGAAACTAGAACAATTTACATAAATTTTAAAAAAATGCTGGGTAATTAATAGTGCTAGCTGATTCGTCAGGTATATATGCTACCTAGCTAGTTCATCTTCTTTTTATTATTGATGTATCTGTATCACAAGAGGAAATTAATGGCACGCAATGCTTTCCTTTTTACTTGGCGTTCGATCGATCACAGTTTATATATAGAGGAGGTATCCATTGATAATGCATATTTTGACAATCTTGACAATGGTCATCTTTAAAAATTTGTAAAAAATTATAAAAAAATATTAAAAATGAAAAAAGTTTTATGGATGCATTATTTAACTTATAGATTGATAGTGTTTCAAATTTCAATCAATTTGAACATCACTTGATGCCTTATCAAAATATTGTACATTTTTTCACGGTTGTAATTAAAATATCTTTAAAAAGCTATCAAATATCGCTTAAATTAAATATAATCGGAAACATAACCAATCTATAAGTTAAGCATAACTTCCATAAACTTTTTTTCATTTTTAAGATTTTTTATAAATTTTTAAAGATGACCATTGTCAAGATTGTCAAAATATGCATTGTCAATAGATCCCTCCTCTTATATATATTAACTAAATAAATAAGATATAATATCCTCATGCTCCTCTAAACTATCCTCTTGTGATAAATTGTTTATCGAACTATATATTTCGTGACAATCACATCTCCCACATGCTAAGCTCTTAAAACTAACAAAAGGAAAGAACCAGTCTTTGGTACTCTAGTGGCTAAGGGCAACGCTCTCCGTGTGGGAGGTCACGGGTTCGAAACCCGAATGGGGGATCTTTTATAAACATTTAAATTTGAGTGGCTTGACCATCATCTTTATCTCAAATAAAAAACTAAAGAAAGGAAAAAAGCTAGGTTCCTGATTCATTTGGAGCTGAGAGCTATACAATTTGAAACACTATCCATCCATAATATTGTACATTTAATTGTATATATAATCTCTTATTTATTTGACGATTTGCAAATATATATATATCTTGTATTTAATAAGTTGCGCTACATATGAAATTATGAGATGTGGGTATGCTTCCAAGTTATATATTTAAAGTCAAATTGAAGGATGATCTTCTCAACAATATATAATTGGAGCTTAATTGGAAGCATAGAAAATTAATTAGATGCATGATGGCTCAATTAGATCGAAGCATAATATATTGGACGCATTGGAACTATGTTGATGAAGATAGATGACAAACTTGGAGTTTATTTACGTTTTATTTTATTTCTAAGTGTTATAGGTGCATACTTGACAGTATATGAGGTGGTGAGTGGTCAAACATCAGTTAATTAATTCCTTAACTTTTGGAATGATTTTTGGAACGCCAGAAATCTTTATAAGGAATCAAAATAGTATTCTTTTAATTTTCTCTACAAGTATTAACATTCTAACTAATTCCTTAATTTGTTGATTAAAAGAACATGATCAAAAGCAAAAAAAGAGAGAGAAAAAGTTGGCAATAAGTTTGCTTGTTAATTTGTTTATATGCAGATAACATAAATCTAACTTTTAGGTCTTTTGAAGTATATGAATCTGTCAAGGGCATTGTCCAGGTACAAAAATAGTGGCGGCTCTCTCAATCTGCATGAGAGAACATGATGATGAGGTGTATCATGTATATATGTTTGTAGTGGTATTGCCACTAATATCTGTATGTGCTCTATTTTAGGTAGCAGGGGTTAAATACTCAATTAAATACACTCAGGGTTAGCTCTTTTTTTTTTTTCCATAAAATTAAAGGAACTGATGATATTCATGCAATTAATCTATCCATTTTTGTTATCCACTTGTATATTTATTTATTTATTTATCTTGCAAAATAAAATGTACACTATGCATAGTATATACGTATATTATATATCTTGTATAAAAGAGACAATCAAACAACACATAAAAATAACCAGTTAATGGTGGTATCAACTATATAAGGGAGCAACAATTGCATCTCCGCGCTGCATTCTCCTTACTATGAAGAAGGTTGGTTCTAGTTATTAGAAATAGAAATGATGACAAGGTCAAGGTTAGTGGCAGCTGCAAAATCAGAAATCACTTAATTATAGAGTAATACCTAGCGTCTATAGAAAAATCGTCCATACCGTCTATAAGTTACATACTAGAATTTTTTTGTTATATTTCGGGATGTATCTGTTACATTCCGTACACATTTATGGATGTATGGACGAGTTTTTGACGGCGCAATTAAGATGTTTCTCTTAATTATATATATGTGCATGGCTCATTCATAGTTCAATTTTCTTTCGTTTCTGTATGTATTATAAGTATATGAATTATGAAAACATTATTATATATTAAAAGGAAAAGAAAGGACGAAGATGAGTGAGTGCGCGCACCAAATTTAATTTTCTCCTGGGGACAAAAAGGGACAATTAAGAGTAAAAGGGGTGCTTCATTCTGAACGTATCACACCATGTTGACTACATTAATTCCACCTAATTTCAACCCTTTCTTTATTTTCTTATTTCTAAAGACTAAAGCTCCTGACTCGACTTGCAATAAATTAATGCTTCAAAGTTAAATCCTGCTCTTTCTTTTTTTTTCTGCTTTTTAATTTTTGTTTGGTCGAAGGCTCGAAGCAGATTGATTGATTACTTCTATATTATTTGTTGTATCATACTGCAAATCCCTGCTTGGCTGGTGCTCACAAGTCATAAACATTTTCTTTTGAGTAATACCTAGCGTCCGAAAATTATCCATAGCGTCATAGGTTACATTTCGGGATATATTCTATTACATTTCGGAATGTATATGTTACATTCTGTAAAGCCAAGGAGGGATTAATTCATCAACAATCCTAGTCTAGACTGACAATGTGTACTTGAAAACAAAATTGATAAAAATCTTTAAAGATGATAAAATTGAAAAAAAAAAAAACTTTCACTCAAATGATGTTATGAAGCTTATAGATCAAATATGTTTTCAAACTTAGAGCAATTTAAGTATGTTTAATATTTCAATAAAAAAAAAAGAGAGATCAAAACTTGAATCATTGGAAGTTGTACAAATTTTGGATTGGTTATCAAATGATATTCAAATAACTTCAGATTCGAAACAATCTCAATCTATAAGTTCAAAAATAAATCTGTAGATCTTTCTTCTAATTTGAATAACTATTTTGAATTTCTTGAATGTACACACTGCAATTCTGTATGATAATTTTACTCGTAAATGAATGCACACATTGCACTAGAGAAGGTGAGCTGGGAACAAAATTATAAAAGAAATTCGGAGCACAAAACAATCAATTCAAAGGATCTTTCATCTTTGTAAGCAGCAGCAGAAAGAAGAAGGAAGTGAGTCATGGAGCAATAGAGCATGAGGGTAGATTTTTGTCCCATTTGAGGATTCCACCAAGTAATTCGTTTAATTTTAATCTAATTAATAATTTTAATCTAATTAAAATATAGTATAGAAGTATAGATTTTTGTCCCATTTGAGGTTTCCAGTGTTGATCAAACAGTGCAAATTAATTCCAGCTTGTTGAATGGTTACGATTGGTTACTATAATCTTGTTTCCTCTCCATTTGTTTCAAGAGTGTAATTGATGTGCAATCTCTTTACTTTGAATTAGAACGAGCAAATCTAGGAGAATTATTTCCAAGTATAACAATTCAATTATCTTTCTTTCTGGTTGTACATTCTTAACATTTCAAATATCTATCTATACTATATTAGAAAACACCTAAATATTGCCCCGCACAACGGGCGGGTATCTCGTTAGTAAAAAGAAAGAAAAGAATGACTGAAGAATGGTCTGAAAAGCATCAAGGAAAACTGTTTGTGTATGTAAAGAAGCCCATAGACCAAGTTACATAGAAATGTAATGTAAGTGTGTTGGGTTTTTGTCTCAAAAAAAAAAGTGTGTTGGGTTTGAACATATATATGGGCCAAATTGAATGAATATATATAAGAGGCCTCTATATATAATTGAATTAATGAATCATGTGGGTTGGTAGGCCATTTATTTAATTTATTTATATAATTTAGTTATAGATGTTTTGTTTTTGTGGTTTGGTAGAAAGGGCCCAGAAAAGAAAAACGTGACAAAAAAAAAAAAGGTGGAATAAGAATAAAACGTGAGGGGAGGAGAGGTGGGGTGTACACTGCTATTGATAACTTGATGTAGACATGTAGTCGAGGGGACGTAATTTTGGGACCCGAATCTGCTTTTAGCAGAGAACCTGCTTTTTTGATCGGATGGTCGGGATTGGTTGCTACAATTATCTCAAAAAAATTCAGTTTTTACTTCACAGATCTCGAATTACTTGAGTGTTTTTCAACCGTCTGATCAATCCGATCAAGAAAAGAGGGTCTGCATTTTTTTTAGAAAAGCAGCGGATTCCGATCCGTAATTTTGGTAGAAACTAGAAAGGTCGTAGAAATGAAAAGGTTAGAAGCAGAAGAAGACGAAAAAAAGGGGTGAGGGGAGCATGGAACGGAGTGGTGGATGTACCATGGAAGTTTGTAGTATGTTTGGTGGAGTAGAACTGTAGAAGTGGAATAGTGGATACGAGTTTTAAGTAGGAGGTTATGCAGTGAATGAACGAACGAATGAAAAGCAGTAACAGTAGGACTGGACCGTACCCTCCGTTTGGCAAGCGTAGTAAATTATGGTAAGCATAGTAAAACACTAAATCACTTTAAAGCAGTGATGTTTGATAATAGTGAAATAAATAGATAAAGTAAAGTTGGTAGAATGTGTAAAAAATGTAAAAAATTGGTGATTTAATTTACTACACCTATATAACTACGTTACCTTACTACACCTTAAATCACTTCTATTTGATAACTTAAAACACTTTAAATCACCTTACTACACTTTTATTACACTTTACTACACTACCAAACGGGGTGGTAGGGTAGGATGTAAAATCTGCCAAAAATACTATCAGATAGATGCGCCAAATGTCTCTATTTCCTCACTGACAACAGCAACAGCGTCCCTCTTTTCTTCTTTTCTTTTCTTTCCTTCTAAATTCATCGGAGACTGATCGATCAGAAATTCAGAAGAGGAGAGAAACCCATCCATGCTCTATGCTCGGCCTGGGCCATCCATTCCGCAATGTCGCTCCTCCATCTCTCCCCGCTCTCCGCCTCCGCCTCCGCCTCACTCGCGGGTGGCCGTAAGGGCAACCACTCCCTCTCCCACTCCCACTCCCACTCCCACTCTCTTCTTGTTGCCGCGGCTGCTGCTGTTTCTCTGCGCTCCCCTCCTTCGCTCCGCCTCCTGCCTCCTGCTGCCGCCGGTGCTGCCGCGGCCGCTGCCGTATCCGTAGAGGCAGCTGGGAAGTTCACTTCCCTCTCCCCGTCCGGCGCCTTCCATGTGCTCGACGGAATGCCGCAGCCCCTGGGAGCCACTCCCTGCTCTCCCTCGGGGGATGCCGTGGCCCCTTCTGCTGCTGCCGTCAACTTCGCGCTTTACTCCAGCAATGCGTCCGCCGTCTCCCTTTGCCTCTTCACCCTCGACGATCTCAAAGCCGTGCGTACCACCACCTATCTTACTCGCCACTCTCCCAATTCATGCCTTTCTTTTTTTTGGCTAATTCTGCTATGGATCAGATGAAAATAAACAACAGGCCATTCATTTTTCATAATCAAATGATCAAGATATATCTTTCTTTTAGATACGATTAAAGAGAAATGCTTAATAAGAACCATTCAATTCTAGATGAAAAGTTGCTTGGCACTCTCTTTTTTTTTTTCTTTTTTTTTTGTAATGAGTAATTAATTGCTACCACTATCAACTAATTGTAATTCATTGACTGAGATTGCAGAATAGGGTGACCGAGGTCATTCCCCTCGACCCCGACCACAACAAAACCGGCCACGTCTGGCACGTCCTGCTCTCTCCAAGAGAACCCCCTCCATCCGATCTCAACCTCCATGATATGCTCTATGCCTACCAGCTCGACGGCGAATTCTGCCCCCACCAAGGCCGCTACTTTGATCCCTCCAACATCCTCCTCGACCCCTATGCCAAGGCTGTGCTTTGCCGCGAGCACTATGGCGTTCCTGCTCCTCCTGCCAATTGCTGGCCTCAGATGGCTGCCATGATTCCTCTACCATCTGATGAGGTTTCCTTACTTCTTCTTCTTCTAATTTTTTTTATTTTCTTTCATATAAACATGGACTCTGATATGATATGATATCTCACAGTTTGATTGGGAAGGCGATATGCCATTGAAGATACCGCAGCAAGACCTCATCATATATGAGATGCACCTCCGCGGCTACACTATGCATGACTCCAGCCAAGTTCAACACCCTGGCACTTATGCCG
This sequence comes from Cyperus esculentus, assembly GCA_030179965.1. NCBI lineage: Eukaryota > Viridiplantae > Streptophyta > Magnoliopsida > Poales > Cyperaceae > Cyperus > Cyperus esculentus. The sequence continues at coordinate 2,576,474 of JASGLE010000047.1, read as the reverse complement.
GTGCCATTCAAAAACTTGCCCACCTCAAGGTACTTCTTCTTCTTCTTTCCTCCATGCATATATACATCTCATATTACACTAAAAAACCAGATATGTATTGACTGTTTGATTTTTCAGGAACTAGGAATTAACTGCATAGAGCTCATGCCATGCCATGAGTTCAATGAGCTCGAGTACTTTGATTATAGCCCAGTCATGGGTCAGAATAAGTAAGTTTTTTTCATCTGTCAGCATCACTCACTCTAAATTTGAAATTAATACTTTAATAAAAATTTGTGTGATTGCACTACACTGCTGCTGACATTGTGTGATTGCTGTCGGCTAGGATGAATTTCTGGGGATACTCAACTGTGAACTTCTTCTCTCCGATGATGCGATACGCAGCGGCTGGGCACAGCAATTGTGGAAGGGACGCAATCAAGGAGTTCAAGACATTGGTGAGGGAAGCCCACAAGCACGGCATTGAGGTCATCATGGATGTTGTCTTCAACCACACTGCTGAGGGCAACGAGAACGGCCCCATTCTGTCCTTCCGAGGCATCGATAACAACACTTACCACATGCTTGCACCTAAGGTAATCATATTCTTCCTTCTTCTTTGCAATATATATTTTCCTTTTATCACAATTTTATCTCAACGCTAACTCCTTTCATTATAATGGGCATGGCCAAATAATATCATATTATTCCCAGGGAGAATATTACAATTACTCGGGCTGCGGGAATACCTTTAACTGTAACCATCCTGTTGTGCGTCAATTCATTGTTGACTGCTTAAGGTTCTCTGTTAATTACCTATTCTTTCTTTTCCAATAAACTTTCTTTTGCCCTCTTTTGCCCTAATCAGCCACTACTCGTACTTTTTTACTGAAAGTCAACCTAACTAACAAGCAACCCTGTACCAGATATTGGGTGACAGAGATGCACATTGATGGGTTCAGGTTTGATCTAGCGTCAATTCTCACCAGAGGCAGCAGGTGTTCTTTTGTATTTTTGTACTACATTCATCATTTATTTTAACTTTTTAGCCAATCCAAATGCTGATTGTTTAATTACTTTTTTTGAAATTAAATTAGCCTGTGGGATCCAATGAATGTGCATGGGTATGCCCTTGAAGGAGATGTGACAACAACCGGGACCCCCCTTGCTAACCCACCTGTCATCGACATGATTAGTAATGACCCTATTCTCAGCGATGTTAAGGTGCATATGACCTTCACAGTGGCTAACTTTACAAATTAATTCTCTTTCAAATTTTTCTATCTTCCTGCCAATTAATCTAATAATTAATAATAGTAGTAGAATTTGTATGTCTCTGCAGTTGATTGCGGAGGCATGGGATGCAGGAGGGCTGTACCAAGTGGGACAGTTCCCTCACTGGAATGTTTGGTCTGAATGGAATGGCCAGGTTAGGGTCATACTTGAACATGTTTTTTTTTTTTTTTTTTAAGTTTTTCTTAGTGTATTCCCATAGCATGTTTTTGTAATGATATAGGGGTGGGTTGTGAATAATCAGTTTTAATGGCAGTATCGGGATATAGTGCGACAGTTCATAAAAGGAACCAATGGTTTTGCTGGAGCTTTTGCCGAGTGCCTCTGCGGTAGTCCCAACTTGTACCAGGTATTTGTTTATCTATCTTGAATGTTTATTTCAATTTTTACCATACCTTGTGTTTGATGGTAATTGAGCCTGGTCTTTTTCATGGCCCCTTTGGTGTGTCAGGCGGGAGGGAGAAAACCGTGGCACAGCATCAACTTTGTGTGTGCACATGACGGTTTTACCCTTGCAGATCTGGTGACATACAATAACAAGTACAATTTAGCAAATGGAGAAGATAACAGGGATGGAGAGAATCATAATCTCAGCTGGAACTGTGGCGAGGTCAAACGAATTGCCAATGGGCATCTTATATTTTGTTTCTTATATCAAGTAGAATAAAATTGCTTTATGTATAGCTACCTATTAACTTGAATTATTGCAGGAAGGGGAGTTTGCAAGTATGGCAGTGAGAAGATTGAGAAAGAGGCAGATGCGCAACTTCTTCCTTTGTCTCATGGTTTCTCAGGTATCTCTTTGCTTTGGTGTTTTATTTTTTCCCGGTGCATGTAAAATTTAGGCACAAGCCGGCTGCATTGATCATTTAAGAATTATTTATTAATAATACTATTTCAGGGTGTTCCGATGATATACATGGGCGATGAGTACGGCCACACCAAAGGAGGCAACAATAATACATACTGCCATGATAACTATGTATCTCTCTTTCTAATTTTCTTTCTCAGACACAGCAATACTCGTCATTCTGATTCCAAATTATTGTATGTAGTTAAATTACTTCCGGTGGGACAAGCAGGAGGAACAAACTGGTGACTTCAACCGCTTTTGTCGCCTCCTTATCAAATTTCGAAGGTAATGTTTAATTACTCCTTCCTACCCTTATTTGTTCGGGACTAAAGGCTTTGTTGTCATTGTTGCTGTAATGTTTAGCCACTCATGGAACCCTCTCCCAAAAGACAAAGAATCATAAAGGAAAGGGCAGAAAAAGGAAATGGTTCTTGGCGTTAACCTTTCTATGACTCCATATCAGTTCCAGATGCACATCTAACATGCAATGAAATGATGCAGAGAATGTGAGGGCCTAGGGTTGGAGAACTTTCCAACAGCACAACAACTGCATTGGCATGGCCACCAACCTGGCATGCCTGACTGGTCCGACACAAGCCGCTTTGTTGCCTTCTCCATGGTACTGTATTGTAACTACTCTCCCTTCTTACTCTTTCACAGCTACAATAGTGTGGTGCAATGTGCAGTTTCCTCTAATGATCATGTTTCTTTTGCAAAACAGAATGATGAGGCAAAAGGGGAGTTCTATGTGGCATTCAACACAAGCCACCTCCCAGTGGTAGTGACGCTACCGGATCGACCTGGGTATAAGTGGGACCTGCTTGTAGACACGAGCAAGCCGGCGCCCTATGACTTCCTGTCTGAAGACCTGCCTGACCGGGCAATTGCGATCAGCCAGTTTGAAAGCTTTGTGAACTCTAACCTGTACCCGATGCTGAGTTACTCGTCGATAATCTTAGTATTGCGTCCTGAAGATGCCTAACTGCTGAAATGACATTGTGATGGAATAGTGCTAATAATATAGTATGATATGATATATAATAGATAGTTATAAATGTTGCGATCGCAGATGTCCTTTCATGACCAGCTAGGTTTTGTCATCATTGCGTTTCTTTGTTTGTTTCGTTTTTATTGACCAGTGAGGCCATCCAAAATTCTGAGAACAGCACTCCTCTCATAGTAACCGTTGCCGGTAAAAGTACATATGAAATGAAAATAAAATAAGATGAGACGTCACCACCACTTGGGGATTCCAGTCATTAATTAAAATCCCTGTCCTTACTGAGAGCAAAACGGCTGTAGAAGGCGCACACGAATACATTATCATATCCATATTAAACCAAGTAGTCATGTTATGGATTGGCTAAACAACATTTTATTTTGAATCGAGCAGTTCTTATCAAACATGTCTCTTTAATTGTATCTAAAAGACATGTCGCGACCATCCAATTGTAAAAAAATAACGGCCCATATTTCATCCGATCCACAGCAGAATTAGCCAACAAATAAATGTGAGATCTACAAATTACAATTTTTAGGAGATTATTCTTTTTTGAATATTTAGGAGAGCATGTTAAAAGACCCAAGTCTGTAAAAAACGCTTCAAGATTTACAAGGGGAATGGGCCGAGTTGGGGTGGTTGATTGGGCTGGGCCTAAATGAGTCCTTCAAGATTTACAAGAGAATTGGGCCGAGTGGGGGTGATCGATTGGGCTGGGCCTAAATGAGTCAGTACTTCTAAGTCAGTTTCGTTTATATACATACATATATAATCCAAGAGTTAAAACTAGGGTTCTCTCTCGTTGTCTCTTCGTTGGTTGCTCTCCCTCGCCGCACTCGGAACAACTCTAGTTGATCAAAGGAAAGGAAAGAAAAGGCAATCAGGAATGGGCGTATTCACCTTCGTATGCAGGAAGACCGGCGGCGAATGGAGCGCCAAGCAGATCGGCGAGGAGGCCCAGGTAGAGGACACCTCCGCGGGTGAAATCTACGCCCTCCAGCGCCAGCTCGTCCAGGCCGCCACCTCCGTCGACTCCTCGGGTGGCGTCCAGTCCTCCTTCTCCCTCGTCACCCCCGACTCCGCCGTCTTTCAGGCAACTCACTCCTCCATCTCTTTCTTCAGATCTGTCATCTCTCTATCCATCTAATCTAACCTAATCCAATGTATACAACAGGTGATTGTTGGAGGCGGTGGCGGCGGTGCCTTCATCGGAGGTGGTGGTGGCGCCGGGGGTGCGGTTGCCGCATCTGGCGGTGGCGCTGCGGCTGCCGAGGAGAAGGAAGAGAAGAAAGAGGAGGAGAAGGAGGAGAGCGACGACGACATGGGCTTCTCCCTCTTCGATTAGAAAAACCCCCTCAGTCCTTTCTTCTCATTGCATGACTCTTATTAGATTACTTTTTCTTTCCTTCTTTCTGTCCCGGTATTATTGTTATGCAGTCCTGTCTTTTCTAGTCCTTGTAGTCAGTCCTTAAAGCCCCTTTTTGTTCAAGTTTTGCAAAAGAAGTACATTCTAGTTCTTATGAGCAGTTGTTTTGTTTTGTTTTATGGAATGAGTTTTGATGATTACTTGTGTTGTGCTTTTGCTTGCATATTTCTTGCTGTAATGGTATCTGTCAAGAGATATAAAGCGCCTGCGTTACTTGTACATGTTCCCTGCGTTTGGTTGGTGGTGACTTAAAATTGCTCTTAAATCAATTTTAAGTCACCAGACGGAAGTGATTTAAGATGTGATTTAAGATATAGTAAGTTAGGTATAGTAAATTAAATCACCAACATTTCATATCTTTTATACATTATATCAACTTTACTTTATTTATTTACTTCACTCCTACTAAATACAACTGATTTAAGATGATTTAATATTTACTCCGCTGCGTGGTTACAATTTACTCAATTTACTTGCGAGAAAGCATTATAACAAATAATCGTGCTCGCCTGAGCCTGACAACGCAAATGAATGTTCGTAAGTACATCCTTGCTACTGATGCTCACATAACAACGAAACAATGAACATTCAGTAGATTACAGAACTAGAATTTGGGCACCAGTGAAGCTCAATAGCTCAGGCGAAGCAGATGCATTTGAGAAAAAGCACAAGCCATGAAAATAAAAGCTACAATACAACCCCATTGCTAATGTAAAACCAGCACACGGGGTGCTATTCCGAATATCTTTCATCCTTCCACACAATTTTATGCATCTACAATCTATATATGGTTGACACTTACCTGCTTGAGCATAAAGAGTAATAATATACATACACACCACTAACAGCTAAGACACCCTACCTCCTAACTATAAATTATCCATCACTATCTGTACAATTCTTTGTTTCTTTCTTTTTGAACCCCCTGGCTCCCTTCTGTCTTTATACTTTCATCGATCAGGGGCTGCAGCTGTACTTCCTGCAAAACGTAATTACCATCATTAAGATAACAAACAACACGTGGACAACTTTGTCAGAAAATCAAATGCATTTATCATCTTCAGAAAGTAATGGGATAATACAATGGCATTTATCATTAATATTAGTCTTTATGCTTTTAATAACATGGTAATGGAAATATACAATCTCCAAGAAAGAAAGAACAGGAAACCTTCAGACATAAGCTGCTCGACCCGTGCTACGATGTGCTTGCCATAGGTGTACTTGCGCAGGGATGGGAGACTCGCTCTGATGCGCCCAATCAGCACCTCCCTCTGTTGATCATCACATGTGTCCAGGATCTTCTGCACCACATAGTTGGCGTACTGGTCCTTCATCATTCCCTGCAAATTTTCATGAAACAAAGCAAATCAAATCATCAAAAAGAGTGACATGATCATAACTGGGAATATGAATATATACAATGAATATGAGTAAATATATATACACCAATCTGATAAGATAATAAAACACCAAGGAAAGAAAGAAGCAGAAGACAGACCAGGAGAGCATCATTCCCATCAGTTTGCTGGATGATTTGACGGATCAGGAGGTCACGGTGGGTGGGGCCAGCACACTGGAAGCACTTCTCAATCACATTGGATGCATACTTGTTCTGGCTCATGATCACAACCTGCCCTGCCAGCTTCTCTATTATCTGATTCCTCTCCTCCTCATCCCCCTTCGCAAGCACATGCTGTCATGCACACAGTAGTGATATAATATATTAACCCGTTTCCTCGATAAGCAAGTAAAAAAAAAAAAAAGAGAAAATGTAGCATGTTCAAACCTGTGTTACATAGTTGCCATACTGATCCTGAGCAAGGGTGCAAGCAGATTGCAGAATCTCATCCACTATGCACCGCCCCAGTGCATTCCCCGTGCAATGCTCCAAGACCCTCTGTATCCATTAATAATTGTTGTTGTAAAATTAGCCAATTATTTACCTCACAGATACAACTAGAACTCTTGACTGTGTTGGTAAGAAAAAAAAAGGGGAGGGGGAGTTGAGGAGAATCAAGGAAAGAACCCAGATCTAGAGTTCCTCCACAGCCTCCAGTTCCGACCTTACCTGCCTCTACAACCGTGCCACATACCTCCATTCTCTCTCGGCTGCTCCAACTACCAAACTTCTTCAGTTCTTAACCTCCCCGTCACCACTCGTTTCCTCACCGCCAGGGGCGGAGCCAGGATTTGAAATTAGGGGGGGTCGAGACGTCGAGGGACAAAATTTATAGGGGGTGAAATGAAAACTCTCAACAAAATACACTGCATATTAACGTTTCTGTATACAAATTCGAAATCATAGGGGGGTCACACCCCCCTCCGCCCCCCCTTCTCTCCGCCCCTGCTCACCGCCGGACAACTAGACTAAAACCCTCAGCAGGGGAGGTCACGCCGCCAGCCCCACCCTGCCATAACCACAATCCCAATGCCAAAAAAAAAAAAATCTTGAGCCACCAATGTCGCTCACTCTTTGCTACAGTTGGATCAGATAAGACAAGCCCATGGTCTGGGTAGACCCACAAATTCTTTCATCCGTATTTTTCTAGCTGGATTTGCAGCCATTGATCGCATCATTGCCACCAAGAAATGTTGAACAAGGGAGCAGAGAGAGGACACCATTCCCAAAACTTGACAGCTGCTGTCAAGCTCTACAATGGACGTTATCTTTCTCTCCAGGTCTTTCGTTTTGACAGATTGAACAGGTAAGCAAGTGCAGTGAGACCTTTAGGTCTGCTGTGCGGTTGCTGATGTGGGCAGTTGATCTCCTGATATATTGCTGTTCCTGGTATGCTGATGCTGCTGAGTGCTGATACTGCTATTATGCAGTTGTTGCTGATATATGTGTTAATGGTGCTGATGCTGCTAATGTGCTGACGTTGCTAGTGGGTTTTGAGGGCATATTATGCTGTTTTTTGCTGTGCTTCATACATTTGTTGTGTGCTTTTAATTGAGCTTGGGTAACTCGTTAGCTCAGTGAAACTAGGTGATGGTTGTGTGGGTGGATGTAAATTTTTTCCTTTAATTTAATTTTTAAGTGGCACTGCAGCCACATCTTGAGAGAGAGAGAGAGAGAGAGAGAGTGGTTACCTGGATGACCCGACAGCCATACGGGTGCATGGAGAGAGAGGCAACCTGGCCACGAAAAGCCGTGATTATGAAGCCGATATGCTCCACAGGAACCCATTCTATGCACTTCTGTATCACGTGATTTCCGTTCTGGTCCCGCACACACTGCATCTCGTGTCCCTCCAATTCTCGCACCAACTCCCGCTTCTGCTCTGGTTCTATCACCTCCAAGGCCTACAAAATTAGAGGTTATCAGTTACATATGTGCATAAGAATAAAATACAAAGTAGCTATGCAGTTTGCACGTTTATGTACCTTCTGGATGACACGGCAGCCATACATTTGTAAGCTAAGCGGCAAGATATGGCCCACCAGCTTGTTTGCTAGTTCTCTCCGCTGTTCTACACTTCCATACTCAAAGAACTGCAAATAAGCAACAGGTAATTATGCTCACATGTACGAAATTGTACACCTAACACGCCACTAAAATATGTAAAACACCAAAAGAAAAAGGATGGAAAATACAAAAGGAACACCTTCTGAATAACATAATTGCCAAATACATCAGTCATGAGGGCTGTGGCATGAGGAAGTATCTCTCTGAAAACGTCTGCCTTCTCTTCTGGACTGGAATTCTCCAGTTTTTGTTGTATGAATCTGCTACCATGCTGATCAGCACTGAACAAGACACCAAGAAAAATAAAAAAATATAATAAATAATCATCAGTCTCCCTTGCATCTCCCTTGCCATGATAAAGAAAAGGGACTTACAACAACATCACTGCTACATTAAAGGTTACCTGAACTCCACTATGCGACCAGCAATATCAGAGAGCTCAAGCCGACGGTTGCGATTGGTTTTCAGCTCATCCAGAAAGGAACACTGTTTTATTTCATCATGCTTAGTCACATTTCGAAAATCAGCCTGTGGCATTCTCAGATTATCGTTCCTCCTTGGGCTGGCACTCTGATAGTGCAACTGCTGTCCCATTTGGTACCCCGAAAAGTTTGGATTTGGACCCTTTCTAACACTTACTGGGCTCAAATTAACAGGTTTCACACCCGGGGAAAACGGACCCGGTTGGTGCACCTTGTGTGGGTCAAAAGCCTCAGTAGCTACTGCCATGACCGCATTGCCAGGGGGCCTTGTAGCAGCCACATTATATGGACTGACACCTCCATAGAAATTCATAGGTGGCTGCTGTGGGAAAAATTGCATAAAGCTTGGGTCAGGTATAGAAGGTTGTACCGGCAACCCACCCACATGGCCATAGTACTTGTATGATTGAACAAATTCAGGTCCAGCTGATGCAACTGGGCTCTGAGGGCCAAACCCACTAATAACAGGAGGAATAAAGTTGGGGCTTAATGGGTACCCCGTTAAGCCGTATTGTGGATTGAAAAAGGGCGATGGATTAGGGTTTTGAGGTGGGTAAAATGGGGCTGCTCCTAGGTTTGGAATATTATTTGCAGATGTGTAAAAAGGGTTTGTTACTCCAGCAGGTTGTAAAACAGGTTGCTGGTCAACCCGTGGATAAAAGGGCAACTGACCAAGAGGAAACTGCTGCGGTTTTAGTTGATTTGTCTGGCCAGGATAATTTACACTTAAGGCCATCATTTCAGCCTCAATTCTCTGAAGATCACCAATACCAACTCCTGACTGATCTAATCCAGTTATTGGGAGTACATTCAGAGGTGTTGGTTTCTTGTCAGCAATTGATTTCCCTCTTTGAGTTGGAGGTTTTTTAGAAGATTCTGCGAGACTAAAAGAAGACAAATGGGCACTAGAGCTAGGGTTAGTGTGTGGGTCAGATGGAGCCGGTTGACCCACTGAAGACTGGTGTGTGTCTGCCTCTGGCAGTATAACAGTTGAGTTGCTACTTGATGGATTTGATGGGCTCTCATACAGTGGAGACGGAGGTCCCGCATAGTCATTCTGCAAAAACAAGTTTCACTTTATATAGCGCCTCACAGAGTATCAAGTGAATAATATGGGCACTAACAAGAGAAAAGAATAGCAGAACGGAGGGAACCACATCCTTTCATGTGTTTGGTACTTGCTCAGATAATCAAGCATATACTATTACCATAGCAGACTGCCTGGCACATTACAGATCAGCTTACAGGACTTGTTTGAACTGTAGATAAGATTACCTGAGTGAAATCAGCAATCTCCGGGTTAAGCGTCTCGGACCCCGCACCTGAACTGGATCCAGCAGATTCCAACCAAGCCGACCTCTCATCCTCTGGTTCCTCCTTATGTGTCGGAAGCACTGATCTTGGCATGAACAAGGCTCCTTTATCAGCACCAGTTGTTACACTTGTATCGTCTAACGAAGAGGCACCATAAATTTTGTGCACGAAATGGCGCCCCTCACGGTTAACAATAGGAGGAGGTAACCTAGGGTTGAGGTTGATCTTCGAATTGTAATACTCCAAATAAGCAGGATTCGAACGCAGGGCCTCTTCGTCCGACTTGCTCAAATTTTGCAAGGTTTCTTCATAGGAGAAATGCTGCGGGCTGCCGAGGCCCGAGAGGGCAGTCCAGGAGCCTTCTATGTTTGGCGGGGCACTCCCGCTGCGCCTTGGCACCGGATCATGCTCTCTCCAGGTAGCGTATATCTGGTTGCCGGCAAGTGCGGCTGCATTGGAATGGTACCCCACCTCTTCGGTCGGAAGACCGGCGGAGATTAGTCTCACTGGGCTCTCAGTTGCCATCAGAACAACATCTCTATTTAGGCAAACGCTGCAGTGAATTGAATAAAGCATAAACAAGTTATAATTTACACAAAGTGAGACCGTTGCGATTGCAAAGACACGAGCATCTTTTGCTATTACTCTTTTCTTTTCTTCTTTTTTTGGTTAATTTTGAAGCCGAGACCGGTTCGCGATCACCAAAATTGAACGAAATTCGAAAGTAGAACATGAGTAAAGTAGAAAAGATTAAAAAAAAAATGAAGAAAGGAACATATAGTGATATAGAGAGGGAGAATTAAATAAACCCTAAGCAAGCTGCTGGTCAATGAGAAAGCAATCAAGCTGCTGCTGCTGCTGCTGCTGCTGCTGGTCCTCCCCTTTACGGAGATTGAATCCCCAATCCATATCTATCTATCATCATTCTATCAGGGCAAGTGAGGTTAAACCCTAGACTAAGGCCAAGGATACTGCATACTAGTAGCAGCAAGAGGAACCAAAGGGGGGAGAAAGAGAGGGAAAGAGGATGATACTCGGTCGATTCGTACCTCTACGGTGATCCGATCCGATGGATGCCGCGCTGGGCTGAGAGGCAATGAAGAAGAAGAGAAGCAAACAAGGCGGTGGTTTTAGTCTTCTCCTCTTCTGAGGTCTCTTCTAAGGTCTCTTCTTAATAATAATTAATTGGGATGGCTAATTGTAATTCGGAAGGCAAGTAATTACGAAGAAGAGAAGAGAGTCGGAGAAGAGTCTTCCTTCTCCCCTTTTCCTTTTCCTTTCCGTCCTACTGCTTTCTTTCCTTGCTCTTCCTTCCGCTGTTCGAGACTCGTCACTCGAGACTCGAGATGTCGCTTCTAAAACCCTCTCTTCCTCTCTACCTTCCCCTGCCTGCGCGCGGTCCACGCGCACCAGTGCACTCTATCTTGTCAGACGTGGTGACTCGGCGACTTTTTAGGAGTCCGGGGCTCAGGACGTACACCAGGAGCCCAGTCTTGGTTTTGATTGAACACCCGCGATGTGCAACTTCGCGGTGAATTTACCGGCTTTTCTCCTCTGACGCACTCCACCACCTGCTCATCCGGTCACCCGGTCATCCCACCCCACCCACGCGTCGAATTCATATCCCCTGCTGTACTGCAATGTGCATCTCACGACACAGCCGTTTGATTGTCTTAAATTTCGTGCAAGCGCGGATCTCGAGACGATCCAACGGCTGACGTTGTGAACTGCACAATGCAGTAAGTCAGGGATGAGCACTCCCCACGCGTCGCCTCGGTCTATGCACTGCACTGCACTGCAGGCTGCAGCTATCGCCAACAGGCCGGATACGATAGTACATAGACACATTTCATCCCCTGACTTACTGCATTGCGCATTTTACAACGTCAGCCGTTGGATCGTCTTAAGATCCGCACAGGCACGAATCTGGAGAATATACAACGGCTGACTCTGTGAACTGCACACTGCAGTACAGCAGGGGATATGAATTCCCAGCGTACTCTCCCCGATTGGGTTAAATCAGGACCCTTCATCCAACGATCCGCACCTCGCACACGCACACCTGATATTTTTTTAATATAATTTAAATACTGATTCAGAATGACAAGAATGATAACTTGCTAGGGCTCACAGTTTTCACAATACTTGCAATTATTTTCAAATTCTAATGCAGTCATTGAAACTATTTTACAGAGAACTTGTTGTTTGACAATACTTATATTAGGTTTAGAGTTTTTGAAATGATTACAAGTCATATTAGGGCATTTATATATTCAAATTGCTATTGCATTTCATTAAAGTAGTACAACTATTAAAATGACAGTCAAGACTGGGTAGTTAAGTCAAGTCCTTGTAGAAGTAGAGAGAAGAGATGGCATAGGTCAAGACTAGTTGTGAAGCATGTAAAGTGACGGTAACTTCCATCTCTTTTGCGCTTTTATTTTGTGGTGTTTCTAGATTAGATCTTCCCTCCTAGGGATGAGCTCATGTACCTTTGACTAATTTTTTTACATCATTTGCTTTGTTGATTTATTTTATGCGGTTTAATTGTTATGTCTTAGTATTTGTTTTTATGAAGTGATGATGTCATGATCGATTTGATAGTTGCAAATGTCTATTTTATTATGATTGTGATATAAGTGAATTGTTTAGGTAGTTGCAAGTGTCTATTTTATTATTATTGTGATATAAGTGAATTGCTTAGATAAAAATCATAAAGTAAATCTAAATTTTGCATAAAGTATCGAGAGTGGAAGTGTAAATTTTAACGGGGAAACCATAATCAAAGCCCAGTAATTAGATGAAGTGGCGAGAGTACGTAAAAATTTAATTATTTGGTTAAATTAAGACTAAATGATGGAACTTCAAACAATAAGGTCAATAGGATATGTGGTAAGAGTTGATATATGATTTGATTAAGTTAGGGCACATAAAATAGCAAGAGCGGAAGTCTACCACAAAAGGTTTTGAAAAATCCTCAACAGTGGTAAGGATTTTTTGTTTTTTTTTTTTTGTTTAAATTGTAAACAAGGTACAGATACCATATCAATCGTCAAGAGATTAAGCGAATCACTATGTCATAACTCACTCAAATTTAAAATGATGTTACTTTTTAATTAGTTTTAGAGTGAGGTTATATACTATTAATAGTACAAATTAGCTGGTATTACAATTTTATATTATAGTATTCAAAGTTCAGATGGTCAATCTAAAATGCTCAACGTGATTTACCGTATATAAATATCATTGTAGACGAAATTTTATAATTTTAGGTAATTCTTTACTATTTCTTTATACAATTAGAAAATGATTTGATATAAATATATCGTGGAACATTAAAAAATGTGGTTTTTGTATCTATCTAAACTGATATGTTAAAAGTTCTAGAAAATGTAAAATTTTGTTTAGCATATTTGGTACTCAATATGGCCATAACCCTTTATTAAAACTCTGATCGAAGTAAACTTTACGATTATATAAAGCTAACATAAAAAATTATATGGAGAAATTTTCAAAAAAAAAAATTTTAGGCCGCCAGCAAGGGTGTGGCCTGCTAAAATGGGATGCTGATGGCCCAATAAGCCCAGACCGCAGGCACAGGACCAGTTTTACTATTTTTATACATAAGGTTTTGTTATTTTTAGATTTTTAAATAAGATTTTGTTAATGTTTTATATTGAAAAATCAGCCGGAAAGAAAAAACTTAGGGCCGTGGGGGGATAAAGTGGTAGAGCGATAGCATGCAGAAGAGAAGAGAAGAGAAGAGAAGAGGAGCGAATTAAAGAATCTGAAAGGAAATTAAACAAAACAAAAAGAAACAAAGAAACTGAAGGGAAGGGAAGGGCATGGGACGAAGAGACACGTCACACGTGTCAGTGAGATTTCGGTGGGCGGGTTGAGAGGGTAGTAGAGCCAAGCAGGTCACTAAGCTACGGCCTAGTGGCAGTGACATGAGCTCCCACCGTGGAGATCTGAGATCAAGTTCCAGCAAGAACTGGGTAGAGAATAATTGGGGGTTTGCTTAGAGCATCTCCAAGAGACTCCCTAAAAATGGATCCTAATATACCTATATAGGGTGTCATCCTATATTTTTTGGGAGCAAATTTCACTTCAATCTTCAACAGATTCCCAAAATATGGATCCCAATACATTTGGACGGTCTGGATTTGGCTCTGATTTTGGAAAGTTGGATTGGGAGTGCCCAAAAACGCCACCAAAATAGCTTGATTTGGCTTTGGTTTTGAAAGTGCAAAAAATATGAATAGCTTTTTGAGTATCTCTTAGAGACGGTTTTCTCTCCTTAATTCTCAATTTTTGGTTTTAAGAGTGTTTTAGGGAGTCTATTTGAGATGCTCTTACGGACTTTTGTTTAAAAAAAAAAAAAGCCTAGCAGTCTGCAGGAGGCACGTGTCGTGTCGTGTCAGGCGTCCGGTAACCCAACCGGGTCCAGAAGACGATCGAGCGGTGACTCGTATTCCTAATCGCCGGCCCAAGGCCTCCGGGCCCAAGTAACCAACCAATTAAAGGGATCCTGTTTATAAGTCTAATAGTAATTTCATTTCCTCAAACAACATCACTAACATACACATTGCACAACAACAGCAATGGTAATAAGTTAGTTAATAACTGACAATAACCTAATATCAAAATTAACAGGATAATAAGCCAAGGAATGTAAAATAAGCAGCAAAGCCACAAAGAAAGAAAGAAAGAATTTGAAGCTGAACCTGAGAACCTCCCTCACCTCACTAAAACTAGCTAGACTCAACAGGTTAGTCAGTCACACTATCTGTTACTGTTAGTTTAGTTATCTACAGTTTTAGGCCCCTCCCCTCCGGATCTAAAAAGAAAAGCAGACCCTGCTTTTCTTGATCTGATGGTTGAGAAACACCCAAGTACTTCGAGATCCGTGCAGCAACCAATCCCGACTATCTGATAAAAAAGGCAACGGATTCGGATCCCATTCCTCTGCAATCTGCATCACTTGCTAGCTAGTGCTTGTGCTAGTGCAAGTGCATGCCTCCTTGCACTTGGGCTTGCACTGGCACCGACACCGCTTTACCACGTCCTCGTACCTGCCCCCCGACTCCGCCGCATACTCCCCCAGTGCGCTCACTGCCACCGACAGTCCTGCAAATACCACCCGCCCCGCCATCTGCACCATGTCATGACTACTACTAACATTATTATTGTTATTATAATTGTTATTGTGATTGTTATTGATCTCTTCGTCCTCCTTTCGCTCTTTCCGCCGCTCCGCCTCTGACGCTGCTAGCCCTGCATTGACCGACCCCATCCCCGCCGCAAAGAAGTCTAGCCCGTCCATCACCTGCGCCCCGCTCACGCCCTCCATCCCCCGCACCCACCTCCAGCACGCCTTCCACATCCTCGTCCCCTCCTCCTCTTCCCCCTCGCACCCCACCATTTTCTCATCCCAATTCTCTTCCTTGTGGCTCCCGCAACACCTCTGGGCCCAGCCCAACAATGCCAACGCGTAAGCCTGCTGCGCACCGACCCACACCAAGAATGCCCGTCGCCATGTCTTCAGTTCCACCTCCAGAGCTGCAGCAGCTGGGCCCACATGAGGTGGCACTGGCATTGTAGGGTCCAGGGCGGAGCCGAAGAAGGATGTGTCGGAGGAAAATATGAGAGGCTTTGCCTCGTCTACTGCGCGTTTTTGGATCCTGTGACACTCCGACATGGCTCGCCACATCCTCTCCAGCCTGTAACACACAAACCCTTACAAATCAAAATTCAAGAAAAAAAAAAAAGCCAAATAGGATGCTCTTTGGTTTAAACAAAATGCCAAACTGGTACCCGGTATGTGTTACCAATATATCAACCAACCAAAGATTATGAACAAAAAAAAAAAAAACATCAGTAAAATTGACAGTACCTACCCTTGTAACAAATTCATGAGCTGAGGGTACAGCTCTTCATCTCGGAGCGTTTTGATACGTTTCGATATGGATTGAACCGAGTGAAACGACACCTTTAGCCTCGTGTGCAGGTTTCGCAGTGTGGCTCTTGTTTTATCGACTGATAGTGGTTCTACTCCCGTCACGTCCTGGTTTCTCAATTGGTTCATTTTCTTCTCGTACTCCATTCTTATTTTCTCTCCTTCCTAAGCATCATCAAACACCGTAATACAGTTATTATTAGACGATTAAGAGTGAATCACACGGACCGGATGAATAATTTTTAGATTTTCACCTTGACTTCATAATATAATTTCTTCTCCCATATATACAACCTATCCAATGTTGACTGGTGACTGGAGGGCATCACTGTTGAGTCATCAGAGAAGCAGCTACCCGTATCAAATGCATCCTCTCTGGAGCTGGTTGATCCCAGGAAAAACCGAGAAGACGATGAACGGGATGAGCCAGACCGAAACAATGCCACCGGATTTAATATTTTAGCTTCAAACAAATAATAAAAAAAAAAATTATATTAGTTACAGCTAGCCATACATAAACCAATAAAAGAGGGAATTCTTGTTTAATGTTCACATGTAGGTAACCAAAATATGCTGGAAATGGCATGGCACTCGTTCTGTAACAATCTACCAACAGCTGGTGCCGCCATGTTCTACTCATTACCAGCTTAACGACATTGCTATTAATTAGGTTTTACCTTGTTATTGGTTTTGGTATCTATAACCGATACTGGGTACTACAACCCAAAAAACTACATGCAAGTAGCTATGAATAAAAGATTAAATAAATGTCAAAAAAGTAGAAATAAATAAAAAGATAAAAGACAAACCGGCAAGATCACTTGGAGTCGAGCAAAGTTGATTGGATAGAACCTGACCCGCCTCCAACAAATCCGTTATCTCATGAGCTGCATCGGAAGCCCTTCCAAATTGCAATTCAATCTCTGCCATCACCTCTGCCAAACTTAACGGTCGCCTGTTTATGTAAACCGTAAATCCAGGCTTGCTATTTTCAATTTCCTTTTTACTATCTCTCATCAAATCCTTCGTTTCTTTATCGCCTCCTTTTAATTCAACATCTATCCCTTTACTCGCATCTGCTATCACATCCACGGAACCCATGCCTTTGTTCTGGAAGCCCTTCATATCTTGCTTTATGGTGCCGTTACAAGTGGTACCATTGCACACATCGCCGGGTTTCAGTTTGAAACCTGAAGAATCTTGTTGACTGTTGATTCTGAAATCAAACTCCCCTTCAGTTTCATCCTCTATTGTGTCTTCCTCCTCCTCATCTGATTCTTTCGCCGACTCCACTTCAACTGAATTTACATCATCTTCTAATTCTGGTATACCCTCTTGTTCCCGCACCCGCTGCAGACTCGCTGCATCATCATCATCGCTGACATTCCTGTCGTAGCCGCTATAACCAGGGTTCGGATAGGTGAAATTGTCCAGAGAAGTGAAAGGGTTCCAAAAGAAGTCCCATTGCGAGTTCTCGGGCGACGGGGAAGCATGGCTATTCACACTGGACCCGTTATCATAAGATGAAGATGGAATGTGAGTGTAACTCGATCCATCAAAGAAACCGTCAATCCCATAGCTGCTGTCCATTGGGAAGTACGACTCCATCCTTATGGCCTCCGTCGGCTGATGCCTCTCTTGCACAGTTACAGGCTCGTGGACGCTAGACCTCATGTACCTCACCTCGCCAGAATTCCGTTTCACAAGGTCTATTGGAGAAGCTTTAGCTAACAAATCAGCACTGCCGCTCTCCGTTGCGAAATGAGATTCCACTCTTACGGTTTCAACTGGCGGGGGCCGCTGTTTCACAGAAATCGACGTATGCCCCCGTGACTGCAGATACTTGGCTACATGGAAGTTCCTTATTCCGGGGTCTAGAGTGCGAAACTCAAGACCCGGTCGCTTCTTTGATATGAGAGGCGGCGTTATATAAGGGTCGAAAGGTAACAACAGCTCCTGTTTGAAATCTCCGTTGATGAATCTGTTAAGAGCCATCGAGACCCTTTTCAAGGATTGGATATATGCAATGTGGCCCGACGCAAACCTTGATCTTTGCTCAAGGGCTTGCTTTATGAAATCCTTCCGATCTTTGCAAAGTTGCACTGCCTCTGCGTCTTGTAACCTTGAAGCCGAACATCCCATTTCCTTCTCCGAAAGATTCAAGGCTTCTTCATAGCTGTCCAAGTTATCTGTTGATTAAGTTAATATGGTAAGGTTTTCATTTCACTTCTAGTAAAAGCTTAATTTATTCCTTTTTATGGGGCATCTTAAAATAAGAAAATTCAGAAATTCAAAATATGAAGAGGATTATTGTAACAATTATTACAAATGTAATAACAGAACAGTGCAGAATGATAATAATTTACCTGGTTTGTTTTTTTTTAACTCCCGAGCAAACGCAACAAATCAAGGCGAAAATCTGCAAATCTGAATATAGGATAAAAATGTACAATTATGTCACTACAATTCGGTAAATAAAATGAACTTGCTTTTGAAATTTGAAGTTGCCAATATAAAAAAAGAAAAAAGAAAATGAAAATGAAATTTGAAGTTGCAAAGGAAAGGAAACCAATTGATGATGAAATTTTAGTAGTTGATATCAGAGAATTATCATAGCTCTTAAATACCAGTAACCAGAGAGCCAAAAGAGTGATGTTAAGAAAGGAATTAGAAAGGTAGTGAGAAATAAAAATTGATTATAAGGACAATGAAAGAGCCAATTGATTATAAGGTAGTGAGAAATAACTGAGACAGACAGGACAATGAAGAGAGAGTTATAACTTATACTACTTATAAGGGCCATGCAAGAAGAGAGAGAGAGAGAGAGAGAGAGTGTGTATTAAATGGCATTAATTAAAGGACAGAGAGCAGAGAATTGAGAAACAGAAAAAAGTTGAGGGGCTGAGATGAAAAACTGAAAACTGGGTACTGGTAAAATTGCTAATAAATGGGAAATGGAATGGAATTTATCAATTCATATCTGATTTTGTTTTGTTTTGGTAAAGTAAGAAGGGGAATGGGGGTCCACTGCTCCAGCAGTCAAAAAATAGAAGTGAGAAGTGAATGCATGGGACAAGGCAGCAAGCAAGCTGAGCAATTTCAAAGCTGGAATTGGGCAATAAAATGAATGAATGGATGGATGGATGGATCTTGGAATTCTCTGTCAGTTGCACAGTTGCACTGTTTCAATTCAATTCGATTCAGTTGCACTGTTTCAATTCAACTGGATTCAATTCAATTCAATTCAATTCAATTCAATTCTGGCTGCTGGCTCGGCTGGCCACTGTCCTTTCCATGGCATGGCAAAAGATGGCAACTTTGCATTGTTTGCAGTAGCAAGGTAAATTTTTTTTTAATTTTTTAACCGCAGTTCAGAAATAAATTTATATTACTTGCTAATTGGAAATTTAAAAAATTAAAAAAAATAACCAATATCTTATCTATCTAATCTAATTAGTGTTTACATCCATCAATCAGAAAAAAATGGTAAAGTAAAGTTGTTTGTATATATAAAACCAGGACCAGAAGGTGTCATGTCATGAAATTGAAGTAAAAGAAAGAAAAGAGTGAGAGCTAGCTAGCTAGCTTACCTTACCTCACGCTCTGCTTATGGCCACACAGGGTCTTCAGTCTTCACACCATGACCATGGTTGATGGCCTGATGGTTAATACGTACAGCATGCAAGAGGAGAAGAGAGGAGAGGAGAGGAGAAGAGAGGAGAGGAGGGAAGAGCTAGCAATAGTCAAAAAGATGTTTTCTTTTCTTTTCTTTTCTTTTATTAAAGCAAGCGAGCACCAAGCGAGCAGCCTTCACACTTCCCTTCTGAGAATTCAAAGAGAGAGAGCGCACCGAGTGAGAATAAGAATAAGAATAAGTGAATAATTAAGAAAAACAGGGTCCACTAGGCCACCCATCCACCGCTCTCACCGTTCTGACACGCCACATATATCTATGTGCTTACTACAGTCGCATACATGTTCTGTTCACTGGAAAACGATATCTATTGATCGGAAAGACATAAATATTTACTTGAAAAATGATATTTATTTACTAAAAATACGATGAACTGGTTGATAAGTAAAAGAGTTGAACGCTATCTACTGCTCAATAATTAACTATATGAAAGTATGTATGAAACTATCCCCCCACACACACAGAAAACACACAGAAAATACACAAAATAGTAGGCCCTGAAAATCAGTAAAAAATTACAAGAATACCAACCAAGTGTATGTTTTGTTTGGGCTTCAGTCAGGAGAAAGCAAAAAGCCAACATAGGGAATTTCCAAAAGTGAAAAGAAAGTGATAATTTAGGTGCAGGTGGTTGGCTTAACTCGGATTTTAATCCGCTGCCATAGTTTTGATGGCAGCATGCTGCCATAGTTACAATGACAGATGGGACCTACAAAAAACATATCCTATTATCTAAAGATCTCAGCCGTCCAAATCAGTCTCAACCGTCTAGATTAATTGTGTCAGGATGTTGCCATTACAATTATGGCAGCAGATTCTGACCTGCTTAACTGAGCCGGATCCCCCATCCCAATTCCTAAACAATAATTACAACAAAGAAAGAAAGAAAGGAAGAAAAGCAAGCAGCAAACAAGGCAAAAAGGAGATGCTATCTGTTCTCTCAATCATCTCATCTGAGTAATGAGTTTTCCTCTGTCAAAGTCTCAATTCAGTTCCCATTCTACCCTTGTTACAAACAAGCCAGGCAGAGCCAAAGCCAAAGCCAGGTTCTTTTTAGTTTTTAGTTACCAAGCTAAAACTAAACTAAACTAAAATGCTAACCTAGCTAGCTGCATGCCATCATGGATTCATGACCCATGAGCAGAGCATCTATCTATTTATTCCATTTACTAATACTAATACTAATTTGCAAGTTTTTTCCTAGGATGCTATTACTGTACGTACAACGTTGACAGCCGCTGTCAACTTCTCAAAAAAAAATATGCTATTATTGTACATGCATGTACTATTGCTGTTACAGTCGGGTAGCCCCATGGGTGTTCAATTCCGCTATATTATTAAATAGTAAATACTAATACTAATTTACAAGTTTTTTCCTAGGATGCTGTTACTGTACATTTAACGTTGACAGCCGCTGTCAACTTTTCAAAAAAAATATGCTATTACTGCACACGCATGTACTATTGCTGTTATGGTCGGGTAGCCCCATGGGTGTTCAATTCCGCTATATTATTAAATAGTAAATACTAATACTAATTTACAAGTTTTTTCCTGGGATGCTATTACTGTACATTCAACGTTGACAGTCGCTGTCAACTTCTCAAAAAAAATATGCTATTACTATACATGCATGTACTATTGCTGTTACGGTCGGGTAGCCCCATGGGTGTTCAATTCCGCTATATTATTAAATAGTAAATACTAATACTAATTTACAAGTTTTTTCCTAGGATGCTATTACTGTATATTCAACGTTGACAGCCGCTGTCAACTTCTCAAAAAAATATATGCTATTACTGTACACGCATGTACTATTGCTGTTACGGTCGGGTAGCCTCATGGGTGTTCAATTCCGCTGTTATCCAAATTTGGATAACAAGACCCTGGTCCTATTATTCAAATCTGGACCGTCGGATCAAAATCAACGGATGCGATTAATTGTGAAAAGGCCCCCTAATCCTAATTAGACCGATTTGGGCGTCCGTTTTGATCTAACGGTCCATATTGGACAAACAGGCTCTTTTAGTCTTAAAGAATAACAGCAGATTCGGACCCAGCCCCATGGTGCAAGGAATTTTCCAAGCATTATCATTTTAGCTATCCACATGTCCACGCATACACAAAATTTGTAACTCTTTTTATCAAATTGTGTGATATTTAACTCAAATTTTATAACAGTGTAGACGTGCAGACACTAATATTAGTGATATTGCTTTATTATATTATGTTCAATTTAATTTTGGGATTAGGTCCGTTTCTCCATTGAGAATAAACAACAGTGCGCGCACCACTTCACAGCAAACGAAAGAAAACGATCGGTCGATTCGATTCTCATTCCCTTTTTCCGTCTCAACTTTCTTCTTCTTTTTCATTCTCTTTTCCTTTTCTGTTACAATTTTTGCAACTTATAATAACGCGTCTGGATCGATCGAGTTGCAAATACTTTGTGTGTGTATGACAGTATGAGTCCGTGTATCTGCTGCGATCCAAATCGGATCCCAGAGTCATGAGATCCGGATCTGACATATGTAGTTTTTAAAATAGAATTTTTTAAACTAATTAGAACTGTCGGATCGGAATCGCAGGATCCTAGGTCCGATTTGAATTGCAGCTTATTTCAGCGCGTGTGTGTATGCATGTGTGCATGTCACAATGACAAAGGGAAAACAAAACAAAAGTGGAAAGCACAAAAAATTAAGCCTAGCTATATATATACATAACAAATATTATAATTTCTGTCAAATTAAAAGGCAAATTTTTAGATATTAAAAAAAAAAAATTGGCTTGCATTCCGACCTCAAACACAAGAGACAAATTAAAAAGCAATGTCAGATCTATTAACATATGTTAAATAATTAAATTTTGTTATTTTATTGTTTTTAAGTTTAAAGATCAAGAACCAGCCTTTGATCTAGTGAGGACAGTGATTTGGATTGTGACTTTAGCAGTCAATACTTTAAAAGGCAATGCAGGGCCAATGTTCCAGAAGTTATATGTACTTTCCAACCAAATTTCCAGTTATGTATTTTTATAAACCAGTGCATGGCCAATTTTCATAAATTTGTTATGACCAAGCATATCTTCTTAATTATTTTTGAGAGTTGATAACTGCACCCCTTAAAAATCCTCTTAACCTCATCCCAGTACATTTTTAATTAAAAATTATTTTCCAAATACAACAAATCTCTTTTACCGGTTCCAATTCACACCTTGAACTGTGCAAAATACTCATATATATACAATAAAAAGATAAAGAATAAAAAAAATGCACTCAAATTCTATGAGAACATGAGAGAGAAAGAGAGAATATTACAAATATAGTATGGAGGGTGGATAATGAGTGTAGTTAATGGGGATAAGAATATTTTCTCATTATTTTTCTCTAAATAGCATATTTATAAGGAGCATATTTTTGAAAAAAAATATATATTTTCTGGGAGATGGATGTGGCTACCCCTGCCAAGAACCCTACGTACATGTCTCACATCAAGATTCGTAAGGTACTACCCCTTGCAATAAAAAAACTTCTTCATTATAAAATGTCTTTATTTTTATTATAAGGTACTACCCTTACAATAATCAAGTATTAAGTTGCCTCCCTGTTCAGTGTTTCGTCACAAAATATTTTTAATAGGCCCCTCTTAATTTTTTCTCAACCTCCGCCAAATAATTTTCTATTTAACAACGTCAGCCGTTGGATTTTCTCATATCCCTGCTATACTGCATTATGCAGTTTCACAAAATCAACCGTTGAATTGTCTCGAGATTCGTGCCATCACGGATGTCGAGACAATCCAACTGTTGACTTTGCAAACTGCACAATGCAGTACGTCAGAGGATGAGCACTCAATGAAAATGATGATTAATGTGAGTTAACTAGTAATAGCGATCGGATTGCTCTGATTTTGTCAATGTTTGGCAAAAATAAGTTGAGTTTTTATTCAAGTTTTTTGGCATTTGCAAAACATTTTTAAGTTATGTTTGATTGTATTGTGTTGGTATTTATAAACTTTGTATCTATAACATGTTTATAAGATACCAACGCGATGCAATCAAAATCATTCATAAAATCAGATGCGAATACCATGAGCCAAAATAAGGTTCCAGTCAGTACTTGGCCAACTTTTTTTTTTTTTAGACAAAAGGAAGGTCAAGTTGCTTAAATTTAAATGTCTATAAGAACTCTTCAGTCGGGTTTCGAACCTGTAACTTACCACACGGAGAGCGTTGCCCAGTATTTAGCTAACTTTACTAGAACACCACAATTGTACTGTAAGTTACAGTGAGTCAGTACTATGAGTTACGGCAATATATAACAGGAAAAAAAAAATGAAAGAAGCCTTTCCTCAAAAAATCCTTAATAAAAGCATATTGGAAAAAAATAACGTGAAAGGGCCATCTTCTCGAATAAAAAACCTGAGCCGTTGATCATTTTCTTAGATAGATCAAAACTGCTGATCTACGTTAATGCCCGTTGACATTAATGTCTCAGCCCATTAAAATTTAAGACCCATATCAACGTCCTCAATATAAGGCTCATTACATACTATCTTAAAAATTTATTATAAAAAGTAACAATTTCAACCCAAAGCAACGCGTAGTAATAATAAAAATGAAAGAAGCCTTTCCTCCAACAAAAAAAAAAAAAAGAAAAAGAAAAGAGAGAGAGAGAGCAAATTTTTTTAAAAAACGAAATTGAAAAACATTTTTTGCGAAAAGTAGAAAGATTACGGGATTTTTTCGGTACACTAGATAGACCCGATTTAATTTTTCGGGTCGTATTGAAGGACCCGAAAAATTAAATCGGGTATTTTTTTTTTCCAACCGAATTCAATTCGGGTCTATCCATTTTCAAAATGGGGTGGGTGGAAAAAAAATTTTCAAAATGGGTTCGCACCCATTTATTTACTATATTTCAGTACTTATGTGGTTAATCATAATTATAATATGATATAGAGTTAGACTATTATACTAACGTTAGTATTTTAGATCGAAATGCTAACACTCAAATCCCATTTTGAATTTTTTTTTCACCCACCCCATTTTGAAACTGTTTTGGCCCATTTCAAAATGGGGGTGCGCGGAAAAAAATTTTCAAAATGGGTTTGCACCCAAAATTTTTTTCAAAATGGGTTAGCACCTATTTATTTACTATATTTCAGTACTATATTTTACAACCTCTATCCATGAATAAATGAATTTTTAGGAAAATTCAAAGGAATTAGTGGAAAAGTGAAATTACTTTTATACCCTTAATTTGTAATCATTACATAATAAATGTTCTAATTAAATAATATAGATAAAAGGGTAATCATAACATTGGAGAAACAAGAGACAAATAGAAAAATAATATCGAATCGGTAAAGTTCATTTAATTGGGGACAAGTTGTAAAGGGTGTAAATTCATTTAATTGTGGACGGAGGCTGTAGTACTTATGTGGTTAATCATAGTTATAATATGATATAGAGTTAGACTATTATACTAACGTTAGTATTTGAGATCGAAATGCTAATGCTCAAAACCCATTTTGAAAAAATATTTGGGTGCAAACCCATTTTGAAATTTTTTTCACCCACCCCATTTTGAAAATGGATAGACCGAATTGAATTCGGTTGAAAAAAAAAAAACTACCCGATTTAATTTTTCAGGTCCTTTAGTATGACCCAAAAAATTAAATCAGATCTATCTAGTGTACCGAAAAAATCTCGTAATCTTTCTACTTCTCCCAGAAAATGTTATTCGTTTTTTAAAAAATTTGGAGAGAGAGAGTGAGGGAAGCCTCGTCATGTTGTAAGAGAGAGACTGTCCTTGGCCTCTAATCTTGCCTCGTAGTCATAGAAAGCAAGAAGAATCTTATCCTCTTTCTTTTTTTCTTTCGTCGTCAGATCCCATGATTATCAACTCCCTGCGGACCCTGCCCCGTTCAGCTACTTGGATAATTGATTGCTCTTCGTTGTGATTTTTCAGAATCTTTTTTTTTTTTTTTTTTGCTATAGCCTATAAAAAATAATTTGATAAGTAGGTCCACTTTCAAAATATAATATGATTATGTCTATTTGCTGAGGTATAAATGAAAGGGAATACAATAGAAAATGGATGTGATATGAACTTTTCGTTATCTGATGAATGAAGATTAAGACGAGAGTTAGATTATAACCATTAATAGAGGATCCAATTCTTAGCTTCTTTTTGAAGAAGTACAGATAGCATAGTTCACAATGTATTTTGAATGCCAGTGATTACCAGATTGGTTATTTAAAGTTTGTAAAAATATGAATTTCTATAACAGAAATCTTTTTGTTTGAATTCTGATTTTTGAATGCCTGTGTTCAGACGTTGGAGTTCATAGTCGTAAATTTTTGGTCTGAACGCCAGTGTCTAAAAGCCCGAGTCTGAGTCTGATTGTTGTTGTTTACACAGGATCGGGATGACCTGCTTTTCTTTTTTAGAAAGACAGGCCCTGCCTTTCTTAATCCGACGGTTGAGAAACACCAAAGTACTTTGAGATTCGTGCAGAAAACATTGAAGTTGGTGAAGTACTTTGAGATCGGTGCAACAACTGATCCCGACCATCCGATCGGAAGAGCAGGCCCTGCTTTTCTTCTTACAAAAGCAGCAGATTTTTATCCGTTTACACATAGTGTCTGAATGTCTGGATTTGGACGCTGGCAATGTCTATAGTTGTGTTATGCTTATGCTTATGCATATCCAGATAGACATATCACTTGAATTCTTATTCTTATCCGGGTATAGACGCACAGAAATGAAAGAGTTCGAATTTTCACGGGACAGGAATACTACTGAATACCTCCGCGCGCATCTGCTGAGATATTCCAAAGGGATCGCAGAACCTGCCATTTTGTGATCTGGGATGCAGAATGCAGATTGAATTACACGACACGAGTGAGATTCGTTATTTCTCAATGGTATCCTTTGCTTAAGCTTGTCCATTACCCTCGCACTGCCCTTCTCCATTTGTTAAATTAGAATGTTATTTATTTTTTATTTTTTTTAAGAAAGTGGAATACTCCACCAGTTTCATTGAAACTTTTTACTCTGTGCCTATGAAGGATTGAACCCATGACCTCTTGAAAATTATCCTAGTGAGCTACCATTTGAGCTACTAGGTCATTTGCTGAATGATATTGTTAGTTATATATGAGTAGAACTATCTATACTACTATAAAAAGGAGCTAAGGAATGGACCATCCATTGATGGTCATAGTCTAACTTGTAACTTAATCACCATCCATCAAATAATGAACGGCTCACATCGCATCCATTTCCTATTGTATTCCCCTCCATTTCTGCCTCATCACAAAATCGAAGTGGCGAATTTTCTGACTGACCTTTTAAAATATTGATTGCAAAAGTCAGAAACCCATTTCGTCTCTTCTATTCTTTCACCCTATCTAGCTTGAATAAAAAATTAAATTTGGCCGCAGCAGCGTGCGGGTACACCTCTAGTTGTAAAAATGTTTGTATTTCGCTCTGAAATGTTAACGGTTTAAATTATATTTTGTCATACCCAATTTTTTTTTTTGTTTATGGTTCCCATTAAATTCATCATATAAAAACACTAAGAGATGCCAGAAATTTTCATTTTTGAAGCTTTTTGAGTATTTATTTCAGATTTTTTAAAATCCATGTACAAACAAGCACTATTTTATTAATATTTTAAAGTCATTTTGAAAAATTCAAAACAAATACTTAAAAAAATAAAAAAATGAAAATTTTTTGCATATTTAGTATTTTTATATAATTAATTTAATGAGAACCATAAATCGAAATTTCGAATCTAGCAAAGTATAAATTATGGATCTAGCAAAGTACAACTTGGACTGTTAGTGTTTTGAAGCGAAATGCAAACATTTTCATATTTGTCTAGCTCTAGTTATAGTATATATAAAAACAGAGAGATGAGGGATCTATTGACAATGCTTATCTCAACAATTTTGATAATTAAAATTTTCAAAATTTTGAAAAAAAATCATAAAATTATTCTCAAAAATAGAGAAAAGTTTACAAAGTATTGCTTAACTTATAGATTGACTATGTTTCCAATTATACTCAATTTAAGCGAATTTGATAGTTATTCAAAGAATCGTTAAATTTCTAAAAAAATTTGAATATCAAACAAATGATTCGTTAAATTACAGACTCGTTATCTTAATGAAATTGAACAATTGAGTGGGGGCTGTGGGAAAACAACCTTAGAAAATCTCAGTAGATTGCTTGGTTACTGTGTACTAAAACTATTTCGGCCGTGTTTGGTGGTTGAGTATTTTCCGTGGGAAGATACTGTTTCCAAGGGAAGATTAAAATTCACTTTCACTTTCACTAAATTTTGTTTTTCCCTCAAAAATAGTACATTTCCCACACATTTTAGCCGGTGCTGAACGAATTCATATCCTCTGACGTAGGTCACATGCCATTCGGCATGTAAGCCGTTGGATCTCCTCGGGATTCGATTGAATTCCTTCAATATATGGGTAAACCCGAATCCCGAAGAGATCTAACGACTCACATGCCAAATGTAATGTGACTTATGTCATGAGGATAATCATCCGTGCCGAACAGGCCCTTCTAGTTGGAATCGGAACAAGATGAAAAAAAATAAAAGATGAAAAGACGCCTCTCGTGATGTCTGGTCTGCAAACAGTACATGCCAAAAACAGAACCAAGCACGTTCTTGTAATTTTTTGTACTCTAATAAAAGAGAAACAGATAATTGCATGCTTAATCCCGCGTACATGGAGTATTTACTCTAACTAAAGCTGTGAATTGGGTTTCGCGTTCGAAAAAATAATATTACATAAATTAACAGATATTAAAAATAAATATATATTTTTCATAAATATATTTTATTAGATAAATATTGGACTTAATATATTTTCTATAAAAAAATAAAAAGAGTTGCAAATACTTTGATTCTTAAACTGTTCCTTAGGTATATCATGATATTATCTCTTTAATAAAAAAAATTAAATTGAGTCATTTGATTAAGATAAATGAAGAGAGAGAAACAAAATCAATGGTTGAGATAAATGATGATGTGGCATAGCTGAAAAACTTAGAAGCTTACCCCTCTTTTTAGAGTATGAATATTAGTGTTCAGTGTTCTTTATTTGCCAGGTAAAATAGTTAATTTGGAACAAATGCATGTTTAAACTAATGCTCGCATACCTTGCCACCTTGGCATGCTTCATCTAGTTTATTCTGAGAAATTTACAAAAAGTGAAAATATGAATCACTCCTAATACCAATTTATGACGGTCAAACTTAATAATTAAGTGCTACACACTCCTAGGAAGGCCTAACAGTCTAACACTAACAGTTATAAAAGAATAGGGGCAGCAAAATAGAGTGAAGTAAACGGTAAGAGATGCACTCCATCCAACAATAACGGTACATTACCCACAAGGCCACAAGGCCACAAACAGTAGTTGTCATATGATCTTGAAAACACCCATGTTAACTCAATAAATTGAGTACAATAAAAGTACACTTACTTGTATTAGAATAGTAACATTATTATTATTAGCTGAGTGACAAGACAAGATTGATAACTCTCTGTACGGAGGTTCAGGTTCAGATCTATCCTTGGATTGCTTGCTAGTTGCTGCACCTGTTCATTTCAAAATTGTTATTATTCTCCTGTCTCTTTTTCTTGTTCACCCCTCTTCTTTTTTTATATTCATTCTCCAGTCTACACTCTTTTTTCAATCGGCATTAACTCAGGATTGCTTCAACTTAGAACTTATTCGATAGTGACTACTCCTACATAAAATTTTTTCTATTAAAACAAAAATCCAGATTGTATTTGGTGAGATATTACGAAGAGCTCATCATTGATAGAAAAAAAAATTCTGTCGGTCCTAATTAATTTTTTCCTATAAAAACAACCGTTTTAGAAGAATAAATTCGTATTAAGAATTATTAGTATCATCAGCCAAACAAGGGATATAAATTATTTGCTATAGACTTCTAATTTCTACAAAAACCTACAGTATTTGAGTCTGCCGAACAGACTCTTAGTGCATGGTTGGAAACTTGGGATGTTATTAGCAAAGCAATTACTACCTTCCATTTCCAGCCGACAGCTTAAGTAAGAACCAATCAATGCAATGCAGAGCTCACAAATTAATGACAGCAGTAAATGAATGAACAGTGGCTGTGCTGATAACAAAGTGCAATAAATAGAGGCACGGGGTGTTTGTTCCTCAACTCAGTTTCTCAGTAAGCAGTCTCTTCTTTTTCAATTTAATAATAATAATAATGTCAGTTGGGTCAGAGAGGATCCAAGTAAAGGGTTGTCAGAAAAGGGGACCCACTTCCAACCT
This sequence comes from Cyperus esculentus, assembly GCA_030179965.1. NCBI lineage: Eukaryota > Viridiplantae > Streptophyta > Magnoliopsida > Poales > Cyperaceae > Cyperus > Cyperus esculentus. The sequence continues at coordinate 2,546,661 of JASGLE010000047.1, read as the reverse complement.
GATCTTGACCTGGACCTGACAAGGTGACAACATGACAATGTGGCCAATAATGGCATTGAAATTTTAGCAATGCAGCTTTGATCCACACTGATATACACTGAAATCAGCTGTGATCCAAATCAGATCGCAGGACCCGAGATTCCGACCCGATAGTTCTGATTAAAAAAAAAAAAAAACCTCTAAAACCACATCTGTCGGATCCAGATATCAGGACCCTGGGATCCGATTTGGATCGCAGCAGATACGGACTCTCCACTACACTACACTACCAGTCTACCACTAACAAGTAACAACATTACACCATCAGTAACACTTCTACAAAACTATCAAGAATCAGGATCCTAAACCATAATTTTCATATGTATTTTTCTTTCCTTCTGGAGTTAGACAAAAGCATAATAATTAAAAGAATTCAGGTGGCTTGGCAATAATAAAGCACTATGGCATGCATCCCTGAACAAATTTTCAAAATTCAATTGGAAAACATTTTGATTTTTGATCAACAAGGGAAGAGAATGGGAGAGGAATCCCTCCTCAGCTTGTTCTCGCTGGATTAGATCGATTTTGCTCATTTTCTCCTCGCACCACAGCAGCTGTTCCTTGCTTAGCTGAGCCATGCGCAGAACCCTCGCAACGACTTTTATGTCGATCAGTGCGAATACCAGCTCCACCTCCTCTGCCGAACCCGGCCATGCTTTGCTTTTCCACCCTTTCTTTTTCTTAAACAACTCCTTCACCTTCATCTCCTTCTGTCAAAGTTTTGTTTAAAGGAACAAAAAAAAAAAAACAATAAGTCAGTCTCTTGTCCTGTCTCTCTCTTTTTTGGGGAGTATGCAACTTAACATTGCAAAAACCCTCAGACTGACAAATGCCTGGTTCACGATCATCCTGAGTCCGTATCTGCTGAGATCCAAAGTGGATCTCAGGACCCTGTAATCGCGATCCAACGGATGTGGTTTTTATGGGGGGATTTTTGAAACAATCTCAGCCATCCAAAGTGGGATCTCAGGGTCCTCAGATCCAATTTGAATCTCAGCTGATTTTGATGCCACGATCATGCATGTTCCAGTATGATACAATACTTGTAGTGGTAGGCAAACCGCAACCTGTTTTCAGTACCCTAATGCAACTTCATTCAAGTGAATACCTTTTAACATAGGTGCTCGTACGGCTAACCAGGAATGAATGGAGAGGAAGTTAACACATTGCTGCTCAAAAAGCTAGCTATACCTTGTCAAGAGAAGCTTGGACCTGTTGAAGAGAACTCCCGGCAGTGCTCTGAACCCCCAAAACAGCACCCGATTTCGTCTTATCCTTCTTCAGAAAGAGCCGGAAGGTCAAGATAGACTCCTCCAATACTTTGATGAGATCGGTTGCAGCAACATGCAAATCACTCTCATCATCGTCTCGTGGTTGGTTCCCTTTGTCGAGAGCTGCATTCAGATCATCAGAAACTGCATCACATTATTTATGGCTTTCCGAAATAGACATTTAAAATTGAGTGGTTCTGCTATAGATTGGTTAAGCAACCTTTTAATTTTAAATTGAGCGGTTCCTATCAAACATGTCTCTTTAATTATATCAAACATGTCTCTTTAATTATATCTAAGAGATATATCACGACCATCTGATTACGAAAAATGAACGGCCTATATTTCATAACAGAATTAGCCTTTTGGCACCCTCTTTTAATAAGGATCGATAACAATGATTTCCCAAATCGTTTTCGTTCTCGGCACTGGAGAGGAATTACCAAATTAGATTAGAGAAATCAAGGACCCGATAACGGCCAGGTAGTCATGATAATAATGGTCGACAATAACAAGCAACCCAAAATATGCTAAGTGTGCAATGGAGGACGCAATTCAGTATGATCAATGAAATTGGAGTTGGTTTAACCTTGATAATTGGGGACTTGCAGCAATTTGGAGAGATGAGAGCGTGAGCGGGTATAGATGTGGACACGCGAGCCGGGCTGAAAGGGCTCGGACTCGATAAAGCGTTGCAAGAGGACCTGGAACTGCTGGAACGCCTGGGCGGCGCGGGTGTAGGAGATGCCGGGGTCGGGCTGAGAGGAAGAGATCTTGAGGTTGAGGTGAGCGTACTGGGTGTGCAAGGCCTCCCAGCTGAGGGAGAGCTGGGCAACGTAGGCGGTCTCGAGGGTGTGGTAAGGGTCGGGGGTTGATTGGGGTTGGAGATCGTCGGCGTTGTCTCTGCTGCTGCTGCTGCGCTTGAAGGAGAGGCTGCGGAGAGTGGAGGCGAGTGCCGAGGGGGAACGGGGGGACCTGCGGGAGGTGGCATTGGGGGAAAGGGGGAGGGGGAGGGGGAGGAGGTGGGCAATGGAGCGGTCGAAGAAGAGCATTCGTTCGGAGTACTTGGCGTAGAGGGCGTCGAAGCCGCAGAGCCACGCGTTGAGGGCGTCGAGGCCGAAGGGGAACGCGGCATCGGCTGGGAGAGAGCGATCATCCTCATCATCATCATTGTCGTCATGATCATCGTGACGGTGATGATGATCGTGGTCGTCGTCGGGCGTGGGCTCCTCCTCAGGGATGAGGACCATGAAGGAGCTCTTGCGCAGCTCCTTGAGCCGCCGCTTGACCTCGTTTGTAATAAAGTCGTCGTCGTCGTCGTCCTCCTCATAGTCCTCATCATTATTGTTTCTGTCATTGTCATTGTGATTGTTTGAGGTTAGCGGGGCATCCCGAGCCTCAGCATAATGGGAATGGGTAGTCGAGGAGGAGGTGGAGGTGGAGGGAATGTGCTCTGCCTGTGACTCTGACTGTGATTTTGACTCTGATGATAATAATGGAGGCTGCTTGGAGGAGGAGGAGGAGGAGGAGGACTTGTTGAAACGGGCGGCAATCTTCAAGAACTCCATTGATATGCTTTGAAGTTTGATCTAATTCGATTTGATTTGATTGTAGGACTCTCGCGACTGACCGACCACCTGGGCAGAATTAATCAATGGGAAATGCTGCTTTCTTCTTTCTTTATTTCTTTGTTTATTTATTTCCTAGTTTCTTTCTTTTTGTTATTATCCCCCCCTTGTTTGTTTCTGCTTTCTAGGGTTGAGCCAGGCCAGGGAGGGTTTAGTGGTTTAGTAGTAGACTGGTAGTAGTCGAGTTTGAGGGAGGGATCGAGGGAGGGAGGGACGGGGCGAGTGAGTGCGGAAGACGCGAGAAAGAAAATAAAGAAAGAAGGAAAGGAAAGGGGAAGCGCTGGCCCTTGCAGTTGCAGGCCGGCCTTCATTTCATTTCATTATCTCTGCAATGAATATAATTTTGGGCCTGGCCTGGCCGAGTGCTCATCCCTAACTTACTGCATTGTGCAGTTCACAGCATCAGCCATTGGATCGTCTCGAGATCTGCACTGGTACGAAGATTTAGACAATCCAACGGCAGACGCTGTGAACTGAGTAATGCAGTACAGCAGGGGATATGAATTCTGGCCGGGCCTGGCCCAGGACTTACTGCACAATCCAACGGCTCATTCCCTGACTTACTGCATCGTGCAGTTCACAGCATCAGCCGTTGGATCATCTCGAGATCTGTGCTGGCACGAAGCTTGAGACAATCCAACGGCTGACGCTGTGAACTGCATAATGCGGACTATTTTCATAAGTGGCCCAAGGCCCAAACTTAACTTCATCAATGACCTTGAGCCAAACATATCTTCACCAATAGCCTTCTCAAGGGCTCCACTTGAAGTCGCGCCCTTTAAACTGTATTTTCTTTGCCCGTTGTTACCCAAAAAGTAAAATTATTGAAGGGCGCAAGTTGAATTTGCGCCCTTTAGTTTTTTTCAATTTTTTTTTTAAAAATAACACCATCGTGTAGATTTTTTCAAGACCTTTCCAGAATGTGGTTGTACGTTTCGTGGGGAGCTTCATATCAAAAGTTATGCATATTTGAAGTTTTTCTGTTCAATTATTGATATTTACTACATTCCTTAATATTATTATACATATTATTTATGCGCATAATTTAGAAAAGTATTTTTATAGTATTCTAAATGTATATAAACTATAAAAATTTAAAATTTTGTGTAAAAATTTTAACAAATTAAACTAACGCAAAACATAACGTAAATTTACGGTGTTCTTAAGCTTACAAAGACCTTCTATGAGTTTAACTCTAAAAACATATTAAATCATATTAAAAATTTGATTTATATGGCTTAATAAATTCTTTATATCATAATAAATATTAAGCTCACGGAGACCTTCTATGAGCTTAACTCTAAAAACATATTAAATCATATCAAAAATTTGATTTATATGGCTTAATAAATTCTTTATATCAATAAATGTGCTAAGCAAAAATTATATTGAGAAAATATAATAAAAAGTTTATAATTAAACAAAAAACTTTAAATATGTATAATTTTTTATGGGAAGCTTTCTACGAAACGTACAACCACATTTCGGAAATCGTGAAAAGATCTACATGATGGTGATATTTTTGAAAAAAATAAAAATTGAAAAAATTAAAGGCCGCAAGTTCAAATTACGCCCTTCAATGATTTCATTTTTCGGGCAATAGCGAAAAATACAGTTTAAAGGGCGCAACTTCAAGTGACGCCGTTGAAAAGGATATTGGTGAAGATATCTTTGGCCCAAGGAGTTAAGTTTGGACTTGGGCCATTTATGAAAATCGTCCCATAATGCAGTACAGCTTCTGTTCTCTGTTCCCTCCAATAGGCAATGCCATTGCCACGCTCTGATGACTGATGACTAATGCCGCCCTCCGCCACTTCCGATCCCTCCTCCGCTCATCCCGGCTCTTACTCGACCCCTTCACCTTCCCCGCCCTCTTCCGCGCCTGCTCCTCTCCCCACCCCCACCCCGACCCCGCGCTCCTTCCCTTCATCCTCTCCGCCCACTCCCTCGCGCTCAAGCTCGGTTTCCTCTCCCACTCCCACCCTCACACTCTCCACTCCCTCATCACGCTCTACTCCAAGCTCTCCGTGCCCGCCGCCGCGCGCGCTCTCTTGTACCAGATCCCGCTCCCCCGCCGCGACACCGTCTCCTGGAACTCCGTCATCTCCGCCTGCGTCCGCGCCGGTTTTCCAGACCACGCCCTCCGGGTTTTTAAACAGATGATCTCCCATGGCTGCCGCCCTAATTACGTCACTCTCCTCCCCGTCCTCGCTGCCTGCGCCCGCCTCGGGAATCTCCGGACCGGGCAATGGATCGAGGCCGATTTTGTCCCCGCGGCGTCGATGTCCCACGCCGTCGCCCGCTCGTTTCTCGCCTCTGCCTTGATCAGTATGTACGCCAAGTGCGGCGCCTTGGATCACTCAACCCGCGTCTTTCACTCTGTCGATACCAAAGATATCTACATTTGGAATTCCATCATCACCGGGTAGCCCATTTTTATATATGTATCTCTCTTTTGTGCATCAATCTCAAATCTTCATCTCATCAGATCTCAACAGGTACGCACAGAACGGCATGGCCAATGAAGCCATTGAACTCTTCCATACCATGGCGCAATCCAGTGTTACCCCTAATGAAATTACACTTGTTGGGGTTTTGTCTGCTTGCGCATCCGTCGGAGCGCTAGACCTTGGTAGGCAATTGGATGACTATGCTCTTACAAATGGCCTCTATGCCAATGTCTTTGTCGGTACAGCCTTGATCGACATGTATGGCAAGTGTGGGCACCCTCAGGATGCCACTCAAGTATTCGCTAAAATGCCCCACAAGAATGCTGCCACCTGGAATGCGTTCATATCTGCATTGGCGTTGAACGGTCAAGCAAAAGACGCCATTAGGGTATTTAATGAAATGGTTCAGCAAGGAATTAGCCCTGATGATGTCACATTTATCGGCGTATTATCCGCATGTGTGCATTCCGGCATGGTGCAACAGGGTCGTGAGTGGTTTCATCGAATGCAAGTGGAATTCCATATAAAACCCAAAAAGGAGCATTACTCATGCATGGTGGATCTCTTGGCCCGGGCTGGCCACTTAGAGGAGGCGTGGCATTTCATTGAACGGATGGGGAACAAAGCCGATGCCGTGGTTCTCGGAGCTCTATTGGCCGGTTGCCGTAAGCGCAAATGCCTGGAAGTCGGGGAAAAGGTGATCAATAAGCTGTTGGAGGTCGATCCCAGTACGTCTTGGAATTACGTGGTGTCGTCGAGGATGTATGAGGTGTCTAACAGGTTACACGACTCTGCCAGAATGAGAGTGCTGATGAGACAGAGGGGCGTCACCAAAACCCCCGGCTGTAGCTGGATTGAGATTCATGGCGAGGTGCACGAGTTCTATGCCGGAGATGAATCGCCTCGCCGGCATGGGGACTTTTATCCAATAGTAATGGATCTTCTGATTTGGGAGATGAGATTAGAAGGATATGTTCCCAATACTGAGCTTTAGAGGCCAGGCATATTTATCAAACAAAAGAGTACTAATTTTCCCGACTTAAAACTTATGTAATTGAGAAACATTTTGCGTCCATTGATTGAAAAATAGTCCATACATTCCGAAATGTAACAAATACGTTCCGAAATATAACATATACATTCTAAAATGTAACTTATAGACGCTAGAATGGTTTTTCTATGGACGCTATGGACGGTTTTCCTATAGACGCTAGATATTACTCTTTGTTATTTGATAAACAAACCCGGTGAATTCTGTAGTATTATAATCATTCATTATCTTATACTTTACAAGAGCAAAACCGAGGTAGATATATGATCTATTCTTTTCTTAATCAAAACATTCCACATTACATTTGGGGCTTGAGGTATTATTTCTGTCCAATATTATTACTCACAATGATTTGATTTTAAATTAGTGCTCACAAAGATGCTTGGAGCATTCCACATTACATATGGGGCTTGGGTCATCAAGCACGTTAATTGCTGAACAAAAAATTAGTGGCCTTTTAACTTATTTTACTAAGAAATTAAGCCAATATATGTTTACGAGAGAGAGAGTTGGTTTACAAGAAATGAAACAGTAAATATTTATTATCGTGCGAGACTATGTGTCTTGATAATAGGTTAATATCTGAAGCATGTCAAAACAAATGAATGCAATGCCAGGTTTCACACAAACTCTGCTTTCAGAAAGGAAAAATTGAAAACTGAAATCTAGGTTTCTTTTCACAAATTTGATTATCAGTTCTCTGAGACCAACTGATCATCATTCATTAGTTTCATTTAGACTGAACACATCATTCTCAGCTTTAAACTATCCATAGTGCCCTAACGTAGCACCGGTAGCAACTGTTAGGATCAATGTACCGTAGATGTTGCACAATAAAAAGTTCACAACTCATACATACTATTTCCAAATTCTGACAAAGCAACCGAAATGATATCACTGGTACCACACATAGGCTCATTTACCGATTGTACGGTACCAGCATTATCCTATCTTTCCCCTATCGGGGCTACAATTAGAGAATTTTAACTTCAGAAATGTCATTCTAAACACGACTTATGTTCATTCTTTATATTACGTTTTGAGGATGGGGATCCATTGACTAGTTCTGAATCTACTCGCGAAGTTTTAGCTACATTTCAGCCCCATAATATGACATAAAATTTCAACCTAGCTACAGTCACAATCTAGCATGTGAATTACTTACAGCAAATACTTGGACGTAAAGTAACAGACAACCAAGCCGGTGCTAAACAAAGAACTAGTAACCCAACCAGATAGAAGGCAATGGTTGGAACCTCGATTTGGCAAAACCTAGCAAGCTGCTGTAATCGGTGCGGCTAAAGCAATCCCTGAAATCTGTGAAGAGCTTGTCATATACTCTCCATAGTACTTCGGATGACCTTGAGTACGGGTACGGTAGAAACAGCTACAAAACAATAAAGAAAATACATACCAGTAAACAAATAAACGTGCGGGGGAGACTTTTGTTTTGAGTTTTATAATAGGATATAGCAGTTGTGTATGCAGAAAACTTACATCTCCTTCTTGAGCAAGGTGCCTTAAGAGCGCAAAAGTGTGATGGTTTTCTTCTAAATTGTTAATCACTGCGACCCATATTTCCGAAACCACTTTGTGGGCCCCATCTCTTGATCTCCCACATGCTATAAATTGATCTATTCAATCAAAACAACGAGAAGAAGCCAAGTTAAGAAATGAAACATGAGTAGTAAATTCATTTGCAAAAGAAGCTAGCTATCAGTCAACCCATGACAGAATAACTTACAAAGTTGCAATAGCCGAAACATAGAGAACCTGAAGAATAAGCTTTTTATATATCAAAAGTTCAAAACGAACCTATCATCGTGCCGTGAAGTATACTGGAGGGAGGAGGAGTTCTGGATAGCTGTAGCTGCTCTTTCAAGTAGAGATACGCATGACCAACAAGCTCGTCGTTCTCACTGCCTGAAGCTATTATATTTTTGCATACATACAATGCCATAAATCTCCTACAATAGAGAAGGTATTAGTTCACAAAAAGAATATGCATCAGAAGGTAAAATACTGCTTCCAGATCATTATGATCCTGAGACTAGTATTCTGGTATCAAGCACAGACATAACGAGCTCTTACAGTACTGCCGGCCTTCAGACAGAACTAAAATTTGTGGGTGAAAAAGAATAAGGTGAATTGTTCTATGGATTGAAATAAATATGAACTGTTCATTTATATAAATCAGATGGTTATGATATAATTTTTAGGGCACAAGTAGAGAAAGATACTTGATCTGTGAAATTTGAATCATTCAATTAAAAATGAACGAAATTTGAATCATTCAATTAAAAATGAACGAAATTTGAATCGTTCAATTAAAAATGAACGAAATTTGAATCGTTCAATTAAAAATGAACGGTTGTCCATAGAATAACAACTTAAAGAATAATGAAATGAACCTGCGACCCGAGCTTCGAGGGATGGGACCGGGCCATCTTTTCCTGGCCACTGCCGTCGGCCACATACATGCTATGGCCGTCTGCCAGAGATGCTCTCCTCTGAAAATAGCGGCCCATCTTTTACTGACACTGGCAACCGAGCCCCACTGATCGACCGGCAAGTGAACAAAAACCTCGATGAGGATATGATCCGGAAGCGTCCCAATCAGCTCTTCTTCGCCGTGTTCTTCTTCCCTCATGAGACCAGAACACGACTGAACGACTGATAAATAGTTTAACAAACAATTAATTAATTAGCTGACAACTTAAAATTGATTGATTTTAGGATACCAATTAATTAGTTACTTAATTTGATTTGATTTGATGGATTGAAGGGTAGGTAAGGGGAACCCAATACTCAGATGGTTTTACCAAAAAGTGTATTAAGGAAAGGAGGTGAAACTAAAGAAGGAAAGTAATTAGAAACTGGAAGGAGATCGGTTGAGAAGGTGGGTAGTGCAGTGTTATCATCATTCATCAACCATCACCAAGGGAAGGACCAATAATTGTGATCTTAATTATCTTAGGATTTTTGACAATATAATTGTGGTTCTCACAAGGTTAGAAAAGGAAGCAACTTTTTTGGCATAGCATAATACCTTGGCCTTGGGATAGGGATTGGGACGAACCAGCTCCAGCTCCAGCTCTAACTCAGAGTCACAAACTCAGAGAGAAAGGAAAGGATAAAAGAGAAGGAGAGTCTGAGACTGAGAGATGAGAGAGTGTGTGGGAAAGAAGAAAGAAAGGGACGCAGCAGGAGAGCGAAGGGGCAACAGGCAACAGCCACCCAACAGCAGCGGTTCAGCTGTCTGTCCATCCACCCATCTCTCCATTTTTTACGATTACTAGAGCTGTGAATCGGCTTCCCCCGAAAAAATAATATTACATAATTTAATAGATATTAAAAATAAATATACATTTTATAATATATTTTATTAGATAAATATTGGACTTAATATATTTTTAGCTACATCTCAATTTATGTAAAAGAATATAAAGAGTTTCAAATATTTTGAGTCTTAAATTATTCTTTAGGTACATCATATTATCTCTTTAATAAAAAAAAATTGAGCTATTTGATTAAAATAAATGAAGAGAGAAACAAAATTAATGGTTAAGATTAATGATGATGTGGCATAGCTAAAAAACTTGAAAGCTTAATCCTCTTTCTAGATATGAATTCTTCAATTCAATAATAAGATCAGATCTTTTTATCAAAAATAATAATAATAAGATCAGATCATCATATTTGGTTGAAAAATGCTATGGTGATACCACTACTTAGTTTGGCTTAGTCTGAGAAATTAATTATTTAATATAATATACTAATGATTCAACTTAACACGTTAAATATTTAATTTATAATTATAATTAGCATGTTAAATATTTCGCATAAACTTAACATAAACTTAACATGTTAATTATAAGTTAATGTTAAATTAAATATTTAGCATGTTAAGTTGAATATATAATATGTTAAGTTAAATATTTAGTATGTTAAGTTGAATAAATAGTTATTTTTTCATTTTTAGCACATTATATGTTAAGTTGAATAATTATTGATATAATTACTCAACTTATAAATTGATGTTAAGTTTGAATATTTAACATGTTAAGCTAAATAATTAGCATATTATATTGAATAATTAATTTGTTTGACCAAGTCAAACGATATGGTATCAATGGTACACTATATCTAGACCAAATTTCGGTCGCTTTAAGAGTCTTAAAAGCAAATATAACAATGGGGTTATATTATGATTTTTGCCTATTCTCACGGACATCAAATTTCAATTTCATCCGTAATTTATTCAAATAAATCAATATTCACGAATATGTTATGTCAAGTAAGATGGAAATGTATCAGATTTTTTTTGGTGTTGTACAAAAATGGACAATGCAGTTATGCAGCTGAAAGTTTTGTGTTGGGTCCCAACTTCGAAAATGTAATTCAGGCATCAAAAGTAATTATCGTTGAGTTAGACGATACCTTTTGATCACTTTCTCTATTTGGAAATTTTGGAATGTAGTTGGGTTGATGGCCTCTTGAGGCGGAGATTCTTATAGTTTGTTAAACGAAGAGAAGAAATAATAACACAACACAACACAGATTGAATATTTGGTGAGATAATATTTAAGCAGAAATCATCAATTAAAAACTCTCCGGTCAGACTGGACATTTGATTAAAAATTGTATAACGGAACAAATATGAATAAATTTCAATTCGAAATGAAAAATTTCCCATTATAATTTGTTAAAAGTTTCCCCTAATCATCACAAAACCAGCCAATTCTTTATGGTTGAATTTTTTTTTTTTTAAAAAAAAACAGACGACTATTGTTATGTACTCTACGTTTCTTGTGTTTATGAGATTCTACAAAAAAAAGGAGGTTACCAACAGACACTCTAAAGAGTAGTGTAACAAATTCATGTATTCTATCATATAGAAATACAAAGAAACAGCAACCTAATGATGGATGAAGTAGCTACAGAAAACAGAACAAAAGCACAAGCATTACAAATAAGCCTACAATCCACGAAATATGTCAAGGCCTACGTAATTTTATAAATAAAACAAAACTGACTATCCAAAACAACAAAAGAAATATAAAACACAAAAACGGCTCCTCCAAGTACACAACACCGCTCCGTTGATTGCTGATAGCATCTGCACACCCACCCACCATTGCCCCCAGAACATATCAGATTTGGCTTGTTGAAAATGAACCATGATCAAAGTCTCGTGCGCTAGAATTAAAGAGAAGGATATATACCTCATAAAACTGGTGCTGGGTAAATCAAACTTTACATATATTTAGCTAACAATGGTACAAATGGGATAGGCAGTTCCCCTTTTACTTATCAGCATGCCTCCTCTTGTGTCTGCGGGCCCCATGAGCTCCCTGTGGATTATGTGTCTGCTTCCTTGGCTTCTTCACGCTGCATTAGAAAAAATAAAAATATAAACTGAAACATGTTGCAACAGCATAATAGCACCAAGTACCTCAAAAAAAGAAAAAAAAGTTTCAGGAGGTCAAAGTGAGTATACCAGAAAATCTGAGACAAGATGCGGTACAACAAGAAAAAAGGCAAGGCCAATAAAGCAGACGCCTACAGAAGATTAAAGAAGAACAACAATTAAAATTAAGTAATTAAAAAGGAACCAAAATAAAGAAAAAAGAATCTAAGACATAGCATATACCACACTTCCTTACCAGAAACCAGATAAGCTCCTTGGTTGCAAGCTGCTTTGTGAATTCATGATTGTTGAGATACTCCCCGATATTAGCTTGAGCCTTCAATTATTGGAACATAGATACCATAAGACTTCGTATATTTCAAACCACAGTGAATCTTATTTTTTGGAATACACTCAGATTTACTAGCCTCAGTCATAAAGTTCTTTAATATTTGAGGGAACAAATAAATGAAATTGTGTGCAAACCTGGTGATGGTATGTAGTGGCAGACTTGAGAAAACTGGTATAGGTTGCCATGGCTTTTTTCCTGTAGGGTTCTGTCAAAACAGCAATCTTCTCAACGTGGGGTCGGCTGAGGTCAGCTGCTTGATCAATGTACGGCTTTGACATTTTCTTCACACTCTGTAGCACAAAAGCAGACGACACAATGATTTATTTTTGCATCCAATTCTACAATAGAAAATAATGTTTACTTAAATACGTAGTTAACTACCTGAACATATGGAGAAGTAACTTCGTGAAATTTGGTTATATGAGGTTCAGTAGCAATCTTAGCTTTCTCGTAGAACTCCACCGATTTAGAGGACAACTGTTGTACATATGGCTCAGTGCTAGTCTTCAGCACCACCCATTTCTCTTGCACTGCCGGTACCAATTTCTTCAATTCACATTAAAAGTATCCAAAATCATACATAATGTACCAACATAATTATTTGATTAATTCATCTAACAATCACGACCAAACAAGTCAATTGAGAACACCAGTATTTTAAATCATAAAACAAAATCACCGAGATACATAAATTAAGTAGAGAAGACTTACAGTTTTTGCTGTCTCCAGGTGGGGCTCAGCCCATTTCTGTGCTTGTTTTGATTTTTCTGTTGCCTACACATTTGATTCGTAATTAAGAACATAGCTCTATAATTAACAAGAGATAAGCTGGAAGAAAAAAAGTTATTAACAAAAGAGGACCATTTGGTAGAAGCTATCAAGCACAGGTTTTCCATGCTCACTCCATTCAGCAGACATCACCTCCTACCCACAAAAGAATTACAAAATAAGACAGTGGTCTCTGGAAAATATTCAAAATGTTAAGAGATGACAGTGGTAGTCTATTACCATGTAATGGGCCATTTGTGTTGCTAACCAAGGTGGCAACCATGCACCATGCACCTAGGATTTTAATGAGGAAATATGTATATTAAAGATGATGAATTAACTCGTCAAGTGGCATTTTTTCAATAACAAGCCAGAAAGGAAAAAAGGATAATAAGAGACATCTTGAAATGAAAAGAAGTAGCTAAAAAACCTCATGAAGTTGCTTCAGTTTAGAAGAAGCTTCTAGCTGCGCTCTCATTAGCTCCTCCTGGTAGCAACAATAGTGAAAGAGAGTATTTTATGAATGCTTGTTATAAGAGAGCTAGCTGATTAGCTCCCAGTGGAAGAATTAAGAAAGCAGGCATTGACTGGGAATAGTTACTGTTAGTGTTACCTCAGCTGCTTTAAGAGCACGCTCGGTTTTGTAAATCCTTTTCTTCTGGTCGTCGCTCGTCTTTTGGAGCTAGAAACAAGGAAACATGTTAATTGTTTGTTCACATAATAAGGTGGAAAGTAAAATGTCATAAGGGCAGCATTAGAAGAGAATGGAAATAGAATAGTTACCGATTGGAGCTTGGCAGATAGGTCGTTTGCTTTGTTCTGGGCGGCCAGCAGTTGGGCCTCGAGGGCATCTCGCTTGCTTTTGTGTGATTCGATCTCACGCTGGAGATGCTCAATCTGCAGAAAGCAAGTAACAGATAGCAATGAGGATAATAGGGTTTAAAATAGGGATATAAAAACGGGATGAACGGGAGGATGGATAAGTGACCTGCTGCTGGAGCTGAGCAGTGTGGGCATCGGCCTTGCCGGCCTTGTCGGCGGCATCAGCGGCGAGCTGCTTCTGGAGGGAGGCAATGTCATGCTGGAGCGTGGCGATGGTGCCGGACTTCTCCTGGAGGAGGCGGTCGAGCTGTGACAGCGCTTGGTCCTTCGCGTGGAGGTCAGCGGAGCGCTGCTGGAGGTCGGACTCTAAGAAACAAAAGAACAAGCAGTGAATTAACAATAGGGATATGAAACCCTAGGTAGGTAGGTGGCTTGAAGCTGCAAGCAAGCAGTAATGGAGTGATACCTAAACCTAATAGTAACGATAACAATGAATGAATGATAAGAAGAAGAAGAAGAAGAAAAAGAAGGAGAGAAGAGTACCGAGGGAGACGATCTTGGATCGGAGGTGGTCGAGTTGGAGGGACTCGGAGGAGGAATCATCCTGTGGCGGCGCATCCTCAGCGGCGGCGGCGGCGAAAAGGGCGAAAGAGAGGGAGACCACCAAGAAGAGGAGCAAACAAAGGCGGCTTCGGCGGCGGCTCCCCATTCCCATCCCCATCGTCTCGTCTCGGATCTCTCTCTCTCTCTCTCGCTCTCTCTACGAATGACTCTGCGAATGCGATCGGAGCGGACGGACGGACGGATGCCGGGCAAAGACAGACAACAATGGGACGGAAGAAAATATCAGTTCGAGTCCCTTGATCGCATTAATTAACTATTCAATTCGTCTGCTTGCTTGATTGATGCTTGTTGCTTCCTTGGTAAATGGTAACTACCCCCGGCACCTGGCGAGTGTTCATCCCCTGACTTACTGCATTGCGCAGTTCACGAAATCAGCCGTTGGATCGTCTCGAGATCCGCGCTTGCACGAACAGCGAGACAATCCAACGGTTAACATTATGAACTGCACAATGCAGTATAGCAGGGGATATGAATTCGGCACCTGGCAGGCTCTCCTCTCCTCTGGTAACTTGACTACTTCACTTTTGCGCATATACCCACCAAGGCACCAACCGTATCTACTTCTATGTTTCATTACCAGTTTAGCTTTGCCACCACCGGTGTCCTCTACTGCGCGGTATGTTACTGCGCAGCGTTTCAACTGTTGGATCTGCTTTGAGATTCGTGCAATCCAATCTCGAAAAAGCTTCCCTATAATCCCCATCGTTGATTTGCTGTGCAGTAAAATACGGCGCAGCAGAGGATAAGCACTCCCACCTCACCGCACCATTCCACCGCCACGATTTCCACATCTTTCTCAATCAGCCCAACCAAAATTATTATATTTTCAAACCACATGACATCATGACCCAACCATACTGTACAGGATCTGATATTCTGATGTAATGGTTTGGTGATTGGTCAACCCATCCGTTTACTCTTGCTCTTTTCTGTTTGAAGTTCCAATCCATTTCAAGCCCGTAGGCAGCAAAGTTTCACAACCATATTGACATGTTTGCTTTTCGGCCCAAATAAGTACGGCCCACTTGAGTGTAGAGCTAGTTGCAAGTTGGCGTACCAGCAGAACTCGTTCCCGTACGTCCATCTATCGATTTCATATCCTCCGTAGTCCGTAGCGCTGCATTGTGTAGCGCAGGATGTGAACCGTTAGATCATTTCGAGATCTGTGCTGACTCGAATCTTGAGATGAACTAACGGTTCACATCCTGTGCTACACAGTGCAGCGGTACAGAGGATATGAAATCAATCGGAGAGCACCAGGGGAGAGAGGGTGCTTCCGTCCTCATTCAATTAATAACAACGAAGCCTGTACCTGTATATATAGTGGATTCACGTAGTAGTGATTAGTGAAGGGATTCAAGGGACAGCGGGAATAAAAGGGAAATTAAGATGGGAGAACAGCACTAAAGTAAGAGAAACATCTTGCGTCCATTGAAAATACATTTATATGTTCATAAACACACTCAAAATATAACAAATACATCCGATTTTGTAACAGATAGATCTGATTTTGTAACCTATATATGGATGCTATGGACACTAGGTAGTACTCAGGAAGAGAAACCATCCATTTTTCTCTGCTATTTCGACATCTCTCTGCTCTGATGTACGTGATCGCAGCTCCCTCCGCGTCGGAAGATCAATCGAATGCGTTGCATGCGCACTGAATCAATGCATGCACGGAAGAGCGATGATCTTCTTTAATCTACTACGGTTTGAGGCAAATGCTGCCGGATATATAGTTTTTGCAAAAGACTAGGTGATAGTGTGTTGAGTATGGAGGCACTAGCTATAACAATATTTTCTATTATATCTCAAAATATTGTTACAACTACTACTTAAATACTAAACCTCCATATACCCCTAGCTTCTTACTACAACCTAACCTCCAATTCACTACTATCTCTTGCTTTGCTTGCTTGGTTTTCTTACACTCATGCCATTACCCCCTATTTATACTACTCCAATGGAAAAACTCTAGATACAAGATTTTTGTTAAGATATCTTCTAAGAACATTCTAGATTTAAGATATTTATACTTAGATATTCTTAGAGCATATTCTAGAGATAAGATTTTTTCTCATTCTCTAGACTCTTCTTCCTAAATATCTTCATTCTATATTTTTCTAGAAATCTCTTGATCTTGGGCTTGATGGGCTTGGGCCTCAGCGTTGATTCTCAACACTCCCCCTCAACGCTGACTTTGTACTATTCCGATTTCGGTACTCCGCGTCCATCCGGATCATCATGTTTGTAGTTTTTCCTTCGTGCTAGCAGTGCTTGGCACTCAGTCATTTGTGGTGCTTGCAGTAGTCTCGTCACTAGCCTTCGTGAGGTCCGACATCTCGACAAATTACCTGATAGCCTGCATCTCCTTCGAAGAGCTCCCATTCTTCGGCAACCACGACACTCCTCCACGTCGTCTTGACATCATCACCCTCCTTGGTGATGTTTTCCACCTTGGGCTTTCTTGTGGCTTCTCGTCATCAGCCATGATGCAGCTCATGATTCCGGCCTCCTTTACGACTTTGGTCTCCTCATCGAGTAATTCTTTAATTGGTTCTTTAAAAGGTAATGACTCAAAGTCAAGCTTACTTACCCTCTTTGACATCTTCGGTGTCTTCCATGAAGAACGATGACTCGGAATTGATCTCTTCCTCCTTGACTTCTGTGGCATCTTCTCCATCTTTGATCGGCCACGACTCCATGTCGAACTCCTCTTCCTCTACCTCATCAACCTCGGCAACCTCTATGCCAACTACCGACTGTATTCCAACAGTCGTCACCCGCGTCCCAATCTTCTTCATATGGGACCTCCTCCGGCACCATCTCCACTGTGGTCACCGCGAGGCTTTCTTCATCTTCCACGATTGCAGCAGTGAGTGCTACTTCTGCATCCCACTCTTCTTCACAACTACTGCTCTCATGGACTATGTCTTGGCTTCTTGAGGTCGCCACATTACCATGGCCTTTCTTCTTCTTCCGCCAGCAATCTCGTGCATAATGCCCTCTTTTGCCACAATTATAACATCGATCGTCATCGTCTTCATTGTCATCGGATGAGTCTCGAGCTCCCCCTGAAGAATTAGTCTTCTCTTTAGGCCTTCGTTGCTGGCTAGACCTTCCTTCGGGTCTACCTCTTGACTTTCGGTCAGGTCGACCCGTCTTTCGGTTGCTGAACAAGGCCTCTTCTTCTTGCTTCAACGAGACTCCGGCCATTTGCTTCACTAGAGCCTCCTGGTTTGCGAGCATATTCTCCAGCTCCAATAGTGTTGGCTGCGTTGGCCAACCTTGGACGGCTGCTATGAACCCGCTGTACTCGGGTCTTAGCCCATTGATGAGAATCCTTCTCATCCTTTGCTCGCTGATCTTTTCTTCAGGGTCTATTTGAGCAATCTCACTACAAAGAGATTTTACTTTTGTAAAGTAATGGTTAATCATCATCTTACCTTGTGAGATTGTCATGAGCTCCTTCTCAAGTAGTTGGAGGCGCGCGTCGTTCTTCTTTGAGAAGAGTGTTGCTAGGGTATCCCAGGCTACCTTCGGCGTGGGCGCTTCTCTGATGTACTCCAGTAGCTCGTCTTCAACGGCTGTCCTGAGTACAAACATTGCCTTCCCAGCCTTGATTCGCCATTTCCGCAGAGTTTCGGCTTGCTTCTCCACGGACAGAGTTTCGGCTGGCTTCTCTGAAGCCTTCTTCTTTTTCGTTTTGGGGTCAGCAACCTGTTCCGATACCGTCTCTTCTACGGTATCAACTTTCGGCGGGGTCGTCTCAGACCCGCCTACTACCTCCCATAGGTCCTGCCCTTGGAGGTAGGACTCTATGCATGCCTTCCAATATATATAATTACTAGAATTCAATTTCTTCATTCCACCAATCGTACCTGAGAAATCCATGGCTTCAACTAGGACGGCCGACGTCTAGTAAGCCTTCTTGAAGATTTCTCCTCCACCGCACTTCGCAGTCCCGGACTGTCGTCAAGCTGCGGCTCCTTCGACAACTTGTCGATACCACTATATTGACTGGCGGAACACCGGCAGAATTCCGGCTCTATGCTTGACCCCTACCACCGACTCTGAACAAGCTCCGACAACTCCGGCTCTGATACCAGATTGTTGAGTATGGAGGCACTAGCTATAACAATATTTTCTATTATATCTCAAAATATTGTTACAACTACTACTTAAATACTAAACCTCCATATACCCCTAGCTTCTTACTACAACCTAACCTCCAATTCACTACTATCTCTTGCTTTGCTTGCTTGGTTTTCTTACACTCATGCCATTACCCCCTATTTATACTACTCCAATGGAAAACTCTAGATACAAGATTTTTGTTAAGATATCTTCTAAGAACATTCTAGATTTAAGATATTTATACTTAGATATTCTTAGAGCATATTCTAGAGATAAGATTTTTTCTCATTCTCTAGACTCTTCTTCCTAAATATCTTCATTCTATATTTTTCTAGAAATCTCTTGATCTTGGGCTTGATGGGCTTGGGCCTCAGCGTTGATTCTCAACAGTATATATACATCTGGATGGTACGTATACATATTTCATTTTCCGGTCAGAAGTTTTAAATGTACAGTCTACCTAAATAAATCGTAAAACAGTGTACCAGTTGGGATGCTAACTAGCTAGTTGGTTGAAGTGATACCTGTCGAGGAGGGAGAGGAGAACGGGGAGGCAAAAGGGCAGAGGTAGACCAATTCATATCCTCTACCGCGCAACACTCTAACCTTTTAGATATGCTTAGAGATTCGTGCAACTCAATCTCAAAAAAGCCTCCCTCTAATCCGCATCGTTGATTCGCTGAGCAGAGGATAAGCACTCCAGGTACTTTATAAAAGGTGATGTTTGAGGAGGGGGAATTGTGAAATATGCTAGAGCAAACCCATGGAGAGGCCATTAGAGGTATAAGGAGAGGGTTTTGGGTTTTGAATGGAAGTGAATTGAGGAACCAAAAAGCTCTCATATGAGAGGGGAACAGCGAAATGAGCGAAATTGAGCTAGGAGCGGCTGCAGAGAAGAGGCGATCGCAAGAAGAAGAAGAAGAAGAAGAAGAAGAAAAAGAAGAGATGAAACGACGGAGGAAGAACATAAATCGGCACCGTGTTACTGATTTGACAATTACTGTTCATCTGCAGTAAAATTTTAGAGGATTAGAGGTATTAAAAATTAAAAATTGGTTGGCAAAGAATTTGAAGTTACCAGAGAATGGCTGAAGAAGAGAGGGTAAAGCTCGTAACATCTCCGGAGTAATGAGAAGTGCTTACCTTGAAGGGGGCTCATGTGATGTGAGTGATAAACAAGTAAAGTGAAGAATGAAAGCTCGGGTGAGAAGGAAATATGAGGACGAAGGAATAGACAGGAAGAATGAGATTCTTACTTATTGTCCTTTTTCTTATTCTTTTTTGGGTTTTATGCTTGAGGATTAAGAGGAGAGATCGATTGACAATGGTTAACTTGACAATCTTGACAATGACATATTTTAAAAATTTATAAAAAATCATAAAAAATCTTAAAAATAGAAAAATATTTACGAAAATATTTCTTAACTTATAGATTAATTATGTTTCCGATTATATTCAATTTAAGTGACGTTTAATAGTTGTTTAAATATCCGCTAAATTATAACTGTTGAAAAGTGCACAAAATTTTGATAAGTGGTTAAACAATGTTTAAATTGATTGAAATTTGAAACACTATCGATCTATAAGTCAAATAATACATCTATAAATTATATTTTTTATTTTTAAGATTTTTTATAAATTTTTGAAAAGTGGTATTGTCAAAATTGTCAAGTTATTGTTAATGGATACCTCCTCTTTATGCTTAGCGTGCTAATAGTAAGGGAGAGTAAAGAGTAAAGACACTCACTCATGAAGAATTGAAGATTACTTATTCAAGAGGGAATGAGCTTTTAAAAGAAAACGGGAAGGAACCTTCCACATATATAAAAAGCGAAGGAAGTGTGTAGATAAAAGAATAGACAGAAAGAATAATGAGACTCTTTTTTGGTTTATCTTATAACATGTTGAGGGAGATGAAAGATACTTACGCAAGTCGATGGTTATTGGGGAAGGGATGAGCTCGAGTTATATGATGAAATTAAATAGTTTAACAGTTTTTAAGAAGGAAAATTTTATAATAACCAATATGTAAGATCAATATGATGTAATATTCAAAGAGTATGGATTTTCACTAATTCAATGCTGCAATATTACCAATAGAGTAAAACTACATGAGCCTTTCCATGAACTGAAAAACTCGCCCGACCCGAGTTTTAGAGAAAGTCAAATCGACCTGATCCGACATGTGTTCCAGAAAAAGTGAGACTAATCAGAACTTGACCCGACCCGTGTTTCAGAGAAAGTTAGACTGAACCGAACCTGAACCCGACCCGACCCAGGAATAGAGGTGCAAAATCTGATCAGACCCGAAAAACTCGTCCAACCCGGCCCGAAAAATGCCGGCAGGCGTTAACCTGATACCCGACCCGACTCTAAACACACCCCAAAACATATCAATTATCTCCAAATTTCATTTTATATATAGCTCAATAAATTCTCTATATAGAAAACTTCTAAGATACAAAAATTTTTTATTTTTGAAAATTCTTAATATTTGTTTGAGATTTTATTGAAGTAACTTTACAATATTAATAAAAAAAAATCAAGTTTTATGTATAGCTTTTCACTAATTATATATTTTTTTTTGATGAAATTTACTAATTTGATATTGTTCTATCTTCTACCCGCAAATACAACCAGAAATTCTAGATTGCCAAGTAGCAAGTTTATACTATATTATATATTAAAAGCTAGACTAATCTATATGAAGTCATTTAAATTTCACTTCAAAATATTAACTATCCAAATTATACTTTATAATATCCAAAATTTTGATTCACAGTTCCTAGAGTGCAATCATAAATAAGGAACTGATTCACGAAGAGGAAATACTAATATTACGTGACTTACTAATTACACTTGACTACCAAAAAAGAGGCCCCATGGCTAATCAATTGATTATATATATATATAAAATAAGTTTGGCCGGGGAGAGATCATGCCTTAGTGGCAAACTAAAACATAAACTATATAGAATTATATATATATATATATATATTTATATATTCAAATAAATTGATTAAAGATGATGAAACAGTACTGGCAAAGACTGTGGAACAGATTGGAGATCCGAGTGCTGGTGCTGAGCAGCCTGAGCATCCAGATCCTGCTGCTCTTCCTCGCCGGCTACCGGAAGCGTGTCATCTTCATCCGGTACGCTCCGTCGACCCGCTTTCATCTCTTGGGTCCCGCTGGGATCCTCTTCCACGGCTTCCTCTGGCTGGCATACCTCATGGCAGACTACGTGGCCACCGTCGGCCTCGCGTATCTGCGCGAAAGTGTTGATAGCAAGACGCAGCACCTGATTGTGTTCTGGGCCCCGTTTTTTCTTCTTCATCTCGGCGGCCAGGACACCGTCACTGCCTTGTCGATAGAAGATAACGAGCTCTGGTCGCGCCACCTGCTCACCTTGTTGTCGCAGGCGGCGCTTGCTGTGTACAGTTATTTCATACTGAACCGGCATGTCGGCGAACTTTGGCCTCCCGCGGTCCTCATGTTTGCTGTCGGATGCTTCAAGTACGGCGAGAGGACATGGGCGCTGCAGCGCGCGAGCATGTCTGCCTTCCGCAGCTCCATGATCACCAAGCCCGATCCCGGTCCCAACTTCGCCAAATTTATGCAGGAGTACACGTCATCTAAAGCCGCCAACCTCGACGCCAAGATCATAATAGTGGAGGAGCGGCACAAAGACAATGTCAGGACTGACGACGACAACGCCGACAAGGACAAGGAGACGAGTGTCGAGGAAATTGTGCTCAAGGCGTACGAGTTCTTCCCGATATTCAAGCGCCTCTTCGTGGACCTGATCTTGAGCTACAAGAACCGGGAGGACAGCCAGAAGTACTTCAGAACGCTCGCAGCTAAGGACGCGTACCGCCTGATCGAAATCGAGCTCTCCTGGATGCACAACATGCTCCACTCCAAGGCTTCCGTCATTTACACCATCAAGTACTACGGCTGGGTCTCTCGCATCACCACGCTCGTCGTCACTACCATCGTCATGATCTTGTTTGCCACGTCGAACCATGACGGCTACAAACCGTCCGACGTTGCTCTGACCTATGTGCTGCTGGTGGCCGCAGTCGCCATGGAATTAGTTGCGTTCGGATACATGATTCTGTCGCTCTGGACATTTGCGGTATTGAAAGAATCCGGGTTCTGGGAATTGGGGATTTGGAAATACCGAGTTTTCGAACGCATTGCCCCTTCCCTCAGTTCCGTTCCGCTGACGTTGCGGCGTGGGGAGAAGCCGAAATGGTCCGACAAGATGGCCCAGTTTAGTTTGATTACGTACGCCCTGGAGGACAAGCCGTGCTGGTGGAAGCATGTACTCGGAGCGGTCGGTCTCAAGCACACGTGGGACAATTACCGGTACACCACGATCGTTACCGTGACTCGAGATCTCAAAGATCTGGTGTGCGAGGAGTTGAAAAGGAAGATGGAGACTATAGCGGACAAAGACGGGTTCAGGAGATGCACCGAGCACCGAGGCCAGTGGGCGCTGCAGCGGAAGGGGTACTACAAGGAATTCGGTTGGAGCGTGGAGGCCGAGTTCGACGAGAGCATCCTGTTATGGCACGTAGCGACGGATCTACTGTTCGAAGACGATCCCGATTATCAGGACGAAAGCGGGAGACGGATCATAAGCCAACGCATCTCGAACTACATGATGTTTCTCCTGATCGGCCGCCCTTTCATGATGCCCGCAGGCATTGGCCAGATCCGCTTCGGCGACACAGCTGCAGAGGCAACAACCTTTCTTGAATCGCGGCAGGATACCGCCGGCAGCAAGCAGGAGGCTGTTAAAGCGATACTGGAGGTGAGCACGGAGTATGACCCGGCGGATATCAAGGGCGACCGCAGCAAGTCGCTGCTGTTCAGCGCGTGCAAGCTCGCGCACGAGCTGAGGGACGAGTTCCCGAACCAGAAAAGGAGGATGTGGACCATGATCAGCATGGTGTGGGTCGAGATGCTGTGCTTCGCTGCCAGCAAATGCAGCGGGCAGTTCCACGCCCGGCAGCTGAGCAAGGGAGGCGAGCTCCTCACCGTCGTCTGGTTCCTCATGGCGCACCTTGGCATGGGCGAGCAGTACCGCATTGAGCAGGGCCATGCCCGTGCCAAGCTCATTGTATCCAAGTGAATGTGAAACTCATCATCATCAATCATGCATCTCTTTGTTACAAATAACAAACTTTTTATTTTTTAAGTTTTAAACTTTTAATCCAGTTTGATGCACTATTTTATTAATTATTATTTTTATTTTTTTTGAAGATTGACATGTTTTCAATAGCATCTATATATGCTTTTTATATATCCAACTTTTATTTTATTTAATTAATCTATTAATTTCAGAGTTTTTTTTTATTATTATTGTTCAAGCCCCCTTTTAGGCAGTATGCTTTTCAGTTTTCACAAATGAATAAATGGCTCAACGAATGAAAGCATTGTATATTTGTATTCCTGCGTAACAGTTGGGTTTGAACCAGTGAGCTGAAAGCTGTGCAGGACTTCTTCCTGGCCCGGTCAAGAAAGAATATATGCTTGAATAATACAAAATTAAGTTATTTTCTTTTTTGAAAAAACAAAACTAAGCTATTGATTCTGCTGATTTCGGAGCTCAAATAATCAAACCGTAAATTATAAACCAGAAAGAGGGGATGGTTTCCAATTTTTTCATCTATGCCACGTATTCTATATTACAACCATTGATTTACAATTATTCTTTCTTTTTGATTGATCTAACGGTTGACATATCTTGAATTAATCATGGCATGCAATGAGAATGGGTAATAATGATGTATCTTTATATTCTCTCTGCACATGCACATTAATGACATTCAATTTAGACCATTAATTTCAAGTCTGAACATAAATGAAAGAACTAAAAAGTTCAATTTATATTGCAACAAATGCATATTAGAAACAAAAGTAATATGTTTTCATCCAACTAGTATAATGACCGCGCCATGCAGCGGGATATTATGTCATGTGTCTGATTATTTACAATCTATATGTGTTGGTGTATTAACCCCTGGTTGAAGTTGTACAAAGGCTACACTTAATCTTTTATGGGCTAAATTTATTTTCACCAAATATATAAGATCACTCAAATTTAACAAATTGATTACAACTTATGTCATGTGTCTGATTTTTTTTTTTGTTGGTATGAGAGGGCAGATTAATGAAGCCTTTATAAGTGAAAAAGTGCAAAAAAGAGATTTTACTGTTGGGAGAAGGTGGGGGTGGGGACGTGGGGTTGAACCGTTGAAGCATTTAATAAACGCGTTAGCATTAATTTGGACTTCGGATGGATTGTGAAAATCGAATCGCCAAAAAATTTTGATCAACGGTGATGGTTCAACAAAAATAATCCATATAATAGTTGAAAATAATTATGAACAAATAGTCTTTTCAATATGTAAAATGAAATCTCCTTTTATAAGTAGTAAGTATAGATACATATTAATATATATTAAGAGACGAATGATAAATATTGCACTTAAAATCATAAACGAGAGAGAGGAAATTAGACTTTTCTTTTCCAGATTAATTGGTATATACAAAATATCATACCAGTTTTATTTTGGGCCTTTAGGTTTACTATTCGTTATTACATTGTTTATTATATTTTATGGCCTGTAACTTTCTTTTTTATAATGTAAGCATATTTTTGGTAATATCATTTTCAAAAAGTAGAATAAAAAACATAATTTCTTCCACTATTAAGCCCTTACGCATTTTTTTCTTTTCAGTTTATTAATTAATCCACGTTTTACTACAAAGTTATTAATTAGAATAACATCTTTTTGCAATTACGTTTTTGTCAAATATAACGCACGCTATTTTCTTATACGTAGTGCAAGATATTTACAAAAGTAATGGCAATTGTATTACATTACTTACTGTATAATTTAAAATTTTCAGTTTTTTTTTTTTGTATAAACTATATTTATATCCGGTTATAGCTCTAGTATGAATAATTCACCATAAATAAAAAGCTGACGTACAATTACACTCGCAAATCGCAATACATCACTAATTCATCATCCATCCATCCATCCATCCATCAGGTCAGGTCACATGCAGCTAGTTAGGCCCATATAGATATACTGATATAGTAGTAGGGTGCATTGGGCTATTCCTCATCTTATTCAAGGGCCTGTCTTCTCACTTTTTGTGCTGTAATGATTTCTCCATCAGAGTTGCTCATAAAATTACTCTTTTTCATGACCCAACTGTTTTCAGTTGGCCCATGAATTGATGTGTGATGATATTATATTTCTTTCGTCTACACTCTCCATTTTGAATTGAGGTTACTATTATACTACTAACACCAATGGCGGATTTAGTAAGAGAGTATGGAGACAATGTCCCCCATATTTTTCTTAATTCATACAATTTTAAGTAGTACTTTTGATGTATTTTCATATTTTTGTAAAAAAAAAAAAAATGTTTGAACCCCATAATATATGAAACATTTATATTAGTGATCCCATAATTAAAAATTATTGACTTCTATAAGATAATTGTATCAATTTTAATGTCTAATATAGTATTTGAACCCCATTCAAAAATTTTCTGGCTCCGCCATTTGATCACTAACACGCATATACAAAAAGATATATATCCATTATAAGCATCATCTCATTCTAACTCAAATTAAAGATCAACTAATTAATTAATGTATATATGTAATTGCAAGTGGAGTAATTAACTACATATGCAAACTAATTAAGATTCAAGATTTCTACATCAACTTACACCAATTGTACATTACTAACAGGTCCTGTCACAACTACATTTATAATTCAATTTGGATTAACATAATTTACTAGTTAAGACAGCCAGTAGCTCTCGAGTGGTTCCACACAGGGCTCTAAACTTTGTTGGTACCTGATGCCAGTATTGGGCACACCGGCATCACCGGGAAAGACGGCATTGGAGCCCCCACATGACCGGGCTAGGGAAAGTTGGCTCGGTCGCCAATGCCTGTCCGGCGGAGTTTAATTGGATAGGCATTGACCGGAATAGACCCAGTGGAGGAGTTGTTGCACCCAGGTTCAAATTTAGGACCGGCAATGCAAAAGGAGGAGGAGGCATGTTGGGCCCGAAACCGGGATGGGGTTGGATGTGGGGGTTGAGGCCTGGGGTACGTCTAGGTGAAGCGAGACAGCTCTGCCAGGTCCGCCGGGGTCAGGTAAGAATTGTTATAAAATTTGAGTTAAGAATTACAAAATTTGATATAAGAGTTACATATTTTGTATATATGTGGACATACAGATAGTTAACCTGAGGACAATTAAAAAAAATACCTTACATATCCTTACTATATATAAAAATATATTGGAAAAAATGACATGAAGTGTTATCTTCTCCAAATAAGAAACCTTAGCCATTTATTATAAGAAATAACAATTTCAGCCCAAAGCAAGGCGTAGACTTTTTACTAGTACATACATAATATATGCTTTGTTTGATTAATTTGTACCTTGTTGGATTTGGAGGCGGCTTTCGCGTGCAGCCGGTACTCATGCATGACCCAATTTGTCTTCTCCCCTCTCGGCACTCTTCCCTTGTAGAACACCAGCGTCTTCTTCATGCCGACGAGGTCCAAGTTCTGGCCGCTGCAGATCTCCTTGTCCTTGCCGGTGGTCTTCCAGTAATCGGAGTTTGTTGCTCGGTTGGTACGCACCCCGGTCGGATACTTCCGGTCCTGTAAGCTGAAGAAGTACCACTCCTTCTCAGATGGTTATCCTCTAATGTATGGCAAAGTATAGCCACCAATCACAGAGCTCGGTTCGATGGATCCCACCTCGGTCACTCTCTCTTTCTCTCTCTACCGGACTCGGTTGCAGTACGGCAGATGATATCAATTCCTCCTTCTCGCCCATCTTTGCTTTCTCTGTCAGATGTAATTAAACAGAAAAACAAAAGTAATTAATTAAGACTAAATATTTTTCATTGATCTTTGTGTTGAGAATGGATTAGTTAACACAAACCGTTGAGTCGAATATTCTATGATTAATTGTCTGGTAGATTAATTAAGTCGTGCATTTGAAGATTATAAATGTTTTGTATCTCATGCATGTTAATTAATTAATTAATTAATTAATGTTGCACCACAATTGCGCATATATATTATGTGTATACGTGCAAGACTTTGAACTTGGTAGGAAAAAAATAACGAAAGAGCTAGGGAGGTTTTGAACAAATAACAATTTAAGTTCATTTGGCCTTCTGATGGTCGATCAAAAATCTCTAGTGCCTTGTGTGAGTATGCATGGATATTTTAAAATTATCGAAGTTATGCAATGACTATATTATCTTTTAGAATATATATATATTTTTTAAAATAATTGTGAACTTAGATCATCGGTCTTTAATTAATAATAATACACAGTTACACACACACACACACACACACACACACGCACACAAACATCCTCTTTCTTTATACATCTTCCTGTTGTACTCTCTTAATTTAAAATAATATCATGATTATTATAGTTTGTTATCATATATTAAGTACATGCAATTTGGCATATATATTAGATCATATTTTCAGAGAATGTGATTTCTTAATTTTACTATATATTTTAACAGGATTATATATATAATAAACCAAATTAATGTGGAAGAAATTCCGAAACAATATAGATAAATTAACTGCATACATATAAATCTAAGAAAACTAAAAGTCGAACACCTCCATCTACCACAATTGAACAATTAGAGGAAATTCATCCATTGGTTAATTAATTTCCAATAAATCGATTATTATTTCTGAATACTCTACTGCCTGATATAGACAGGGACGGAGACAGAGGGGGGCTGGGGGGGGCCATGGCCCCCCCAATGATTTTTGAAAAAAAAATTTGGTATGCTATTTTAAGTTAAATATATTGAGATATTAAATATAGGTCCTTCTTAAATGTAAATTATATAATACATGAGCTTGTTTTTCATCAATGTGGTAATAGATATTTCTATAATTTTGTCGTGCTATCTAATTCTAATTTCGGATTGCTAAAAAAATATTCACAATTAAACAACATTTCAATAACATAGATTAAGTGCATCCTTAGATCCTACATAATTTTTCAATTTGTTAAATATTGATGTTGTATGCACACTAGCTGAAAAATTCTATCCGGCTGATTTTTCAGATAATGAACTTCTTCATTTAAGATATCAATTGCAACATTATTAAATTGATGTGCTAAATCATTGTGAGTTAAAGACTTGAAAACTCTCAGTGAGTTGTGCCAACAACTGGTAAGAACTGAAAATTAAAAAATTTTCTATCTGGTTGACAAGCTAATACGTCTTGTTTTAACACTTCCAGTTTCTACAACAACTACAGAGCGTGCATTTTTAGCAATGAAAAATGTGAAGACTAAACTGCATAACAGAATGAAAGATGCATGACTTCTTAAACAACTATCCCATTGCTTATATATATTGAGAAAGAAATTGCAGAACATATCCGATCTAAGGATATAATAGATGATTTTGTAAAGACAAAAACTAGACGTGTTCAACACATCATTCGCTAATGAGTTCTTATAATATTAGTTGTAGTTATGTAATTTTTTTTCACTTTTTGTATTAATTTTGATATTACTTGTATGTTATCATCGAATAGATCGCTCAATAATAGAATCATAAATATAATGACTTCAATATGTTGATTGCATTTGTAATACTAATAGTTTTGACCGTGTAATAATTAATATAGAACTATTTTAATTTTAAAAAATATTTATGCGGCACCACCTTTTTGGCCCCCCTAATGATGAAATCCTGGCTTCGTCCCTAGATATAGATTGATTCATGTGTCATCTGATCAATGAAATACAGAAATTGCTGATTATCTTGCCAATTAAGGAGAACCCTATATATGGTTAAAGATCATGACCACTTGATATTGATAGGACTATATGATTGAACAAGTGCTTATATATACTAAATTAAGAACCAGAGCAATGTGAAAACAAAGATAGCTCGATATATCCAATTTAATTAGAACAAAAAAAAATAATAATCATGTTTTGTTTCTTTAAACACGTTATTTCAAAATAATAGATATAAAAAACTCATAAGTGAATAAAAAAAACTATAAGTAATCATCATAAACAACAACATAAAGTAATCAAATTATATGATAACTATAAAAGGGTTCCAACAAATTTCAACAAATTTATGAAAACTAGTTGGTTGAAGTGATACATGTAGAGGAGGGAGAGGAGAACAGGGAGGCAAAAGGAGAGGTAGACTTTGTAAATGGTGGGGTTTGAGGAGGGGAATTGTGAAATATGCTAGAGCAAACCATGGCGAGGCCATTAGAGGGATAAGGAGAGGGTTTTAGGTTTTGAATAAAAGCAAATTGAGGAACCGAAGTGCTCAGATGGGAGGGCAACAGTGAAATTAGCTAATTGAGCTAGGAGCGGTTGCAGTGAAGAGGCAATTGAAAAAAAAAACAGAGAGAGAGAGAGAGAGAAAAGAATAGGTACCATGTTACTGATTTGATAATTACTATTCATCTACACTAAAATTTTGAGGATTAATTAGAGGTATTAAGGATTGGTTGACAAAGAATTTAAAGTTACCAGAGAATGGCTGAAGAAGAGAGGGTAAAGCTCATAACATTTCCGGAGTAATGAGAAGTGGTTATCTTGAACGGGCTCATGTGATGTGAATGATAAACAATTGTAAAGTGAAGAAAAAAAGCTCAGGTGAGAAGGAAATATGGAGACAAAGAAATAGACAGAAAGAATGAGATTCTTTATTATTGTTCTTTTTCTTATTCTTTTTTGGATTTATGCTTAGCGTGCTAATAGTAAGGGAGAGTAAAGACACTCATGAAGAATTGAAGATTACTTGTTCAAGAGGGAATGAGCTTTTAAAAGAAAATGGGAAAGAACCTTGGACATAAAAAGCGAAGGAAGTGTGCAGATAAAAGAATAGACAGAAAGAATTATGAGATTCTTTTCTGGTTTATGTTAACATGTTGAGGGAGATAAAAGATACGCAAGTCGATGGCTATTGGAGAAGGGATGAGCTCGAGTTATATGAAAATTAAATAGTTTAACAGTTTTTAAGAAGGACATTTTATAATGACCAACATGTAAGATCAATATGATGTAATATTCAAAGAGTATGAATTTTCACTAATTTAATGCTACAATATTACCAATAGAGTAAAAATATGCTGAGCCCTTCCATGAACACACCCCAAAACATATCAATCATCTCTAAATTTCAATTTATATATAAGTAGCTCAATAAATTCTCTATATAGAAAACTTACAAGATACAAAATTTTTTTATTTTTGAAAATCCTTAAGTATTTGAGATTTTATTAAAGTAACTTTACAATATTAATAAAAACAATCAAGTTTTATATATCGCTTTTCACTAATTTTTATATTTTTTTGATGAAATTCACTAATTTGAATATTGTTCTGTCTTCTACCCGCAAATACAACCAGAAATTCTAGATTGCCAAGTAGCAAGTTTATACTATATTATATATTACAAGCTAGACTAAGCTATATGAAAACGTTTAAGTTAAAATGTTAATGCTCTAAATTATATTTTGTCACGTCCGATGACGTCCGATGGTTCCTAGAGTGCAATCATAAATAAGGAACTGATTCACGATGGGAAATAGTAATATTATGTGACTTATTAATTACACTTGACTACCAAAAAAGATGCCCCATGGCTAATCAATTGATTGTATATATATAGATATATCTAAGGTTGGCCGGGGAGAGATCATGCCTTAGTGGCAAACATAAACACAGGGGCGGAGTAGACTTTCCACGTATGGGGTCAAACTGAGATTATAAATAAAAATATATAAAATTAATAAAAAATAATTTTAAATTAATTTTTATAAAATAACTATTCATAATTTCAGCGATACATAATTAACCGATGTACATTCTAAGAATTAAAAATCGTTCTGCAACAAAAATATATATTTTAATTTACTTGAAGAGAGGAGATCTTATTTAAAATTTTATATTCGATTATATTCTCAATAATTCAATGTCAGACCGCTAATTCAATAATTTTGCTAAAAAATTGTGTTTTATGGTGTAGAGTAACATCTATGAATATAAGGGACCTCTTTACAAAAACAAAAAAAAAATAAAAAAAAATGAGCATAATCAGATTTGTGTATTCTTAAAGTTCCAATTATAATTTTTTTAACGTTAAATGCGATTTATTTTAATTTGTACTTAATCATGGCAAAATAATTGTTCAAAAAGTAAAATCGTAAAATGGCGGATGATATTATGAAAAGTAAACGAAATAGGAGAAATATAATTAAATGTAGGATATATCAGCTTTGGTATTGGTTGCTACATGTTAGAGGGCAATTTTTTGTCGAAAGTATTTTCTTGTTACCATTAATGGAGAAAATTAAATAAGTTGTTGCATAGAAAGGTCATTTCTAGGAGAGGTCATTAGACAATTCTGCTAGCTATTGCTAGTTATTATACGAGAAATTAAGAGAGAATAAAAGAATCTAAGAAATAATGGCTAAGGCGAATAGGTTAGTTTCCGAATAAACAACATATGTTATATGTTATAAGTCCCAAAAAAAATACACATATCAAATCCATCAGTTAGTTCTTAGAAAAATGTATGGGGGTCAGTCCTATGAAACTTATTGAAATGTATGGGGGTCAAATCTTGATGTCCGTAGCATTTTATGCTAAAATACGTAGTAAAATCACATATCGCTGCTTGGTTTTTGAAAATGAATGGGGGTCAATTGACCCCCATTGCGTCCATGTAAATCCGCCTCTGCATAAACATAAACGATATAGAGTCCGGCTACGGTGCTTCCGTAAGCATTTCAGACTGAAACACTTACGGTCCAATTTCAAAAATCCGTTGTCCGAAATTTTAATCCAAATAGCTCACAATAAGCTTGACATAATTAACTTGTAAAATCCTGAAAATTTCCATTTTAAGAATTTTTTAGCTATTTTTAATGATTTTTTAAATATTGGCATACAAAATTGATTTATTTTTAATTATTTTAAGAGCCATATTTCAAAAAATCATTAAAAATAGTAATAAAATTCCTAAAATGGTAAAAATTGGCATCATTCAACTTAATTATGTCAAGATTATTATGAGCTATTTAGATTAAATTTTCAGACGACAGATTTTCAAAATTGGATCGTAAGCGTTTCGGTCCGAAATGCTTATAGAAGCACCATAGCCGGACTATATATATATATATATATAGAGGAGGGATCCATTGACAATGCTTATTTTGACAATCTTGACAATGGGGAATTTGAAAAATTTGTAAAAATAGTTAAAAATTCTAAAAGATAGAAAAAAGTTTATAGAGATATTGTTTAACTTATAGATTGATTATGTTTCAAATTATATTCAATTTAAGTGACGTTTGATAGATCTTTAAAGCTCATTAAATTTTAACCGTTAAAAAATGTATAAAATTTTGATAAACCATCAAACGATGTTCAAATTGATTGGAATTTGAAACACTATTAATCTATAAGTTAAAGAACACATCCATAAAAGTTTTTTCATTTTTAAGATTTTTTAATGAAATATTATAAATTTTTCAAAATCTCCATTGTCAAAATTGTCATTATAAGCATTGTCAATGGATCCCTCCTCATATATATAGAGAGAGAGAGAGAGTCCGGCTACAATAATATGCATATCACGGTTTTACCGTGCTATGCGGTCCATATCTCCGTTTTCGGTGTCCAAATTGTCGATCCGAACCGTTAAACTTAATCTTTATATCAAAATATACTAGCAAACCAAATTTTATAATTTTTTGAATTTTTTTACTATTTTTAATGACGGAGAGAAAATAGCTAGATCCGAGGATTTTGGTTCATACAAATCAACTATTTTTTTGCTATATATATGTATTTATATATATATTCAAATTCATTGATTAAAGATGATGAAACAATACTGGGAAAGATTGTGGAACAAAGTGGAGATCCGAGTGCTGGTGCTCAGCAGCCTCAGCATCCAGATCCTGCTTCTCTTCCTCGCCGGCTACCGGAAACGTGTCATTTTCATCCGGTACGCTCCGTCGACCCGCATCAATCTATGGGGTCCTGTTGGGCTCCTCTTCCACGGCTTTCTCTGGCTGGCATACCTCTTGGCCGACTATGTGGCCACCGTCGGCCTCGCATATCTGCGCGAAAGCGCTGACAGCAAGACACATCACCTCATTGTGTTCTGGGCCCCGTTCTTCCTCCTCCACCTCGGAGGCCAGGACACCATCACTGCCTTGTCCATCGAAGATAACGAGCTCTGGTCGCGCCACCTCCTCGTCTTGCTATCGCAGGCAGTGCTTGCCTTGTACAGTTATTTCATATTGAATCGGCATGTCGGCGAACTTTGGGCTCCCGCCGCCCTCATGTTTGCTGTGGGATGCTTCAAGTACGCTGAGAGGACCTGGGCGCTGCAGCGTGCAAGCATGTCTGCATTCCGCAGCTCCATGATTGCCAAGCCCGATCCCACCTTCTTCAAAATAATGCAGAAGTACACATCCTCTAAGGCCGCCAACCTTGACGCGAAGATCATAATAGTGGAAGAGCGGCACAGAGACAACGTCAGGACTGAAGATGACAACGCCGGCAAGACAAAGGAGACGAGTCCCGAGGAAATTGTCCTCAAGGCATACGAGTTCTTCCCGATATTCAAGCGCCTCTTCGTGGACCTGATTTTGAGCTACAAAAACCAGGAGGATAGCCAGAACTACTTCAGAACGCTCGCACCTAAGGATGCGTACCGTCTGATCGAAATCGAGCTCTCCTGGATGCACGACATGCTCCACTCCAAGGCCTCCATCATTTACACCATCAAATACTACGGCTGGATCTCTCGCATCACCACGCTCGTCATCACCACCATTGTCATGATCTTATTTGCCACGTCGAACCATGACGGCTACAAATCGTCGGACGTTGCTCTGACATATGTGCTGTTGGTGGCTGCAGTTGCTATGGAATTAATTGCGTTCGGATACATGCTTCTGTCACTCTGGACGTTTGCGGTAATGAAAGACTCCGGGTTCTGGGAATCGGGGATTTGGAAATTCAGAGTTCTGAAACGCATTGTCCCTTGCCTCAGTTCGATTCCGCTGACGTTACGGCGTGGGGAAAAGCCAAAATGGTCAGACAAGATGGCCCAGTTTAGTTTGCTTACATACGCCCTGGAGGACAAGCCGCGTTGGTGGAAGCATGTAATCGAAGCGATCGGTCTCAAACACATGTGGGACAATTATCGGTACACCACAATTGTTGATGTGAGTAATCTTAAGGATTTGGTGTGCGAGGAGTTGAACAAGAAGATTGAGACTGTAGCGGACAAGGACGGGTTAAGGAGATGCACCGAGCACAGAGGCCAGTGGGCGCTGCGGCGAAAGGGGTACTACATGAAATTCGGTTGGAGCGTGGAGGCCGAGTTCGACGAGAGCATCCTCTTATGGCACGTAGCGACGGATCTACTGTTCGAAGACGATCCCGATTATCAGGACGAAAGAGGGAGACGGATCATAAGCCAACACATCTCGAACTACATGATGTTTCTCCTGATCGGCCGCCCTTTCATGATGCCCGCAGGCATTGGCCAGATCCGCTTCGGCGACACAGCTGCAGAGGCAACAGTCTTTATCCAGTCGCAGCAGGATACCGGCGACAAGCGGAAGGCTGTTATAGACATACTGGGGGTGAACACGACGGAGTATGACCCGGCAGATATCCAGGGCGACCGCAACAAATCGCTGCTGTTCAGCGGGTGCAGACTGGCGCATGATCTGCAGGACGAGTTCCGGAATGAGAAAAAGAGGATGTGGACCATGATCAGCGTGGTGTGGGTGGAGATGCTGTGCTTTGCTGCCATCAAGTGCAGCGGGCAGTTCCATGCCCGGCAGCTGAGCAAGGGAGGCGAGCTTCTCACCGTCGTGTGGTTCCTGATGGTGCACCTCGGAATGGGGGAGCAGTACCGCAGTGGGCACCTCACCCGTGCCAAGCTCATTGTATCCAAGTGAAACTCATCATCACCATCATGCATCTCTTTCTTACAAATAACAAACCTTTTAATTAAGTTTTAATCCAGTTTGATGCTCTATTTTATTTTATTATTATTATTATTATTATTATTTTTTTTTTTTTTTTGAAGATTGACACCTTTTCAATATCAATATATCATCTATATATGCTTTTTCATCCAACTTTTAATTTATTTAATTTAATCTATTAATTTCAGATTTTTTTTTTTCCATTGTTCAATCCTCCTATTAGCCTGTATGCTTTTCATCTTTTCATAAATAAATGTATGGCTCAAGGAATGAAAGCATTGTATTCTTGCTTGAAAGTTGGGCTTGAACCAGTGAGCTGAAAGCTGTGCAGGACTTCTTTTTCCTGGCCCCTTTTTAGCCGGTTAAGAAAAGAATATGCTTGAGTAATATAGAATTAAGTTGTTGATTCTGCTGATTCCGGAGCTCAAATAATCAAACCGTAATATGAATAATCCATAAATAAAAGCTAATTCAGTCTAGACAACAATAGTTGAACATTTTTCTGATAAATATATAACTAATTAATCAGAAATCAATTACAAATCATGCTAGGAAACAATACGTTCTAGATCAAACTCTGCACAAAAGAAAACAAATAACCCAACAAACATGATATATTTCCTCGATCGGGACCTTGAGTCAGTGATCATTCTCCAAACAAAATATGTACCTGAATATATAACGGAAATACAATACGTTGTTCAGATGTCAAATTGATGCCTTCGAAGAGCAAGCAGCTGCATATGCCTCAGCATTCAGCAAGCTAGCCCCGGCACATCCTTCTCATATGGCATTACGAACTTCTCAAGCTTAAGGCATCTTCATTTCAGCGCAGGTTTAACACAGGTTCTTTCAACATATATACTCAACACGTGATGTCTCGCTCGGGATCAGTCTTTTCTCTAGGCTATATGAGAGCAACAATGGCTGTGAACTGTGAAGCGATGCTCCTTGATTCCAACCCGACTGTTTTTTATAAGGAAATCCATGGTTGCTTTATCATTTTTAGGAGATCGAGTTCGGTTGTATCGAATCAGCTCAATAAGGATCTCACCAGTGAAGCCGGCAGCCGGCAGCCATCAGTTGTTGTGCATTTTGGTTTGAGGGTTTTGTCCACACCGACACATAGAAGTTTCGGGTGAAATGAGATGGTAAGCTTGATTTTGGCATCAGTCAGCCCAATTTCTTTAAGGAAATGCACGGCCGAAGAGGATGAAACGATTCTCCTTGCAAGGAGAGAAGAAGCCATGGTCGGTCGGTCGGTGTTTTGGAACCGGAATCGTCAAAATTGAGAGGTAAGTGGGGTTTCTCTGACAAAAAAAGTTCAACTACTGGGTCTGAACTGGAAGACAGTGGAGTGGCGTTTCATTCGCATCAGGTCAGGTCAGAGCTAGTTAGGCCCATATAGATATTGTAGTTGTGTGCATTGGGCTATTTCTGATTTTATTCAGGGGCCTGTCTCTTCACTTTCTGTGCTGTTATAATTTCTCCATCAGAATTGCTCATAAAATTACTCTCTTTCATGACCCAACCGTTTTTCAGTTGGCCCATGAACTGATGTATGCTGATATTTCTTTCGTCTACACTCTCCATTTTGAATTGAGGTTATTATACTACTAACACGCATCAACAAAAAGATATCCAGTATAAGCATCATATCTCATTCTAATTCAACTTAAAGATCAACTAATTAATTAATTACTGTATGTAATTGCAAGTGGAGTAATTAACTACATATGCAAATTAACTAAGATTCAAGATTTCTACATCAACTTACACCAATTGTACATTACTAACAGGTCCTGCCACAACTACACATATAATTCAATTTGGATTAACAGAATTTACTAGTTAAGACGGCCAATAGCCCTCGAGTGGTTCCACACATGGCTCTAAACTTTGTTGGTACCTGATACCGCTATTGGGTACACCGGCATCACCGGGAAAGACGGCATTGGAGCCCCACATGACCGGGCTAGGGAAAGTTGGCTCGGTTGCCAATGCCTGTCCGGCAGAGTTTAATTGGATAGGCATTGACCGCAATAGACCCGGTGGAGGAGTTGGTGCACCCAAGTTCAAATTTAGGCCCGGCAACATGAAAGGAGGAGGAGGCATGTTGGGCCCGAAACCGGGATGCGGTTGGATGTGGGGGTTTAGGCCCGGGGTACCTCTAGCGAAGCGAGACAACTCTGCCAGGTCCGCCGGGGTCAGGTAAGGGCCACGGGCAAAGGGATCGTTCGAGAGGATCGAGGAAGGGAGGAGAGGAGGACCCATGTCGAGCGTGTATGGGTGCGCCCGGTGGTGCGCGTTGGACGGGTACTTCTTGCCGGTAGAGCTCTTCATGAAAACACGGCAGACCACCCACTCATCCTGAATATCAAGCATCATTTCAGAAACTTGCACATATATATATAGAGTCATATCTAGTGTACTCAATATTAATATTTACATGTCTACATTGTTACAAAATTTTAGTTAAGAATTACAAAATTTGAGATAAAGAGTTACAAATTTTGTGTATGTGTGGACATGTAGGTAGTTAAATTGAAGACACTTGAAAAAGTTTCTTAAATATACATACATACAGAGTTAGACTATTATACTAACGTTAGCATTTCGGACCGAAATGCTAACGCCTCAAAATCTATGTTATCGTATTCGGAATCATGATTATGGTGCTCAATAAATTCTTTATATGAAAATATTAGAGAATACACAATTTTTTCATTTTTAGAGTTTTCTAAGTATTTGTTTTTTATTTTTAAAAATAGCATGTCAAACATCAATATTTTATTAATATTTATGAGCTCTTTTTTAAAAATCCAAAATAAATACTTAGAAAACTCTAAAATTGAAAAATTTTTGTATTCCCCAATATTTTCATATAAAGAATTTATTGAGCACCATAAATCATGATTTCGAACACAATAACATAAATTTTGAGGTGTTAGTATTTCGGTCTGAAATGCTAACGTTAGTATAATAGTCTAACTCCATACATACATACATGCAAACATACATATAT
Organism: Cyperus esculentus; assembly: GCA_030179965.1. Lineage (NCBI taxonomy): Eukaryota > Viridiplantae > Streptophyta > Magnoliopsida > Poales > Cyperaceae > Cyperus > Cyperus esculentus. The sequence goes on along the minus strand of JASGLE010000047.1, from coordinate 2,507,980 downwards.
ACATACATAATATATATGCTTTGGAGCAAATATACCGTGAGTGCACCTCCAAAAACATATCAAATCACTTCTAAATTTTAATTTATATGGCCTAATAGATTTTTTATATCAAAATCTTACGGGATACAAAAAATTTTCATTTTTAAAAATTTTTAAGTATTTTTTTTAGATTTTTTAAAAGTGATGCATAAAACTTGATCATTTTATTAATATTGTATAGTCATTTTTAAAAAATCTCAAATAAATACTTAAAAAAATTTTAAAAATGAAAAATTTTGGTATCTCATAAGGTTTTTATATAAAGAATCTATGGAGCCATATAAATCGAAATTTGGAGGTGATTTGAGAGGTTTTTAGAGATGCCCTCAGGGTATATTTGCTCCATACAGTATATACGGGTCCCAATCTGCTGCCATAAAAAACTATGGCAGCAACTTGTCATAATCATTTTCGGCCATGTGATTGAGTTAAACGGTTCAGATTGTAGCTATTAGGGTTGCCTTTTTAATGTGGGTCCCACTGTCATTCAAACAAAAAGTATGGCAAGTTGCTGCCATAGAAAAAACTATGGCAGCGGATGTGAATCCCAGTATATACATACATAATAATATATATGCTTTGTTTGATTTGTACCTTGTTGGATTTGGATGCGGCTTTGGCGTGGAGCCGGTACTCATGCATGACCCAATTGGTCTTCTCCCCTCTGGGCGCTCTGCCCTTGTAGAACACCAGCGTCTTCTTCATGCCGACGAGGTCCGCCGAGTTCTGGCCGCTGTAGATCTCCTTGTCCTTGCCGGTGGTCTTCCAGTAGCCCGAGTTCGTTGCCCGGTTGGTGCGCACCCCGGTCGGGTACTTCCGGTCCCGTAGGCTGAAGAAGTACCACTCCTTCTCCCCCATCTTTGCCTTCTCTGTCAGGTGTAATTAAACAGCAAACAAATGTAAGTAATTAATTAAGACTAAATAGTAAATATATATATTTTGCAAACCGTTGAGTAGATATATTAATTAAGTCGTGCATTTGAAGGTTAAGTGTTTTGTATGTCGCGCATGTTCATTAGTTAATTAATGTTGCACCACAATTGCGCATATATTTTGTGTATACGTGCAAGAGTTCGAACTTGGTAGGAAAAAAATAACAAAAGAGGGAGCTTTTGAAGAAGTAACAATTAGAATTTTACTCTGATACTCTCACAAAAGAATTTTCTTTTGACGGTTATAAATAAATATTATCTATTATGAGATTCATCTGTAATCGATAAAATTATCTGGACGTGTGATGGAAGTAACGTCCAACAAATTAAGTTCATTTGGCCTTCTGATCGATCAAAATTAAATCTCCAGTGCATGCCTTGTGTGAGTATATATGCATGGATATTTTTAAATTATCAAAGTTTGTTCTATATAATGACTATATTACCTTTTAGAATATATATATGTTTTTAAAATAATTGTGAACTTAGATCATCGGTCTTTAATTAATAATACACAGTTACACACACACACACCCTCTTTCTTTCTTTACTAGTAAAAAGTTTACTCCTTGGTTTGGACTGAAATTATTATTTCTTATAATAAACTTTTAAGATAATATGTAATGGGCCTTAATTTAAGATAATTTATATGGGCCTTAATTTTAATGGGCTTAGAACGTCAACGGGCATTAACGTACATCAACGGTTCTGATCTATCGAAGAAAATGATCAACGGCTCAGATGTGAGGATAGCCCTTTCATGTCATTTTTTTCAATATGCTTTTATTATTAGTAAGGATATATCTTCATGTTGTACTCTCTTAATTTAAAATAATATCATGATTATAGTTTGTTATCATATATTAGATCATATTTTCAGAGAATGTGACTTCTTAATTTTACTATATATTTTTAACAAGGCTTGTATATATAAATTTAACCAAGTGTGGTGAAAAACCCCGACACACAATATTGATAAATTAACTGCATATATATAAATAAAGCTAAGAAAATTAGAAGTCAAAAACCTCCATCTACCACAATTGAAAAATTAGAGGAAATTCATCCATTAATAATTAATTTCCAATAAATCGATTATATTATTCCTTAATATTCTACTGCCTGATCATATAGATTAACATCTCATCTGAACAATGAAATAAATTAAGAAAAATTGCTGATTATCTTGCCAAGGAGAACCCTATGGTTAAAGATAGCTCAATATATATCCAATTCAATTAGAACAAAAAAAAAATAATCATGTTTTGTTCCTTAAAACACTTCATTAATTTCAAAATAATAGATATAATTAATAAGCTAACCAATTAAACAGCGCGCATTAGACAAAAAGCTAGTTTCTTTTCTTAGTTACCTGGAAGATCCCACGGCTCGCACTTGTTGAGATCGACGTCGGCGATTGCTCTCGCGGTGAAGTTGGCTTCGCTGATCTTGTGTTGCAAGTAGTAAGTGATGAGCTCTTCATCGGTAGGGTGAAACCGGAAACCGGGAGGCAAACCCTCCTCTTTATTATTTGATGCTCCCTCCATTTTCAATTCCTCTGTGTGTATATATTCCTAATTTGACTGTGTTTATATATATGTGTGTGTAGATAGGCTTTTACTGAAAATAAGTAATCTCTAAGGAATGGAAGGTTTTAGGAAAGGTAAATCTTCCAAGAGGGTATATATATATATAAGAGTGTATATATATATTGTATTCTAAAATTATATCTGATATGTATACAAAAGGCTGCACTTTAGTGTATATATGGCATATATATATCTGTGTGCCAATTAAACACCAAATTAACACAATCTGATGGCCTGAATGGGAATTTAAGAATGGTTGGTTTACTGGAACTGGAAAGCAAAACCTTGATCACATATATATCAACATCGATCGATAGGACAAGCTTTTTCAAATTCAATTCAATCAGTACTGAAAAGATGGTTTCTTTCCGACCTAACAAGATACATGAAGAGACATAGATATACATGCACAGGTTGTGCAAATCAACAAGATCGATCGATCGATCTTTTAGAACAACAGAAGGCAGATTAACGGAACAAATTATCAGGAGAGAAGAAGCGTGAGGATCCCGAATCAATCGATCGATCAACAAGCGCACGTTTATACGGTACTCGATCGATTTCTATGGTATATATGGATGTTTGTGTTGCTTGTGTTTTTTGAGGCGCCTGAAAACAAATAATGGAGATGGATGAAAAGGGAAGAGGGCGATATATATGTAGAATTATTGTATATCATGCATGTTTGTCAAGTCCAAGTGCTTGTTTTTGAAGCTTGTACCAACTACCAGATGCTGGGGGCTTCATTTTGAAGGTTCATATTTTGTGGCCAGCTGTTAATTAATTAATACGTTGATATATGTTCTATTATTTATGGTCATCAAATGCTGGAGATATATACAGAAGTATATATATATAACTGATCATATATATATACATAAATTAAGGCCACAAAACTATGTGTATTTAACTATTTGTATACCCAACTCATGGTCTGACCTTGAGCAGTAATTAAACCTGATCATGTACATATGGATGACAGAAAACTTTTTATTGGTGTCATGAAATTGATATCTGTATGTATCTGTATGGAAATGCCTTTTGCCTTTTTTAAGTGTGAATAATATGACTTGGTCCGGTCCGATCAAATACGAGTACTGCATGCATGTGGGAATTGAAATTGTATTGTAAAATTAATTAACTAATTAATTAGTGGTTTAATTAATTAATTAATTAAATAATGCACACATCAGCTATCTTGTAAAAGGTAATTGTAGTAAGCAGATATATATAATGGGTGTGTTTGTGTAAGAGTAATACGTACCTATCATCTACAGAAAAATTGTCCATATATACCGTCTATAGATTATATTTTTGGATATATATGAATTTATCTATTACATTCTCTGTACTTTTGTTGACAACTTTTCGATGGACGCAAGTTGTTTTTCTCCGTGAAATAATTAAGCTTGAAGAGAAACAAGACAAAAAAAAAAAAGAAAAGAGGAATATAAATATGTATATAATAATGAATGCATGCATAATTTATTCACACACACACAGACACACAAGCTCTAGCTCACACGCACAGTCACACATATATAGCAAAATAGCAAGCCAGATAATCAGTCAATATACACAACAGTGCACACGGGTGGTGTGGGGCCGGGTGCCTCCCGCAAAAGCAGCCATTCTTCTGATGCCACGTCAGCATGGGACCCAGCACCCAGTTGACCCGGCTAATTGGATGCACATACATCAATACATACTCTAATTATTATGAATATATATATATAAGACAATGATACCATGCTACAACTTTGCCCCCACAACTCTGTGATGAGGTGGTATATGGGTGGGGATGGTTATTTTTATAAAATTTTGTGGGGCAGAGGTTTATTTTTGTAAAATTGTGAGGGTTATTGTTGTAAAAATTTTTCTTGGTAGGGTAATTTTGTAAATTTTCTTAGAAATAAGGATATTTCTACAAAATTTTCTGAAGAGAGATATTTCGTAAATTTTTCTCAAGTGTATTGGAATGTTTCGGAGGCATTTTATGTGGCAAGTTATATTTATCCATATATATATGGAACTAGCTGGCTGGCTACATATAAATTACTGAGTAATGACTATTACATTAAATTTAATTATATAGTAATAGTAATTGAATTGAGGAGCGCTAGCTATACTATAGCAGTCATTAGAAGTTAGAATAAGTAGCAGTCGGCCAGGGGAGCCGCGCCGGGGTCTCCTCCTCCCCCAACCAATTCCCTTGTAATATATATTCTTTTTTCATATTTTATCATATTCAATTCAACTCATTAATTCAGTTCATATACGTCGATCGGTCGGTCTGTCCCACCCTCATATATGTATCATCGATCCTTTTTTTCTTTGACTAGCAAGAAATCCGCCCAGGGCATTTCAAATTCATGCCGTGTAATACATATAACGTGTTTTTGGTTTTTGGCTAATTAATTATTTACCATTCAAATTTCATCTTTACACTAAATTAACTCATTGAATTTTAGAATGTAAAGCATTAATTCCTCATTAATGTAAATTCTAATCACATTGATGTCTTCCATACCAAAATTGATATATTTTCATTTTTGTAAGAACCAAAATGGAGAGGAAGTTGTTTAATTGGAGAACACCAACACCTTTGAAATCAATGCATTTTGATCTCTACCGTTGATTAAGGGGTAGAATGGGGATTAAAAAAATTTGAAGGAGGAGGAAAAAAATAGAGACATCCAATACTTATGTGCATTATAGTATAGATTATTTATCGACTTAATTATATAATTCGGTGTGTTATGTTTTGTTTTGGCTTCACAAGTTTAATTTCTGTGCCCATGCAGATATATTAATTAATTAAGAAGCCCCTTTATTCTTGCAATGGTTAATAAAATATATATTGATGTATAAGATAAATAAATTACTTAAAAAGATACAAAAAATATAGGTAAGTTACAGTTGTTTAAATGGAAGAAATTATTTAATTATACTATAATTAAAAATTACATTATGATATATACATTGAACAAAATTTTGTTAAAAAATATACTAATAAATAGTTAAGATTTAATGTTGTTGATCAATATTAATTATATATATATAGCTTTATTATATATATATATATATATATATATATATATATATATATGAGGAGGGATCCCTTGACAATGCTAACTTTGACAATCTTAACAATGGAATATTTTAAAAATTTATAATAATTCATAAAAAATCTTAAAATTGGAAAAAATATTATGGATACATTAGTTAACTTGTAGATCGATAGTGTTCCAAATTTCAATCAATTTGAACATCGTTTGATGGCTTATCAAAATTTTGTGTATTCTTTAACGGTTGTAATTTAACGGATCTTTGAAGGGCTATCAAATATAACTTAAATTGAATATAATCGGAAACATAATCAATCTATAAGTCAAGAAATAATTCCGTAAACTTTTTTCTATTTTTGAGAATTTATATGATTTTTTACAAATTTTTGAAATATCAAATTGTCAAGATTGTCAAGTTAAGAATTGTCAATGGATCCCTCCTCTATATATATATATATATATAAAGTTAGGCTACAATAATATGCATATCACGGTTTTACCGTGCTATGCGGTCCATATCTCCGTTTTAGGTGTCCAAATAGTCGATCCGAACCGCTCAACTTAATCTTTATATCAAAATATACTAGTAAACCAAATTTTATAATTTTTAGAATTTTTTTGCTATTTTTAATGATGGGGACAATATCATTATTTTTGTATAAACCAAATCCCTTGGATGTAGTCATTTTCTCCCCATCATAAAATAGCACAAAAATTCTAAAAATTCCAAAATTTGGTTTGCTAGTATATTTTGATATAAAGATTAAGTCGAGCGGTTCGGATCGACTATTTAGATACCGAAAATAAAGATACGGACCGCATAGTACGGTAAAACAGTGATATGCATATTATTGTAGCCGGACTATATATATATATATATATAGCTTCTCTTGGACTCTAGTCTCAAAACCCATCGTCGAAATAATAATTAAGCTTAACGATTATGATTTCATAGATATAAATCTGGAACATATATATAATTCTGATAACTCAAATAGTGATATGTATAATATGAGTTCATGACGTACCAGGCAGGGCTTGTTTTATCACACACACGCGCGCGCGCGCCCACACACACACATATATGTTTTTCATAATTACTCATAGTTTAATGATGTCTGATTTTCATAATTTTTTCAGACTTCACGCAACATTCTAATAAAATTCGTACTTGCCCTATATATAATACATATATAATATTAATTGAGACGGCATTATATATATATAATCAGCTCGATATATATCATTATATATCTTGACACGAGACATGCATATGATTAAAAAAATAATGCATATATCGGATCACGATCAGCTCCATCGAGATTAAAGAGCACGACTTACGACTTACTTTGGGCTAAAATTATTATATCTTATTATAATAAAGGGTCGAAAGCTCATTTCTTGTAAAAAAAACTAATATGGGCCGCCTTAAATTTTAATGGTTCAGGACATTAATGTACGTCAACGGCAGTGATTAATCTAAGTAAACAATCAGCGGCTGAAGTTTCTTCTTTGGGGAAAATAAAACTTTCATGTCAAAAAATCCAATTTCTTTTATTATTTACTAGTGAAAAGCCCACGCCTTGCTTTGGGCCGAAATTGTTATTTCTTATAATAAACTTTAATATAATATGTAATGGGCCTTAAATTGAGATAATTTATATGGGCCATTAATTTTATTGGGTTGAGAGGGTCAACGGGCATTAACGTACATCAACAGTTCTGATCTATCGAAGAAAATGATCAACGACTCACATCTGAGGATAGCCTTTTCATGTCATTTTTTTCAATATGCTTTTATTATTAGTAAGGATTAGTAGTAAGTATATATATATATATAGGCCACCTCATTAATTTGATTTGGTCTATAAATCACGGCGAAAAGCTCATCAACATGGAATTTCTCATAACTTTGCACCTAAAGGGCACTATAAACATATATTTTAATTTGACTAGCTTCTATTGTGAACCTTTCAGCTGGATTATATGACCTCTCAATTAATCTTTCTTAACAAAACCATTATATTTACTCTGTTTGGTGGTATCCATCTTTCACGACTTCTGCATGTAGTTATATTTATCTAACTAAAAGACTGATTTAATGATTATATATATTTATATTCCTTCTTTAATTAATTGAACTGACAGCTAATTAATTAATACATTAATTTGCTGAACCTTTATTTAAAATAATATTGAGATGGCTAGTCAAACTTGAGCTAGCTAAATATATATATTAGGCCATTAATTAAGCTTTCATTACATATATTTTATATATACATGGTGAATATATTAAATGCTATATATGTATTTATGTATATTTAATCTGTTTCATATATATATATGTTGGCTTCTCCCTGACATAACCCATTACCGGTACCGTACCAGAATTTTATTTTGTACCTCACACAACAATCTTCCAAATCAAGTTACTTTGTGTGATCAGAAGCTCCATTTTGCTGCCATCCTTTTTCCTCTAAATTAATGTTGGAGTTGGTTATTGGTACTCTAACACAAGAAAGAAATTAGTAACTAACTGATCTAATTCATCACCACCTCAGCAATAATTCAAAAGGGGGTCCTGACTCCTGATAGAAGCCTGCACAACCGCTGCTCTTAGTTTATGATTTTGTTGAAAACGATCGAAGATCATCGTATCTCCATCGACTCAAATGACTGCTCATCTTGTACACCGATTTCTAAAGGCGTTGTTATGACATCAGAGGCGCACGAGACGTCTAGCACACTTCTTCATATATGGAACCTTCACAGCAAGCTAGCTAGCCGGCTAGCCCCCTTTATTTGGAGCATTTCCACTGGTCTGATTTATTCAGGATATGTGATCGTTGTTGTGGCGGGGGCCGCAGAAGGGCGGGGGGTGTTCTTACAGTTATTACAGCTAGCCGGATTCTAACGCACAGCAAATTAACATACTATGCTTTTGTGTTTTCGACAAAACAAAAAACTATATATATGTGTAATTAATTAATTCATATTTAATGCAAATTTTATATGTTGTGAGAGTGATATTCAGTTCTTGAAATTCTTCAGGCTGAGAATGAAATCTAAGTATTTCTTTTTTTTTGCAATTCGATCAACGCAAAAAAAATAAAATCCTGCACATTAGATTTTTTTCATTTAGCTCTTGTATATATATACAAGAGTTTACCATTTGCCTGCATTACTGGTCATCCTCAGTTGTATCTATATGCTAACTGCAGCAATTACAGAAACCAGAAAAAAAAAAAAAAAAAAAAAAAAAAAAAAAAAAAAAAGAGTGTTTGGTACACCCATTCTGTGGTCCAAAATCCAAATAGCAAATCAGATGATCTGCACTTAATTTCCTCAGAGAAGATCAAGTGGAGGATTTGATGTTTGAACTTAATTGGTAATGGATCTGATAGACAAAAGTTTTAAGATATTAATCAAATATGTTCTAGGCTAGCTCTGTGTGGGCTTTATATTTACATGAAATTTATTTTAGGATATGATGATTTTGTGTGTGTGTATTTTTGAGTCATTTCTTCTGCATATATATATATATATATATATATAGTTTGCAACTGTATTGTTTTTGTTCACCAATCCTTGTAACTTATGCTCTCATGAACCTCTATACTCATGCATATGTATAATTAATCCATCTCATTAATCAGTTTAAAAGTTCTGCTAACTAATAATAGAATAATTGCACATACACACAGTGTCAAAATTAATTTATTGAAATATATAATATATATGTATTCATTGCTCCTCACACATGCATGCATGTTATTATCCACACAAACAAATCAAGATAAACACAAAAAGGTAAAAAAAAAAAACTAATTTGGTTTCTTGTTACATACTTCAATCAAAGTTTCTACAGATTGTTGTCATTAGTTAACAGCTTGCATCTTTACTATGCCACCATATCTTGGAGCATCACTTTAAAAAAACTTAAAAAAATTGCCATCAGTTGAGCCATTACCAACCAGCAGGAGGAAAACATAACCATCAAACAATGCCAAAAATTTACAGGTACAAAGTAAGTGATTGTATATATATAGAATGACATGTGTGAGTCAATTCTTAGTGCTATTAATAGTTTTCAAACAAAGTTACCGTTTCGGATTCTCAGGTAGTGATGTTAATTTAGCCGATAACTTGTGCAGACAGTAGTCTGCAAACATCAACTGAATTCTAATAAAGAGTACTAATTGTTAACGAAAGTTAAGCGCTAGCACATCAGAGTTGTTTGTAGGAAACTTCGGCACGCCAACTAACCTAGTTTTGTGTTCGTCACACTTTCAAAGACAATTCAACAATCTAACATATGCACCTCCATATATGGTTATATTGTCAAAGGAGTCATAACAAGTCTTCAAGCTATAATAAAGAATATCCACAAATATACTTGTAATTCAAGTTCTTATAGTTTTTGTCTCAAAAGTAAAATTGGTGAAATATGTTTATATATCAAACATGCAGTCCGAACACACACACACAAACACACAACAATTTGTCTTTTCACAAATTAAGATACATGTAATTAATCTTGTAGAATTAATGTTCAATGTTCATACTGCGAGAAGAAACAAAGTACCACTGTACCAGCATAAACTTAGTATTTAAACAAGCTTTTTAAGGTCTTTCTTGTGTGCGATAGATCGCTATTCAAATTGATAAGCAATATCGGTCGATCACTGCATCTCTCTCTAATGTTAAAGTGTTTGCAATTTGCAACTGCTAACTGCTTTCTCTTTGTCTCTCTGTATAGAAGATCATTTTTTTCTAAACCAGAATCCAACTAATCTTTCAAACTTGTAGATTACTTCATATTTGGTATTCTCTTTGTCCAAATTAAGATCAGACCCGGTTGCTCAGCTTGGATTCACTTTTTTATGTGCACCAGTGCAATTGCAGATTGAAGCATGGAATTGAGGCATATTAAAAGTAGGTTTTAGGAGTAGGAAACTCAGCTGCAGACCAGGTTTCTTAAACCCACAACTTATGGAACAAGCATAAGCATATATATGCATATAGAAGAAGATCCGTTTGTAGGTTGGAATCTTCTGTCTAATTATTTGTAACTTTCTTGAATTTAAACTCATATTTATTTGTATGGTTCAAATTTGGAGGGACCAGGTTCAGGCAAAAGATTCGTTAATATATCAATTAAAACAGTAAAGTCAGAAAATTAGTTGCTTATAATAGAAGTCTCCATGCATGATGATATAGACTGGAATTGAGCCCAGTGAAGAGCATAAAAAGTGTGGAGTCCATGAAGCATTAACTTGGGCTTTATATTGGGCCTCCCAATATACACAGAAGTGGGCTCACTGGCATGTATATATAACTGAAGGCTAATTCTGTGATGGATTAGATAAAATATAGGTTGTTCATTTTTCATAGTTCATTTTTCATAATCGGATGACATTGGTACGTCTTATAGATACAAGTAAAGGGAGATATCTGATAAAAACCACTTGATTTAAAATGAAAGGTTATTCAACCGATCCATAGCAAAACCACTCCTAACCATATTCAGGGTATTAGAATGGGTCAAAGGAGGTTGTATTTGATTGTTTGTATTGTATTGTACTGTACCATTTTTAGAAGCCACAGACCAAGAAAACGTACAAGCAAACCATTGCTCTTTTGCTTTGTCAGCATGGCCACTTGTATACAACAATTAATTAATTAATTAATTATCACATTTCTTTTATCAATGGTTAAGCTCAAGAATATTTGTGTCCCGAATACTTGCCGTGGAGGTCTGGAGGATATCTATAATCTATATAGTTAGTTATATTTGATTGTTTGTTGTTACCCCTAACATATATCATCCAATAAATTAAAAAATAAAGATGAACGCCGGGTAGGAAAAAGTCCATGAAAAAATAATTTCAAGCTCCTTGAGCAAAAATACAAAAACATCTTGCATCCATTGAAAAGCCGTCCATACGTTTGTAGACGTGCGAGAAGAACGTAACAGATATATCCCAAATAAATATAATATGTGGAGGCTAGAGACAACTTTTAATTCTAGGTAAAGTAACGAATGGTCCGGTATCATCTGCCACGTAATTTCACAAGCACAAGCTTATCTCAAAAGCTAAGTTGCAGGCAGGCAGGCAGGCAGGCAGGCAGGCAGGCAGGCAGGCAGGTCAAAGTAAGGCAGGATTGTTGGGGTCCCACCAAATTATTTCATTGGCAGGGATTGATAAGATGACTACCAACAAGCAGAGCTCAGCTGCCTGCCATTATTGACCTCCTTTGTCTTGTCTAAATTAAAACTTGTTATATCACATCACACCAGCTAGCAGTAACAGTAACCCACCTTCCATATAAAAGTTCGGATCCGAATCTGCTGCTTTTCAAAACAGAAAAGCAGAGTCTGCTTTTCTTGATTGAATCCAACGGTTGAAAAACACCGAAATACTTTGAGATCCGTGTAATAAAAACCGAAGTACCTTGAGATCGGTGCAGCAACCGATCCCGACCATCCGATCAGAATAGCAGACCCTGCTTTTCTGTTTAGAAAAGCAGCAGATTCGGATCCTGAAAGTTCTAGTCTTTTACTAGGGAGAACCTTTACAATGAAATTCTCAACTATTTGACTTGTTCATTTATTCATTATATACCAACAGGGACAGGAATGGAGGAATGTTTATTTGCAAAGAGCAAAAATTCTATCAGCCTCTTTTCAAGGGCGGGGCATGCATACATAAAATATATACATATTCTGTTTCTTACAAAATGAAATTATATGGTGTGTGAACAATGAAATGGTAATAATAATGGCAAAGGCACATACCCCGTTACCGGTGATCTACAGTTCTACTATTGTGATAAAGTAGGCGCCGATGGAAGAAGAATTGGGTGGTTGCTCAGCAAATAAGGAAAACTGATACCGGGGACCTTACATATTGTATCCTTTTTTCTGAAACGACGCCTATGATAAGTTACATCTCCCGAAGAAGATTGCTGATCTTGCGTAGCTCTGTCAGTGCGCCCATTGCCGTCGCTTGTCCCTTGCCCCGGTCCTGCTGAAACACCGACTCTATCACCTGATTGCCAATCAACACACAAAACACGTTAATCCAACATATACTAAGGATCCATAGATTTTAAGTTATAGTGCACAGGGCCTACATTAACAGAGAGAATTTTCTAAGTGCAAATATGATTAATACCTGAATATTTTCAAGCATGGATTGTCCGATATTCTTGAAAGTACCCATCACCTTCTTATCCCCGCTACTCTCAGCCCTCGCTGCATGACCGACTGAAGTGGAATTGGGATTTGTATTAGAAGCAGAATTAGAATTGGATACAGATGCATCCTTGTCTGTAGTTCTATTTCCACCTCCACTTTTCTCTGTGTTGTTATCAGTACCTTCACCATTTGATCCCCTTCCAAACTTGAAGAACCACCCAAATTTGCCTGAAACCGATCTTGTTTCTTTTGATGCCGGCTCTGAGCTCTCTTGTGTGTTTTTTACATTTTCCTCAGCCACATTCCCGTTAGAAAAAGCAACCTCTTGCTCAGTGTTGTCACCTACGAAAGAATTTGACGTCACACTGCTCTTGTCAGTGTCATTTTCATAATGTTCTCTATCGTCATTCACTGAAGAAGTGGTCGATTCCTCACCCTGCACAGATCCAGGTGCAGTTCCATTTAAAATCTCGTTTGTCACAGAATTTGACGCACTAACCTCCCTTGAAATGCACTCATTTTGTTCTGGGAAAAGTACAGATTCTTCACTGAATGACATACTTTTATTTAACCCCTCCGGATTTTCAATTTTGCGAGATGAGCTTCCACTAAAGAGCTGGCGTCGAACAGTGTTATCGGCTCTGCCATTCTCACCGGCAAAAGGATCTGACTCAGTGCGTACTAGACCAAGCTTCTCTCTAAATGACCTTTTCTTCACTGGTCTAACATTGACCGGGTCTTTGTTGATTTTGGGAGGGAGTGACTCTGTCTTGTGCAAGACCCTCCATCTCTCCTCCCAATAGCTATCAGGTATCGGGTGGTGCGGAGGTGTCTTATTTGAACCTGACCCAGATAAACTTCGACTTCCGTATATGCTCTCATTTGCTTCAAGAGCTATATCATGCAAAGACCTCGCCTTTTCTATCAATTTTTTTATGTCGACATTTTTGGGGAAATTCAATAACTTTTGGAGGCAGACAGTGACATTCTCTGTGGCTAACAAGGCCGGTCTCAAGTGAAGAATCATGGAAACCCCAAAGGAAGCAACAAATGCACCACGGTCCGAACATAAGATCTGAAACCCGTGATCAGCTGCCTTCATATCGGTGCAAGTATCATTTGGGTATTCAAAGACCTCATCCCAAATCGTAAGCAAGTCTTCTAGATTAAATTCACGGCCAAACAAAACCCGCAACCATCTAAGTGCAAAGTACTGGGGTTCCACTCCTAATTCTACTAGATGACTGTGTAGAGATGGGTCTGTAAGATTGAGCAAATGGTATAAGGCTGATGAAGCCTCAATAACAGGCGGTGAACCCTTACCCATCCCCATATGATTAGAATGGGAGAAGAATTCAGCCATTGACATTGCACCACGGGACCCACCATCCATCAACCTGTCGAACATGCAGTAAGCATCATGCTCCATAAATCTATCAGACAATACTACCCCTAACTCCCCCTCAGCCCCATATGGGTCACTCAAGAGCAACAGTTGTTTAGTCTCAGGGTCAAGGTCAGAAAAGGTGGACAGTTTTGAGCTGGAATCAGGTAAGCTGCTATTTCCTTTTGCAGTTTTAGGGTCTTGTTTTGTGTCGCAGGAGAAGAGAGATTCATCGAAGCCGTCGGTGAAGTAGTCTTCATGGAGTTTACGCACTTGAGAAAGATGATCTAGGTCCATATGCAACACATAGACGAGAGGAGCCAACAGTTCATGCATTCCTGTATTAAGCGAAAGCGGCACAATCAATAATCCTTTTCTAACAGAAGAATGACAAACTAGACAGTTAACCTAGCATTCAATTTTGCAACTCAAATAAATTAACAAAACTGTAGCTCTGCCATTGGAAAGTCCAATTAAAGTCCCCCACATAACTTCACCAGTTATTCAACTGGTGAATCACGGTATAGTTATGGTTGCATGCCCTAGGAGACAAAAATTAGTACAAATTGAAAAGGCAGTTAGTTACCTTGGCGGTAGCCGTACTGGGGATGCTGAAGGCTCCACAGGAGAAGAATCCGGCGAAGCATGGCCTGACAAGTCGGGGTCTGGAAGTAGCTGCCGTCTTCAGGATACAGCCTGGTTAAATCCTGGTCTACAGTCTTTTCCAGCTCGGCATTCCTGAAGAACCGGCCCCATGTACTCTCTACAATTTCGTAATCACATAACAGTCACATGTTAGTAATTTTGTACAAATGAAGTTGTGAAGAACTTTACATCTGCTTTTCCTCTAGAGAAGGTTCCCATCAAAGAGTGATGGGAATTAATTGCATTTTGCGTGTATTTATTTATGTTTGTATTAATTGCATAGACCTTTCAAACTCAAAGGATAAAATTAAATTAAATCCATGATTAGCAGCACATCATATCATATCATATCATATTTATCATCATCAAAGATACAATCTTTCAAATAAATTTTTGAATATAGAATGTTAGAATTAGATAACATTTGAAAGAAATGGTGATAATAATAGTGATGGTAGGTTAATAATATACCTGGGTTCTGAGAAAGGGGGTTGTCGATGGAGAGATCAGGGGAAGAAGTATCATCATCCTTTGGCAGCTGAGGATCTTTCAACAGCCGCCGCCGCAGAGTGGCATAGCTATCAGTAGAAGAAGAAAAATTCATCACAAAATTGATAATTATTGCTATATGATTGGCGTACAATTAGAGCCAGTCAAACATCAAAAAAAAAAAATGCGGCAGTGAATTCGTCAAGAAAACAAAAAAGAAATGATGATAATAATTGGAGAAGGGAAAGGAGTGAGGAATGGAAGTGAGGAGGAGATGGAAGAAGTACCTGCGGCGGGAATCGGCGGCGGCGCGGCGGAGGTGAGGGACGGAGGAGGCGAGGGGAGGGGAGGAAGGGAGGATGCCGAGGTCGATCCGCCACCTGAGGCTGCGCAGGTGGCGGAAGGCCTGCCCGGCCGCGGCGTCCTCCTCCGTCCCGCCTGATTCCCGCATGATGGATGGGAGATAGTTAGGTACGCGAAGCAATCAGAGAAAGAGGAAAGCTTTTTGCTTTTTCGCAAGAAAGACAGACAGACAGAGAGACGGAAGATGGAATGGAATTGTCGAATTGAATTCAGTTCTAATGAATGAATGGGAAAAGAATATGGATTTAGGGGAATTGAATTGGATGGAATGGAATTGAATTGTGGTTTGGGAATTGGGGGTGGCTGGTGGCTGGGGCTGGTGGGTGGCTGTCGTCTAATTCCTTCCTTCCTTGAAGACCTTCCATTGGGAGGAGTCTCTCCTATTATATTTTTCGTTTTCTCCGTTGGTTCTCTCCCTCCCTGTCTGTCTCTCGGTCGGTCTGACTGTCTGTGTCGAATCGTTTTTGTTGTATTGGCTCTGTTGATTGTTGATTTAACAAACAATGAAGCTAATTAATTAATGATTAATGGAATTAAAACCAACACCATATTTCTATTCTATTCATACCTACAATCATATATACATACGTACATAGCAATTACAAATGCCCTTTTTTCGCATATTTATCTTGTATATATATATATTTACAATTAGACAATAAGACAATTCACAGATATATAAATAACTAATAACTAATTATTGATTTTGTACATCCAATATTTTAAGAGAGCGAAATAGAGACAAAAAGTTACGTAATTTTGCTTCCGATTTGATTCCACATTTTACTTGCATGTGTGGGTCCCCTTTTAAGGGGGGCGGTGAGCTGTCACTCATTATAGCACATTAACTACTCCAAATAATAATAATATATTAACTACCATTAAATAATAAAGAGTAAATAATAGGGTATGTATATATGCGTGGAGTGTTTGCTAATGCTGCGTACGTTTCAACAGCACAACTTAATAATAGAGTCGACCAGACCACACACAAGAATTGAAGAAATGAAGAATCCTATATTATATATATGGAAAACATGTAGAGTTCATCTATAAAGTAAGTCACCCATGTACCTCTCTCACAATCTGACATACCCACGTGCACCCATATACTTGTTACAGTTGCATAAATGTTTACTGAAAATTGTAGTGTAACTGTTTACTATAAAATGATAAATGTTGATCGGAAAGATATAAATATTTACTAAAAATGATATTTGTTTATTAAAAGATATGGTGGACCGGTGGATAGATAAAAGTGGTCAGTACCTATGACTCTATATATATATCGACCACTGCTTTCCATTGATTTCTACATTTATCCTGCTTATCAATTTTTTTTTACCTGAAATTAATTACCAAGGCAAGAATTAATTGCTCTTACTAATTTGGGGTATCTAGCAATGCACCACGCATATACGAAAATGCTATGGTGATATATACCATTGAGGATTGATGCTATTGGAGGTGCCAGATATTTTGAGTTGGTCAGACGAATTAATTATTCAACATAACATACTAATTATTTTACTTAACATGATATATATTCAACTTAATATAAACTTATAATTACAGATATCAATATTTTATTAATATTTATGAGTTCTTTTCTAAAATTCAAAATAAATACTTAGAAAACTCTAGAAATGAAAATTTTTTTTATTCCCTAATATTTTCATATAAAATTAATTATGCACCATAACTCATAATTTCGGATACGAGAACATAAATTTTGAGGTGTTAGCATTTCGGTCTGAAATGCTAATAGTATAATAGTCTTTTAACTCCCCATATATATATGGATCATCTTACGCAGCGCAGCAATTAAAATTTAAAGGTTACCGTCATGATCCTCAATAGCCTAATTTGTACTTCTGAATAATAATTGGATAGAGGCATAGAGCCACTGAGACAATAAAAAATGATTAATGAACAACTACATAACACAAAAAAAAATTTGCACATTTAGTTTAAAAAATAACAAATATGATTATTTGTACATGACCATCTCATTTAACCACACAATTTCTTCGTTATTTTAAATTAATCCAATACCAACAAATTTTCTACTTTTATTTTGTTTCTATAAAATTGTACACATATATGAGCAAAGATAGCGTGAGCTTAAGTTTACGGAGTCATTCCATGAGTGCACCTCAAAAAATATATCAAATTACCTCCAATTTTCAATTTATATGTCTCAATTAATTATTTATATTAAAATCATATAGGATATAAAAAAAAATTCATTTTTTAAAATTTTTAAGTATTTGTTTGAGATTTTTTTTTTTAGAATAACTATACAATAATTAAGGAGCTTTTACTAGATATTAATTAATCTCACTGTTTTATATACTTATGTTGTTTATTTTAGAAACAGAGAAAGCGGGGGAGGTAAAATTCAATTAAATTAGATATAGCTTGACCAAGTAGTTTAATTAATTAATTAATTAAGTAAACATAGAAAATTAATGATTGTAAGTTGTAGTACTTAATCCACACGTATATAGAATAGTGTAGCAAGTGGCTTTATTAGGTCTACCTTGACCTTATATAAAAATAATTACATTCGCTACCATGTCTTAATGTACCTAGCATACTCATAAACTTAGAAATTTTCATTAACAATATCAATTGATATATATCTTACTCCTAATAAAAGCATATTAGATTTTTTAATTCCTAAGGAATAAACCTTAGCCATTGATTGTTTACTTAGTTTGATCACCACCATTAACATACGTTAATGCCCGTTGACGTTCTCAGTCTATTAAAATTAAAGGCCCATATAAATTATCTCAATTTAAGGTCCATTACATATTATCTTAAAAGTTTATTATATATCAACTGCTCTTAAAGTACTCTCTATGATTATTGCGGGGGTAATTGATTAAAATATATCAGATTAAGTGCATAATTAATGAAGCCGTATGAGAGAAGGGCCAAATGCAGATGCCCTCCAACCACCACTTTGTTTTCTAATTTTTTTTTTCTTAATTTTTGTTGGGTTAATTGATTATTATTTTTTTGTTTTCTTAATTTGTCTTCTTTTTTTCTCTCTCTATTATTATTAGTGCGGGGATAATTGATTAAAATATATCAGATTAAGTGCATAATTAGATTTTTGTTGGGTCTAACCCTTTTTGTAATTATCGTGTTGATATTGTAGTCTCCTAGGCATATACGGATATACAAGATAGCAGTAAGACCTACCATCTATCGATGAACAGTCTATAAAAGTAACAAATAGTATGACAAATAGACTTTATATAAGTCCAGATGTAACAGTTATACTGTAGTGTAACTTCTATGGACCGTCCATCAATGAACGCATGAAGTTTCCGTATAGATATGTGTGTGATGAAATGATGAGGGATGGACCGTGCGTGGACGATCAAATAATTCGTTGAATTATTTTCTTTATCTAATGTGCTCATCTCACCCATCCTTCAAAACTGTTTTTGTTTTTTATATATATATATCCTTTTCCCATTTTTTGGTTTTCTCTTACGATTATTGGATTTTAAATGTTTTTTTAAAAAAAAAAAACACACCATTTTACTACAAACGAGCAAAACATGTACATATAATAATAGGACATTTAAACGTTTTTTTTTTAATTTTGTCTCCAAGTGAAAAGAATAAAAGCTAAACTATAGAAATGTTAGTTAACATAAAATAAAATTACTAATGAAAAAATAGTTAATCACATGATATATAAATAATACGGATTCAATTAATTCTTAAGATCACAAAAGAAATTAATTAATTCACCTATTAAATACATAACAGTTGAAAATATGCCAATTCGAATAGGGAAAGTACAATCACTCATTTGCATTTGGCTGCCAATAGGTTGTTATACCCTGCGATTTATTTTTAAACAGATAATATCACTTTGTATTTTTTTTTAAGAAGTGTCAATAACTCTCCTATATCATTTTTTTAAAATATAAACACGATATGAAATTGCCATCTAATTAATATCATAATTGTGTTCCCTAATCGCTCCAAAATGTGATTAATTAATTACAGAGGAAGGATCAGTATTTGACGATATAATTAAGACAATCATACAACATGACGTTTGTTTGAAGTTAAATATATGATGAGACGTAATTGAACCTTGGAATTAAATGCAATGGGTGGCTGTCGTTTTTCTCATAAAATAACAGGAAAATCAGAACAAAACATGCAATGAGGAGTGAGGACACAATTATATTGATTCCCCCCTAGCTAGTCGGTGTTTGGCGGTTCAGAGAAGACAAAAATATATACATATAATAAAATGGTAGAGCCTTAGAAGTGGTCCAGAAAATGCTCATCAGTCATCTCACAGGAGGCTGCAAAATGCATATGAGAATATGAGATTATGAGCAATGCAGTGTTGCATGGTCGACTTGCATTCAATCATTGATGGAGACGGACAATTTTGTGAACTTAAATACAGTGGTGAAGGAGTGATTGTGATAAGAGTGACGGAATGCAGAAATATAATAATCTAGGAAAAGAAGTAAGAAAAATAATCAAATGAGAAAAAGGAATACTAATAATAGTGATGACAAATAATTAAATATTATTTCCTCCGTCCACAATTAAATGAATTTATACCCTTTACAACTTGTCCACAATTAAATGAATTTATACCATTTGTTTGAATCCACTTTCTTCCTCAAAAAATAAATATATTACGAAATTTCCAAAATGCCCTCGTCTCCTTCCAAGAATGTTCACTTTTCTACTAATTGAGGGCATAAAAATAATTTTACTCTTCCACTATTTTCTTTGACTTTTGCTATAAATTCATTCTTTTGTGGACAGAGGAAGTACAAATTTACATTACATGTGATGGAAAAAATAATAAATAATGAATTAGGTAAAGGGTGGCGCATGAATGATGTGTGGTACTGTGCATATTCTTTTTATATATGCTGCTGATGCTGATACTCGGTCCATGGGCCCATTAATAATGTATGCGGCGCTCCGTTAGCGCTGAGAGCGAGCGAGCGAGCGAGCCAGGCCCATAAAAAAAGTGAACCTGGGAAGTGGGCGTTCGGCCCAAATTAGAACCCCAATTCGGAATTCCCAACCAATCCAATCTATCTAGAGTCCGTATCGGCTACGATCCAAATCGGATCGGAGGGCCCTCCAATCTCCAATCCGACAACTGTGGTTTTTAGGAGGGGTTTTTTGAAATAATTTCGGCCGTCCGATGGAGATTGGAGGTTCCTCCGATCCGATTTGGATCGTAGCCGAATTCAGCGCAATCTATCTATGGTCTCATTCTCATCTTTGGTACACAAAACAAAACAATTCTTGGTCCCTTAGGTGATACACAGAATATTTGTCCATAGCATCTATAGGTTACAAAATCAGATGTATTTGTTACAAAATCGGATGTATTCGTTACATCCTGAGTGTATTTATGGACATATGGACACATTTTCGATGGACGCAAGATGCTTTTCCATTGTTTAAATAAACTGTGCTTAGAATGTTTAAACAATGGACACATATTTGTATTCCTTTTGTTTGTAAATTAAATAAACTGTGCTTGAGCCTTCAGGAGCTGACGATCAGTTGTTAATCATTGTTTTTCCAATTGAATGTTCAAAGCAAGATGCTTTTACTTCATTACTCGTAAAAGAGATGAGAGATGATGATATATAAATATTCCCTTTTTCACCTGGAAAGGTGTACCTTTTCGGGTCTAAACGTGCAAACCAAATCCAACCGACGATGAGATATTAGTATTCATTAATCAACAGTTCCATACTTCCATCACAATAAAGTGACAGTTATGCTTATGCAGTTGCACTACTGCATGTGAATCCAAAAAAAAAAAGGACTTAATTTGTTTTTGATAAAGAAAATAAATCTATAGTTGAAATAGCAAGATGAGATTAATTTAGTTTTAAATATATTATCGTGCAAAAGAGCAGAAGGTATTACTTTACTTTATGGTGAGGCAAATAAACAAAGAAACCCAGTAGATGCAAAATCCTAAACCCCAAATAAAGCACAAAGCTTTCTCCTTTCTCCTCATCCATCTTACTAACCTTGTCTCTAAGAAATTGCTTTGTTTCAACTTCTAAATATTGATATATATATCATCCCCCCATGGTCCCAATGCCTCCTTCCCCTTTCCCTCTCCTCAATTCCCTCTCATCATCATCACATACACGGTACGTGCCACTTCTGTCGCCGGTAACAGCAGTGCAATTTTATCATGGAAGGATTATTCCGGCAGCCCAAGATGATCAAGTTCGTGCTTTTCGTCGCGGTGTGTGCTGCATTGTGTCGGCTCTCATTGTCCAGCACATTCACGATTTCTAATTATTGTTCGCAGACCATATGGCCCGGGACATTGGCCGGTGCGGGCACGCCTGCCCTGTCTTCCACTGGATTCATGTTGCAGCCCGGTCAAACTGCCCGGCTCCAGGCTACACCGGGCTGGTCGGGCCGAATATGGGCCCGAACGGGATGCCAGTTCGACCAGGATGGTGCCGGTATTTGCCAGACGGGGGACTGCGGTGGCCGGCTTGAGTGCAACGGTGCAGGTGCGTTGCCGCCTGCCACATTGTTTGAAATCACCCTTGGTAAGGGTACCGATGAGGATTTCTATGATGTCAGCTTGGTGGATGGGTACAACTTGCCGGTTGTTGTGATTCCCAGAGTTCAGCACGGCACGTGTAATGCCACCGGGTGCATATCCGATCTCAACGAAGGTAGTTATCTTACTGGCATCAGATATAACTGAGACAAATGTAACTATAATCACTGATTCATGCATTCTTATGATTAATTAGTATAGATATGTTAATTAAGGCTAATTCTGCTATGGATCAGATAAAATATGGACGGTTGATCATTTTATATAATCAGATGATCGTGATATCTCTTTTAGATGCAATTAAAGAGACATGTTTAATAAGAACCGCTTGATTCAAAATAAAAGGTTACTTAGCTGATCCATAGCATAATCACTCATTAGCTAATATCATTAATTATTACTTCATGATGTATAATTATGTGTGGAATGATGGATTGACAGAATGCCCGAAGGAGCTGCAAGTCGATTGCGGGGAAGGCGTGATAGCATGCCGGAGCGCGTGCGAGGCATTCGGGCAGGACGAGTTCTGCTGCAGCGGGCAGTACGGGAACCCGAGCACGTGCCAGCCCACGCGCTACTCAGCGGTGTTCAAGTCGGCCTGTCCCCGCGCCTACAGCTACGCTTACGACGACAAAACCAGTACCTTCACCTGCAACACGGCCTTCGACTACACCATCGCCTTCTGCCCTCCTGCCAATGCGTACTCTCCGCACCTCCAAATTATTTTTTTTTTACCCTTCAGTTAATAATTACATACCGGATGTTGTGATTTGTGACGTTTGTGCTGATACCGATCGATGTCTTTTTTCCAGGATAAAGAGATCAGATGGCACTTGGCTCAGCAGTACTCCGACAGAAAACAGCCCCGTGGCTACCGCTGGTAGTAACAGAAGAGGCACTGCAGATAACGCTGGCACATCATCATCTGAAACCAACACCGACAGACCATTAGACTTGGACATGACCGGCTCAGCAGCAAAAAGGCCATCGCTAACGACGGCTCGTTATCTCCCGCTGCTATTTCTCATCGCCATCTTCTCATCTATCTACTGAAATTGAGATGAGATGATCAACTGTCCTGGCAAGATCACAGCCTTCGTCTTGCTGGCTCGATCCGTGCCGCAACACTATGTATGTACTTGATGCAACACTGCATCCCGGACCCGACGTAATCAGTTGCAAGAAACTCATTAGATTGGAGTAGAGCTGAAAATTATTTGTTTATTTATGATGTGCCTTGTCAATTGCTGAGCCAAGGCCTTCATATATGATGTTCTTGCCATATATACAGAGAATTATGCTGATACAGAATTACAGATATTACTGTTAGATCATTAATATTGTTCATTATCAGATATATTGTCTGTAGATGGTTAAGATTTACAGACTATATATTAGTTCATGTAAATTTACAGATTTATTAATTTATTAATTCATTTTCTTTCTCTTTCTTTGCCAAGTAATCAAAAATATATACTGCAAATGCCACTCAAAGAAAATCAGTTTTTTTTTCTTTTAGATAAAGATGAGGGTCAAGCCACTCGAATTTAAATGTCTATAAAAGACCCTCCATCTGGGTTTCGATCCGGCGACCTTCCATACAGAGAGCGTTGCCCTTAGCCACTAGACCAAAGACCGGTTCTTACAGGAAATCACAATTGCAAACAATTAATGTAATATATTCCAGAAAATGGTAATAGAGGCACAACAATTTACTTAACCTAATATTCCTTAATGCTAGCTATAAACTAGAAGCACTACATTTTCTGATCAATGAACTGAAACAAATTTTAATCACAAGGAAATCAGTCAGTTGAAGGGAGCGGCACGATAATCGGGGCTTGAGGTACCGAGTCACGCAAGGGAGCGCATTCCCACTGGCCTTCCTTTGTCTGAGAAAGCGAGAAATGCTTCGGCTTCCACGCTATCTGCGCGTTCTCCTTTCTATCTCTTGCTGACGCTCTCTGTCGCTCCTCTATCTTTCTCTTTGCCTCTCTGGCTCTCTCCCAGTCCTTCCCCATGATGGCTCGGCTCACGTCGGCCCATACCGTCACTGATTCTGTCACGGCCAATTCCTGAAATGATGCAATCAAGAAATCAATTATGGAAAAAAAAAAAATCTATAGTACACAAGTATCAAATTGACATAAAAATGCAAAATCAATGAGATGAAGATTAGTAACAAATTATCTGTACCTTCGGGCTCTTCAATACCGGCGTTTCAAGTTTTGATATAGCCTTCTTGGCATCAAATAGAACTTGGACCTCTCCATTCGCAACATCCTTCAGCGAAACAATTCTGAAAGCAACTAACATATATGATATTGAGTCTTTTTACTACAACAGATGAGATAGATTATAAATTGAAAAAAAAAAAAAAGGAGAATAACTGAATAAGCATGGCATGGACCTGTCCCAATGGCCGTTAATCTCGTAGACGATCTTCCGCGTACTGGTATGGAATATCTTTCCTTTTACACACCTTGAACTGCCCCCAAATCCCCAAAATGAGTGGCTTCTGTTGTAACATAACTCGGCCTCAAGGTCCGACTCTTCGCATTTGATCCTGACAGTGCCGGACCACTCCATGCTCGGTTTAGGCACAAGTCTGACCACTAAATTCGGAGCGTTCATTTCGTACTTTTCGTTGTGGGATTTCAGGAACAATTGCCTCTTTCCGTGTATCACCGTATCGATGGTAGTACCTTTCACGACATGAGCGATAAGAGACAATAAGTTACTCAACTATCATTCATACATGCAATGGAATTAAAAACTGTGATCGATCCAGTTGGAATTATTCTAACTTCAATTTTACCATAAAATTTTGAAACTGCATACTGGCACCACAAGAGCTCGATGTTTTCCTCGGAGTTGGTTGCGTGAAGTGCCAGGACAGGTGGGTGATGAGAAACCTAAAATCAAAATGTACATCGAAGCTTGTTTGTATTAACAAAAGTACCCAATTTTAGAAAATTACGGAATTTGTTGTCTACGATGAATCAGGAATACTAAACTAGCATCAATTTAAAGTGTCTAGAAATAAAAGTATAAATTTACCTGCTCAAGCATAACATGAAGGTTTCCTCTGGAGACATGATGGGTCTCGCCCAAGACGGGATTGAACGGGGCAAAGCCGAAAATGAGGGGCCGTGTGGTGGAAATGCTCAGGGCAACAACTGAGACAAATCTCTCTCGGTTCGTCTTTCCTTTAGCACACCTGCTCAGTAACTCCTCCCCTATGCAATACACCCCCTCCCCGTAGCATTGCAGTTGCGATTTCGGCATGTTGAACACAGGAGGGATCTACATTGCATAAACAATTATCGGCATTTATCAGGTTAACCGGTTTACCTTCACCGGTTCTAAGCTAGATATGCAGTGTTGTATGTTGTTACCTGGAAGTGTGTGAGATCGGACCCGGGTCGGATGTTACGAAAGAGGCTTATCACGCGCTGGACCATATTAGCCGGCTGCATCTCCTCTGCCAGGCCGCCTTCCAACGCCAGGGGCCGCGACAAAACAACTGGCGCCGCTGCATCCTCCACCTGGGTCCACATAATTGTCACCCAAAATTAACTATAAATATGCTTACCATGCAGCATCATAAATGAATGAATGAAAAAAAAAATGAAATCATATCATCATATATTATATGAATTGCAGAGCTAGCTTGGGTTGAGAGTGCCTTGAAAACAAACAAATGCATTGCGTGACGTAATTGGAATTTGGAAATAAATGAAAAGGGAAGAGAAGGGAACAAAAAGAACAAAAGAAAAGGGAAGTGCTACTTGCACCAAAGCTTTTTATTCTGCGCACCAAATTAATTTTTTTGAATAATTATTCTCCTTTAAATTATCTGATCTAATTACATTAAAATATGTCATTAAGAAGATAATAAAATTTCAAAATTATTACAACATTATTTGATTTAATTGGAAGAAAATAATGGTTCAAACAAATTTAAGATTGACGTGCAGAGAAAATATTTTAGTAAGAAAATAATGGTTCAAACAAACTTAAGATTGATGTGCAGAGGAAATATTTTAGTGTAGATAGTGATTCCCAAAAGAAAGAGTAAAACCTAGCACTTATAGAAAAACCGTCCATAGTGTTCATAGGTTACATTTCAGAATAGAGAAACATTTGCGTCCATTGAATATACATCCATACGGCCATAAACATACTCAAAATGTAACAAATACAGCCGGTTTTATAACAAATAGATCTGATTTTGTAACCTATGAACGTTATGAACAAATACTCTATAGACGCTAGGTATTACTCTTCAGAATATATCTGTTGTTATGTTACGGTGTATGTTACATTCTGTACACTTCTATAAAATGTATGGACCCTTTTTTCAATAAACGCAAGATGCTTCTCCACAAGAAAAGAGGTCACCAATAAGAGTTCACATGTCACAGTCAACCAAACTAGGCGCTTACCCAAATTACAAAATAAAGGCACGTGTAATGCACACTTCTCTTCCCTTGCCGGGCAATCAGCATCTCATCTCTGTGGGTGGTTTCTATTAAAAAAAGAACTATTCTATACCTACTTGCCAACAAAAACATCCTTAAAAAAGAAAAATAAAATAAAGCATAATAATTGAGAGATGCCACTTTCGATTTCAAACACTGGCTGAAGATGTGGATTTTATGTGGCATCGCCATGAGGGCCATTTTGTAGTCTGTTACTGGGAAAGATAATTACTTTACAAAAAGAAAAGGAAAGTTGCATATATTTTATCATTATCGTTATTGATATTATTATGAAATAGAAAAGGAAAAATCATGGAGCAGGATCAAAAGAGAGAGTGATGAGATGAGATGGTGTCAAAGTCAAAAGCTTTTTACTTTTCCATCTATTTAATAATTTTGAGGACAGAAATCAAGGAAGCAGCCGATGAAGACTTGATCTTAATTTTATGACGAGGGAGATAGAAAATGAAGAACCGATGATGCAAGGAGAATTAAACAGTGAAACATACATACAAAGTACAAACTAACCATGTTTCTTTTCTTTTCTCCTCTCTCTTTCCCCAAATAACGCAACGTTCTCTTCTTTCTTCTCGTCCCTGTTTATGTTTTGTTTCGAGGACACCTGATGGATTTCTCCGTATCGCTGGTACGAGTGGTTTTATAGGAGATAAGAAGTACAATAATAATGAATGAATGAAGAAATGGATGTAAATAAATTCTGTTTGATTGGATTGAGATGTGAGAGTGTGATGATGATAAGAGGCCAAGAGGGCATAGAGCTTTCAGGGTGGGTATAGACTATTCACTATTCAGCCTTTAATTTAAGAAGACAAGGAATAGAGGGAGGGAGGGAGGGAGGGAAGGGAAGGAAGTAGAGGTGGCAAATCGGACGAGCGGGTCGGGTTCGGGTTCGAGTTCGGGTCGGGTCAATTTGACCTTCTAGAATATCTCGGGTCGGGTGATGAGTGGGTCGGGTCGAATCATTTTAATATCAACTTTTTGGGATCGTATGTTGATTTGAGTTGGATTAAATGCTATTTGTCTATTTGATCTCGAATCAGGTCGGTTTCAGGCCAAGTCGAGTCGAGTCGGTTCAGTTTGACTTTCTAGAAAATGTCGGGTCGGGTTCAAGTCGGGTGGGTTTCTCGGGTCGGGTCGGGTTCTACCACCTCTAGAAGGAAGGGACCAACAGTGTATTAGGTATTCCTGTATTATTATTCCTAGTTGCTGTTGCTCATTCCCAGTGGCGCGCTCGCTCCAACCCATCAGCACTCATCACAGCACAGCATAGCACAGTAATACCGATACAGCATTCCTTCCAACGGAGGGACCGCGTGTTCTTCTTCTTCTTCTCTTCTGTATGATGTTCACACCTGACCTTATCACACCTCTGCATTGCAATATCTTTTGCCCACGCGGAATCCTTTTTCATATTCCAGCGTTTCTTAATTCTTATACCAATACAAAGAAGAGAAAGAGCTGATGCGCCAAATCAGGCAACCATTAAATAATGGGAAAAAAAAGGAACAAGTCAATAAACAGAATAGGATTATCAGAATATGCAACCCAGTAAATTTCATGTCCTTTTACCAGCATACAAAGCGAAAATTGGCGACTACGCAAAAAATCTTTTATTACACATCTCAGCATATTTCCACGGAGCATTTTATTTTGCCTCTCCGAGTATATGCTACAACAACATAAACTGCTGCTTGAATAATTTATCTCAACTGGGACTACTTCTGCAGCTTTGGTTTAGAACCTTTCTTAATTACTTTCTGCAGGGCCTTTTTTGCTTCTTCAAGAGTATCAACTGGATGCTCCACTTCAAACGATAACCTCTGGATATTAAACTATAATAATACAAAACATCATTACATTTATTAAAAATAGCTTACAAAAAAATATATGTATGCATATAATAATAGAGGAGGGATCCAATGACACACGAATTTTTGACACAAATATTACACAAAAGAATATAAATTTATAAAAAATCTTAAAAATAGAAAATCTTTTACAAACATGTTCATTTACTTATAGATTGATTGTGTTTCAAATTTCATTCAATTTGAGTGTCATTTGATACTTCATCAATGACTATCAAGTTTATATAGTAATTATATAAACGGTCTAAATTTAATGGTTCTTGATGAAGTATCAAATGACACTCAAATTGAATGAAATTTGAAACACAATCGATCTATAAGTAAATATATATATGTTTATAAAAGATTTTCCATTTTTAAGATTTTTTATAAATTTATATGATTTAGTATAACAGTTGTGTCAAAATATTATTGTGTTATTGGATCCCTCCTCATAATAATATGCTGGACAAAAAAAAACAACATGGAAACATTACCTGAGCACCTTGCCTGACTCGAATATCGATGCCCTTACTGTCAACCGATATGAGTGCCGCGTCATCAATCTCTACTTCAGCTGACAACAACTCTTTTAATGGCTTTGAGAACATTGCATTCAGCTCCTATATTCAATCAAAGAAAATATAATCATTCTTTGTTTACCCTGTATTGACATTTAATTCTGGCAGCAGAGACCCTTAGACATCAATTTTATTCATTTAAACCAATTTAAGAAACAGATCCTTATATTCTTCAACACATTAGAAAAACATCCTAAAACTTGTGTTTATTTGGTATTTGCCAATTGTCAGTAAGCACAGCAGAACCACTGATGCTAGGTCCGAATACCCACATCAATTTAGGCATTTGTCAAATAGTTGATATAAGAACCAGATAATGCAGAAGTAATTACCTTGAGGTTTTGCTCACCTCCAATGGCAGCTATCTTGTCAGGATTAGTGGCCTCATACGCCTTCACATCTACCCATGCTACTGTACCAAACCCTCCAATAAAATAGATATCACTACAGCGACAAAATCAAAAGAGAAAAATCAAACTACACTGTTATGTATATATAACATGTATGGCATATAATGTATCTGGGGTAGAAGAAATGCTTTTGGTATTTTTTTATTCAATAAAATTTTATTCCAATATTGAAGAATGCAGTTTCATTCTGGACAAGATCAAAATTTAAAATTAGTAATAAATCAAAGCACCAAGCTAATTAGAACATACTTTTTACATTTGACTTGTTGGCCTTCATGAATACAAATTCCAAATTAAATGTATTTACATGAATGCATAACAAAGACCAGGCATGAGGGAGCACCAAAACAACAAGCATTTTCCCCCTTCTACTCTTCTGAATAACAATCTGAAGCAAGCAGAATTACTGTGATTTCCCTAACCTGATGGTTTGCATCCGGTAATAGTAAAAATTGCCCCATTGTTGTGAAGCCCACTGCTGGTGCTTTGCTATGTACTGTTGACGTGCCCAATCCTGAGGTTTAGCATCAAATGATTGCGTTATCAGAAAGAAACGAAATGGGAATAGTGAAATCCTGCATAGTCAAGAGGCACACAAAAAAGAGACCTGCTGGTCGGTTGGGAGAGGTACAACATCGCCAAAAATTGTAACACGTGCATTTGATAGTCCACTCCATCCAGGAATCTGAGAAAACGAATGAGGTAAATTAATGAAACCGTTGATAAGTTGTGAAGGGCATGTCAGATGAAAGAGATGAAGAGGAAAAGCAGCATACTTGGACGACGACTGTACATCTGGGATCTGCCAAAAGATTTCTGGTGTGAATGGCTAGCGGCGATAGTGAGAATATGGGATCTACAAATAGCAATAAACAATAAAGGATATGCATAAGATTGATGAGAGAAATAGTAGTAAAACAGAAGATGGGGTGGGTGGAGGGAGAGTGAGTGAGTGAGGGAACATACGGCCCATAGAGTCGGGTGCAAAGTCGACAAGAGAACCAAAGGGGTAGCCGGCACGGCGATGATGCATCTTGGACATAGATGTGGAGAGGTGGGCGAAACGAGCCTGGCGAAGTTGAAATTGGAGCAATAAATGAAATGCATTAGATTAGTGAACATAGTATATAGTACAGTAGATGAATAAAAATAGAATAAGGATAGCATTGGCATGAGAAGAGTAGAGCAGTACGTGCTCCATCAAGTTGCGGACGGCGAGGGCGGGGGGCGGCAAATCGTGGGCGGAGGTGGCGCTGTGAACGCCGCCGGAGATCGGGGTCCTGAAGAGCCCGGCACGTGAGCCGCTGAGCACGGGGCCTGCAGGAGAGGGTGTGCCATTGATATTAAGGTTGACGCCAGTGATGTCAGGGGAGGAAGGCGGAGAATTGGGAGGGGGAACCTGTTGTACATAATTGGGATAATCAATAATAGCCAATAGTATGTATGTATGAGTAATGCCTAGCGTCCATAGAATAACTGTCCATAACGTCTATAGGTTACATTTCATGATGTATCTGTCACATTTCGGGATGTCTCTGTTACATTCTTTGTATATCTACGGAGGTACGGACGGTTTTTCAATGGACGCAAGATGCTTTCTCATAGCCAATAGTATGTATATGTATGTATGCATGTATGTATGTATTTATGTATGTATGGATGGAGCAAGCAGAGCAGCTAGCAAGAAATGAGAGGGGGAAGAAGGTGAACCTGGAGGTCGTCGAAAGGAGAGAAATCGGGAGGAGGATCGGATCCGTTGGGGAGCGCCTGAAGAGGTCTGGCAGAGGAGGAGGCGAGGCGAGGAGGAGGAGGGATAGGAGCTCGTCGCGGGAGGGCGAGGCGTCGGGAGGAGGAGGAGGAGGAGCGGGCGCTGGACAGCAGGTCGGGGGACAGGAAAGACGACGACGAGGGCGGCGACAGAGCCTCCATGGCGTCTCCCGTCCGTCCCTTGCTTTCCTTTCCTTTTCCTTTTCTCCCTGTTTTTTGCCGCAGACGAGGGTTTTAGTTAGTCACTCGTCAGTCCCTCCGCAGCGCTAAGCCGCTGACTGCTAAGCGCTAGCTTTGCCAAGCGCGTGCTTATTCTCTGCTGCGCAGTATTGCACTTCGCAGCGAATCAACGATGCGTATTAAAGGAGTGTTTTTCTGAGATTGATATGCACGACTCTGAAAGCAGATCCAACGATTGGCGTACTGCGCGGTAGCTTACTGCGCAGTAGAGGATATGAGTTCTTGCCGAGCTTGCACCCGCAGACGGCGGTTTCAGATCCTCTGCGGTGCTATGTGCAGTGAAGCACGTTGGCCGTTGGATCGCCTTGAGATCCGAGCTTGCACGAATTATTGAGACAATCCAACGGTCTTTGTGCTTCACTGCATATTACCTTAACACAGAGGATAAGCTTTCAGAGTCACGGCCGGTAGACTAGACTAGCTGTTGCTTGGGTTGGGCTGGGTTGGGCTTCTTCCGATTGCATTCACTCACTCCGTTTCCCATTTATTCCCGTTTGGGCTGCACCACCCGATACTTTTACGAGGGATCCATTGACAATTTTAACACTGTGATATTTTAAAAATTTGTAAAAAATTATATAAATTTTTAAAAATAGAAAAAAGTTTACAGAAATATTTCTTAACTTATAGATTGAAGTATTTCTTAACCTATATATTGAAGTATTTCTTAACTTATAGATTGATTATGTTTCCGATTATATTCAATTTAAATTATATTTGATAACTTCTCAAATATCCGTTAAATTACAACCGTTAAAAAATACACAAAATTTTGATAAGCTATCAAACGATATTCAAATTGATTGAAATTTGAAACACTATCAATCTAGAAGTTATGTAATGCATCCATAAATCTTTTTTCATTTTTAAGATTTTTTTATGAATTTTTATAAATTTTTGAAATAAGTATTATGAATGGATCTCTCCTCCACTTTTATTATGTACATACTTTTATTATGTACATGTAGCAAGGCCGAGGAGGAGGCCTCAATTCTAAGAAAGCCTAACCAATGTCATGTATCTAACTAACTAGGCCCAACCATAACAGTAATGTTCATAATCTCCTGTTCATTCTAATTAATTGTTTTGTTTTCTTCTGTTTTCAAGTCATGGCAATCGCGTGACTGACTGCGCCTAGAGGTGGCAAATCGGGGGATCGGGTTCGGGTCAATTTTAATATCAGTTTTTTTTTTTTTTTTATCGTATGTTGATTTGAGTTGATTTGCATGGATGTTTGATTTTGGATTGGATCGGGTTAGTTTGACTTTCTGAAAATCTCGGATCAAATCGGGTCAGACGAGTTTTTCGGGTCGGGTCGGGTTTTGCCACCTCTAACTGCGCCAAATGCTCTCAAACACTAAAATAGTACAACGCACATGCCTGCCCTCTCCTAAAAAAGAAAAAAAGAAATGATAAAAAAATAGAGCATGATACATTTCTCATTTCAATATTCCAGTACTGAATATAATAGAGGTATGCTAACTGTGCTCAAAGAAAAATCCCTCTTAAATGTTCTCCGTTTGTATACCCTCTAGTACATAAGATACGAACACTCCAATGTAATAGATATGAACACCCGATAATACATTATATGAATACTCAAGTTAGGGCGGACGATCAATAGAATCATTCACCACAACTTGGAATCTTGGATGGTCCACGCAAAATTTTCGATCTGCAGGTATGAACACTAAGTACATCGACTATGAACATCTCATCGTGTAAGATATGAAAACCCCGAAGTATAAGTATGAACACCAGATTTGTGTAGATACTTATTTACCATAACACTATGATATAACAAATTTGACTATTAAGTTGTGAGACCTGACTTTTAGTGTCAAAATAAATGTATAATTAGTGAGAATCTTAATCTTAAACTAGAATCTTGATAGAATTTTGGTGGGGACATTTAAGGGGACAAGAAGATTTTCTTAATATAATAATAATAGTAATAATAATAATAATAAAATAATAATAATAATGCACACTATTGATTAGCGCTAATGGTGGGCCCCCACGTGCTAATCATGAACTCAGTGGAGCAACCGTTATTGTTATTTTAATGGAATAGATACATGTGCTGCACAACGTCAGAACTTTTGTAATTTTGTAATATAAATTTGATATCGTGATTTTTTTAGGACGGATATAATTTTGAAACTTCAGAAGTTCTCCTGAAATATTTCTAAATAATTTGAATGTTTTGACCAAGAAACACCGCTAGAATAAAAGGTTAATCACGTAAAAAAATTGTAAATGCACAAACCAAAATACACAAGCATGAATTCGTAAGACAAAGTTGCAAAATTGTGATGGCTAATATAGGTGGCAAAACCCGACCCGACCCGACATTTTTCAGAAAGTCAAATTGATCTGACCCGACCTAACTCAAGATATTCTAAAAGGTCAAACTAACTCGACCCGTCCTATCCGAACCCGACCTGCTTGCCCGATTTGCCACCTCTAGCTAATATTGAGGTCATGCATGCAATTGCAGGTTCCATCGACAGACAGTCGTGCTAGATAGAGGGCATGTTACTCTATTATATAGACGCAGCTTATTGTCTATACTCCTCAAATCAATGGCGAAGTCATCGCTGACAATAATTACTCAAATGCACATTCCCAATATTCAAGTTTAATTGCAAGTTTGCAACTGTGTTATGAACTTGTAGTGCTTGTATGATGAGTAATAGTAATACCTAGCATCCATAGAAAAATCATCCATAGCATCTATAAGTTACATTTGGGGAAGCATTTGTTACATTTTGAGATGCATCTGTCACATTCCGTACACGTCTATAGATATATGGACGGTTTTTTTATACAATTGACCAAACAACAATTTGCATCAAATGTATACATTGCCACAATAAAGAACACACACAAGTTGTTATAGTATAAGTCTATAATAATAATAATAATAATAATAATAATAATCAGAAGATGCCATGCATGAATCAATCGATTGAGATTGAAGTCTCAGCAAGCATGTGGCAAAGGGCCAAAGGCATGCAGTATCATGCCAGAATTACAAGGTTTAAAACGATCCACTAAAAATAGTTTGCCACAGAGAGAGAGAGAGACAGACGCCTCCAAAGAAGATTCCACCACACAAATAACGCAGATGACGGTTGGATTTTAGTAGAATTTGACAAAACAGACAGAAAAATTTTGTGAGGGAGGGAGTTACTAACTTACCATAGATCTCAGTCTCCACTACTCACAAGGAGGAACAACACATGAATGGCCTCATGAACAGCTGTTCCCAAACATTTTTGTGAAAGAGAGAGAGAGGTTACAGTACACAACTACACATCAGTCCATCACCATCCCAGTACCAGTGCTGGTACCAGCAAAAGAGCAAGTGATCAGCCCTCTTTATTTCAAAAAAAAAAAAAAAAGTGATCAGCCCTCAACCAGGGGAAAGAGGGGGACTAGCCAAGAACAGATCAAACATGGACAATTTCAGTTGTTTTGATGTGATAGTGGTCGGTGCCGGGATTATGGGCAGCTGTGCAGCGTACCACCTTGCCAAGCTCAACCAGAAGACTCTCCTGCTCGAACGGTTCGATCTCCTCCACCCTCTCGGCTCGTCGCATGGCCACTCCCGCACGACCCGGACGACTTACCCTGAGCCCTTCTACCCTCCACTAGTCGCTCTCTCTCGGTCCCTTTACATCTCAGCTCAGTCCGAGGCCGGCTACACTGTACTCACTCCTACACCTCACCTTGATATGGGGCCTTTGTCTGACATGAGCTTCAAATCCTGTGTCGACAATTCAAGCTCTACCGACCACCTTTTGTTGGACAAGGAGAGCCTGAAAGAGAAGTTCTCGGGTGCGTTTCATTTGCCGGAGGCTGATGGATGGGTGGCTCTGGAAACTCCAGAAGGAGGTACAAATTATACACTGATACATCAATTTCCATGCAGCCTTAATTTACAGAGATGTATATGATCAAGTTTGTTGCAGGTGTACTGAACCCCACCAAGTCAGTTGCAATGTTCCAATCGCTGGCAGCACGGCATGGTGCAGTTATCAGAGACCGCACGGAGGTCACCGATATAAAGAAGAAGGCCGAATCAGAGGGTGTTCAGGTGCTTACAGCAGGCGGGGAGGTGCTTTACGGCAAGAAAGTTATAGTTGCGGCTGGGGCATGGACACATAACTTGGTCAAATCAGCAAGCAGAATAGAGCTGCCAATAGAGCCGGTGCACACCCTGATATGCTATTGGAAGATCAGGGAGGGGCATGAAGGGAAGCTGATGGCAGCTTCCGGTTTCCCCACTTTTGCGAGTTACGGGGAGCCCTACGTCTACGGCACCCCTTGCCTTGAGTACCCCAACCTCATCAAGATTGCCATGCATGGAGGAATTCCGTGCAACCCCGACCACAGAGACTGGCAGTCGGGATCCCGAGCTGCAGGATCTGCAAGTGAACCCAACATTAATGCCCTGTCAGCTCCAGTTGCACAATGGATCAGCAAGTGCATGCCAGAATATATCGAGGCTAATAACGGACCCGTCATGACACAGGCATGCATGTACTCCATGACGCCAGATGGTGATTTCATCATCGATTTCCTGGGAGAGGAGTTTGGGAAGGATGTGGTGGTGGCTGGTGGGTTCTCCGGCCATGGGTTCAAAATGGGGCCTGCGGTCGGGAAGATTCTCGCAGACATGGCCATGCGGGGTGAGGCAGATGTTCCTGATGGAGTTGACATGAAGATGTTCAGCATTGCGAGGTTCAAGGATAACCCCGGTGGAAATGTGAAGCTGCATGCAGCACAAGTCTCGCTGCATTGATCTCGATTGCGCTACATTTATCAATTGATTAGGACTTTGTCATTTTCATTTGTCAATCAATCGTAATTGTGCTTGGTGTTAGTTAAGATGGTCCTCAGATTACTTTCTTGATTTGGTCATTTAGGAGTTGAGCTTGTTTGTCTAATAATTTGTTAGCTCTACTAATTAGAAGTCTTTGGTTGCATAGTCCAATTTCCATACCTAAGAAACCCCTTCTTATCGTTCTGTAATCCTCATATAGATTAAGGTTTGCTGGATCAAATTGAAAAAAAAAAAAAAAAAAAAAATCAGATTGCAAATTTGAGGTAATTTTTTGTATTTTTCTCATATGGAGATGCAAGTCAAGCTAAAGATTTAAAAGTGAAAAGAAAAATTGTAATTTCAAAGGGAGACCCCTAGATTGAAACTTAAAGAGATGGGAAGCCAAACTAAACTAGGGATTAACTCTAACAAAGATGCCCGAAAAGAAAAATTTTCAAACGAACTGGTGGAATACAAGTATCATACCAGTACGGATGTCTACTTGAGAGGTTTAACCGGGTTTAACTAAATGGATTGATACAAGACCACATAACCCCAATTGCAAGAACATCTACTCCATGGTCCCCTATGCTTATGATTTTCCACACCAGACCAAAGTTGGGTTTATCTCACCAGGGAGATGTACCAGCACCAGACATGTATGTCCTCACTGGATGACTAACTAGTAGACTTGACTGTAGTACAGGACAAAAACACACAAGTTGATGGAGTCAGGAAGAGAGACCAGAGATGAGAGTTACAGCACTACAATCTACAATCCGTGTGAAGAACATGACCATGCCATTGGATGGATAAGAATCCATCCGACAATGTCAAGAAAGCAAATCGAAACTAGGTGCAAGAGTGACCACAAGCAATTAGAGCTAAGCTTCTACATGCCTTTACCAGTAAAAGCCTACTACATGAAGATACTTGTTTAGATATCCCTATCTGCAGATTTCATAGCAAGCCAGCCAATTAGAGTGGAGCTATTAGTTGACTGACCTCGACCTCAAAGGCTCTAACTAAATTTCTTTTCCTATTTTTTATTATTATTTTTTTAAACTTTTTGGGATGTAGCAGGTATCTAATAAAAACAATCAGGCATTAAGCAAAAGCAAAACAACAATAAACGTGCCTGCGATCTCCTAACTACATACCAGACATCTAAGGCCAGAAAAAAAAAAAAAAAAAATAGAAACAACAGCTTGACACACTTTTGAAATTCTAAGGTAAACAGTTACATCATATCATACATGTAAAATTCCTACAACAACTGCTTGACCAACATAATTTTTATATTTTATAGAATAATTCATTTCATAGCATGCGCAAAACAAACAGGAATCAATCAAAGAGTATACATAGCATTTCAAAATTCCTAAAAAAAATCCCCAGTAGGAGTTGATGTTCTATTGTACATAGAAATAAACTCTAATACAGACTACAACAGTTGGATACACTAATCTACCTACAACAAACTACAAGTGATCAAAGGCTTCTAACCTAAAAGAAAATAGAGTCCTTAAAAACTAGTACAAAGGCATTGAAAGGAAAAAAAGGGTAGGATCATACGGATCGGGATCACGTGCAGGCCCTACTTTTCTTGATCCAACGGTTGAGAAACACCAAAGTATTTTGAGATCGGCGCAACAAATACCGAAGTACTCTGAGATCCGTGCGGCAACCGATCTCGGCCATCTGAAAAGAAATTCTGATCCGGATCATATATACAATACAACATACAACACTAGCATACCTTTAAGGTAACCTTGAGAAGATAAGAGTTGATTCAGGACGGGTCGAAGACGCCGCAGAAAATGAGGCCATGCAGAAGGCTCTGCGCAGTCTTGGTTTGGTCGGGGGTACCGAAGATAACTACATTACCTGTGGTTTCACCGGGGTTGGGTTCATGGACAGTGAGATCGGCGCCGGACATCTGTTTGATGTGGGAGAGGTGGATGCCCTCGGAGGCGGTGACGAAGGGGAGGTAGTGGGAGGGAATGAGGAGGCGGGTGGTGGCGGGGGTGGGGGGCAGGAGGAAGGGCGCGAGCGCGAGGAGCGCGTTCTTGACGGAGGGGAAGGGGCCGGTGATGGAGAGGAGGTGGTGGGGAGGCCCGGGGAAGGTAGGAAAGGCGTGCTCCTTCGGGAAGACGCGGACGAGCGCGGCGGGGTCGTAAGGGATGGACGGAAGGCGGGAGAGTAGGGGAGACGCGGGGGAGAGCAGAAGGCGGCAGGCGACGGGGTGCTGATGATGATAGGCGTAATTAGGGTAAGTAGGAGGAGGAGCGGCGATGCGGTCGAGGACGGAGAGGAGAGCGGCGGGCAGCGCGTCGTCGGGGTGGGCGGCGTCGTCGTGGTGGGAGATTAGGAGGACGCGGTCGGAGGGGAACGGGGACGCGGAGGCGCAGTCGAAGCGGAGCCGCGCGCCTCCTGCGAGGGACAGGCGGGTCACTTCGCCTATCCGCTCCACCGGGCACAGCACGCGCACCACCTCCCCGCCCGCGTCCTTCTCCTTGTCCTTCTCTTGCTGCTGCTGCATCCTCTCCTCTTCTCTCCTTGCCCCGCGGCGGCCCCGCCACAATTCGCAATTCACGATTCACAATTCCATCCGATCGCCGCGAGCGCTCATCCTCTGTAGCGCTGCATTGTGCAGCGCAGTATGTGAACCGTTAGATCCTATGAAGATTCGAGCCTGCACAGATGCCGAGATGATCTAACGGTTCGCATTTCGCGCTACACAATGCAGCGCCACAGAGGATATGGAATCCATCGGCTGAGCCTCCCTCTCCCGAGTGCTCTTTCAGTTCACACCATCAGTCGTTAGATCGTCTCAAAATCCGCGCTGGAAGGGATCTTGAGACAATCCAATGGCTGGCACTGTGAACTGCATAGTGCAGTACAGCAGGGGATATGAATTCCCCCTCCCCAGGAGTCCTCGTCTCCCGCTCTATTTGGGCCGCCGTTTTTTCAAATTTTACGGACCGGGCTGCTCTGCTCTGGGCCTCCCGGTCAGTCAGTCCTATACCACTATCCAACATTATTCCCACATGCATAAAATGCTTTGCAGTTGCAGGCTTGCAGCTCAGCCCATGGAATCGGGATCACCTGCTTTTCTTTTCAGAAAAGGAGGATCTGCTTTGCTTGATCCGACAGTTGAGAAACACCGAAGTACTTTGCTTTTTCTCAGAAGGAAAGCAGCAGATTTTTATCCCAGCTCATGTATCTGTTCTTTCAACTAATGATCTCTCTTCTAATTATAAGTTAATACCATAACATAAGACGATTTACAAATTGAATTACTGTTTTATTTATTAAGGATTTTAACCCTCAGTCTTGCTTAGTTGGATTCGATGGATGCCCATAAATTCAATTGAATTATTAAACATTCCTAACTTCTTTTCGTTAAATTGACCAACGACTACATTGGAAATCAGCTAATTTTTTTTTTTTTTTAAAAAAAGAAAAGCACCTAACGATGCCAGCCTTCATTCCTTTTCGAAAGCTAATACAGAGTCTAGCATGCATAAGGTATGCATACCATAGTACAATATTACATCAAAAAACAACCATAACAGTAAAAAACAAGAGACAACCTACATAGTCCGAACAGAAACAAATAACAAGTCTAATTTAAACTGGAACTACTACCAATTAGAACCATTCACTCTAAGCCTATCTATGCCCTCCAAAACTAAGTCCTTGCATCCAGTGTCATGAGATCCTCATCACTTGTAAGAGGATCCTCTTGATCAGCAAGAACAGCAGTGGAAACACTAGAACTGGCAGCACCATCCGTGCTAGTCAAATCTATCACAACTCTTTAAAGTAAATCCTTCCCTGCAAAATTGCCACCTACCTAATATAATATCAACTGAAATAAAGCAAAGTAAAGACCATGCAAATTGCTACAAGTACTAGAGTTCTCAAATATTCTACTATTTCTTTCCTTCCAAACTATCCATATGACGGCGGCTAAAATAGTACTCCAAAAGCACATATCGTTAAAGGAAAGATGAATACAAGAGTTCCAGTACGATTCAGTAGAATCAGTAGCAATTAGTTGACCCTGAGGGTGCAATAGTTTTAACCTAGTCCAAAATTTTTTAATAAAGGTACAATGTAAAAAAAAGATGATCAGTAGATTCAAAGTCATTACAAAAAACACAATTAGGGGACCTTGGCCATCCTCTCTTTAAGAGATTGGCTTTGGACAGAATCTTGTCATTGTCATGAATAACTAGCTATAAATATAGCTTATTCTTCAAAGGAATATTCAAAGCCCAAACAGACTTTCTCAAAGAACATAACACCCCCCCACAGTTCAAAAAGTTGTATAATGACTTAATAGTATAATTACCATGTTTTTCTAGTAACAAGGTAATAGA
Organism: Cyperus esculentus; assembly: GCA_030179965.1. NCBI lineage: Eukaryota > Viridiplantae > Streptophyta > Magnoliopsida > Poales > Cyperaceae > Cyperus > Cyperus esculentus. The sequence continues at coordinate 2,467,088 of JASGLE010000047.1, read as the reverse complement.
ATCAGAACAAGAAGAGAGTTGCACATTTTCAATTTAAGGAAAGTAATTGAGATTTCTCCACTCTCATGGCATCACTCACACCCCTAGATAGACCTAACCTGATATTACCATTATTTATCACAAAGACAATGTAACCTTATTAGAATGGACTTTTTCAAAAACTAAAGGGAATTGCACTGCTAGAGGCAATTTTGACAACCATTTATCAAGCCAAAAGTTAATGGAATGACCATTACCCACAATTCTTAAGGAATTGATTTGGATAAAATGTTGTACCGAAGTGACAGCCTTTCAGAATGGAGACTGTAATGAAACATTACTTTGAATAAAACCGTTCCATAGCTCCTTATGATCATCAGATAGATATTGCCAGCCCCATTTACATAAAAATGCAATATTCATTTGTTCAATGTTTAAAATTCCCCATCCCCCAAATTCCTTGGCCCTGCATATTTTTTCCCATTTAACCCAATAGTATTTCCTAACAGGAGAATTAGTAACCACTCCCTATAAAAATTTATTTCTCATTTGATCTATTCTAAACAGGACCCGTTTAGGAATCTTAAACATAGAAATATAATACAAAGGAATTGAGGAAATGACAGAATTAAGTAGTATCAATCTACCACCAAGAGATAAAGCTTACCTTTCCATACAGGTAATTTTTTTTGTATTTTATCAATTAAGAGCTACCATTCATGTCTTGAAGGTTTTCTCCAATAAATAGGAAGACCCAAATATTTTATAGGTAACTGTCCTAATTTGCAATTAAGAATTTAAGCTAAGTAAGAATGTAATTGTTCATCCACATTCAAGGGAATAAGTTCTGACTTATCATAATTAATTGACAAACCACAAATTGCTTCAAATGATCTAAGTGCCAATTTAACTTTTTCCAACATAATAGGATCAGCTAATTACAATGAACAAAATTTCATACTTGGTATTTCCATATTTTTCAATCACATATTTCAATAAACAAAATTAAGAAGAGAATGGACATTTTGAAAAGGGAGATGATATACCAATCCTATAGGAACTCCAGTCATTGATACGGAGGTTTTTATTTTTTTTTGTTGCGTTTGTTATGCAATGAATCTTAGTTATTGTGTATACCCAACTCAGTTGTTGCACAGTGGTTATTTTATTCATGCATACTGGGCTGTGAATCAGATGAAGAGGTCACGAATTGATTGAAATTTGTTGAACTGCGTCTCAGTTAAAAATAACTAGTGTACATAACAATTTAGTTTATGCACAATAACTAAATTTGCATACATAATTATTGATTTCATTGCATAATAACAGAGCTTCATTGCATAACAACTGAGTTTGTAGATACAAAAATTGAGTTTTAATGTATAACAACTAAATTTGTATACACAATCACTGGGCTTCCTTACATAAAAACTTAAAAAAAAAAAAATTCTCCGTGTCAACGACGGGAGTTCCGACAAAATCATTTGTAACACGTCTTTTGAAGGGAGCTGATAAATATAAAATACCGTGAAATTGGCAGACGTAATAACAGGAAGTAATTAACTAAAATAAGCTACGGTGTGAGCAATGTACAGCCCATGCCATGTATACAGTACATACACTCCTAAATCAAAATGGTCGGGTCTAAGGAAAACACCTATATTACGTAGAACAATAAAATCTCTAAATTGTATAGAAGGAAATCTGAAAAAAATATATTATAAATAAAAATATTTTGCTGTCCTAAGTAATATCCTTACTGTCTTTGGCACCAATCAAAATATCATGATCAGCTAGACAGCTGCAGTTAGACTTAAGAGCATAGTAACATGATTCGCGATTTATTCGCGAATAATTCGCGAATAATTCGTTTTTTCACAAGAGCCGAACGAATCCCGCATAATACTACCCAATAATATATAATGCGTTTTATTCGCGAATAATTCGCGAATAAAACGTTTTTTACGCAGATAAAACGTTTTATACGCGAATTATTCGCGAATAAAACACATTATATATCATTTTAAAGGAAATTTTGTGCTTTTTTATTTGGTTTTTAAAAATATTGGCACTTTAATATATTTTTTATTATATTATATAAGCCGAACTATTTCCGAATTATACCCGAATAATACCCGAATCACGAACTTTTGACCTCGCCGAACGAATCCCGAATCATTGATTTGTTACTATGCTTAAGAGTGATGAAATGAAATAATCAACGATTATGATGATTAGTTATTATTAGCAAGGGATATTCATATTCCCTGCTGTACTGCATTGTGCAGTTCACAATATCAGCCGTTGGATCGTCTCAAGATCCGCGCTGGCATGAATTTTGAGACAATCCAACGGTTGACGCTGTGAACTGCATGATGCAGTACAGCAAGGGATATGAATTTGTTATTAGCGAGCGGAAGCGAAGTGAACGGAGTGCTCATCCCCTGACTTCCTGCATTGTGCAGTTCACAACGTCAGCCGTTGGGTCGTCTTGAGATACGCGCTGGCACGAATCTCTAGTCGATCCAACGGCTGACACTGTAAACTGCACAATGCAGTACAGCAGGGGATATGAATTCAAGTGTTGTAACAAGGAAGGAAAGGAAACTGCCGCGAAACTTCCGATTTTCTTTTCTGGGGAGGGGTCAGATCTCTTCTTCTCCTCCTCGTCCGTCAGCCTCCTCCGCCTCTCTCCCCGGCTCTCTATCTCGTGGGCGTTGAGCGTCCAGCGGTCAGCTGGGAACCTCCACCACCAGCTTCATTTGCTCTTCCCTCCTGCGGCCCTGCCCTGCCCCGCCCATTCATTCCATTTCCTTGCAATCCAATTCAAGCCATTTCAAGGGCCAAGGAATCTAGCTCAATTCAGGTACCTTCTCCCTCCCTCCCTCCCTCCCTCCCTCCCTGCAGAATCATTCGCAAACTTAAGTTATGTTAATTCAGTTCATGATGATGATACCTGTCATCTAATCTCAGCTTCATTTATTTAATAGTAGGGGTAATGACCCCGGACACCCTGAACTTTCGGGTTTTGACAACTTGGCCCCCAAACTTTTAATTTGGACAAATGCCCCCCCGAACTACCGATTTGTGACAAATCGCCCCCCGGATGTTAATTAGCCATCTAATACTCCATTTACAAGTATGAAAAGACCAAAATACCCTTACGTATATCTTCATGATATTTTAAATATAAATAAGTTCAAAAAAACATTTAATCAAAAATCACTAGATATTAAAAATATATAAGAAATATTTATCGTTTACTTTTTATTCTTTTATTTCATCAACATAATATGTAACTAATTTTAATGAAAAAATCAATTACGATTTTAAATGATTTAAAATTTTCAATCAAATTTGAAGTTAACAATTCTTTTATCATCATTAATGTATTAGTTCGTAATTTCTCAAATTAAAAGAATTATTTTGTATCATAAATATCTATCTTTGAAAAAACAATATACAAATTCAAGACAAAATAAAATAAAATAAAAATAGTAAGGCATAAAAATTTAGTTAAACACAATAAAATAAAAATAATATACAAATATTTAGTTATACACCAATACTATTGATAACTAATTCAGATTTAATATTCATGAGGCATAAAAAATTTTGAAACTAAATTTAATCTATTTATATTTAAAATATCATGAATATATACATAAGGGTATTTTGGTCTTTTCATACTTTTTAATGGAGTATTAGATTGCTAATTAACAGCTGGGGGGCGATTTGTCACAAATTGGTAGTTCGGGGGGGCATTTGTCTGAATTGAAAGTTCGGGGGCCAAGTTGTCAAAACCTGAAAGTTCGGGGGGGGTCTGAGGTCATTACCCCTTAATAGTATGAAATAATAATGTTCTGCTTCTTTTGTTACCATGTCTCATCCTACCACCAATCCCCAATCCATGCCTGAAATTAAATGAAATGAATTATGTATATGGTTATTATTGTTTTATACAAATTCATCTTCTTTTTTGGCCTACCAATTTCTCCATTCATGCAATGCATATTTGATATTTTTTTTATTGGGAATTGATGCATGGATACCAAAAATGATACCAGAATCAATACCGACTGTGTTAGTATTTATGCTAGATGTGTCGATATTCAAGTTAATTAATTGAATTATTCGGCTTATTTGTATAATATATCTCACTAATAAGTTGCATACTGAAACTAATAATTTCAATACATACCTATTTAATATGAATACTAACAAAGTCGGTATCGATTTTCGTATCACTTTTGGTATCTCTATAACATTTTCTTTCTTATTATCATTTGTGTATCTCTTACTTCATTTTCCTCAAATTGTCACGCTTCTTCCTATTTTTAGCCGTCTCCAACCAAAATTAAACAAGCCTGACACTCCACTTTAGGTGCTATCTAGTTGGTTATTCTGCTCTTCTTATTCCGTGTTCTCTCCTCACTCTTTCACCCATCTTATTTCAATCTTCATATTTCATAGGTTTTTCTTTCTTTTCTTACATTTCCAAATTCCCGTGCCAATCATGCTCATCCTGCATCCACATTACTCATTTGCCTGCCTCACGATAATTCTTCTTGAATGCTGCAGATTTTGATTGATTGATTGATTGATCGACGCAAGGACACAGGGCGCAAAGTGATAGAGAGAGAGAGAGAGAGAGATCCCGGAGAAGCAAGAGAGCGAGATGGAGATGTTATCACCAGACAAGTATCACAGGAGGTACGATGAGGAGCTTGGTGGGCCTCCCTCAGGGTTAGGTGGTCCCACTGCTGATGAGATTGTGCCCGTCGCATCCACCTCCCAAGACACCTTTGATATCCCTCCCAAAAATGCCCCCATTGACCGCCTCCGCCGGTGGAGGGTATGCTCTCAACAAACAATATACCTCTTTTACCTTTCCGAGCACCTCTTGGCTTACAATTAAACCCCCACCTAGCACGCATGCACACACACATGCGCACACCGCACCTCAGCTCGTAAGATGGTTTAAACTATCCAATAACATCACTAAAACATTGTAGCATTGTAACAACATTACATGTTGGAGTCTAAATATATTTGTTAACTAACTATGATCCACATTGTTGTGCAAGCATAAGCCAACTAAAAACTAAAAATGCTATGGAAGGGATTATATGACAACTAGTTATCTTGACAACCATGACAACCGCTATCAAACAAAATTATAGAAGATTTTATACAAATATGTTAATCTACTCATAGATTAATTGTGCTTCAAGTGTCAATCAACTTGAGTGTCATTTGATACTCCATCAAGAAGCGTCAAAATTGTATGGTAATTACAACGTTTTAAATATAATCATTCTTGATGAAGTATCAAGTGACACTCAAATTGAACGAAATTTGAAACACAATCAATCTAAAAATATATGAACATGTTTGAAGAAGATTTTCTATGAATTTATATACGAGTGGTTGTAACTTGTAAGGATAATTAGTTGTCATATGATCTCTCCCCAAATGCTTTACCAGTCAGACAGCTTACACTTTTAAGCTATTCTTTTCAAATGTATGTTATTTTAAACTCTCTCTCTCTCTCTCTCTCTCACACACACACACACACACACACTGATTTACATATGCATCACTCATCCTTTCTGATAATGAATATTTCAGCAAGCAGCACTTGTGTTAAATGCATCACGCCGTTTTAGATACACGCTTGATCTTAAAAAGGAAGAAGAGAAGGATAAAATCAGGAGAAAAATCCGGGCACATGCTCAAGTTATACGAGTATGTTCTAGAGAAACCAATAAATTATTGTACCAATTCAACTGTGTACCTCTGGCTTAAAGTTCCTTTGTTCTACTTTGTACATTTAGGCAGCATTTCTTTTTAAGGAAGCAGGAGAAAGAGAGGCTGTTGGTTAGTATGACCTTTCTTCTTCCCCTTCTTAATTATATTTATTTTGTCCTTGACATATTTCATGTTTGAAAATTTGTAAAAAGAAAGTAATAATGACTGTAAGGTATAGTGCACAACTACTTCATAACATGCAATGAAGTTCCATTAAGCTGATATCACCTGGTGGCTATTCTTTCTTTTTTTAATTATTAAGCGGTGCATGTGGAGTCAAGAATAGTAGATCCAAGCAGCAATGGTGGTTTTTCAATTAGCTCAGAACAACTTAATTCTCTGTCTAGGGAGCATAATCTTTCCTCTCTTCAAGACCTCGGAGGGGTATAATTCTCTATCCAAATTGTCTATATTTTTCCTTTTCCGTTGCTAATAGTTTCTGCCAGCAGAACCAACATGAGTTTGTTTCTGTGGGTACCTCTATTGGCATTATTGGAACATACATTTTGAGTAACCGCATCAAATAAAAGGGTGTCATTTTTTTGTGTAAATGCAGATAAAGGGGCTCTCCGACTTACTGAAGAGTAATCAAGAGAAGGGCATAAGTGCTGATGCAGCTGAATTTCAACGAAGGAAAGAAACATTTGGTTCCAACACTTATCCCCGCAAGAAAGGCAAAAGCTTTTTTGTATGTATCTTTTTCTGTGCTTACCTTTCAACTTTTTTATTTGGAACTGATATATTGATTATTTTTTTACATTGATTCTTTAGCTTTTTGTCTGGGAAGCATGCCAAGATTTAACACTGATTATATTAATGGTCGCTGCGGTCATCTCTCTTGTTTTGGGGATGACTACTGAGGTCATCTCATCTCTCTATCTATTACATTATTAGAGTATTTATAACTGGTTTTGTTTGGTTTGACTTTGGTTTGGTTTGACTTTGGTTCGGTTTCATTTAGCCTATCTCAACTTGTTTGGGACTAAAGGCTTTGATGTTGATATTGAAACTGTACCGAAATTTAAATATTTTTGATGTATTATGAGTCCTTTTTTTTTTCAGAGTGTTAGTGAAGGTTGGTATGATGGTGGAAGTATTCTATTTGCTGTTGTTCTTGTTATACTTGTCACTGGTAATTAATATCATAAGTTTCTTATTTAGAGATTGAAAATCTCAAGTACTTTATCATTTATCTGATAAATGTTTTTATATATTTTCCCCTCAATTTTAGCGATTAGTGACTATAAGCAATCTCTTCAGTTCCAGCACTTAAATGAAGAGAAACAAAACATACAGTTGGAGGTTTGTCTTTATGTCTAGTAACGCAAATATATATAAAAAAAAAAAAATTTCTGTCCAGCTTCTATAATAATTTTCTTTGGGACAATGGAAATTTTCTAGGTGATAAGAGGTGGAAGGAGAGTGGAAGCATCAATCTTCGATCTCGTTGTTGGTGATGTAATTCCTCTGAAAATTGGAGATCAAGTGAGTTTGACAAACCTTTTTGTGCAATAATTTCCAGATAACTCTTTGGCTCATAGCTCGTGCTATTAATTGGAAGATTGGAACTCAGCAATGTTCTATAGCATATTTGTTGGATTAAGTTAGACTATATGCATATCAAATTGTTATTCAAAAGCATACTGCAGTTTTCTCATTTTCCTGTAATTATTAATATATGATTTTACTCATCACCTTTGTGTTTTGGGCTACAAATGTTATATTTTTTCTACAATGGAAAGGTCCCAGCAGATGGTGTTCTAATCTCAGGGCATTCTCTTGCTATAGATGAATCAAGTATGACTGGAGAATCTATAATTGTGAGTTATTTCAATTTTATCATGTTGTTTTTCATTTGTGTTTAGATTATAAAATTTGCTTACAACTTGACAAACAGTTAATTATTCTCAACAAAATACACAGGTGAACAAGGATCCAAGGGACCCATTTTTGATGTCTGGTTGCAAAGTTGCTGACGGTTATGGCACTATGATGGTATGCAGTTCCTTCTGCTATAATATATGTAAATGTAATTTGATTTGTCCTGCACGTACATACCTTCCTTGTATGTCTGCGATAGAACTAGTTCTATAAGCTTTGTATTCTTATTGTAAAAGGTAACAGCTGTTGGATTAAACACTGAATGGGGTCTATTGATGGCTAATATTTCAGAAGATAATGGTGAAGAAACTCCTCTTCAGGTTAGTACAGTTCTTTATTTATTTTTTCTTTTTTTCTCCTATTTTATTTTTTTCTAACATTTTGTAATATAAAGGTACGGTTAAATGGAGTCGCTACTTTTATTGGCACTGTGGGTTTGGTAGTGGCCGGTGCTGTTCTAATTATCCTTTGGGCAAGGTATGTTTAGTTCATAATATCATAAATTGTTTATATCATATTAAAACCATTAGTTAATTGCTATTCAAATCAGAAATTTTTTTGAATGCTACTTTAACCTAGTAACTTTAATTATCATTAATCAACATTTTCTCAGGTATTTCTCTGGACATACAACAAATTCTGATGGCACAACTCAATTTGTGAAGGGGAAAACAAGCCTTAAAAAGACCTTCAATGGAGCCATTAAAATATTGACCATTGCCGTATGTATTATTGTATTGTTTCATTCATAATATTTAGCTTGAGGCATCTGATTACAGCCCAGTTTATGATGTTCCCAAGTTTTTACTTAATTTTCTTCCAGGTGACAATTGTTGTAGTGGCGGTGCCTGAAGGGCTTCCATTGGCTGTAACACTTACGTAATGAAGGGTTTTCTGTGTTTCAAATTATTTGTTCGGTTACCAATTGTTTTTTGTTGAATTTTTTTTGTTTTCACTTTTCAGTCTTGCATATTCAATGCGCAAGATGATGAGGGACAAGGCTTTGGTAAATACATGAACTTCTTTATTTTGCTAATTTTTCTGCAAATTAGATTGCTCAAATTTGGAATTAATTTTGCTCTTTGTTATTTTGAAACTGTCTTCATAGGTTAGAAGGCTGTCAGCATGTGAAACAATGGGTTCAGCAACCACAATCTGTAGTGATAAGACTGGAACACTCACCTTAAATCAGGTATACACAACTCTCTTCACCTATTATGAACCCAAAAGATAGCTTCTAGTGTAATGAATTTAATTGATTTTTGAATATTAGATGACAGTTGTGGAGGCCTATGTTGGTGGGTCTAGGTTGGACGATGTCGGCAATACAAAGATGATGTCAATGATGGTATCAAGCCTACTTATTGAGGGCATTGCACAAAACACTACTGGCAATGTGTTTGAGCCTGAGGTGAGTTTTTTTAATGTATGTGTTTGTTTGGAGTGGCCTTGAAGTCCCTTTGACTTTTCAGAGGTACATATAACAGAATTGCTGTTATCTAGTAGTATGGCTCTTAATGAGGAAAATGTCAATACAATTTAGGATGGCGGAGCAGTGGAGATAACAGGTTCACCTACTGAGAAGGCAATCCTTTCATGGGGCATCAAGGTATGATTTCTCCCGTTGTTAAGATTTTTTCACTTATATTTATTCATGTGGCTGAGTGTATTTATTTTTTTTTCCAAATTTTAGTTGGGAATGAAATTCAGTGATGCAAGAATTAAATCTTCAGTTCTTCATGTGTTTCCATTTAACTCTGAGAAGAAGCGTGGCGGTGTTGCTGTACAACTTGTAGGAAACTTCAAAAATGATTATATTTTATGTAATTTTCAATTTTTACGAGTTTCTTGTTCTTATTATTTAATTCTTTATACTTGTAATTGTAGCCTGATGGTGAGGTTCATATACACTGGAAAGGTGCAGCTGAATTAGTTCTCTCATCTTGTACCAGTTGTCTCTCTCTTGATGGTACAATTCATCCGATAACCCATGACAAGGTTTGTTAAATGAATCAATTATTTTCAACAAGCATCTACATTTATAAAATTTAATCAGAAACTTTCATTTTTTGTAAAATTTAGCTAAATGAATACAAGAGACACATTGAAGTCATGGCCGCAGCTAGTCTTAGATGTGTTGCTTTTGCATATCGACCATTCGATGCTGAAGCTGTACCAAAGGAGGAAAATAGGGACGATTGGGTATTACCAGAGGAAGAACTGATTCTCCTTGGAATAGTGGGAATAAAGGTATTCAAGCAAATTTAGTGGTCCTGTATTTGTTATTTTATTTATCCTTGACATGTTGTTTGATTTTCTTTTCCTTCTCTTGCAGGATCCATGCCGTCCTGGGGTGAAAGATGCTGTGCAACTTTGTACTAGCGCTGGTGTCAAGGTATCATTTAATGTTTAAGTTCACTGACACTTTTTGTGTGCTTTGCTTACATGAAATTAGTGAGCAAGTTTTACATGGGAATGATACAGAGAGATATTTTATTGTAAATGATTAGTTAGTTTCCTTCTTTTCTTTAATGAAACTTTTAGGTACGTATGGTGACAGGAGACAACATAGAAACAGCCAAGGCAATTGCCTTTGAGTGTGGCATACTTGACAGTAGAGAGGCTGCTGAGCCAGAGGTCATAGAAGGCCGAGTTTTTCGTGCCTTATCAGAAACTGAGAGGGAATCAATTGCTGACGAGATCAGGGTATGTTTATATTCTATGTAATGCTATTGTTTGAGTAAATTGAATTGTATGTCTTTCTATTTTTTAGTGAACAAAATTATTGATCATAGGTTATGGGAAGGTCATCTCCAAATGATAAGCTATTACTGGTACAAGCCTTGAAAAAGAAAGGTCATGTGGTTGCTGTTACTGGAGATGGAACCAATGATGCTCCTGCTCTCCATGATGTACCATTCTCTCTCAGAATTTTCTATCATCATGCATTCTATTTTTTTTTTCGTAGTGTTGTAAATATTTGGTGATACAGGCTGACATAGGTTTGGCCATGGGCATTGCTGGAACGGAAGTGGCTAAAGAAAGCTCAGACATCATCATTTTAGATGACAATTTTTCTTCTGTCGTCAAGGTTAGATACTGTATACACACCCACTTTGTACCAATAAGGCAAGAATTATAGTATCATGAAAGTAAAAGACAGGTGAGGGTGCAGAGACAAAGTTATGTTGTAGTTCCTTTTTCATCTGTTTTGAACTGGAGTTAATGCCTTCTCTGTTTCAATTATTGTTACTCTAGGTCGTGAGGTGGGGTCGGTCAGTTTATGCAAATATCCAGAAGTTCATCCAATTTCAACTCACAGTTAATGTTGCTGCTCTAGTGATCAATGTCATTGCTGCTGTCTCATCTGGCGATGTACCGTTAAATGCTGTCGAGGTAATCAATATTTATTTTTTACGAACTACAAAACATCTGTACATTGGAGCTAATCGTAAGTTAATCATATTCTTTTTTTAAATAGCTTCTCTGGGTTAACCTTATAATGGACACACTTGGAGCTCTTGCATTGGCTACCGAACCACCTACTGACAAGCTCATGAAACGACTTCCTGTTGGTCGTAGGTACTAAGTTTCTACCTGTCTTCTCGGTTGTCTGCTCTCTGAGACGCTTTGAAATGTCTTGCTTCATTTGGCTTTTGTCCAGGGATACAATTTTGATGTGTTGCATGGATGATACAATCTATATATTACATTTCTTTGGAGTACATGTTACATTCCCATTTTAAAATTAGGGGTGGTTATATTCTAATTTTCATCTCTTCCAGCTTCTTTTTTTTTTTTTTTTTTTTTTTTTCTCTACTTTATATATGGATTGGATTATTCATCATCAATAATTATGACATGGTTGTTGTTGTTGTTGTTGTTGTTGTTGTTGTTGTTGTTGTAATAGATTATGACATGATTGATTTGACACATGTAGGGAACCACTAATCACTAACATCATGTGGAGGAATCTACTAATACAGGCAAGTGTCTATATTTTCTTTCCATTTTGAAAGTTTGTTTAATTTAACTTGTGTGACTGAATTGAGTTGGCTGAATCAAACTTTCGATGGCACAAGCAGGCAATCTATCAAGTGATAGTTCTCCTTGTTTTCAACTTTGCTGGCATCAAGATACTCCACCTTGATCGTAACTCAACGAAAGATCATACTGACAAACTCAAGAACTCCTTCATTTTTAACACATTCGTCTTGTGTCAGGTACCATGTGATTTTACCATTATACCTCCATACTTATCAGCATGTACCAGTCACCAATTTTGCCTTCTTTATCATTGGAGTTCACTGAAAACTTTAATTGTACCTTTATTTAGTATTTGCAAACTATTTATTTTTCTTTCTTTGATTTTCTGTTATGAATGTTGAGAATTGCCTAAATTAGGTTTCTCATAGTATTACTATTATGATAACAAACGTTCTGTCGTAAGCTGACCTGGCCCCCATTTCTATGTCAGATATTCAACGAGTTCAATGCCAGGAAGCCGGAGGAGAAGAATGTATTTGAGGGATTCACCAGCAATCACCTCTTTATGGGTATTATAGGCATCACAACTGTTCTGCAGGTAAGTTACTTCGGTAAACTCTTAGTTTCTAGTCTCACCTAATTAATGTTGATAAGCTTTTCCTTTTCTTAATATATATATATTTTTTTTGTGGGAGTAAAATTATGGTGTACGCTCACGGAGGCCTCCCGTAAGGTTAAGTTAAAAAACACATCAAATCATATCCAAATTCTGATTTTTATGGTTTAATGAATTATTTATATCAAAATATTTTGGTATAAAAGATATCACAAATATTTTGGTATTTATTTCAGATTTTTTTAGAAGTTGCATACGAAACATTGTTTATTTTATTAATATAGTATAGTTACTTTTGAATAATACGAAATAAATGCGTAAAATCTTCAAAAATGAAAAACTTTTATATGCCACAAGGTTTTGATATAAAGAATTTATTGAATCATATAAATCAAAATTTGGACATAATTTGATATGTTTTGGAGCTTATAACTCACGGAAGGCCTTAGTGAGCTTAAGAACACCGTAGTTTTACTCTTTCTTTGTCGGTTGATAGATACTTATAATTGAGTTTCTTGGGAAATTCACATCCACGGTCAGACTTAGCTGGAAGTTGTGGCTTATCTCAGTTGCCATTGCCTTTATAAGGTATATCATACATCATACATTTAACAAGCTGTTATCACTCCGCTACAAGTTCTAAATAATATTTAAGTTTCTTGCCATTGCCTTTTTCTTATCTCTGTTTTAATCTATGATGTCTTTTTTCAGCTGGCCTCTGGCTTTTCTGGGGAAATTTGTACCTGTTCCACAGAAACCATTTAGTGACAGTTTATCACAGATATTCTGTTGTAAAAATAACACAGAAGGTATGCATTCAGAACCCCCTTGTGCGTATACAGTTGCCATGCAGTAGGGTACTAACTTTACAGCATCTTGTAGTTAATTGCTGTTTTTGTATGGGTATGAGCTGCATGTACACCATGGCATTTTTTTTTTTCTCAAATGTATGGTCAAATTGCTTAAAATTTAGTGTTAGTGAACATTGAACGATTGAAATATCCTGAAGGTAATTTCTGGTAGTCGCATAAAACATATCAAAACATGGGCCATACTAGTTACAAATCAACGTGACTGTTTAACAACCATTTCAATTACTCGTTTGTTTATGTTTTTCTTTGTTGGTACTGCAGAGGAAAAGGCAGAGGAACAAGAAGGGGAATGACAGAAGCAAAGAACATGCGCTTTCAGCAAATAACTTGAATCTGATTTTACTTCTCTAACCGATAACTGTGTCCGATGTACAGAAGTCCACAATATCATGCGTAATTTTACGTGTTATACGTCTTGAAATTGTGCTTCAAATATTTTCGTCTGCTTCTTTGTACTCCTCTTTCTGAAGGAATGTAAGTACATATGATGTTATTGTTATCAGCGCAGGAATGCTGTACATCCAGTTTGCCTTCGTTTGGGAAGTACATTATTATTTTTGTCATAAAGAAAATATGTGACGATAAAAAGAGAAGGGAAGTGATGGACTTTTTGGATGATTAATTGAAGCTTGACGGATTGTATAATACAACAAAAAAATGATTTCTTTTATTGAAATTATTTTGATTAACAGGCTAACAATGTTTACTCTAAAGCCTAAACTAACTGACAATGCATCACCGGTCTTTTTGGTGTTATTATATCATCTTATGGAGTGAACCCAACATGGTGCCAAGAAGGCCAATGCCTAAGCTGAGCACCACCTCAGTTACCGGCAGCCGGAGCACCTCCTGAGTTTAACATGCATTAGTAATCAATGTGTATTCATCTACCAGTCATCTTTAGTTAAATTCTAATTGACTATATATATATATTATACAACTGATCAATCCAGTATCTTCTAATCTTTTTTCTGATGAGTGCAGCAATAGTTAAATTTTACAAGCTGTCAACAGTTTACTCCAAAAATAACAAAAACTGTTGACAATCGCGTACAAAAACAGTAAAAAAAAAAAAAAAAAAAGCTAACAGTAGCAAGAGTAAGCCATATGGCTTTTCTTGGATACAAAAGGGGATACAAAATCAGAACCCTTCTCAGAAACTAACTGAAGCGGAGAAAGGATGCGCGTGAGGCCTGATGTGATGCGCCTCCCGCTGACATGACTGTAAAACGGTCCGTAGACAGCTGCGACAAAGGTGTCACTCTTTGAGCACACATGAAGATCGAGGGCCTTTCCCAGGTCTTCGTTCCCTGCTTTTAAGAAATGATCTCTCTCCTCGGCTGGTAATATCTCATCCTGCAATGCAGTTCAGAACAACAACAACTGATCGGTTTCAACTGGTACCTTGCTCAAACTCAAAATTGGCATCTCTAGTTTGTTTTTCTAAGGTATAAGAGAAGAACAGTTGCCGTGAAAGCACATAAAAACTAAAGATCATAATAAAATTGTTTAACTTACACATCATAATATCTATAGAAGTACGCGTCCACCAAGTGAGAAAGTAAATTACCTTTGTGTAAGTCTTCGGGAACGAGTTCTTTAAAATTTTCAGGCTCTCGTGCCACCCCGCATCCTCGGTCGAGTATACCACCGTCTCTTCACCAAAACCTGCCTTCCGAAGCAAAGACACGACTTCACTTGCATTATAACACCTCCTGCTTTCCGGAACGGCATCTAACGTGCAACCACTCTCTCCTATAACATTGCGCTTCCAATCGATGGCCACAAACTCGCCATTGGACTGCGCAGCAAGTTCCCTCAAGCGTCCAATCATCTTATCCCCAACTTGTTGCAAGCCGGGCTGCAGCTGCAGACTCCGAAACATGGCCACACATGATGTGGCCAGCAAGTCATTGTCGGTGTACAGGTGACTCGGGTGTGGACCAGCTGATTGGTAAACGAGCGCGAGTCTGAGGTAGTTGTTTCTTTTAAAAGCCGGTAGGATTTGCGTCTCGATTTTGTATTGGGAGAGCCGGTTCTTAATCCTGAGGACAGCCGGTTGTCGCGTGAGCATGTGGTGAGGCAGGTGTTTGGTTACTTGGACTACACCGGTAAGTGCAGAGAAGAAGTTGTCGAGATCGTACATATGTTCGAAATTCCTGTTTTATCGATATATGTTGACGATTAGCATGTTGTAGCATGCGGTTTGGGGAGTAGAAGTGGTTGATATAGAGGAAAGGGAGTGTTTTTCTTTCCAAAAAAGCAAACCCTGCTTTTCTAATCGGATGGTCAGGATCAGTTGCTGCACCGATCTCAAAGTACTCCGGTGTTTGCCGCGCCGACCTCGAAGTACTCTAGTGTTTCTCAACCGTCAGATCAAGAAAAGCAGAGTCTGCTTTTCTTTTCAGAAAAGCAACGGATTTAGATCCAGGGAGTGTACCTAGAAAGGCCGAGCTGATGACGTCTGATGTCGGGGAGGAGGAGCGCGGCGCCTAGATACCTAGCAATGACGACGGCATCCGTCACCTAGCAATAGAGAAACAAAATAAAAATTATAAAATGAAATGAAATTGGTTTGGTTTCGGTTTCATTTGTGAAGGGCAATGAGGGTTTATATACCTGAGAGATGTGGTGGGCGGGAGAGGGGCCGAGAGAGAAGGTGACGAAGCCGATGGAGTCGGAGGTGGAGTTGGCGGGAGAGGCCGAGGGAGGGGGCCAGCAGGGGGAGAGAGTGGCCGTGGTGGCATTGTTGACTGCAATGAGCTTCTCATTCTCATCAGCTGCATTGTGTTGGAGGGAAGGCAGAGAGGAGGAGGAGGAGGAGGAGAGATGGTCGGAGGCGATCATGTGGGCGAGCATGAGGAACATGCAGACGGTGAGCAGCGCCGCCAGCAGCTGCCGGAGGTCCACGCCGCCCGCCCAGTTCCGGCACCGATCCCGATCCCGATCCCGATCCCGATCCCAATTCCCGTTCCCATTTCCATTCCCATTCCCGTTCCGATTGGACGCTGCCATCATCACGTGAAATTTCTTTCTTTCGTTGTTTCTTTTTGTCGGTCTCCTAGACTGGACTCGAGTAACGAGATCCCAAAGCAAGGCAAGGGGGCAATGTCAGTATGTCATTAGTAGAGAGGTGGCAGATTCTCGAGTCAGGTCAGGTCGGGTATCGGTTGACGGTCATTTTTTTCGGATCGGGTCGGATTGGGTCGGGCGGGTTTTTCGTTTTTGATCAGATTTTGTATCTCTATTCTCGGGTCGGGTCGGGTTTCGGATTAGTTTGAGTTTCCCTAGATTACGGGTCAGGTCGGGTTCGGTCAGTCTTACTTTTCTTGAAACACGGGTCGGATCGGGTTCGGGTCAGTTTGACTTTCCCTGAAACTCGGGTTGGGTCAGATTTCGGGTCGGACGGGTCAGGCAGATTTTTCGGGTCGGGTCAGATTTTGCCACCTCTAGTCATTAGACATCTTAGTTCATTGCATTACATTACAATTACAGTTACAATTACAATTACAAATGAAATGGAAATGGGGATTACCAGTACAGGGTGTTAAATTGGTCGGTTCGGTTGAAACCAAGATAATTTTATACAACCAAAATGAGCTGCCGAAGTTTATCAAAGTACTAACCGATACATTTTTTTTTAAAATGTCATTCGAATAAATCGATAACTAAATAAATCAAAATTTTGTTCGGTTGATTCGATTAAACCGAACTTACGCTTGTTCACACGTAGCAAAAAATATTGTGTTACCAAATTAAAAATAAAATAGACATATAATTTTGAAAAACAAAACAAGCAAATAAAACTTACAAAAGAAAGAATATTAAAATTTTGTATATATAACCATCATTCATATCAAATAATATAGATTTATTTAATATAAATTAGACTATTCGGTTTATTTGGTTTCTCCAAACTATCAAAACACAAACTGAACCAGATAACAATAACTAAATAAGATAAATTTTTCATCCGAACTGAAGATTTAAACCAAAATAACTGAATTGAATAGTCCAAAGTTTAACAGTTCTGCTAAAATCCGAATCAACCGATCCGTTTGAACACCCCTTATACAATACTCAAGACAATGTCATAAATCGCGGAATCGGCCTCCATTCACTTCCTCATCGCTCATTGGGCTGGGCCCTCCCTTACCTTATCATACTGGACCGGACCGGACCCAATTACATATTCTATTCGGCTCCTCTTTAATCCAGCATTCCAATATCATCATACATCATGTATTTTCATACACACTGTTTATTCTTTCTTAGGGGGTGTTCGGTTGTGCAGTTTTGAGCTGGCTAGCCTTGGTCAATGCAATTCTGATTGTGGGGTGTTCGGTGACCTTAGCAAAAACCAAGTTTTCAACCAAACTAGCGCGTATATCAAGAAAAGTTAGAGCAAAAATAACATGAAAACCATGTTTTTAGAAAATGTACTTCGACTGGATTTTTGGGTTGTGGCTTCCTATATTTGTAACTACACATCCTATAGCCATGGTTTTAACAAAACCACCAAAAATTATGATAAAGAATAAGTCCTTATTATCATTGTTCTAGCTAGTAGCTACCTTACCTCTATGCATTCCATGAGTTAAGTTGCTACCTAATCAATTAATAACCAATACATGTCCTTTAATTACCAGCCGCCACCTTACCACTACCTTACAACTTGCTACCATCCCATCATAACACCATCATATTCATATCTTCATACTTTTACCTACACCATCCGTCCATCCCTAGTTCCCTACTATTAACCAGCTCCTACATAACATAACATAAACAGCATAGCAGACGCCAAAGGAACACAGATTGGAACCGGACCATTCATTCCCCAACTCATTCTGAGCCAGTCAATGGGCTCCCACTCTCACCAAGTTGCTACCTACCCAACCCAATTGCGTTCCAATTTGCCACCAATCCACATCAACCAACCATTTTGAAAATAAAATTTGTCTATCTCTAAAAAAACAAATCTTAATAGTTAATACTATCTCTCTTTTTAAACAAATCTCGAAATTATCTCTATTTTACCTGCGGTCACGATCACAATTCAAAGTGACCGCAGCGGTCAGAAGCATCGGCTGAATGCGGCGGTCAGACATACGTCTAACAAATTTTTATACAAATTATTTCGAGCTGATCGTTGCGGTCACTTTAACTTGTGAATGTGGCCCCCAGTAAAATATAGATAGTTTCGAGATTTGTTTGAAGAGAAAAATAGTATTAAGATTTTTTTCTTTTTTTAAGGATAGACAAAAAAAATTTCAACTATTTCCTATTTTATTCTCTCCTCCTCTTCTGACTGTCATTTACTTTAATTTTCCTCTCTTTAACAAATTTCCGCCTTAATTTCCATGCAATTTCCCATCTATTCTTCATCAGGGTTTAGTCAGAGTCAGATGGGACCTAGACCTGGCCAAGCCACCTCCTAATTCAGAAACATCTCCATTAACTAACTTCAAATGGAGAGGAGAGGAGGGGAGCACGATGGAAATTTTTCATGAATGCCCAAACTATTGATCTTATCTCTACTACTGTCTAAACAGTCAAATTATTTTCACCAATCCTCAAATTTAAGGGCGTGAGTTCAACTTGCGCCATATAACTTCTTCATGTACTATCTAATAGCCAAGTTACGCAGCCAATGGACAGAGGGTGGGCAGATTGATATGAGTCTAAAGGACACAAATTGTACTTGCGCCATTTGATTTGGGCATCTATAAAATTAACTTAACTGTTTAGACAATAATTCAGTTAAGATAAAAGGCTTGGGCACGTGAAATTTTTCCCCCACGACAGTGGACAGACAAGCTGGCTGGCCTGGCCTGGCCTAGCCAGGGAGTACATGTATCATCTGTAATGTAAGTACAAATTTTTTTAAAAATCGAAAATGGAAAGTTTATTTTTCGGAAAAGAGTAAGATGATCCCATTTTTTACACGAATAGATAGGACCGAAGGGATCCTTCGGTCCGTTTCCTAAGGGACCGAAGGAACCCTTCGGTAGGCATTTTTTTTTTTTTTCTCCGCCACATTCTGATCCCGTTTTTTTTAAAAAAAAATTATTTTCCTTCCACCGAATGGTTAATTCGGTCCCTTTAGAAGGGACCGAATTAACCATTCGGTATGAGCTATTTAAATTTTTTAAATAGCCGGCCCTTCTTCCTCCTCTCCCTTTCTTCCTCTCTTCTTCCTCTCTCCCGTTCTTCCTCTCTTCTTGCTCTTTCTTTTCCCCATTGCAGCCGCCACAGTTAGGGTTTTGAAGGTCGGCACGTCGAAGTTGTCATTTTAACAGATCAACGTCATATTTGCGTTCGTCGTGTTCTTCTCATCTCGCTGGTACCTTTTTTTTTTCCGATCTGTTTTTTTTTTTTTCTGTATAAAATTAGATTATATTTTTTACTAGGTTGTTCATGTACTTCTCGTAGGAAAAATGAGTATGATACTCATCAATGTATTCCACGGAGGTCAGATCCTCAATACACCTACTGGAGTTAATTACGACATTTCCCCTGCGTGTACTATCCCTGTCAATGATTGGGTAACCCTGGAGGAGCTGCGGAGGCAAATCCATACCGCTCTGAACTTGCTCCCTAGCCATTTCCACCTAAAAATCAGAGCACGGATCAACACTGCACAACCAGGCTCTGGTAACTACTTTTTCACTCTTTTTTGGGTTGACTGCGAGCAGACTTGGGAGATGATTAAGTCGGCCGCGTGTCCAATTGTTGGTTTTAGAGCTATGGAATTAGTTGTTGAATCTGAACCAAACCCCAACCCCCATGGTGGTTATGACCCATGTCCAAATAGTATTCCCAGCAGTAGCAATCGAGCTCCGACCGAGGAAACAACGCACACCTCAGCCCGAGGAGACCCAATACCGGCCGATACCAATGAGGGGGATGTTGAGAACTGGCACTTGGATGAGGAAGATACCGATGTGAATTCTGATGATGGGGAGGATTTGACCATGGAGGATATCGAGGATGAGATAGACATCCAGAATATAGTAAATGAGTGGCAATCATCCATCCCCTTCATAAACCGGGGGTTGCAACATCCCTGCCGTCAGTTTAGAGATACTGAGCCCATGCCAATTGCCGACGAGCCATTCCACCGCAAACCCCCAAGTGCAAAAAAGTGGTGAAAAGTGCAAAAAAAATTAGTACATGTTTATTTACCGGTAATTGGTAAGCCGAGCAGGCAGCTGACATCCTCTAGCGTTGGAGTCATCTCCCCACAGGGTAGGTGGAACGTGTTCGTCTCGGGCCGCCACCTCTCAACGAGCGCGGTGATCAAGTATCTATCAACATTGCAGTTCCCGAGCTTCGCAGCCTGAAACAACCCCAACGCTAAGAGGTTATCTTCTATACAATCTCTTACTTTTAGTACGGTCCGGTGGGAGCAAACGCGCAAAGTGTTTTCAGGCTGCGAAAAAACCAAACAAAAGTTATTAGTACAAATAAACAGTTAAAAAAAAAAACATACTGTGGGCAGAGATTAATTTTTCAAATGCATGCATAGAGAAAATTACCTCGGTATGGGCAATCGACGATCGGTGGTAACGCTCAAACAATAGTGGCGGAAACTGCGGAAATTCGTCCATCTGCAGGGTACAAAATATCATGTTAATTTACAATAAATGCAATTTTTTAAAAAGATGTTAAAATCACAGCTCACATTTTGCTACACTCTATTTCGGTTCTTATTTCGGATTTTCAAATTTTGATTCAAACTACGACCATAATATCTATAAATTAAGCTAAATTATTTTATTTTTTTCCTAAATTTCGGTTTTTTTTTTTTAAATTCTGGTTTCGGTTTTTTTTTTTAATTTTGGTTTCGGTTTTTTTTTTTAAATTCTGATTTCGGTTTTTTTTTTTAAATTTTGGTTTTGTTTTTTTTTTTTAATTTGGTTTCGTTTTTGTTTTTTGAATTTTGGTTTCGTTTTTTTTTTTTAAATTCTGATTTCGGTTTTTTTTTTAATTTTGGTTTCGTTTTTTTTTTTATTTTGGTTTCGTTTTTATTTTTTCAATTTTGGTTTCGGTTTTTTTATTTGGGATTCGGTTTTTTTTTTTTTATTTTGGTTTCATTTTTTTTTTTTTTTGGGTTTCGGTTTTTTTTTTTTTTGGACAATACGACAAATCCGGTACCGAATCAAAATTTCGGTTATTTATACTACAAGACCTTTTTTTTCGGTTTTACTATTACCAATCAACCAACAACCCATACAATAACATACAAATATACTCAAAATTTATTAAAAAAAAAGGTACATTACAACTCTACAACACTAACAACAAATATCTTCTAAATTTCTTTACGATTGCCATATCAACAAACAAAGTAAATTAAATTTCGGATTAAATAGGTCAAAAAAAAGATACCTTCAAATGTTCGTCAAAATATAAGATCGGGGGGTGTTTCGGATTCTACTCTTCAAAATACGGAGCTTGGTGCAATCGGATCTAACAAATGAACAAGTTTGAGGGAGAAAAAAATTAAAACATGGTGTTCCAACAATGGAGGAAGGGAGAAGAGAAGAGAGAAGAGGCGCGGGTGGGGGGAGGAGAAGAAGAGAAGAAGAGAGGAGAAAGAAGAGAGGAGAAGAAGAGAGGGGGCCGGCCAAAAAAAAAAAAATATTCCCTACCGAAGGGACCATTCGGTCCCTTCCAAAGGGACCGAAGCATCCCTTCGGTAGGGATTTTTTGTGGCCAAATTAGAGGGCACGGGTGATAAAAGAAAAAAAAAAAAAAAAAAAAAAGCCTACCGAAGGGTTCCTTCGATCCCTTAGGGAACGGACCGAAGGATCCCTTCGGTCCTATCTATTCGTGTAAAAAATGGGATCATCTTACTCTTTTCCGAAAAATAAACTTTCCATTTTCGATTTTTAAAAAAATTTGATGTAAGTAACAAACAATAACATGACATACATAACAAACCGGAGATCGATGACATAGGATTCTTGTGTTATTTTATTTATTATCATGATACGAAAATGGGCTCCGGCTACAAAGGGATAAGATAAGATATGATCACCTACCGGCCGGCTACCGTTGCCACTTCCATTTCCACTTCCATTTCCACCGTTTACTTGTTAGTTGTTACTGTTACCAGTCCCATCTATCTATCTATCTATCTATCTACTACCACTATTAGTCTATTACTAATTTACTATCATAAATCCTTACTCCTAATAAAAGGATTGGATTTATTGAAATGAAAGTTTTATTCTCCCCAGAGAATAAATCTCGGCTATTAATTATTTACTTAGATGGATCACTACCATTAATATACTTTAATATCTCAATTCATTAAAACTTATTAAGGCTTATATCAATTTTTTTCACTTTAAGGCTCATTATATATTATTTAAAAAAATATATTATAAGAAATAACAATTTCAGCTCAAAGCAACGCGGATGCTCTCTACTGGTAAATAAATAAATATATAAACATGTCTCCATCCAATTGCTATTTCCCCCACTATCCTATCCGATATTCCAAAAATCTCCAATGCACCTTGCACTTATGTCGATTATTTATTTCAGAAAGAAGGAACACAAGTTACACTAAACAACCTTATCTTATCCTGTCTGTCCCGCCCGTGTCCCTCTCCAAGCCTCCATCCATTTAATTCATACAGTATATAAATAATACCAATCATAATACGGAATTCATTGATAACTAAATTCCTCCCGGCGCTATTTGCGGTATGCAACACAAGGCAAATTAATAATTGATTAATTGTTGTCAAATAGAACCTCCACTACGCACTATCCGCTGCTCATCTTCAGTCTCCATTCAACCTAATAATCATGGCTTTAATCATCATTAATTAATTAATCATCTATCTAATCTAAGTTCTAAGTTCTAACAGACCAACCAAGCATAGGATTCCCATTCTCCCTTTGCCAGCATGAGCACGACTGACTCTCTCTTATCTTAAGTTATCTTTTCATCAAAGAGATCCATCTATCAACAACACAGAGATACATTGATTTGTGGCAACATGAAGAACAACTGTTGTAATTATTTACAATATTGTACACAAGTATTCTTTGTAAGACGCACAGAAAGGCTAAGTACATACAATTATATTAGATATGAAGAAATGAACACAATTTCTTTTTTAAGTTGAGATTGTAATTTTAAGACCTCACAATCCATAGAGATATGAAATGGAACTACATGTAAGTATTTGCCTAAATTAAGCAAAGCAAAAGATAGGTTGGTGATGATTCATGAACTATATATATATATGACGATATATAACTTAATTAACATATATATATGTATAGTTTTCCATCTGCAATGCAATGCAAATGTAAGAGCAAACATCCCCAAATGATATGTTTTGGTAACACAAAAAGAGTGCATGCACTGACTAGCTAGACAAGGATCACTAAATGAATGTTTGAGGATTAAAAAGGGGAAAAAAAAAAACTAAGCTAAAGAAGAAGAGCTTAATTAAGGAAGTGCCTGAGCAGCTGAGCTGATGGTGATGGTGATGGATTGGGATTGATCGATTAAGGAGGGGCGTGGGTTGAGGACGGGAGATGCGGATGGCCGTGGCGGCTGAGATCCGAGAGCGACAAGGACCTGGCAAACCCGCCGCTTCCACTGCCGCTGCGGCTGCGCACCAGCTTCGGCGTGAGGAAAGAATCCTGATCGCAGCGCGCTTCCAATGGAGTGATGGAGACGGTGAAGAGCGAGGGCCGCCTTTTTTCCGTACGGGATCTCCGCATCATCAACTGCTGGTGCTGGTGCTGGTGCTGGTGATCGGATGAGTGGGATGAGGACGGCGACGCCTGTTCCAGGGACTCCTGGGCGTCGTCGTCGTCGTCGTCGTCGTCGTCGTCGCCCTCATCCTCGGAGAGGACGGGGGGGAGAAGGGGCAGGAAGGGGGAGTCATCGGGGTCGGCCTCGGCGATGGAGACGAGGGAGCTGCAGGAGGCGCGGCGGTTGCGGGAGCGGGCGATGAAGAGGCGGCGGCGCTTGTTGAGCGGGTTCTCGGGCTTGACGATGTCCTTGGCGGATGCGACGGCCGCGGCGGTGGAGAGCGAGGTGAACGACTTCGACTTGCCGGAGTAGAAGTTCGAGAGCCCCCGCCTGATGGTTTTTTTCACATGAACCAAATCAGATCTGATTGAATTGAATTGAACTGATCTGAATTGGATTGCAAAGAAAAAAGAAGTATATTAGTAATTGCTAATACTGACTTGAAGGGGAGGGAGTCCTCAAGGGAGTCGAGGGAGCTCAAGATCTTGCCGCCGCCGTCGTCGTCGTCCTCCTCCAGCTGCTGCTGCCGATGGCCCAGGGAGATAAGATGGTGACCGCTGAGCTTGCTCTGGACCTCCTCATCCTCGTCGTCGGACCTGTTATCGTCGTCGGAGCTGCACGCCCCGATGGAAGAAGTGTCGGACCTGTCGTCCTCGTCGTCCTCGTCTTCCTGCTGCTGGTGGTGCTGGTGGAGCGGTAACAGGGCCTTGCCCTTTGGAAGGAGGCCAAGGCTGCCACGGCTGCCGCTGATTTGCAGCTCTCCCGAAGGAGTCACCTGGAGTGGCATGATCCTTTTTTAATTTCTTCGCGTTGCCTCGCCTTACTGATGTATGATGGAATCGATTGGAATTATGATCCAGGCAGGCAGACGGAGATCTAGCTAGTCTTCTTCGATCTACAGCCAATTAGCTATTGATTCATCTCATCTCATCTCCCAATTCAATTCAATCTGATGAATCAATCAATTGTTTCTTAATTCGCGTTTTGAGAGCGAGCGAGCGAGAGGGAGGGAGGGGGAGAAAGAGGATAACTGGACAAAGGAAACAAGGAAGGGAAGAAGGAAGGATGGATTTGGTCTCTACGGACGGACGGACTGACTGACTGACTGACCGTCCGACCGAATTGGCGATGCACAGTTGCACAGTGGGGGCGGGGGGGTGTGTAGGGGTTGAGAGTTGAAACTTGAGAACAAACGAAGAAAGAGAAAAAAAATCCAAAAGTATGAGAGAGAGAGACTAAGACTAAGACTAGTCAGAGAAACAAAGGATAAGATCGATTGGAAAAATTTCACAAATGCCTAAAAAATTAAAGTTATCTCTGCCACTGCCTAAACCACTAACTTAATTTCACGAATGCCCAAAACATTGGACGTGTCTTCAACTTGCGTCTAAGAAAACTTTATTGAACTGCCTATACCGTGCCCATTGCCCTTTCAGTCTTCTTACTTCCAACAAATTCTCTATTTTTCTTGAAAATAGAAGTTCTCTTAGGCGCAAGTTGAAGTCACGCCCAATATTTTGGGCATTCGTGAAATTAAGTTAGCGGTTTAAGCGGTGGTAGAGATAAGTTTGATTTTTTGGGGATTTGTGATATTTTTCCGATCGATTCGATCCATCATCCATCCTGCCGGACCTACCTGAGCAAAGCAAAGCAAATACCGGCCGGGCTGGACAGGGCCGGGCCGAGATGGGCCGGGCCTCCACTGCATTTGATTCTATTAAAAAATATTCAATAGCAAAAGTTGTCACAAATCACAGCTTGACACAAAAAAGATGGAGAAATGAGGGGAGCTACAGTCAGCTTTGTTTTGAAACTGTCTGTGTGGAAAAAGTTATGTGACAGTGTTGTAATAAGCAGAGTGCTGCATTGTTTGATTTGAATATGTTCTGTTGTTTTTGCTGTGAGATTTCAGTTTGTTGAAGAGTTGCTTGAGTTGCTTTTTGTAGAGAAGCCTAGATGGTTGGTTTGGCAGGTGGTATGATTTTAAAAGTGTGGGCTAGGGTGTTTTTGTGATGCAGTGTATGGTTTATATCATGAACCTTGTAGTTTGGTCGAGTTTTATTTAATGAATGGGCTCAATAGCCTTTAATTCCAAAAAAAAAAAAAAATTAGTGAAAGAGTAGAATAGAGCTTAGGAATTCCATAATCTTTTTAACTCACAAACACATAAAAACACTCCGGAGAATGCAAACACTAGATATATATGGCAACGGAGGATGATTGTCCTCTGACTCGGGGTACGGTGACCCGGTGCATGTGACCCGTTGGATCTCTTCGGTATCCTGACAAACCCGAATCCTAAGGAGATCCAACGAGTCACATGCACCGGGTCACCGTAGCCCGGGGCAGAGTATGAATTGGGCGACGGAACGGAGGTAGATGATAGATCGCCGATAAGAGGATTGGATCGCCGGGCCCAGAGAATCGTCCGGTCTGCTGATTCCCGGCCCAATCCTTCTACTTCATTTTTTCATAGATGGGCATGGGCCTTCTTTTTTTCAATAGGAAACGAATGGCTTTGAAATTTAAGCTTGCATATATATATATATATGAGGAGAGTTCTAATACCTCAATTTTTTGTGCCTCAATCATGCCTCAACTTTTCAAATTGCAAATAACTCAAAATTTAAAACTATTTTTTCAAAACAAAACCGTTAGATGTAATCTATATCATTTCATCTATGTATATGTAAAAAATCATCAAATTTGAATATTATTTTGTTTGACATCAAGGGCTTAACAAAAATACACTATTTTGAGCAACTTCTAGACATTGATTTTTATAACTCATTGATTCATATAAAACAAAACAAAAAAGTGTAAAAATTTGTTATGTGCACATAGAGAATATCATATTGATCAAATCTAACAGTTTTGTTTTGAAAAATTAGTTTTAATTTTTGAGTTATTTGAAATTTGAAAAGTGGAGGCATGATTGAGGCACAAAAAATTGAGGCATTGGAACCCTCCTCTCTCTCTCTATATATATATATTGTAATCGTAGTACACTACTCCACTGCCCCATCAATCTCCTACATCCTCTCTTATATTGTACGTTTGACAATAAACACATCACATGCATGCAATTTGGAAATTTATTACAAGATCGAGTACTGTACAACTAATTAAAACATAAAATAAAGTTACTGAATTGTCACTTAATTCGCCTTGTATGCATGTTGGACCCAATTGATCATAGGGTTGGGTTCGGCCTGAATCCTTGTTTATATAATTACCATTTCATCAAAAGCCATATTAATGCAATTTATATATCCGCATCAAATGTCCTTGTCTGTATTTTATTAGTGGGTACCATTGTTATTGATGGTTCCTCCTACCACTCTGACATGAAATCAATTTTCTTTTTTAATGCTTGCATAACACTATTTTGCATCTAGAAATTAAGGTCTTTCGATGACTGAATATATATATAGAGTAAAACTATGGTGCTCCTAGGAGTACGGAGGCCTCTCGTACTCCTAACTCAAAAATCATAATAAACCATTTCAAAATTTTGATTTATGGGTCTCATTAAATTCTTTATATCAAAATATCATAGGATACAAAAATTTTTCATTTTTTAAGATTTTTTAAGTATATGTTTTGTATTTTTTAAAAATGACATAGTTTTATACATTATTTTATTATTATTATGAGGTCATTCTAAAAAATTTCAAAACATGTACTTAAAAAACTCAAAAAATGGAAAATTTTTGTATCCTAAGAGACTTTTATATAAAAAATTTAATGGGAATGATAAATCAAAATTTCATGATGGTTTAATATGATTTTTGAGTTAGGAGCACGGGAGGCCTCCGTGCTCCTAGAAGCACACTAGATTTACTATATATATATATGAGATGCATCCCTCCTAGTGCAAATTTATATAAAGTTATAAACATATACAATCATATATATCAAATATTTGTCAAGAATCAAGATGGCGCCTTCCGGTTGCAAGGCAGTGGTGCTTGCAGCTCTGATGGCTCTAATGATCTGCACCGCCAGTTCTGACGACGAAGTAGTGAGCTCTGCGAGCATTGGCTCGGCTATTGGTGGTGTTGCCAGAGACATAGGCTCAGGGGTAGGAAAGGTCGCACAAGGCGTAGGCGCAGGTGTTCGCAATGCTGCAGATGGTATAGGAGCAGGTATTGGCAGGGCAGTGGGTGGTGCTGGTTCAGGTGTCGGCTCGGCTGTAGGCGGACCATAGCGGATTAGCAGATTTCGAGTCCTCATGAAAGAATTATAGCTCATGTAACTGTGTGTTTTTGACTCCTTATAATTACTCCCTCCTTGGATTAATTAGTTCTATAAAACCATTATGTTAAACTAATATAAATTAATGGTTTTGAAGAATTCTTGAAACGTAGCCATTGGTAATAATTTATTTTTTTATTTTATTATTATTTTTTTTTTGCCAAGATTATATATTGACTCGGCATGCAGCTGGCTCTCCTCGGTCTCTTACTTTTATTGTGTAATTCTACTAGGGCTCAGAAGATAAGTTTTTATATCCCTATATATATATATCTTGTAGTGAAAGACTGAAAACTTCAATTTGCATTTGCTGGATTGGATTGGATTGTATAATATATGCTGTGTCATTAATTAATTAATTTGTCATAAAGAAAATATATATGAAATCAATTATTAGTTTGCACTGGTACAACTCAATAAGGAACTTTTTTAGCCTACAGACTGCAAAAACTGATACCAGTAATAATTTGTACGTCGATGCCATTTTATTGAAGTAAAGACTTAATTACTTCTAGACTTGAATAACTGAAGTCAAATACTGTTATGCTCAACTATACGAATGCCGATCGAGCTCTTGTTACATATGTTGAGTCACTTTGAGTAGTAGAACATTTGCATTACAGTTTTGTACCAAAAGAAACTTTGTTCAATTTATAAATTCATTTTTGAAATGAGTCATTTTCTTCAATTCTGGGTAGGCTGCACACTTGCTGGTATTTGATACATATGTCAATTTTTTATGCTAACCGCAACCTTGCTACAACTGACATCAAAAGTATAGAACCTTAAATGGGACATTTACATATGTAACATGGCATGCTTATATGCTCTATCACTTTTAGATTTTTGCTTGATTAATTACTTGGCCAGCTTACTGGTTTCCTGGATACATGGCATTACCAGTTTACGACATTGCACAAGAGATTTCAAATAGCTATACTATATATACCAAAATAACCTCAAACCTGACCAAAATGTGTGTCAATATGTCAAGAATACAAATTACTTCTGTTTTCAAATAATGTCCCCCAAGTTTAAGAGGAAAGTGTGAAGTTTCATTTCTCACTGCTAGCTTTTTTTTTTTTTATTTTTTTTGTTATTATTTTTTTTTGTTATTATTTATTTTTTTTTTGTGCTGGCCTGTCTGGGGCAAACTGGTCCATAATTTGGAAGTGTTGATAACAACAACATTTTTCTTTTGTTGTTTTTTTTTTTTTTTGAGGAAACAACAACATTTTTCCTTTCATTTTACAGACATCTATAAGGACAATTGTTAGACACCTTTCATGTTGAAAATTTTTTCATTTTGACACATTTTAAATTTTGACACCTTTCTTACTAGCTTGATTCCAGAAGAGGGGCAAAACGAGGAACAACCGAAACAACGCCGCCGTTTGCTTTGCAAATTCATTTTGGGACATTACATGTAAATATTTTTCATTGAACATCGGAGCACAACTATGATAATTCAACATACTGTAAAGTGTAAATTTTGGGAAATCCATTTATATGCCTCTCTTCTCTTCTTTTCTCTTCTTTCCTTGCGCCAGATTGAATTAATGGTCCTTCCTTCCATCACCCATTCAGTTCTGTTCATCACGGAGGGGGAATTTTTTCAGCCCAGCCCCCATCCCAGCCCAATCCCAAATGCAGGCCTTGCTGCTAAAGACTTCTTAATTTAATTAGACAGCCCAATTTGACTTATCTGATTGATTCATGTGCATCTCTTAATGTTATGTTAGGAAATTTTCCAAGCATCCTCATTTTAACTATCCACATGTCAACACATACACAAAATTTATAACTCTTATCTCAAATTGTATAACACTTAACTCAAATTTTGTAACGATGTGGACATATAGACACTAATTTAAGGACACTAGATATGACCCTTATTTTAGCTCGAGTAAATCTACCAATCTTGTTCTTGTATGAGCTTATATACAATAAATATGTATTTTTTTTGTTTCAATTTTCTAACTTGTGCGTATAAGCATGAGTAGTAGTGTAGTACTGCAACAATTCATAATTAATTAAAGATTAAGTAAAACGACTGTAAAGTGAATTAGCTAACGGCTTGTGTTATTAATTTTAATTAAGAACATATGACTTTTGTAATAATATGATATATGAGGAGAGATCCAATAATCATGGGCATTGATGCCTATGGTAACCATCTTATTATTTATACATTAATTGAAAAATCGAAACCATTAGATGTATTCTAAATCATCTCAATAACATGTACGCAAAAAATGATGAAGTTTTAAAATCGTTTCGGTAGTCGTCAAGAGAGGAGAAAAAATCATTAAATTTGAACCGTTGAGTTTTCTTAATACTTGACGCACATGTAAATAAAATCAAAATGATATATTTTTTTGTGTACACATAAATTATGACATATATAACATATTCTATCAATTAGTTTTATTATTTAAGAGCTGAAAATGTAGTTATTCAAGATTTAATTTCATGATCACCGACCGGTCACCAAAAACATGGTTACTTGATCCTTCCTCGTGATACACATGAGATAAATATGTATAATTCGTTTCTGGTCTCAAATGAAATGAAGAAATTAAATAGAAAGAATAGAAAGAAGAAAAAGAAGTGGAGATGGAATTAATGGGAGTGAATAAAAATGTTTGGAGGGTATTAACTTGAATCTGCATATATATAATAGAAGCAAATTAAGCAGCAGAAGCAGAAGCAGAGATCTCTGCAGTCAGTTTCTGAGTGCTCAGTTGCTCACTGATGCCTATGACTATGAATTTTCATGACTCATGACACATATCCAGAGAGATTCTGTACGGAGCTGATCCAAGCTAGCTATCTAATTCTAATCTAATGCTTTCTGTAATTACAATTAATTAATTTTAGATCCCCTCTCTTGAGTCAAGATTAGCATGCACTTTCCCAACATGGATGAAAATTTGCTCCGGGTCAGCTTTTTCGATCGGATGGTCGGTATCAGTTGTTGCTATGCCGATCTCAAAGTACTTTAGCATTTGCTGCACCGATCTCAATGTACTTCGGTGTTTCTCAACCGTCGGACCAAAAAAAGCAGGGCATGTTTTTCTTTTTAGAAAAGCAGGTGATCCCGATCCTTCCCAACATATATATCTCTGCAAGGTATGAATTTGTGGAGTGCTGATCTCCCTACCTTGCTGCAAATGTTCATGATGTGAGACATTGGATCGTTGAGATCCGAGCTGGCACGGACTCGAGACGATCCAACGGCTCACGTTATGAACTGTAAAATATCTTACGGGGGAGATGGAATCGAACTTGTGTGGATCGATGAGATACAACTGAAATTATTAATATAAGAGAGAATTAATTCAAGAATTAAGTTAAGACAGAACATACTGCTGGATGATCTGTGGACAGTGAAAATTAAAGAAAGAGAATTCCAATGATCGAGGAGGGGCCGTCGGATTCATTAATTCCTAGCGAGACCAATCATTCATTCCCTTCCCTCTACTTTACAGTTACAGGACATACGTACATACAGTAACTAATTTAAATATATATATGACTACTTAATTAATTAATTAATTACAAGGTAGGTTGATCTCACATGTACTGTACTAGTGGTGATTTCTTAACTAATTTTACTGTGTGACCCACTCGATCCACCGTATTAATTATTTGCTTAATTAGACATAGCTTAGCTTCCACCTCAAAATTAAGCAACTCAGATTGATCGATGTATATAATTAATATTAATTTAATTAAGCAGAGCAAATTAATTAAAATACACCCTAGCCTTCTTAAATAATTTATATTATAGATTAATTATATAATATATACATCTGATCTCATACACGGATTAATTAGCTTTGGAGGCCATCTTCTTATATAATATACATACAATTTGTACATATAGACATAATACAGCCGATGGATCTGAGTAAGTTGAGAGTTGAGAACGTGCAGGACAATACATAGGACATGCTGTCCTTGTTGTATATATGAAAAGGGCAATGTTATGTTATGTTATGTTAATTATGTTATGTAGCATTGGATGCCGAGGGAGAAGAGAGAAAGGTATGCAGGAGTTGAGTTGAGGAGCGGCACATGAAAACATGGCAGCTGATTACCAATCATGATGCTTGACTTGATTTATAAAGAGGCCACATGCCATGGGTAATGGGTTGCCTCTCTCTCTCTCTCTCTCTCTCTCTCTCTCTCTCTTGCAATTGGATTTGGATCCAATCCATTGTTAATTAATTTGGTTGTGATTAATTAATTGTTGTGGCTGAGCTTAATTCTGTATTAACTATTTTCTAATAGATATATATGTAGTTATGTACATGTTAGCGTCAAGTGGCAGTATATTAGGGACATGGCAGTATATTAGGGACATGTTACGGTGCTTTGTAAAGTAAGATCATGTTTTACTTTGCATTTTCAAAATTTAAATGTTAAATCTAATTGACCAACACAATTATTCTGCATATTAAAATATAATGGGATACCAAATTTTATTATTTTTTAGAATTTTATAATTAACTACTTGCAATATTAAAATAAGGAATTGCAATAAATTGGAGTGGGAAAGTATAATATAAATAATACAAACAAGAAATGAGGAAATTAATAAAATAAAAATAGGGAATAAAAGAAGGGAGGGAGGAAGGAAGGCAGCTTTTGCGGCTGAGGAAGAAGAGAGTGACTGACTGAGTGAGTGCATCTGTGCATGTGGTGTCCTCAGCTTTTGTTTGCCGAAGAAGCAAGAACTCACTCAGATCTGGTCTTCTAATCAAAGAATCAGCAAGTGGTCTTCCTTTCCTTTCCTTTCCTTCAGAGTTCCTGTTTCCCAGCCTCACTGGTATTCTTGTTATTTCTTCGCAATTGGGGACTACTCTTGTTTCCTCTCTCTGATCCTTTTCCCTTTTGTTACTGCTGCCTGCCAAATAGTCCCCTTGGATAAAATGTACCTGACACTTGCTATAGTATAGTATGTAGAGGTACATAAAATGCATACTACATGAGCAAGAGCTAGTGATCACCATTTTATTTATCAATCAGTCCACCATATTTATAATAAACAATTATCATTTTTCAGTGAGTACTTATATCACTCCGATCAACTATATCATTTTCTAGTAAACAGATACATTGCGATTTATAATGAATATTTATGCAACTGTGACAAAGATATAGATGCATGTGGGTGTGTCAGATTATGAAAAAGGAGTGGATGAGTGACCTACTTTATAGGGTGGACTTTACATGTTTTTCTACGTATATTTTGATTGCTATCATTATTCACTCCGCAACATAATTCATGTCATGTTGCTATTTCGATACAAATAATCTCAATTAATTGTGTTCTGCATAAATACAATTTATGAATTTCTTACAAGGAAAAAATTAATTTATATCTTCTTTATATTATTAGCACCAGTATCTTACTAATATGTTAGCTACTAATTAACATTTAGAAACCAGCACATGCATGCAAAGGTCCAAAACTCCAATCAATGAAACTGTCTTTAATTGACCTTATTTAGAGTGCAAGGCAAGGAAGGCACATCCTTTTTATAGTATATATAAGTTTGGATGGGTTTGTACAGTATCAGGAACAGTAGAATCTACAGTGATTTTTTTTAGTGAGATATGAGATTGGTGCACAATAGGTCAAAAGTACGGAGTAACCATGAGATAAGTAAATAGTTTATACTATTTGCATATTGCTATTTACCATTTCTTTCTTCATTTTCTTATATTGAATCTTTCTTTTCTTTATTAATTATTTTTATATTTGACGATTTATAGTCTAATTTTAGATCTTCATATGACTCTAAAGACATTGATTTTATTTTTGAGTGCTCAGTTGATCATAACTCATAAGTAATATAGATATATCAACAATGATTAATTTTATAATTAAATTTAATTTGCAATGAATTTAAAAATATAATAGTTATAGACATATTGACTTCATTCAAATTCAAATCTTATATAGAGACTATTTAATTTAATATTAACACATCACAACAAACTAAATTATAAAAACATTATTTTATTTACGCTACAAAGGATCGGTTTTCTTGAGAACTTTTATTTTAACAATCTACAAACATATATATATTTTTTATTTTTACACTATTTATATTTCAAATTTCATTGAAATTTGATAGTTTTTAATGGAAACACAAATTGCTCCTTTGAATTTTACTAGAAACTCAAATTACTTAGAAAAAATAAATGATATAGCTCAATATTTATTGCCGAAGCAAAGCGAGGCGCTTTTTCTAGTTATACATATGATATGATCATATCATATCATATGAGCACCGTTTAATTTTTACTAAAAAGAAAAAAACAGAGAGAGAGAGAGAAGAAAATTAGAAAGGCAAATAAATCTCTCTTCTAAATGGCAGCTACTGCCTCACTTTCAAAAAAAAATAAATCTCTCTTCTTGGTAGGCCCCACTAAAAGATGCCATGCCAGCCAAAGGAAAGGGCCCCACAAATGGGGGACACCCACCCCCCACTGGGCCCCATCTGCTCAGCTGGCAGCTAGGCTGCTATATATATATAAATAATAAATAATGAGATAATTTGATATTATTATATAAACAAGTTGGTTAATTAGTGGATTTACTATTACTGTCTCTGGCCTTCTAATCCCTTCTAATCCCTATTCATTCACTGCACACCCAAGAATTAAAAAGTAAAAAAAAAAAAAGTGAATCAATTGCCACTACTAATTAATTAATTACATATATAATTAACATAGAGAGGGATCATCGGATCCCATCTCATCTAAACTAATGGACGGATCAGATTGCCTCTTCACATATTCCATTCCCACGTGTCCTTCATCCGTACCACTCTCAAGTTGCAAGCTGTAAATACTGTGCTTTTACTTTGGCATATATGAATCAATTGACCTTTTACAATGACAACGCAATATGCATATATAATTATATACAATTCATATCCTCTACTACACAGTAAATTACTGCGCAGTACTCTGACCATTGGATTCGCTTCAAGATTCGCGCCACTCAATCTCAAAAAACCCTCCTATAATCCACATCATTGATTCACTGCGCAGTACAATACTGCGCAGCAGAGGATAAGCACTGGATACGTAAACCTCCGAGTGTTCGTCCCCAGACTAACTGCATTGTGCAGCTCACAACTTCAGCCGTTGGATCAACTCGTGATCCGCGCTGGCACGACTCTCAAGACAATCCAACGGCTGGCGTTGTGAACTGCACAATGCAGTACAGCAGGGGATATGAATTCGTATACCTCCTACTCTTTGTTATTCAATGGATTCGACAGTTCATTTTTCTATTGTGATATATTCCTCGGCCAATTCGATCTCATCATTATTTGCTTATCCCTCTTTCTTTCTTTCTTTCTTTCTTTCCTTCTCTCACTATTTATAACTACCTTTGCCCTTCCCTCCACATTCCCTCTCTCTCTCTCTCTCTCTAGATCACCACAGAATTAATTGATCAAATTTGGAGTTTTGGACCTCATCGATCGATCTGAATTGTGCCCAATTCGATCTCAGATCAAACTAACTCCATGGCCGCCACCGAACCCGTTGTCGTGGCGCGAGACGACTTGCCGTCCATCGCTCCAATTCGTACGAAAGCACTAGCAGATGCTGCAGCAACTGCAGCTAAAACCGGAACGGAAGAATCGAGTGCACCGGAATGCTCCACGCCGACATCGGAAGACCAGAAGCTGAAGGCACCCCTGGTCTGCCCCCCGGCCCCGCGAAAGCCGCGGTGTAACAAGAGGAAGCTGCCTGCTGCTACAATGACCACTCCCGTCAACTTCTATGTGGTAACACGCGATCTTTCAGCCGTCTTCCGGTCGTTGCCTCCCAAGAAACGGATTCGGGTGGCTGGCTGATCTCGATCTCTATATATATATATTTCTTGAATTCAATTGTGTTTAGATATATGTGCTCAATTATATATTTGTTCATTCTTTCTTTCTTTCTTTCTTTTCTTCACGGTCTATCTTTTTTTTTTTTGGGGACAAATTTAGGTGTGTTTGGTGGCATACAAAAATGTTTTAGGTGTTGATTTAATTTGTCTTTGTCTTTTTTTTGTTTTTGGTTTTGATTTTGGTGAATTGCCTGTTATTTTTTAGGCTTTGGGGGGGATAGTTAAGATGAAGGGACTGAGAATGTGTGAAATTGTGTAATTAATTACTCGTTATGTTAATTACTTAGAAAGAATTTCGTATACTAAACTCAGTTAATTGTGTCAATTCTCTTTTATCTAATTTTTTTTTTTTTGTTTTCTCTTGTAAACGGACGGATCAGTAAGTGATCTCTCAGAAATATTGTTGTTATTAATTATATATCATTTATAAAAAAACAATAATTGAATGGCATTTAAACGAAATTGCGATTATTATAAATGAATGAGTTGTTGGCATTGACAATTGCACACGGTATATATAATGAGGTGTCATTTGCTATATATATATATATATATTGAATTAAATGAAATTAAAGTGATCATATATAGATAGAGGAGGGATCCAATGACACACAAAATTTTGACACAAATGTTACACTAAATCATATAAAATTTATAAAAAATCTTAAAAATAGAAAATCTTTTACAAACATCTTTATTTACTTATAGATCGATTGTGTTATAAATTTCATTTAATTTGAGTGTCATTTGGTACTCCATCAACGACCATCAAGTTTATATAGTAATTAGAACGGTCTAAATTTAATGATTCTTGATGAGTATCAAATGACATTAAAATTGAATAAAATTTGACACACAATCAATCTATAAGTAAATGAATATGTTTGTAAAAGATTTTCTATTTTTAAGATTTTTTATAAATTTATATGATTTAGTATAACATTTGTATCAAAATAATTGTGTGTCATTTGATCCCTCCTCATATAGATATAGTGGAGTTTGAGTATATGTAATAAATATAAATAATGAGATGTATAGAGGTGGGGGTGGGTGGGGTTGAGAGAAGCTGAGAAGAGAAGAAGAGGAGAAGAGTTGTTTGCACTTTGCAGCTTGCTTGCAAAAGAAAAGGAGTTGGTGGGCTGGTGGCGGGTAGTCATTGGATGCGGTCAATGCCAACCGCAAACAAGAAAAGGAAAAAAGATTAGAGAAGAGAAGAGAAGAAAAGAAAAGAAAGTAAAAAGGCAGATTGCGCCAGATAATAAGAAATTAAGAATGGACTAAATTTATATTACAGGAGATTAAAAAGGCCCAATTGGTCAAAAAAAGTAAAAATTAACATTAACAGCACTTGGGCAGTTGGGGCACTCGGGTCCCATTCCTACGCGTTTTATAATTAATTTCATTCTTTCTTCTCCCATACTCCAACAAAATTAAATTAATTAATGTCAAATTCTTTTTAATTATTATATAGAATTTTATTCCAATACTTCCACCAAAAAAATTTCCTTTTCGATCTAACGATTATAAAGGAATATTACTCATTATGAGATTCATCTGTAATTAACCAATAAAATTATCTGAGTGTTTACTCATTATGAGATTCATCTGTAATTAACCAATAAAATTATCTGGGTGTGAGCATAGAAGCAACGTCCAAATATATAATATAGAAGTAGATATTTGGTGGTGGGTTTAATTAATTTCTTGGTATAGGCAAAAAATATAATGTTTAAACCAGATATCATTTTCACATATATAATAAGATTTGACAAAATTTAATATAATCCCATATCATGCATTCATGCTGGTAATTGACTATATATATATATATATATACTATATACTAATATATAAAAGGAGCTAAGGAATGGACCCTCCATTGATGGTCATAGTCTAACTTGTAACTTAATCACCATCCATCAAATAATGAATGGCTCACATTGCATCCATTTTCTATTGTATTACCCTCCATTTTTGCGTCATAGCAAAATCGAAGTGGCGAATTTTCTGACTGACCTTTTAAAATATTGATTGCTAAAGTCAGAAACTCATTTTTTCTCTTCTATTCTTTCACCATATTTAGCTTGAATGGAAAATTAAAATTGCCCGTAGTAGCGTACGGGTACGCCTCTAGTATATATAATGTGAGTTGCTGTAACTGTAAATTAATGGACTACAAATGAGGGGAATATTGCTGAAGAAGGAATGCTAGGATGGTGGTTGGATGGATGCATCATGTCATGTGTGTGTGAGAGTGATGTGTTGGTGTAAAGACAAGATGCACATGACATAGACAAAGCAAGCCAAGGGAAGGGAGGAAGGAAGGAGAGGAAGGTTGCTTTAGAAGTAGGCAAGGAACAAGCAAACAAAAAAGAGCAAGGACAGCTTGCAGTTGTTGCACTAATATGTAATGTAGATATAATTCCATTGATTTATTCCAATTTCCATCCACCCATCGTCAACCATTGATTGATTCCCTTAGTTACCCTTAGGGGTGGCAATGGAATAGAACGGTAGCGGACATGGGGTGTTCCGTTTCTGTTCCGTTATAACGGACAGAACCAAAATCCGTTCCGTTGAACGTTTCGTTATAACGGACAGAACCAAAATCCGTTTCGTTGAATGTTCCGTTATAATGGAACGGAACAACGGAAATATGTGGGAAATACGTGTTTAAGACAGAAATGGGTTGCTCCATTTTCGTTCCGTTATAACGGACAAAACCAAAATTTCTTCCGTTTCCGTTCCGTTATAACGGACGGAACCAAAATCCGTTCCGTTATAACGGAACGGAACGGAACAACGGAAAAACTTATTCCATCGACCCTCCCTTGCCTTTGCATGTTACAAAATACAAATTGATATATACATATATATGAGTAAAGATAGCATGTGCTTACTCACATGGACATTGTTCCGTTATAACGGAACGACGGAAAAACTTGTTCCATTGACCCTCCCTTGCCTTTGCATGTTACAAAATACAAATTGATATATACATATATATAAGTAAAGATAGCGTGTGCTTACTCACATGGACATTCTGTGATTGCACCTCCAAATTTCGATTTATATGGCTCATTTAATTCTTTATACCAAAATTATATGGGATACAAAAATTTTCATTTTTAAAATTTTTTAAATATTTGTTTAAGATTTTTTAAAATAATACATAAAATATTGATAATTTTAGTAACATCGTGCAGTCATTTTTTACTTAATATATACCGGCTAGCAATATACGAATTGATATATAGGTATGTGACTAAAGATAGCGTGAGCTTACTCATATGGACATTCTGTGATCGCACTTTCAAAAACATATCAAATCACCTTCAAATTTTGACTTATATGACTCAATTAATTAATTATATCAAAATTATATAAGAGATAAAAAAATTTCATTTTAAAAAAATTATAAGTATCTGTTTGAAATTTTTTTAAAATGATACATAAAACATTGATTATTTTATTAATATCGTATAGTCATTCTTTACTCAATATATACCGGCTAGCAATATGCAATAATGCAATTATGCAATTATGCATGCCTCCTCTTCTCTTCTCCAAGATATAATCCTGCATAGCACTGCATGCGGTCCCTATGATTCCGGTCACATGGGATTCCAGATCCAGACTCCAACCCAACCCAACCCCAAAAGGTACATCATGATGTGCATATGTGCCTTTTCCATATCCTCTTCGGAATGCTAACCCTCCCTCCCTGCCGTGCATCAGCATCACGAATTCAAATCGGCTGTTATTCTAAGAAAAAAAAAGACCCTGTTATTCTATTGTGGACCGTTGGATCAAAATCAATGAATCAGATCTAGTTGAAAAAGACCCCCTAAAATCTAAAATGGGCCGATCGGATCCGTCCATTTTGATCTAACGGCCCACAATAGAATAACAGGGTCCTGTTTTTCTTTTAGAATAACAGCAGATACGGACTCCAGCATCACCATCAGGATCAACCCCCCCTTTATAATCCTCTTCCCAATGAATACTACACCTCCTCCATGACCAAAACAAAGAGAAAATGTCTCGCGTCCACTGAAAAACTGTCTATGCATCTATAGATGTGTATAAAATGTAACAAATATACTTCAAAATATAACAAATACATTACAAGATGTAACCTATAGACGCTATGGACAGGTTTTCTATGGACGCTAGGTATTACTCTTAAAAAGAGTATTCATTGATTAAAATATTTTCCATCGACGTCGACGTAATTTTCAAATTGAGTGGTTTTGTTTCAAAATGATAAAACGTAATTCGATCGAATAATATTGACAATATGATTAACCGCACTGTAATCTATAATACAAAATAAATTTAATCGTTCTATAAATATTAATTAGATCGCACTTTTAAATGTATCACGCACATTTTACTCTTTCAATGCTGAGAGGGAAACATGATAAATGACCCATCACATCGTGAATTCGTGTAATCTAAGAGGAAAAAAGAAAAAAAAAAAAAAAGCAACTGTCAAAAGCAATGACGAGATTTTTATTAAAAAATTCTTCTTTGATTTATATTGATTTATACTACATTGCATATCAATGTCATCAGTTTAAAATTTTGCACAGCTCACTGATGGCTTAATTAATTAAGCCAAGGAATCGGTCATGCATTTGTATCCTTTAATTAATAGGAGGGATGCTTGACTATTCTTATCATGACATTAATTTTATCATTGAAGATGGGTTTTCTTAAAATTTGAAAAAAAAAAAAAAAGAAGCGAAATCAGTGGTGAAATTGAAAAAAAAAAAAAACTTCATAAAAATGTTGTTGAGCTTATGGATTGAATAAATTTTCAAATTTGAAGCAATTTAAGTATGTCTAATGGTCCATCAAAGATTGATAAAATTTAAGCCATTAAAATCTTTTGTACAAATTTTGAGTTATCAAATTAAACAATATTCAAATAGTTTGAAATTTAAAATACTCTCAATCTATGTATTTAAGAATATACTTATAAATTTTTTTCTTATTTCAAATAATTGTTTATTTTAATTGAAATTTAATCATCAAAATTGTCAAAACAACAACAATTGTCAAGGACCCCTCGGCTTTAATTAATGTATTATCTTTATATATAAAAGAAATTGCAATTAGAAGACAACTTAGAAAATAGAAACTAGTCACGATTTAACATTTTTTAAATTTGGTTTCGTTTCAAGATCGTTCTTAATTATATTTGTTAAATTAGGTCACGATGTTTATCATCTTTTTGCACAAATTCGCATAAAGAACTAAAGTTTCTATGATTGTTGTAGCTTCCATTCCAAGGTTCAGGAATGGTTGTTGGACAAATCAAATGTCATCGATCGATTATATATTTTTTCATGCTTGGATGCAGAAAAAAAATATTGTTGTCGTTATGTAATTCCAACGGAAACACTTGCATAGTCAGTAATAAACTAAGAGCATCTCCAAGATCCCTAATAATTTATTCCCAATATAATCATATTGGGAGCTGCTCCAAATTTTTGGAATCCAAATTATATCTTAAACTCCAAGAGTTTCCCTAAAGATGGATCCCAATAAATTTAAAATGGGCCACGTCACTGGGCCCGGCCAATCAAACGGCAGAGAGGGAAGGGGAGGATTATTGGGAGTGCGGAGGGAGTGCCTAAAAATAGCTAATATTGGCTTCGATTTGGGGATAGCGCAAAAAAAGGGAAGGGTTTGGGACTTCTTTTGGAGCCTGATTTTTGTCCTTAATTCTCAATAATTGGTTTTAGGAATGGTTTAAGAATGCTCTTGGAGATGCTCTAATAAGGCTAATTTTGTTATGGATCAGATGAAGTATGGACCGTCCATTTTTTATAATCGGATGGCCAAAATACAGGGACGAAGCTAGGATTTCATCATAGGGGGCCAAAAAGATGGTGCCGCAAAAATATTTTTTAAAATTAAAATTGTTCCATATTTATTATTACACAGTCAAAACTATTATGTTTTATTACAATTACAGTCAACACAATTGTAGTCATGATACTTGTGATTCCATTGTTGAGCAATATATTGATTTTGTTCAGTGATTAACATACAAGTGATATCAAAACTAATACTAAAAGTAAAAAAAAAAAAAATTACATAATTGCAACTGATATAAGGACACATCTGTGAAGGTTGAGTTGAACATTTCTACTTTTCATCTTTGCTAAATCATCTTATATAAACAATTAATGAGAATATGTTCATCAATTCCTTTCTCAATATAAACAATGAGATAGTTGTTTAATAAGTCATCTTCCATTATGTTACGCAGTCTAGTCTTTACAATTTTCATAACAGACTCTCCTAAAAATGAGGTAAGGAAAGTGGAACGGTGTTCTTCTTGGACATGATTGTATATTTGTCTCACAAACTTATTATTCAAAGATAATATATGATAATAGGAGGTAGAGATGCATGTTTTATAGTTATAGATGTGAAAGTTTATAATTTAGTATCTTTAATTTATGTTATTGAAATATTATTTAATTGTGAAATTATTTTTTAGCAATTCAAAATTAGAATTAGATAGCACAACATAATTATAGAAATATCTATATCTGTTACCACCTTGATGAAAGGTAATCTCATATATTATATAATTTATATTTAAGGAGGACCTGGCCCCCCTCTGTCTTCGTCCCTGCCAAAATATGTCTTTTAGATATAATTAAAGAGAAAAGTTTGATAAAAACAGCTCGATTTTAAATGAAAAGTTGCTTAGTAGATGCACAGAAGAGCAACTCAACTAATAATTCTCCGATTGACATTTTTGTGTAAAGTTGTATATATAGATATCAGCTCTCCTCAACGCATTGGAAGGACTGTTCCCTTCTGAATTTGTTGTCCTAAAAAAACATTAATCACATTTCATTATCGAATGTGCACAAAACAAAAAAAAAGTCAGTTAAGTGCGTCCGATTCTGCTGTTATTTTTCGGCGATAACATGACCCTATTATCCCGACGGTGACCGTCTGATCAACACCGAACGGTTTCAAACAGATCTCATCCGTCCATTTTAATCTGACGGTGCCAATCAGAAAAACAGGACCCTGTTATCCGAGGGAAGGATAACAGCGGAATTCCAGTTAAGTAGCTTCATTTTTATTTTCTTGACATATATAAAACTTTCAAGGAATCAAGTGACAAAGGCGCAGGGTGCAGGGTGCCATGGTCCCAATGAACCTTCAGAAGATAATTTGGAACCACTTGCTTAGCTATTTACGTACGGAAGAAATGCCATGTATAATATCTATGGGAGAGGATCACGCGGCAGCTACTTGACAATCATGACAATTATTCTCATATATATTAATAGAAAATCATAAAAATGAAAATTCCCTTACAGATATGTTCGTATACTTATAAATTGGATTGACTGTGTTTTAAGTTTCATTTAATTTGAGTGCAATTTGATACTCTATCAAAAGCCATCAAAATTATAGAGTGATTATGATGATCTAAATTTAATTATTTTTATAAGGTATCAAATGACACTCAAATTAAATATAATTTGAAACGTAATCAATTTATGAGCATATGAAAATATTTGTAAAAAAAAAAAAATTCCGTTTTTAAGATCTATAAATTTATATGAAACTGATTGTCATCATAGTTCAGATAAATAGTTGTGATGTGATCCTTCCCCTGTAATAATATAGCATAGGAGGATCTTCAGGAAAGCGTCCAAACCAGCCATCATGTTAGCTTTAGCTTTGCTATATACGAGCAATGGAGCATGAATATACATCAGTAAAAGACTGTAAATTTTGGGCTGATCTTCCGACAAATTTTTTTTTGTTTTTTTTTTTTTGGGTCGTTTTTGTTTAGCTTGATGAAAATGAAGCAAAAATATTGAAATGTTTGTAAATGGCCTGCATTTATCTGGGCCTTTAAAAATATATGGGCCTCAGCTTCCAAAACAGTTATCTGAGCCTTTAAAAATATATGGGCCTTTAAGTGTGATTGTTGCTGTTATGTACCAATTTTTTTATTTATAAAGAGAAAAAGTTTGAGTCTTTCTGTAATGTACCTCTAGTACATACTTTTCTTTCTCATTGATCATACATACCAGCTACATATCTCTTGATTTTTGTATCCAAAAAAATGCTTTTCTGGATTCATTTCTTTTTTAGTATAGAAAAGATGGGGCCATAGCTCCAGATTTTCATTAATGCAATGACAATGTCATCAATATGTACA
Source organism: Cyperus esculentus (assembly GCA_030179965.1). Lineage (NCBI taxonomy): Eukaryota > Viridiplantae > Streptophyta > Magnoliopsida > Poales > Cyperaceae > Cyperus > Cyperus esculentus. The sequence continues at coordinate 2,422,760 of JASGLE010000047.1, read as the reverse complement.
AGTGATCACTGGTTCATTTATTTTTTCTCTAATCTTTCAATGGGATTTCTGATACCAGTTTTATGGGTTGAACTGGCACTAATGTAAGTAGAATAATATTGAAACAATTTCTTTTTTTCTCTTTTTTTTTTTAACAAATAAAAATGCTTACAAATATGACTGATCTTGCTAAAAATTTTGACATCGTCGTTAAAAAAAAAAAAGAGTTTTGACATTGACCAGCAACTAAAATGTCAACTTTATAAGACAAAAAAACAGAATTTGCAAAATCCTTAGCCGCATAGAAAAAAATAAAAATAAAAATTGTATGCCTTTCTTTCTCTAATGACTTGCATACATTTGGAGCTAGCTGGCAATTCAAAGGCAGGAATCTGTCTAATTCTAAACTTCTAAACATGTACATCTACAAAATTTAGCCACAACCAAAATATTTTTAAAAAAAAGTTTGAATTAGAAGCAAAACAGGCCCTAAATCTCTACAGGTACTCAACAAAATTAGTTAGTTTGGTAGTAGCAGATTCCTCTAAAGGTTCAGCTGGTACAATATCATCAGCAGCGGCGGCGGCGGTGGCAGCAGGGCTTGCATGACTGTGCTCACCAATGTACGTGATGTCGAGGATCGACGGATCGTCGACTGCTCTCATAACTTCCCTTCTGGCATCACAGTTGCTCCCTGTTCTGCACTTGTAGTAGCTCCTACATACATCGAGCACGCGTGGTCAGTAAGGTAAGAAATTGGCAACGCAGAACTGATTCAGATTGCAGTAAAACTACGGTGTTCTTAAGCTCACAGAGGCCTTCCGTGAATTTAACATCAGAAACATATCAAACCATATCCAAATTTTGATTTATATGGTTCAATAAATTCTTTATATCAAAATCACGTGGTATGCAGAAATCAGTAAATTCTGCAATGTACCTTGGGTAAGGGGATCCCTTGATGTTCTTCTGGCCGCACTTCCACCATCTGTAACCGTGAGGATCAGGCGGTATTGGCTGTTTTTCCGAGGTAGCCGCCGGCATGCGTTCGTGCCTCCTCTCTTTCTTCCTGTGTTCAGTAAAAATGAAACCTCTATAAGATAAAACCCTTTTGGTTTCAGGTGTGTAAATGATTAGTTGAGTAAATGTGATTATGTGAGTACCTTCTCTTGTTGCGAGAAGAGCTACCGGGTCGCGACTGCGCCGGTAACTGAACAGCCGTGCCGGGGTATTCCTGCACATCATTATTTTCTGGTAACTGATCAGTTCCATTTCCATCCTCTGTCATATTTCCTTGCCATCTGCTGCATCAATCAGACATGTACAGTACAATTAAACCATGAATCAAGCTGTACCATTGCATACTATATATTTATAGTTAGAGTAAATATACCGCGAGCTCATATCAATCGCATCCAAATTTCGATTTATATGGCCCGATATATTATTTATATCAAGATCTTATGGGATACAAAAGTTTTCAATTTTTGAAAATTTGTAAATATTTGTTTGAGATTTTTTAAAAGTTTGAAAATTTCGATTTAATGTTCTTGGAGTAGTTATAAATATATATGTGAAAAAAAATGTTACAATTGATTAACTCGTGAATTGCATCATGAAATCAAAAGCTCGAAAAACAAATTAAATTTTCTTTTTTTTTGTTAATTACCTTCTCTTGGATCGACCCGGCTTGTCGGAGCTCATCGGGTAGTCGGACATTGGAGAAGTCATAAAGATTGTAGCTTTTTGCTCCTCAGTGGCAGCACCAGTGGTATGAATTGCCGGAGCAGAACTTGATGGCAACATCTCGATCATGTCGGCGTTGGTCGCAGTGGAAACGGTGGTTTGATGGGGGTCCAATTGGTTACCGGAGAAGAGGAAAGCGCCGATCTTGCCGTTGTATACGGTTGCTTCTTCTGCACCGGGCGTGGTCATGGCGGTGGTCGTCGACGGCTTCCAAAACTCCGAAAAGATCTTCCCTTTGCCATTGTACACCGACCCTTCATCTTCGTAAATTGTTCCGGTGGCAATTACACCGGTCGTCATGACAGAAGACCGGTCTTGCGAATCGGCTATCATGACCGAGCAGGAGCTGCACGGCTTTCGGTCGTCCGCCGGGCAGTTCAGGCACACTCCGAATAACCCGGACCTCTGCGTCAGAGACGACTTCGACGTCGTCGGTGCTGTCGACGTGGAGACGAAAGAAGTGCATCTGCATGTTTCTTCTGAAGGTTGCGACGCCACTGCAGGGCCGCGCCGAAATCGTGCTCTTCTGATCACCCTGTCGGGGCTCCGGCGTGTCCGATCAGTCGGATTAACCTCCATTAATATGCAAGTAATATTTGAACAAGGAAATTGAAATTATACAATTACAAATTAAGAACTATGATTTGGGAGGAAATTAAAGGGGAAAGTTCTGATCTTTGAATGAGTGATCAAAGACTAGAAAGAAACCATGGAATGGAAGCTTCAAAGGGTGGAAAAAGATTATAAATTTATCATAAAGCCACTAAGTCAGCGCTGACATTTTATTTCCTCTTTTTTTTTTTCAAAAAGAAAAATCAAAAGGATGGCTTGCTCTGATTGCTTTCTTTAAACTAAATTAAATTAAAGAATGAATTAAAGAACTATATATATATATATATTGTTAGCATACATATCATTAAGATTTAAGAGCGAAAGTGGGTGGATATATCTTAATATAATTGATTAATTAATAGGGTTGTGAGAAAGTCAACATCAACTCCTCAAAACAATAATGTCAACACAACTTTTTTTTTTTTTTTGATGCAAAATGTCAATACAACTTTAGATCAAATCATCAAATAAATATACTTTCAAAAGGCTGACTGCCAAGTTTTTCTTCCTCTTTTTCTTAAAATCCCTACTAATAATAAAAGGAGGACTTTTTTTAGAACTAAAAGGAGTCTCTGTCCAGACTTATTTTTGACCGTCCGATCAGAGCAAATCCAAGCATCTGAACCGTCCAAGCGAAAATTGACAGAGCGATCCGCTCTTTGGGTCTCCGGATTGATTGCTCTCCTCTCTCCCAAAAACCCTTCGAGTTAAAAGGAATTACAGAGATGCCACTGGATGTTGCCTATGGCCATATGCAATGATGGCAGTTTTGTTATTTTATTGATGATTGGGGGTTTTTGTTGGATCAAAATCAACACTTATTCTCACGGACAATCAATTCATATCCCCTGTTGTATAGCATTGGGCAGTTCACAGCATCACCCGTTGGATTGCCTCAAGATCAGCTCAGGTGTGAATCTCGAGACAATCCAATGGCTGACGTCGAGAACTGCGCTATGTAGTACAACAGGGATATGAATTTGATTTTTTTTGCACGGAATGATGATTCACGGAATGATTATTATTATTATTTTTTTATTATTATTATTATTATTTATTTATTTATTTATTATTATTATTATTATTATTATTATTATTATGAGTCCAACTTCGGTACTTTTGTAAGCATTTCATATCGAAATGTTTACGGTCTAAATTCAAAAATCCATCGCCAAAATTTTAATGCAAATAGTTTATAATAATATTGACATCATAAAGTTGAAGGATTCCAAATTTTTACCATTTAAAATTTTTATTACTATTTTTAATGATTTTTTGAGATATTGTTTTTAAAATAATTAAAAATAAATCAATTTTGTATGTCAATCTTTAAAAAATCATTAAAAATAGCTAAAATTTTGGGATTCTAGAAGTTAGTTATGTCAAGATTATTATAAGCTATTTGGCTTAAAATTTTGGATGACGGATTTTTTATTTCGGACCGTAAGCATTTCGGTATAAAATACTTATGAAAGCACTGTTGTTGGACTCTTATTATTACTACTATTGTTGTTGTTCTCTCTATCTTGAAGACTTGAAGCATGAGATTTTTTTATTCAATAATTTAAGTTAAGTTCTTGATTATGTAATTGTGATATATTTAGAGATTAGATGTTATTTTAATTTTTTTATTCAATAATTTAAATAAATACAAATAAAAAATATTGATACTCACTGCAACGCGTGGGCACTATACTAGTAACAATAAAAGGACGAGTTGTCACGATCAAACTCAGTTTCAGTGTGCTTGCATGCTTTCTCAATTTCAAACTTTCTAGATGAATATACAATTCATATCCTCTACCTCTACTCTACTGCACAGTAATTTACTGTGCAGTACTCTGGCCGTTGGATTTGCTTCAAGATTAGTGAAGCTCAATCTCAAGAAACCATGTAATTAATCCACACCGTTGATTCTCTGGGTAAGCACTCATGATTCATGAATATGGTTCCACTTCTACTGTGCATGTATGTTATAATAATCAATCAATTGGAGGACCTTTATTTTTTCCATATTTACTGTTAAATTCAAATTAAGTTGGCTCGGATCTCATTTTTCTTCTTCTTTTTATTTTTATTTATTTATTTTGAACGTCATTATCTACAACGATTTCTCTCTAAAATAGAATTTGTACTAACTTTGTCACTACACCAAAAAGTTTGCAGACAGTAAGTAAATCAGTTCTGAACGTGTTCGTTTTGTTACCACACCAAAAGTCATTCGGGAGTAATAATAAGTCCACTAAATGTCTAAATCCAACCGTGAATTCTATACTCCATAAAGTAGATTTTGTATTTAAAAAAAAAAAAAAAGAGAAGTAGATTTTCAAGCATCTCAACTATGCCACATCATCACTATTATAAACCATTGATTTTGTTTGAAACTCTTCATCTACTTTGATCCAATGGCTTGTATTTTTTTTCTCTCCTCATTAAATAAGATGGATGTAACGTGTCTAAAACAAATTTGAACTCTTAAAATGGTCCAACATTTATATATATATTCTTATTTATAAATTATTGTATTATTATTATTATTATTTACTAACATAAAAAATTTACAAATTTTTTAAAGTTTTGTTTAATATAAATATTTAAAAATTTATAAAACTTTAGTTATTTATTTGATACCACTTTTCGGGACGAAGCCCGAGTCAGCTCTAGTATAATTAAATAACAAATTATCAACGACTGCAATCTTGTTGGACGCCTTGATTTTCTGATATATCGATTTGTCCATGTGTTTAAAATGAGTTTAAAATTGATTAAAATATAAATAGTGCAATTTGAGACGCCATGGTTGCATTTTGGTGTTACTTTAGTATAATTGAGATCATAACGCACTAAACTTGCCTTTATATAGATACTTTAACGTGCTAGAGATGCAATCTAAATCATTTTAGATTTATTTTATTATTATAGTATGCAGAATTTAAAATAGATCTAACACAAATAAAGCTATTTAAAGACGTTATGAATATATTTTGATGTTATTTTTAGTGAAATTGGGCTCTTTTTATACCCTTGTTTTGAGTTTATAAGTACTTTGACATGCTGGAGATGCAATCCAATTCATTACAGGTGTGCAGAAATGAGTCCAAAACTGGTTTAAAAGACAAAAGGAGTTATTGAGAGTAAAAATACCGCGAGCTTCCCTTTACAAGCGCACATCTATAAACATATCAAAACATTTCTAAATTTCAATTTATATGACTCGACAAATTATTTATATACAAAACTTATGGGAGACCAAAATTTTCCATTTTTCAAAATTTTTTAAGTATTTGACTGAAATTATTTGAAAGTGACACGTTAAACATTGATTATTTTATTAATATTGTATAGTCACTTTATAAGACCAAGTTAAAAATGTATACATAATTGAGAAGAGATGCTTGACAATTGTTATTTAGACCCATTGGTATTAAAAGAATTCAAAATAAATCTTAGAAAAAAAAAACTTTATAAATGTTTTTTGTAAACTTATACATTGAGAGTGCTTTTATCTCAAAGCAATTTGGATATCAGTTGATAGCTCATCCAAAATTTGTATCTAACTTCAACTGTTCAAATTCTATTATTTTAGATCTTTCAAAATTTTTTTTTTTAAATACCCATCGTCAAGATAAAAATTGTCAAGCATCCCTCTTCTATATAATATTTAAACAGCGAATACTCAAAAAACGAATGCACAAACTTTAATTTTTGAAGCCGCTTCTGAAATACCACTCGATTGATATAGTGATGAAGGATAGTAACAATCTAAAAAAAAAAACGTATAATTTTTTATGAGGGGAAATATCAATTAATTAGCTGTAGCATAAATTTTTTTATTCACCATAAATTAAATAAATACAATACTGACAGTTATGTTGATCATATATTCATATTTTTTGCGATGAGTATGAGAAATGAAAAATTAGCAGGAGACAGAAGCAAACATGGATGTTTTCAAAATTTAAATATAGGCGATAAATAATATAAGAATATGAAGAGATTAAAAAGATAAATTAAGAAAAGGTTGAAAGAAGAAAATGATAGTTTTAGGATATAGAAATTGAAAAAAAAAAATTGAAAAAAGATTGCATAAGATGGTATGAAAAGGTAAGACATGAAATCATGAAGGTCTGAGTGGGGGATTGAGTGTGAAATGTGCGTGATGCACACCCAGACTAAAACAATAGTGTGAAATGAATGAATGAAGGAATTCAATTCAGGCGAGTCATCTGCGTAGTGCAGCGGTCGGAACCGGGAACGGAAGGAAGGAAGGAAGGGAACCGATTAGATGGACGATGGATCCAACGGTGGACTGGACTACTGGAGTTAGTTCATCATCTACCTCTTCTCTTCTCCAGCCCCAATTGAGATTGAAACAAAACAAAACAACAGACTGAATTGAAATCCATCCACCCACCCACCCGTCCATCCGTCCACCCATCCGTCCATTGCGGTCGGCCGCGATCCACTCCGAATTGGAATTGGAATTGGATCTTCCTCCTCCTTTTTTCTAATCTCCGAATTCCGATCGACGACGCATTTCGCGACTGCTGAAATTCCGTTGCTTTGGTTAGGTTAGTGTCTCTCCCTCCAAATACTCTATTCTCACTCGCTCTCCATTTTCCCATTGATCTGATTTAATCAAATTACTAATGATCCTCTATACTTAGTTATCGAAACTAATTCCCCCAATTCTAACAGTAATCGTAAAAATTCGTATTGCCCTATAATCCCCATTGATGATTGCATGCGGCATCAATCCAATACAATACTCATCAATTCTCTAATTTAATTCCCCTTTCAGAAAGCTGTTCGCTTCCCGCTGTGCTGCCGCCCGACAACTGCTCGATGAAATGCCAGTCCTGCAGCAATGCCTCTGATCACTGATCCCTGATCACTGATCACACACCCGGCTTGATTGTCCTGCTCGGTACCATCACACGACACCCATGGGCACAGCCAGCAATGGCACGGCCGCATCCATCCTGGTAACCAAGGCCAACTACGGCACCTCCCATCACATCAAGATCAACCATGCCCACACCAAGGACATTGGCCAGGATGAGTACGTCACCTCCCCCATCTTCTCCTCCGGCGGCTACGACTGGGAGATCCTCTACTTCCCCCACCTTGATGACGACGACCCTGAAGCCGCCTACATCTCATTCTCCCTCACCCTTACCACCGAGGATGCCTGGGATGTCAGGGCTGCCTTCGACCTTAGCCTCCTTGAGCACGACGGTACCCCCAGCCACCGCGCCTTCCACCGCACCTCCTACTGTTTTTCTTCTCAGGGTGACATTTTCGGCTATGCCCGCTTCATTCCTAGAAGTGAGCTTGAGGATTATGTCATCAATGACTGCTTCACTCTGCTCTGCACCATCTACATTGCCGGCGACTCTGCCATTGCGGAGCCCGAGACTTGCTCCCTTGGGGTTACCCCTTTCGACTTGCACAAGCAGTTTGAGAGGCTCTTGAAGAGCCGCGAGAGGACTGATGTCACCTTTGAGGTCGATGGAGAGACTTTTCCTGCTCACAGGCTCATATTGGCTGCCAGGTCACCTGTCTTCAATGCCGAGCTGTTTGGTTCCATGGCCGAGGCAAGCATGAAATCCATCAAGATAAATGACATGAAGGCATGGATTTTCAGGGCAATGCTCCATTTCATCTATACAGATCGTTTGCCGCAACATGATATGGTTCCTAAAAGCAAAACATGGGACGTGTCACTGGCAAAGAAAGAGACTGTGTTCGCTCAGCATTTACTGGTTGCAGCTGACCGGTATGGAATAGAGGGGCTGAGGGTTATATGCGAGGAGAGGCTGTGCAAGAATGTGAATATGGAGTCAGTCATGTCAACTCTTGATTTGGCGGAGAGACTTAACTGTGCGGGGTTGAAGGATGTCTGCCTGGGGTTCATTGCCGTGCCGAAGAACTTCTTGAGGCTGGCATTGAGTGAGCGCTATGTGAGTCTGATGCAAAGTTGCCCCAATTTGTTGAGCGAGCTTCAGGAGAAGGTTAGTCGAACCTCAGCATTCAGGGGTATAGTTTCTGTCAAATAAAAACAAGATGAAGTATTAACAAAAATTAAAAGATCTCAACCTTCAATTGGAGCACCTTTATTTATGGTTAGTTTTAAAGGATGTCTTATAGAGTAGAAGAGGGTACTGTGGTGTTATGTTGTGTAAAGCATCGTGATTGTGTAATGAATGAAATTCCTGTGGCGCATCTGGTTTCAGTACATTTGAGGCAGGTTAAATGTTTGTTATCAGTTACTCATTTTTCATTAACTGTGGCAAATTGTTGATACCCGTAAAAGTGCTTTATACTACTAAAATGTTTGTACCGTTCGTCATTGTTCTGGAGCCTCCATCTGCCAGTTTATTTAGATGAGTGAAATAGTCATACTTTATTACTCTGGTCAAACTCCTAACTATGTAATACGAGAAGCTGATTGCAGCAATCAACAATGATCTGAAACACTAATATGTGTTCAATTTTAATGGTATGCTATTATCTTATCACTTCTTTGAAGTTTCAGAGCGGAGCAATTTTTTTTTTGGCATATTTGCCCCCAACATTTTACATCATTAGTAAACTTATTAAGTACCAGAAAAATGTGAAATCTGAATTAACATACAAAATTTCAATGCAGAAGGCTTTTAGCTCAACTATTCTTGATAGAGAAACTAGATGAACCCAACGAACTAACATCATGAATGTGCAAATGGGGATGGCACATTCAATTAAGATAGGTAAAATATGTATTAGTTTAAAGTCCCAAAGAAAGTACGAGTAACGAATATCAAATTTTGTTTATAAAGAAATGAGAAAAAAAACATGTGAAACGAGCATCAGTCTTTAGGACAGGTTCAGTAATTAGCATCGTGAATTCGAGTCAAGTGGTCAACCAGTTCTGTCTGATCACCTCCCTCAAAATTACTACCCATTTTTTGCCAGTAAGAATTTTTATCAGACATAACAGCCATAAACTGTTGCCACATAACGTTCGATCAGTATCTCCCTCATGACTGGATCTTCTGGTGGGATTGGGTTGACAAGTGTGTTGTCAAAGAGTATCGAGGTGCCATGCTTCAGCTATATTAGTCTGTCTTGAATTACTTGCAGGAGAATCTCTGTCCATCAGCAGTCTGTTTGCAAACAACTTCAGCAAGCCTTGTACCAGTATGAACAGAACATCACTTCTATACCCCAAGGGACTCCAGAATCTAAAGTACACCTAGAAACAAGTGGGTTTCAATCCCATTTATTTCTTTAGAAAAAGAAAAAGATCAAGTAATCTTACTGAAGCTTATTTTTGCTTAGGGTACTCTTTACAGAACTAACCCCCAGTTACTTGAAATCAAAATGAGCTCAATCTTTTGTTATATGTTTGCCAATTTAATATCTCAAATTGGGTTCTTGGCATATAAGCAATGAGAAATGGTATTTTTTTCCTCAACTAGATTGGCTGTGCTCAAAATATGTTCTTTGGTCCCATCAAGGAAGGTCACTGTGACAATCTACATAAATAATTAATCAAAAAGGATATTTCATTTCATATATGTATGCACAGTGACAGTATGAAGTATGCAGTGCCTCTTGCTGAAATTAGTGTTGTGAGTAGAGGTGGCAAATTTTGTCCCGACCCGACTCGAGTTTCAGCGAAAGTCAAACTGACTCGAACCCGAACCCGACCCAACCCGACCCGTGTTCTAGGAAAAGTCAGACTGACCCGAACCCGACCCGACCCGAACCTGATACGTGTTCTAGGAAAAGTCAAACCGACCCGAACCCGACCCGACCCGTGTTCCAGGGAAAGTCAGACCGACCTGAACCCGACCCGACCCGTATTCCAGGGAAAGTCAGACTAACCTGAACCCGACCCGACCCGACCCGGGAATAGAGGTACAAAATCTGGCCAAAAACGACCAAACCCGACAAACCCGCCCGACCCGAACCCGACCTGAACTCGAAAAAATGCCGGCAGACGTCAACCCGATACCCGACCCGAATCCGACCCGACCTGACCAAAAAAAATGCCGATAGCCATCAACTCGATACCCGACCCGACCCGACCCGACCCGACCCGGAAATCTGTCACCTCTAGTTGTGAGGGACATTATGCAGGATACATTTTGCTGTCAAAATGCTCCACACGCGCATCACTTGCCTACAACTTGAGAACGTTTTCCTTTTTGGACACCCATACATGCATGATACAATTACATTGCCCCCTAAATAAAAATAAAAAATGAATAAAAAAAGCTTTAAAAGGGCACCATTTGACCGTGAAAGGGAAGCAACATTGGGACTTGGTACAAAGTATGTATTTATCCTTTTTTTTTTTAATTATTTAAGTGGATCCAAGTCTGTTGAGATGATGCAAAGATTAAATTTGTTTAATCTTCTTCATTCAATCTTTCAAGAGATGACCACAAAACCTAATTTTTTTTCCCCGTTTCTGCAATCTGAATTGATAATTAAAAGCCAGTACTCGATGATATATAGTCTCCTTTTGTTTATACTGTATCCAGCTAATTGCACATTATTGGGATATATATGGAATAATAACATTTACTGACAAAATACTGGGTGAACCACATAATATGTTATTATTATTATTTTTTTTTTGAGATCAACCAAATAATATGTTCTTATTTTTTTTTTGAGATAAAATGAGGGTCAAAAGACACTCAAATTTAAATGTCTATAAAAGACTTATCTGGGTTTCGAACTTGCGACCTCCCACACAGAGAACATTGTACTTAGCCACTAGACCAAAGACCGGTTCTTAAATAATATGCTCTTATTGAAATAGAAAGATGGATAACACTGGTAAAAAGCAAAACAAATTGCTTAGAACTTAAAAAGCAGAATAACTGGCCTAGCAAGGCATGAGCTCCACAAACAAACTAAACTAAGAGGATTTTGATCTATTTTGCACTATCAAAAGAAATGCTAGCATTGCTGGGATCCCAAGCTCCGGAGGGTTTATTGTCCGGCTTAGCAGCCGGCTTGTTGCTGCTCGCGTCGAAGGAAACGTCGGCATTGTTGGGGTTCCACTGGTTGCTGTTGGGCTTCACCGGTAATTCGTCCTTCACCACCACCGTAAAACTCACCTTCAGAAACACAGCGTCGTTCTTGTCAGACGGCTCGATTATGATCGAATCGATCTCCTTGGGGACATTGGGCTTGTGTATGTTCTCGGAATAATCGTACTCAGTCTCGGAGTAGTCGGGGTTACGCCAGATCTCAGTGCGCGGGACTTCCGTGTCGGTGCCGGAGAGCAAGCAGAGCAGAAGGGTCACCGTGCCCGCACCGTCAGGGTACACCTGGATCTCCCAATCCTGGCCGCCGACTGCGAAGACGCCGTACTTGATGTAGCTGGGTTTAGTACTGGCACTACTGCCCGGCTTCTGGAACACTGCCTTCCTGGGGACATAGAATGTGCAGGATCCTTCAACTACACCCATGATCTTATTGATGAAAGAAGAACTACTACAATGCAATGTGTAAATGCAAAAAAATGATTAGGTTATTTATAGCCGGGACAGGTTTTTTGTGATCTGATCCATTGAAGCATCCACGAGGATCACGTTACCTCTCATGTTCATCGATTTCATAGCACAGTCAAATACATGAATATATAAACTACTCATACTATGATAATGAATAATAAAGTAATACCTAGTGTCCATATAATAGAATTCATATCCCCTACCTTACTTCATTGTGCAGTTTACAACGTCAGCTGTTGGATTGTCTCCAGATGCATTTTGGTGCGGATTTCGAGATGATCCAATGCTTGGCTGACACTGTGGACTGCACAATGCAGTAAGTCACGGGATGAGCACTCCCACATAATATACGTCCGCATCGTTTATAGGTTACAAATTTAAGATATATGTAATAAAATTGGATGTACTTGTTACATTCTTTGTACAATTATAGATGTTGAGAATCAACGCTGAGGCCCAAGCCCATCAAGCCCAAGATCAAGAGATTTCTAGAAAAATATAGAATGAAGATATTTAGGAAGAAGAGTCTAGAGAATGAGAAAAAATCTTATCTCTAGAATATGCTCTAAGAATATCTAAGTATAAATATCTTAAATCTAGAATGTTCTTAGAAGATATCTTAACAAAAATCTTGTATCTAGAGTTTTCCATTGGAGTAGTATAAATAGGGGGTAATGGCATGAGTGTAAGAAAACCAAGCAAATCAAGCAAGAGTTAGTAGTTTGGAGGTTAGGATTGTAGTAAGAAGCTAGGGGTATATGGAGGTGTAGTATTTGAGTAGTAGTAGTTGTAACAATATTTTGAGTTATAATAGAAAATATTGTTGTAGCTAGTGCCTCCATACTCAACAATCTGGTATCAGAGCCGGTGTTGTTGGAGCTTGTTCAGAGTCGGCGGTAGGGGTCAAGCATAGAGCCGGAATTCTGCCGGTGTTCCGCCAGTCAGTATAGTGGTATCGACAAGTTGTCGAAGGAGCCGCAGCTTGACGACAGTCCGGGACTGCGAAGTGCGGAGGAGGAGAAATCTTCAAGAAGGCTTACTAGACGTCGGCCGTCCTAGTTGAAGCCATGGATTTCTCAGGTACGATTGGTGGAATTAAGAAATTGAATACTAGTAATTATATATATTGGAAGGCATGCATAGAGTCCTACCTCCAAGGGCAGGACCTATGGGAGGTAGTAGGCGGGTCTGAGACGACCCCGCCGAAAGTTGATACCGTAGAAGAGACGGTATCGGAACAAGTTGCTGGCCCCAAAACGAAAAAGAAGAAGGCTTCAGAGAAGCCAGCCGAAACTCTGTCCGTAGAGAAGCAAGCCGAAGCTCTGCGGAAATGGCGAATCAAGGCCGGGAAGGCGATGTTTGTACTCAGGACAGCCGTTGAAGACGAGCTACTAGAGTACATCAGAGAAGCGCCCACGCCGAAGGTAGCCTGGGATACCCTAGCAACACTCTTCTCAAAGAAGAACGACGCGCGCCTCCAACTACTTGAGAAGGAGCTCATGACAATCTCACAAGGTAACATGATGATTAACCATTACTTTACGAAAGTAAAATCTCTTTGTAGTGAGATTGCTCAAATAGACCCTGAAGAGAAGATCAGCGAGCAAAGGATGAGAAGGATTCTCATCAATGGGCTAAGACCCGAGTACAGCGGGTTCATAACAGCCATCCAAGGTTGGCCAACGCAGCCAACACTATTGGAGCTGGAGAATATGCTCGCAAACCAGGAGGCTCTAGCGAAGCAAATGGCTGGAGTCTCGTTGAAGCAAGAAGAAGAGGCCTTGTTCAGCAACCGAAAGACGGGTCGACCTGACCGAAAGTCAAGAGGTAGACCCGAAGGAAGGTCTAGCCAGCAACGAAGGCCTAAAGAGAAGACTAATTCTTCAGGGGGAGCTCGAGACTCATCCGATGACGATGAAGACGATGACGATCGATGTTATAACTGTGGCAAAAGAGGGCATTATGCACGAGATTGCTGGCGGAAGAAGAAGAAAGGCCATGGTAATGTGGCGACCTCAAGAAGCCAAGACATAGTCCATGAGAGCAGTAGTTGTGAAGAAGAGTGGGATGCAGAAGTAGCACTCACTGCTGCAATCGTGGAAGATGAAGAAAGCCTCGCGGTGACCACAGTGGAGATGGTGCCGGAGGAGGTCCCATATGAAGAAGATTGGGACGCGGGTGACGACTGTTGGAATACAGTCGGTAGTTGGCATAGAGGTTGCCGAGGTTGATGAGGTAGAGGAAGAGGAGTTCGACATGGAGTCGTGGCCGATCAAAGATGGAGAAGATGCCACAGAAGTCAAGGAGGAAGAGATCAATTCCGAGTCATCGTTCTTCATGGAAGACACCGAAGATGTCAAAGAGGTAAGTAAGCTTGACTTTGAGTCATTACCTTTTAAAGAACCAATTAAAGAATTACTCGATGAGGAGACCAAAGTCGTAAAGGAGGCCGGAATCATGAGCTGCATCATGGCTGATGACGAGAAGCCACAAGAAAGCCCCAAGGTGGAAAACATCACCAAGGAGGGTGATGATGTCAAGACGACGTGGAGGAGTGTCGTGGTTGCCGAAGAATGGGAGCTCTTCGAAGGAGATGCAGGCTATCAGGTAATTTGTCGAGATGTCGGACCTCGACGAAGGCTAGTGACGAGACTACTGCAAGCACCACAAATGACTGAGTGCCAAGCACTGCTAGCACGAAGGAAAAACTACAAACATGATGATCCGGATGGACGCGGAGTACCGAAATCGGAATAGTACAAAGTCAGCGTTGAGGGGGAGTGTTGAGAATCAACGCTGAGGCCCAAGCCCATCAAGCCCAAGATCAAGAGATTTCTAGAAAAATATAGAATGAAGATATTTAGGAAGAAGAGTCTAGAGAATGAGAAAAAATCTTATCTCTAGAATATGCTCTAAGAATATCTAAGTATAAATATCTTAAATCTAGAATGTTCTTAGAAGATATCTTAACAAAAATCTTGTATCTAGAGTTTTCCATTGGAGTAGTATAAATAGGGGGTAATGGCATGAGTGTAAGAAAACCAAGCAAATCAAGCAAGAGTTAGTAGTTTGGAGGTTAGGATTGTAGTAAGAAGCTAGGGGTATATGGAGGTGTAGTATTTGAGTAGTAGTAGTTGTAACAATATTTTGAGTTATAATAGAAAATATTGTTGTAGCTAGTGCCTCCATACTCAACAATAGATGTATGGACAATTTTTTAACCTATATAGATTTGAGATATATGTTATAAATCGGATGTACCTGTTACATTTTTTGTATGCTATGATCGTATGGATGAGTTTTCAACGTACCCAAGATATTTCTCTAATTAATATGTATACGCACCCATCTATTATCTATAATATATGAGATGCTTATAGTATACTATAAGTCTAACCACTTGAAGGCAACTTTTTATTTTTTTTATGTAGTTTGGAGGTGTGATCCGTCAATTAAGGAGACTGACACTATACGAAATAGAAATATATATGGATAATTAATTTATACAATTATATATATTATCATATACAGCGCAACGTCAACTGCATTAAATTTCCGGTGGATGTATATAAATGTGCTCAAAAAAAAAAAAAAAAAAAAGAAGGATGGAAAGAAATGTCTCAATAACCCGTGCAGTTTTAATTCTTTAAGGGCAAAAACAAGTTAAGATTAAAGAAGGTTTAAATTTTGTTCTTTTTGCTGATTTATTTATTTATTTATTTTTGTTTTCTCAATGAAGTAAAATGAGACAACAACAAAAAAAAAAAAAAAAAAAAATGAGCGCAGCATAAACTTTCTACAGTTGGATAAACATCTATATTATTATTATTATTAGGAGGGATCCAATAACCATGGACATTGTGACCATTTTTTTATTTATGTAGAAATTGAAAAATCTAAATCGTTAGATGTGTTTTATATTATCTTAATAACATATACATAAGAAATGGTAAAGTTTTAACATTGTTTCGATAGTCATCAAGAGAGGAGAAAAAATCATAAAACTTGAACCGTTGATTTTTGTTAATGCTTGATGTAGTATATGTAAATAAATTCAAAATGATATAATTTTTTGCATACACATAAAATATGATTAATACAACATATTCTATCTATTAGTTTTGTTATTTAAGAATTTAAAATATAGTTATTTAAGATTTAATTTCACGATTACCGATCGGTCACAAAAATTATGGTTATTTGATCCCTCCTCTGTTATTATTACTATTTCAGCATATGGACGTTGCTTCCATGCTCACACCCAGATAATTTACAAGGCCGGTGCAGCCTAGAAAAGCCTTCAATTGAATTGAAATAGAGGCCTGCTTTCAACTCTTTAACCCATAGAACTCAGACACAGTATGTTATATGTACCATCACAACTCAAAAATAAAATACCAATCTAGAATTGTTGAAATTAAAAGCTAAAGAAAACATATTCAGCATGATTGATTTATGCTAGAATGCTATATTGTAAACTCAACAACAAAACAAGGAAATACAGGGTGAAAATAAAAGAGAAACATCTGACGTCCACTGAAAAGCCGTCCATATGTCCATACACATACAAAGAATGTAACTGGCCACCCTAAAATGTAACAAATATATCCCGAAATGTAACATATAGACGCTATAAACGGCTTTTTTGTAGACACAGGTATTACTCAAAATAAAAGAAAACAAAAATTAATTAAGCTGCTGCTTTCTCCACAAGCTCCTTCAAGACAGCAGGATACCTCTGCTTCAGTTTCTCGAATCCTTCCGTCAGCGGCAGCGCAAGGTAGTTCTCTTTCTTCACTGCATACGCCATGCAAGCGGCTCTCAGTTCACGGCATTGGTGCTCCTCTGCGAGAGCCAATGTAGTCGCCACGGTCTCCAGAGTTATGTTCTCATCTTCGCAGAGCTTCTTTTCGCATATCTTCTTCAGACCTTCCACTTTATACCGTGCAGCAGCCACGAGCAACTGCTGCGTCGATGTTATGGACGCCCTCCGGACGTCGCTGCTGCTTGATGCCTCGCCTGACGGGCTATCAGGGAGCGAATCGGTGTATATAAAATGAAGCAAAGCGTGGAAAGTAATGTCGTCGATCCCTTCCAAGGCAATGTTATCATCTGCAGATGCCGGCTCCGCACTTTCTGGACCGAAAAGTTCGTCCCTGAAAACAGGAGACCGAGCGGCTAGCACACATTTGTGCGCAGAGACCGTTTTTTCGCCAATTGAAAATCTGACATCGGCGCCTTCACCGTTCTGCAATAGCCGGCCGAAATGCGCCGCTAGGTCTGAGGATGGTTCGTCAGGACGCTTCGCTGCAGTTGGTACGGGTGTAGCTGTACCCATGCAAACCCAGAGGATGCACCGAAATGTCAGGCTATCATCGACGAGGTACTTGGAGGACGAGAGATCAGCCTTTTTCATGAAATATGGAACGCCCTGGATCGGATTCTCCGCATCAAAATTCTGCAGCAATGTACCGGAATTCATGGTGTTCAAGGACGACTGGTCCGACACGTACGCTTTCTCGCGCATTCTCAGGCTGAAGCTCAGAATAGCCGACACCTTCTTATCACTCGGATTCAAGAGCTTCACGTAGAGCGAAACGTAACCTGTAGTGTAACTATGCCGTCCGTTCGGGAAGAACTGGACGACCCAGTCGTGACCGCCCACGTTAAAGGGGCTGGATCTGATGTACTTCCCGGTGCCGAGGCCTTTGATGATAGAGTAGCCCACGATCTCAAGGACATGAGATCCGCACACGAATTCGCTTGTCTCGCTTTGCTCGGCCATGGAAATGTTATACTGTCAATTGTTCTCTCAGAAACTCAGAAGAGGAAGGCAAGTAATATAGCTTGTGAATTAATTAGCTGGTTCTTGTTGCATAAAACAACTAGTTTTCATATCATATAGATATTCTGGATTCTTCCCCAATTGAGCTTCTTATAAAAATGTTGCATAATTTCTTCCTTAATTGGTGTTTTTGGCTTTGACAAGGTGGTGCATATATGCCCACATGACATACAGCTTGTGCATTAGCTGGTACAAATTGGTTACGTTTGGTATAGTGCAATGCACATCATAATATCATTTCATTTTAATTTTGGTCAAATGAAAGATGTGTTGTTATGACTTGTGGGAGAATAGTGGGCCGCAACTAATTAGCACTAAAACAACTCTTTGATAAAGAAAATTTATTCAATGTCAGAGATATAACAATTTATTTTCCTGAAATTTTCCTTTTCCTGATAACTATTTATCTTAAGTTGGAGTGACAATATTTATCTTAATTAACACTTAAACAACTTAGAACTTATTCCTTGAAAGAGATACATATAAACAACAAACATTATTTGGTGTACTTTACACGTATTCTCTAGGAGATATCAGATATCAAGTGAGTTCCACTGGCAAGGAATACTACCCAGAAATAAAAAAGGGAAAAATAGTAATTATGCAGGTCCAGTTCCTGACATTTGAAGACTAAATGATCAATTAATACCCAAAAAAGAAAAGTTAATGTCTGTAGTGTAACATGAAAGTTTTTGAAAAATTAAAATACAGAGGGAGATTACCAGATTGCTATCAAACCAAAACAAAAGGTGATAGAACCTACCAGCACAAATCAACAACATACTTGTTTAAAAAAAAATAGAACATCAAAACAGATAATAGGAAAAAAAAAAAAAAAGTAGAAAGAAAGCAACAATATTAAAACATAGCTCAGGTTTTCACACTAGAAAATACATATATCTGGTATCAGAAGAAAAGTACTTCCAACTCCAACTGTTTAGTTATTGTGGTTGCGGTTTCAGTCATTCGGCAACCAAAGGTTGACCTAGCATTGTGAGAAGCTCAGGTAAATCAGGTGTGTTCTGTGGTTGCATTCCTTCTGAAATTCTGGCATGGGTTTGCATCAGTGCAATGAGGTTGTCAGGCATCGCGGCAAATTCGAGACACAGAGCCTTAAGCCGGTCGCATTTGCACTTCTCCGCCAGCACGAAGATGGAAGCCATCGTCTCAACAGAGAGCCTGTTGCAAAGCTTCTCTTCGCACAACAGCTTCAACCTCTCAATTTCATATTCATGAGCAGCTACAAGAAGTTGTTGATCGAATTCCAAACCGGACAAGCCCTCCCAATCTGCATCGGCTTCCTCATCAGGCAGCTCCTCGGTATAAACATATTGAAGTAAGGCCTTAAAGACTGGAGCTTTCATGTTCTCGATCTTCACACTCGATTCCGTGTTGTTGTTTTCACAAGTTTGGTTGAGTAGTTGTTTAAAGACCGGTGATCTTGCTGCAAGTATTAGTCTATGTGCAGGGAAACTCTCCCTGTCAATCTCAAATGTAACATCCGCCATCTCGCCGCTCTCTAGGAGTTTAGCTAGATGCTGATGCAAGTCGGAAGGCGGCAAGACTGACTGACCATGAGCAGTCTCATTAGTTTCTTCCCGTGTGGCCTTTACAACCCGAACTGTGCATTTTACCAGTAAACAATCGTCTTTCAAGAACCGTGACGCCTCCAGTTCGGATCGATTGATGAAGCGGCCAAAGCCCCAGTACTGGTTCTTGAATGCAAAGGTGCAAGAATGCGAGACTTTCTCACCTAAGGTAACCGTATCACCTGACATATCGACCAGAACAAAATCGAACTGCACCGGCAGATGCTTGTCGTCGCTGTTAAGTACAAGATATATGGACAGGTATTCCTCATTCTTTTCTTCGTTTCCTGTGGGATACATATCGATGTAAAACTCATGGCCGCCGACCGTGAAGGTGGACGACGATATGTATTTGCCGACATCGACTTCCTTTAGCACGGAGTAACCGGTGATCTTGAATAGGTGCGTTCCAGCTGCCAACTCACTTGTAGTTGTGGAGGTCATCTTCTCTGTTTTTCTTTTCTTTTTTTGTTTTATTGCTTTTTTCCTTTATTGGTATATTGATATTGAAATGGGAAACACCATGCTATGAGAACATATATATGTTGACATTAGAAAAGACATGCTGACAATAATTGAATTGGATAAATGCTGAATATATATATATATATATGCTCCCATCTTATTATTTAAGATATGACAATATGATAAATGAAATGAGATAACGTGACAGTTAGAGAGAGATATATACTCAGTCGAAGCCAAGTATTAATTTCCTTCACAAAGAACATAAAAAAGGTCTAACTAATGATTGTAATGTGCAAGTGTACATTTGCAATTTGGTTTAAGTTATAATCCATATTATTGGCAATTTGCCTTCTTCCTCAAAAAAAAAAAAAAAAAAATATAATCCATATTAATATACTATTAGGACTCAGGAGGTCATGGGAATAAGCAGTTGACTGAGTGAACATGGCGTGAGATGCACTATCATTCTATCAATCTATCATCCAACAATTATTTATCCAATCAATGTAGTCGGCAGAACAAAGGAAACAGGAATGAATGAGAGAAATTAAAATTGATAATAAAAAGGGAAAAAAAAAACAAAAAAAACAAATGGAAGCAAACAGCAACCTATATATACCATAAGAACAGGGCCCAACTAAATCTTATTTGTAGTTTCTCTCAAATTATTGGGCTTCTTCAAAGTTGGAGGGTTTCGTTTTTGGGCTCAGTATTTAATTCGGACGTACTAGCTAGTTAATTAATTGTATTAAACATGATGAATGATAATATGATATACTACTAGTACCAGCTAAGCAGATACTAGCCTACTAAGAATAAGTTTGGAAGATAATAATAGAAAATGGCATAAATATATAGACTAATCTCATATTTGTTAGCTATACATAGATAACATACTTGTGTAAATTAAATGATCCAAGCAAAACAAACTCCATCGATCGATCTTAATTAGTTTATAAAAATATATATAAAAATATATATCATACCCAAATTAAGATTTCCTTCAGTCTTGATTTATTAAGTATATATATAATTGATTAGCTAATAATACATATATGATATATATACAACAGCTGATCACTTGACTCATTGCATTGAGTTATAATTCCATGGGGAATGACCTCTCTTCCGGCGCCGGTGCCGCCCTCCCGACTCCGCCCACGGCGACGCAAACAACGAAGGCCGTCTCCGGGTCGCACCAGCTGCACATCGCCGGGTACTCGCGGGTGAGAGGGCTGGGTGTTGGCAAGTGCATATCCTCCGCGTCCTTCTTCGTCGGGGGGTGCAGCTGGACCATCCATTTCTATCCCAACGGTACCAACGAGGCCGACAAACATCACATCTCTCTCGGTCTCACCCTATGCGGCGGGCCAAGGAAGGCCCATGCCCTCGTCGACTTTGCTCTCCTCGACTGGCACGAGATCCCCTGGCGGGATGCCGGGTCGAAGCACTCGTCCTACGATTTCTGGCGCGGGGACGCTCGTACCGTCAAGTTCATGGAGAGAGAGGCGTTCGAGGCATCTGACTACCTCACGAACGACGCGTTCATCATTCAGTGCACCGTGACGGTTATGGAACTTCCTCCTGTGAAAGTAAATCACGAGATCGTGCAGTCGATGAGCGTACCACCATGTAAATTCCGGCAACAGCTCGGCCACCTCTTCGCCAGTAGCCTGGGAGCTGACGTGACCTTTGGAGTCGGCGCGGAGACGTTCCACGCACACAGATGCGTGCTGGCAGCCAGCTCGCCGGTGTTCAGGGCTCACCTCTTCGGCCCGATGAAGGAGAGGAACATGAACTATATCCGGATCGAGGAAATAGAACCGGCCGTATTCAGGGAGATGCTGAATTTCATATACACCGACACGATCGCGGACGAGCCGGCGGCCGTGGGCAAGGGAGAGCCGGAGCCGGAGTCGTTCTGGATGCATCAGCATCTACTGGTGGCGGCCGACAGGTTCGGGCTGGAGAGGCTGCGGTCGACGTGCGAGTTTTTGCTATGCAGGGACCTAAACGGGGACAACATGTCGGGGGCCTTGGTTTTGGCGGTGCAGCACAACTGCGGGCAGCTGAAGGCGGCCTGCCTGAGGTACATGGCGTCGACGGAGAAGGTACTGAGGGCGGTGATGGCGACGGAGGGGTTCGGGGAGGTCGAGCGGAGCTGCCCGCGGCTGGCCGAGAGGATGAAGGCCTGCTGCAGAGAGAAGGAAAGAAGGAATGGGCGCCTGATCATGAGGAATGCTTTGGTTTTGTTTGCGTGTGTTCTGTGGATAGTCATCTGCTACTTTGCTTTTACATAGGTAGAATATTATTCAGAAACAGCTTGGGTTCATTGAAAAGCTGTGCATATACGTACAAACAACGTAACAGAACGATACATCTCGAAATGTAACAGATCATGGGATATAACCTATAGACGTTATGGACAGTTATTCTATGGACGCTAGGTATTACTCTATTATTAACATCTTGGGTCCATTGAAAAACCGTCTACATATATCTATAGATGCGTACTGAATGTAACAGATACATTTTGGAATGTAACAGATATATCCCGAAATGTAATTTGTGGACGCTATGATGGTTTTTGTATGGACATTAGGTATTACTCAATATTATTGGGTCATATCTGGTGTTGACAAAATTATTAGTGTCTACATGTGCACATCGTTACAACATTTGAGTTAAGTGCTTCACAATTTGAGATAAGAGTTACAAATTTTGTGTATGTGTGGACATATAGATAGTTAAAATGAGGATGATTCGAAAATTCCAATATTATTATATAGTTGAATAGTTGAATTAGTTTAATTGATTATTGTTATGTGCCTTGAGGGGAGGACATGTTACATACTTTGAATGAATTAATGTAATATGTTCATGTATGCAATGCAACTATGAAGTGAGATAAGATAAGAAAAGTATTTAGTGTGAGAATTGGATTGCATGTTGGTTTATGGTTTATGAAGAAAGGAAACATTAGAAATTGAGTTTGATGCCGGCTGTTGTTACTTGTTTGGTTCTGAATTTCTGATCAAAGAGGGTGTGTTTGGCAATCAAAAATTGAAATAAAATAATAAAATAATAGTTATTTCATATGTCAAACAGAAAATAGCTATTCAAATAGCTCTAAAAAATTGTTAATCCGCTATTCCTCCTATTTGGTCGAATAGCGGAATAGCTCTAAATATTTATCACAATACTATTCCAATTGTCATTTGCCAAACAATATTTCCACTATCCGAATAGCTCTAAACATCACTATTATTTTTGCTTTTTCAACAACCATTAATCCATTTTTACTAATCGGATAGCACTATTCTATTGCTATTCCTTGATTTGCTAAACGGACCCAGAAAGATGAGTCTGATGGCGATAGGGATGGGGATGAATTTGGGGGTTGGGTGAGACAGTGACCGTGAGGTCGTGAGTGCTCTCCATTTCATTAATTTGTTGCTTTCTTCCTTTAAAATTAAAACTTTAAATAATAATAATAGTCTCATAATAATATAATAGATTTAGATATGATGATACTATTGAGATATCATATTTTAATTTGATCCGAACATATTGTTCAACGTAATATTCTAATTATTCAACTTAATATCAATTTATAAGTTGAATAATTATATCAATAAATTAAATATATTTATGATAATAAAATGAATAATAAACTGAACGGTTTTATGGTATCAGGTATCCGTATGATATCATCATAATCCCATATTAATATATAGATGAAAGTCCAATTTTAGTCCCTCTACTACTGCACTAGTTCAAATCGATCCCTAAATTGGTAAGTTTGATTCATATTGCTCTATCTAATTACATTTATACTAACTAACATCAAAATTAGTTCCCAAACTATATCAATTAGTATAAATGAAAGTATAGTAGTGAGTAATACGAATCAAACAATATAATTCATGGACCAATTTGAACAAAAAATAGTTAACAGACTAATTCAAACTAAACACGATAGTTTGGGAACCAACTTAAATCAAACACAATATTTTAGGGACTAATTTGAATTAAAAAAATAGTTTAAGGATTAATTTGAAGTAAAATAATAGAAATCGGGCTATCCTCTAATATTAATAAATATTGATATTTGTGCATGTTTTTTTCAAAAATACAAAACAAATACCTTAAAAACTCTAAAAATAAAAATTTTTGCATTCCCCAATATTTTCATATGAAGAATCTATTGAGCATCATAGATCGTTATTTCGAATACGATAACATAAATAAATTGTTATTTCGGACACGATAACATAAATTTTGAGGCGTTAGCTAACATTAGTATAATAATAATATAACTCCCCATAATAATATTACTTCGTTAGTTAGTTTGTTTGGAGTAATACCTAACGTCTATAGAAAAGTTGTCCATACTCCATAGTGTCCGTACATTACATTACACTAAAGCTATAAATCGGGGCTTCGCTCCGAAAAAATAATATTACATATAATTAATATATATTGAAAATAAATATAATTTTTTATTTTTTTATAAATATATTTTTAGCTACATAATAATTTATATAAAAGAATATAAAGAGTCTCAAATATTTTGTTTTGAGAAATGAGTCTCAAATATTTTGATTATTAAATTGTTTTTTAGACAAATTATATTATCTCTTTAATGAAAAAAGAAAAATTAATTTTAACCATTTAATTAAGATAAAGATGAGAGTGACAAGATTAATAGTCGAGATAAATAATGATGTGGCATAACTAAAAAACTTAGAATCTTAGTCCTCTCTCTTTCTCTTTCTGAAGTAGTAATTTCGAAACGTATATATTACATCGATGTACGTGTTACATGGTATGGTATGAACAACTTTTCAACGGAGGCAGGATGTTTCTCGTTTGTTTACTCACGAACCCGGATGAACGACGAATGTGCTGAGACTGAGAGTGGCCAGTGGCCACAAAAAAAAGAAAAGAGAAAAAAGAAGGCGAAGGTGGACAGGAGTACAGGACAGAGACAGTGGACTTGGAGATCAGACGAGGACGAGGACTTGAAACTTTGAATCAAAGCACTCAGCCACTCAGTCAAGACTCAAGACAGACAAACAAATACTCTATTACTATTATTATTGTTATTAAAGTCTCAAGTTGTGACTTGTGAAGAAGAAAGAGGATCCATTGAACCATTGATTGATTGAGGAAGACATTGAGCACCTCGGATCGGATCGGAATCTGGATGGGGCATCTGGGCTCGATCCCCGGCGTCCACGGCGACGGATCCGCCCCCGTCAGCGGCGGCGGCCTCTGGTTGTTCTCTCTCTTTCTTTACTATTACTATTAGGTACTGTGGTGCTATTAGCCATTACTGATTTGCTCTGATTGATTGATTGATTGATTTCCCAGTGAGAACGGCCGGTTCTCCTACGGCTACGCCAGCTCCACCGGCAAGCGCTCCTCCATGGAGGACTTCTACGAGGCCCGCATCGCCACTGTTGACCACCACCTCGTCGGCCTGTTCGGCGTCTTCGACGGTTCAAACCCTGCTACCACTTCTTTCTTCCTTTTTTATTTATTTTTTCCTAATTAATGAATGAATGAATGAATGAATTGATGAGTGAATGAATTGGCATGTGTATTCCTAATTGGTTGATTCCCAGGTCACGGCGGTGCCCGAGTGGCCGAGTATGTCAAGGATCACCTCATCAACAACTTGATCCAGCACCCCTCTTTCCTTCACGACACCAAGACCGCCATCGGTACTCCCTTCTGTCTTTCTTTCTCGAGTAATACCTAGCGTCCATAGAAAAACTGTCCATAGGTTACATTTTGGGTTGTATCTGTTACATTTCGGGACGTATATGTTATATTCAGTACACGTCTGTGGATGTATGGACGGTTTTTCAATGGACGCAAGATGTTTCTCTTCTTTCTCATCTCATCTCATCTTATGAACACACTCCTTTTTAACAACTCTTTATCTTTATCTTTCTTATCAATTGCAGCTGATGCATACAAGCAGACCGATCACGACTTCCTCACATCCGACAACAGCCAGAACAGGGATGCCGGCTCCACTGCCTCCACAGCCGTGCTAGTCGGCGACCGCCTCGTTGTTGCTAATGTCGGCGATTCCCGCGCCGTCATTTGCCGGGGAGGCGATGGTCTCTTTTTACCATTTACATTTACTTGCTTCTCATCAACTCTACTGTTTCATGCTCTGGCGATTTCGGCCTTGCTTGCTCCCATTCAGAATCGTTTTGTGTTTTCCTCAATGCAGCAATAGCGGTGTCAAGGGACCACAAGCCAGACCAGACTGATGAGCGTCAGAGAATCGAGGAAGCCGGGGGGTTTGTTATGTGGGCTGGTATTTCCTTTCACCTCATCTACTCACAGTTTCATACAATTGTGCATCTCCTACTGAGGGGGCAAAATGCATATACTCTATGCATACTTCAGTTCTTCTATATTCTATATTTTGCACAACCAACAAATGTAATTTATGTAATTTTCATTCGACCACAAAATTACCTTCTTGTTTCGCTGAGAAAAAGATTTTTAGTTTCTGCATATCCAGTACATGGTTTTTTAGGCAAATTTGTCCAGAAAGTCAAGTCCAGGACAAGATAGACATTCTATTTCCCCCCCTCCTGAGATGGGGGCTCTTGTTAGCCTGCTCATTCTTATTTGTCCCTAATTATCTTTGCAGTGTTCCTGCTTCTGCAAAAGAAATGAACTTTGTTGTAATTGTCGACTCCAATCTCCTTTTTTTGTTTTATTACCTAACTGCTAATTTAAAAAAATATATATAAAATAGGAACATGGCGTGTGGGTGGTGTACTTGCTGTTTCTAGAGCGTTTGGTGATAAGCTTCTCAAGCAGTATGTTGTTGTTGATCCTGAGATAAGGGTACGGCCTTTTGGATTTGGTTATGCATGGTGTTTTCCGTCGCTCCTATATTTATTTGTTTATTATGTTTAATGTTTTATGTGTGAGGTATAGACTTATAGTAGAGAACACATATAATAATATTTCTTTTTGGATTGTTAGGTGAATTTAATAGTTACATTATCCACTTATTTCATTCAAATATGAGACTTGCCTTGTTTCTGTCCATCTAATCTTGATAGCTTTCTTCTATCTTTGAAGTGCTCAAGCTCTTTGATTGATTTGAAAATTTTCTTTTCTGTGTAGGAAGAGGTGATTGACAATTCTCTTGAGTTCCTCATTCTCGCTAGCGATGGCCTTTGGGATGTAGTCTCAAATGAGGTATGTGCTCAAATTTTTTGTGTATATGTATGTTGATCTGTTACCTTCCTTACTGTTAGGAGACCAGACATGTCTTTGTCACTTGATGTGTGCTCCATTAAAAAGACACTTCCTTGATCATGATTTATGTTCATGAATATTCTTTTTTCTTTTTTTGAGTTTTTATACATAAAGTTGTTTAAATTATGTTTGACTGCTAAGCAATATGGAAAATGGCATGGAGAAAATTCATTGTGATCGTTCTTAATCTCAGGAAGCGGTTCAAATGGTGAGGCCTCTGGCCGACCCTGAACAAGCCGCAAAGATGCTTCTAGAAGAGGCATACAAGAGAGAGAGCTCTGACAACATAACATGCGTCGTCGTGCGCTTTCTTTCGAGCCAAAACAGCAGTAGCACTGGTTGAACATATTGCTATCTTTAATTCTTAGACATATTACTGCCTTAAGATTACACATATGTTGTATATAAAGGTGTACCATATGATATGAAGGTGCCTTTTGCACCTGATGCTTAAAGGAAAACCCTGCTTTGTATTTTTGTTCTGCAAGAAAATTTCGATTTGGCGAACATGTTACCATAGGTGACATAGTATGGTGTTGTGCGGACTTTCTGAAAGTAATTAATCGAGTCACAAATAGACTCGTCTTGCTATGCTGTTTAATGATCCATTCATGCAACTCTGTATCATTGGATGTAGTTTGCTATTTTGGTTCCCTATGCACAATCATCTGAACTTAAAAAGTTTTGGGATAGTATGTTCCTTGGATTCTAATAAAAAAATTTTGTATCCCATAAGATTGATATAAAAAGTTTATTGTATCATAAATTAAAATAAATTAAAATTTAGAGGTGATTTAATATGTTTTTGATAGTGTACTTGTGCTCTGTGACCGTGAGTTTTTGAAATTCACGGTGGTTTTAACTTTGTCACCGCTAGAGGTGGCAAAATCCGACCCAACCCGAGAAACCCGCCCGACCTGACTTCATCCAAATCCGACCCGACTTGATATTTTATGAAAGTCAAACTGATCCGATCCAATCTAAATCGACCTGAACCCGATCCAACCTAAGATTAAACAACATGCAATTCAACTCAAATCAGCATACGATTCAGAAAAAATCGATATTAAAATTGACCTGATCCGATCCGGTTCGAGATCTTCTAGAAAGTCAAACTGAACATATGACCCGCTCACCCGATTTGCCACCTCTGGTCAGCGCTCTTATTAGCAGATTGTTTACACAATTACACTGAACATATGCGATGATCCTAATTTATGATGGTGATGCTGGTTATTGCAGAGATGGCAAGTAGCCAGTGTTAAAATCTCAGAATAGCCAATCGATAAAATATGCTACCTTAAGATGGCCCCTATAAATTTTATTAATTACTTTAGCCATTTGTAAATCTTGTATTTTTTTCTGAAAGATTATCCCTTAATTATGTTGCACATATCGTGAAAATTACCTGCTACTGATGTCGATTTATACGTACGTGTAAAGACACAATATATACAAACTAACTAAACACAGGGCAAACTACATGCTTTATTGATAATTAATATTAGAGTTTTCATGTACTGAAGCCCCTTATCACTCTTTTTCTTTTGACAATTAGTGAGCATCACTAACATTTACTTCATTAATTTCTTTAACATTATCTGCCCTAAAATTAATCTGCTGGAATTTCTACACATTTCATCATAAGCAACCCTCCTTATAATTACCACCTTTATTGTGACAAGGCTCAAGTACTTCATCAAGTCAACACTTCAAATTTTAATAATTATTGTTATATATTAACTTCACTTGTAAAAGGAAGGCCAAGGCTTACATACATACTTGAGTATATTTAACTAGAATGGAATTCCAAACAAAGCAACCTAATTGACAAGCCACTCTAAACCAAAACAGGGAAACAGAAAAACAAAAGCAGAATTATTGTGAATTCAAAGAAATTAAGCAGCCTTGGACATGCATGAACAATTCAGCATGCATTGCATCATTTGAAGTTGCTCTTGATGGAGTCCACTGCACTGGATGCCTTGTCGCTCACCGTCCCCGCCGCATCCTTCGCCGCGCACTTTGCTCCTTCTCCCTTCTGAAAAATAGATATATATACGTTGTATTTGCTTCTTTTAGTTAATCTTCTCGATCAGAAAGATACAAGTGTGTTTTTTTAGTTTTAAGTTTTTTAAGCACAATTGATTTCCTTCATTAGTTCTGAGGCTGTGGACGAAAGAAATTATCGAGAATGAAGAAGCAAATCCATAAACAAAACTACTAATTAACAGACTTCATTTACAACTAAATAACTGAGATATGCATAAATAAATTTTGTCATTAGATCGACCTGTGCAGCGGAATCTTTCATATTGGTAGCAGCTGAGGAGGCTTTGCTCATCAGATTGTCTGTCTTCTCCTGCACATATCAATTCAATAATTGTGTTAAAATTAGGCACTTGATGATGATTAGCGCATGTTACAATAATAATATACCAAACTTATATGATTAAGCATGTAACATAAATTCATAGTACCTCAGCCTTGCCCATGGTTTTGCCAGCGTCGAAAGTCTGCTGCTCGTTCGACATGGTGATCTTGGAATTGAAATTTGGTATGAGAATAAGTTAAGCTGATTGAGGAACTGGAAGTACTGGTGTGGTTTAGACTGAGGGTTTGAAGGGCTATTTATATATGTATACCAAGGCCTAGTCTTAGCTGCAAGCCTGGAAGAGCTCCGACTGATGCGGAGATTGATGCCACATGGCAACTGAATGCAAATCAATCCCAAATTAGATGGTAGTGAATGCATCCTCAAAATAGCACCTTTGCTTGTAAACCATCAGTATTTTGGCTTGTACAACTAGGTTAATTTGCTGATGTATATTCTTGGATATACTGTGTAATGTATGCTTTGCATCCTGCATAAGTGTAATTACTCTAGTGATATTGAAGTTTGCAATGTGATTGTAAAATTTGATAATATTTGATGGAGTTTCAAATGACATTCAAATTGTACAAATCATGACATGCGGTAATCTATCGATCGGCTGAAGAATATGTTTGTACGAAAGCATTTTTATACCTGCCCTTTTATTAGATCAATTTGATTTTACCAATTTGTCAGGAGGAATCATTTACAGGAATGATTGTATTGAGTAATGAAGTTTAATTTGGACATCAGTAGCACATAGAATGTGTGGAGCTGATGCAATTGAAAAATATACTTTGATGAGATATTAAAAATTTTAGATATAAAGAAATATTTGAGTATATATTTTATGTTAATTTGATATGGAAGACATTTAGTGGGGCTGAATGGCTGATTATATAAGAAATTGGAGAAGCAAACTGAAAGTGAAATTAATTTGTCTCGAGTTAAGACTTAATAAAATTTAATTTCCCTAATAAAAATGAAGTCATACATGTTATACTGAATTCGTATCCTCTACTGTGCAGTACACCAGCCATTGGATGCGCTTTAAGATTCGTGCAACTCAATCTTAAAAAAACTCCTGTAATCCACATCGTTGATTCGCTGCGCTGTAGAATATTGCGCAGCAGAGGATACCGAGGCAGTTTTGCTTGATCTGCTGCTACATAGGACAGAATCAATCAGTGAGGATTGGATAGCATAGCTCATTACCTAATCTTAATCTGGGACATTTCAGGAGACCAGGAATAAGCAGGTCGGAAAGGAAAAATGAATACACATCACAAAAAGAAGAGCCCATCCAGCCCAGCCCAGCCCATCTCAGCCCATCCAAGCCCAGCCCAGCCCAGCCCATAATATATGTCCTCTCCAGTATGAATGTCTTCTCCAGTCTCCAGCAGTCTACTCAGTCTACTCAGTCTACTGCTAGCTCGGGCTAATTGAATTAGACGAACATGAAGATGAAGACGAAGAAGAAGAAGAGGCGGCGAACACCCTCCTCCTCCTCCTTCTCCTCCTCCTCCGACGATCCCGATCCCATTGCGTCCTTCGACGCCACTCTCTTCCCCCTCCTCCTCGCCTCCCTCTCTTCCTCCTCCTCCTCTTCCTCCCCCGATACCCTCCCTCTCCAACTCCAGCTCCTCCGCCGCCTCCGCGCTTCCCTGCTCTGCTCTCCCCTCCCGCTCCCACCCTCCCTCCTCGCGCTCTGCCCGCTCCTCCTCTCCTCTCCTCCCCCCTCCCTGCCTGCGCTCGCCGCTCGGCTGCTCGGCTCCGCGTCTCTCCTCTCTCTGCACCACAACCACGCCATCGCTGCTGACACGCCCGTCTTGAAGGCGCTCCTCCGCTTGCTCGGTTCCCGCACTACGGCCGCCGCACCAGCAGCAGCAGAAGCTGCCCTCACTGCTCTCATGGACCTCTCTGCCTCTTCCTTTGCCCGCGGCCGCCTCCGAGATCTCCGTGCTCTTCATACCCTAATGTAAGCATACCTATATCATATGTTGTTGCATCCCTCATTTCATCAATCAATCAACAACTCTTCATTAATATAATCGTAAGAGAAACATCTTGCGTCCATTGAAAATGTATCCATACGTCCATAGACACATTCAGAATGTAACAAATACATCCAATTTTGTAACAGATAAATCTGATTTTGTAACCTATGGACATTATGGACAGATATTTTGGACGCTAAGTATTACTCTAATCGTAATCATAATCATAATCGTCATTAGTGATATGCTGTGCCAGGAGATGTCTGTGCATCCTCACACTCCTCCCACCCCCGTCAACAAATTCTTTGTCTCTCTGCTCGACACGGCGTTGCTGCTCATCAACACATCACCTATCCACTTTGCACACACCATTCCCCAGCAATTAATCCAAAAGGCGCTCCCTTTACTCTCCAAAATCCACCAGAACGCTCCTACTTGCCGCAAAATAAATAGGTTGTGTGGTCATATTAAGGAATTACCGGAGACCATGTTTAGGCTTGCTGTTGCCCTGCCTGATCCTACTTTTAGTCCTCAGGACCTCGGATTATATTTTTTTGGAACTAATGAATCGGATTTTCGAGGGTTCCTCCTCAATTTCTGGGAGAAATCTCCTGTTCTTTTAAAAAAGGGTTCACAAACTTTTGACAAACCCGATTCCTTTTTTGGTTCAGTG
Source organism: Cyperus esculentus (assembly GCA_030179965.1). Classification (NCBI taxonomy): domain Eukaryota; kingdom Viridiplantae; phylum Streptophyta; class Magnoliopsida; order Poales; family Cyperaceae; genus Cyperus; species Cyperus esculentus. Next base: position 2,390,660 of record JASGLE010000047.1, on the reverse strand, counting down.
GTCAATTATGTCAGCCCAAAATCAACTGGTTCTATAACTGATTCTATTTTACAATATCCGATCACTTGCCCTGCAATTGTCTCGGATGAGTTGGATGCAAATCAGATTTTGAATGACATAAAAGGTTATTTGGGCTCACCGTTGCTTTACAATCAAGATATAAGAATTGTAAAAACCGAGGGGCAAAGTCACAAAGAGGAGAACCATTTTCCTCTCGTTGACAAATATAAAGAGGCATTTGATAACGGCTACTCCATTGCTTTGAAGGGAATGGAATTTCGATCTGACCAAATTGCCCCATTTAGTCTGGCCTTGTCTGAGTTATTTGGTCTACCATCGATAGGTGTGAACTTGTACCTCTCGCCATGTGGCGCACAAGGCTTAGCAAGGCATTATGACGACCACTGTGTGCTTGTGTGGCAAATTATTGGGTGTAAATCTTGGAGAATTCTAAAAGAACCAAAATCCGTTATGCCGAGACTTTATGAGAGCTTAGACAATACTCTTGCAAATGAGAAAGGTGGAGAGTTAGAAATTCTGCTTGAAGAAGGGGATATTCTGTACATTCCCAGAGGATATTTTCATGAGGCTCGCACAATGATTAATGGAAGTGAGCCTCACAAAACTGACTGTTCTTTACATTTAACCTTCGCAATTGAAGTGGAGCGGCCTTTTGAGTAAGTTTGACACTCTTTTTTAGTTTGTTTTTTTATTAAGCATAATTTATGTTTTGCAACTTATTGTTTACCCCGTTTATTGTAAATTTGTGATCATAGGTGGGAAGGATTTGTGCATGTGGCACTTCATTGCTGGAGAGAGAAGCTAAGAAAAGAATCAGATAATCTATCTTTAAATTCTAATCTGAAAACAATAACACATACTCTTCTTTTACATGTCGCTATTAAATTAATTAGTGACCATACTCCAGCCTTCTGGAAGCCCTGCATGGTCGCTTCAAATTTTAATATAGATGACCACAGATTAACTTTTAGGCACTTAATTAATATAATCAATGAGGAAGCGAATTTCATGGAGGCTTTTAAGTGGGTTAAATTGGTTCTGGAGAAAAGAGATGAAGATTCAGTACAGTGTATGAGATGGTTACGAAATTTGTATGTTGATATTGACTATGATAATATGTTGGAGACACTAGAAAAATATGTTGTCGTGGGTTGTTGTAACAAAACTGAAGAAGCAATGGTTGATTTTTCTTTGTTTAAGTCGATGTTTTGTGAAAGTGCTGTCTACGAAGATGCATGTGCCAGCTTTAAGTTGCTTTTGGCGAAGTATAGAAAAGTTAGGAGACAGTATATGAAGGGAATGCTCTCTCTTCATAGAAAATACTGATTATTATTAGCCTTTTAGTTATTTATTTAATTTGTTGAATTCTAAAGCTTAAATATTGCAGCAATTCATCGTGTATCATCTTATTGTTTTCCCCATTTTTTCTCCTTTTATGTTTGTGTGTCAGGTAACAAGTATCTGTACCAGTTGCACTTGTGTCCATCATCTGGCAGTAGTTTATCTGGTATCAATTGACTCTGAGACTATGATTATTGATATTTCCAGTAAACAAATTTGATTACAACTCCAATTTGTCTACCAGTATTTGTATCATCTTGCTACTAGACAGTGAGAGTAGAGGCAGAGAAGGAGTAAAGTCTGAAGCAATTAGAATTTCTAATGCATAGCATAATTACATACTAAGATTTTCAATTGTGAAATGTTATTATTGAAAATATTTGCAGCAATGGAAATGAAGATAATGGAACAACTGTGTGGACATGCTCTATGTTGGAGGTCCTTTGGGATGCTTGGGTTTATGAGGGGATTGGTGTGTGGTTACTCCATGGTAGTCATCCGTGTACACCGCCATCATCCTCTTCTCACTGTGGATGCGGCTCTGATAGAAGGATCCGTCGTCATCCTGCGCACATCGACCGATTTAACATGTGTATGTTTCAATTACATAGAAACACAAGTTCATAACAGTAGTACTCTGAAAACATACCTTGCATTTGCTTCTAACTGTAGCTTTGGTAGTGACACTGGTTTTTGTGCAAGGAGTCTGGTTACCATATTTCCTGCCCAAATCAAGCTGCATTTGCATATCCATGCTCTTTTCCTCTCTGGAGGGAATTGTGTTACTTGCATTTGTACTACCAATTAGAAGAAAACAAGAGAACAATAGCCAAAGAAGCACCAGCCTCTGCTTCTCCATTAAATTCTTTGTTAAGGCTGCCTCTAACAATATCTGGCCTGAGTCTGCCTTGTATATATATATGTATATGATGCAATGATTGAGCGACTGACAGAGGTTAGAAATGCTGATAAATTAATTAAAAGGCTACATCTCTAAATTAATATAGCAACTGTATATATATATATAATATAATTAGCGCCTCACTAAAACCTTAAATAAATTTGTGCTCCTCATTTGGTCCAAACCAACTACATAGGTATAGAGTCCGGATCGTCTAACGCACTGCAAATTCGGCAGCGTGGATCCGACGGTGTAGTTTATGTCGGGATCCGGACTCATTGCTTTTCATAGTCCTAATAAAAATCTGACGGTTAGGACTGCATTGCCGAATTTGCAATGCGGTAGGAGATCCCGAGTTATAGGTGTAGGGGGGACCTCAATCAAGCCTCCTAGATAAAATTTAATCAAAACAACCTCCCCTTTCTGTATACAAACATGAATGCGCAAAGTTCAAGTTAAATTTTACATGGACAAATTGAATTGGCTTTGGATGTACTTGCCAATTGTGTATATTTATTTTAAAAGAGGAGGAAGGGACAAGAAGTGTCAGTTGAGAGCGGCTTGGTTTCATTCATCTACAATTATAAATTTATGGGCTTGCTAATAATTGGTTTTGGAAAGTTGTCAAACTGGTCCAATTAATTTGTTTTTAAATGTTATATTATATTATATCTATATATAATGCGGTGATGTACGTACCTAGCTAGTTTAATTTGGTCTCACTAAAAAAATGTTAATTAGATAATTGTCCCTTTCAGTATTGTTTCTGTCTTCATCGAATCAAATTACAGTCCCCTTATTATCCTCTCACTAGTAGTTTCGTAAAAACTAGAGTTTGTTAAATTCCATTCACTTCCATACATCCTTACTCCTAATAAAAGAGATTGAATTTTTTGATATGAAAGTTCTATCTTCTCCAAAGAAGAAACCTTAGCCGTTAATTGTTTACTTCAATTTATCACTACCATTGACGTACATCAATGTCCCGACCCATTAAAATTTAAGGCCCGTATCAGTTTCCTCACAAGGATGAGCTCTCGGCCTTTTATTATAAGATACAATAATTTAATTTCAACTCAAAGCAAGATATGAGCTCTTTACTGATATGAAATATAACATATATAACATATATAACCCGTACAAAGTGATTAGTGGGGCTTAGGAAATTATGACGTCTTTAAATACAATTGGTAGCACGAAATTAAATGCTTCAAGTTATGTTTATCCTGTAGAGGCCATATGGATTCATATCACCTACTTCGCAGTACCGTACTGCGCAGCAGTTGAGCCATCCGATTGCTTTAAAATTCGTGCTAGCTTCAATCTCAAAAACTCTCTATTGATTTAAAGGTCATCGCTGTGCACTACAGTGTACTGCGCAGTAGAGGACAATCACGCGTCGCATATGGGTATTGCGTCTGTAAGGGGGTAGTTCAATAACTGCTTATTATCAAATCCACCGTTGTGCATTAGTTTATGGATCCTTTTATATCCTTGCCTTCTTTTTGTTGGAGGAAAAACTAAAAAGGCACCCGACAATTAATAATGGTAAATTGGATGGTCAATATTGGTCTTCCTCTCTGCCGAGCTGAGCTTGCTCCTCCCTTTTGTTTTTATTTATAAGTTTCTTGTATATTTTTTCTCGATTTTATATGTCTTCAAATAAATTGGACAAACAGGTTAACTACTAACTAGAACAGATTATAAGCTTGAAGTATGCCCATTAAAAACAGCAGGTCGCAGCAAGACATTTATATGCGAAAAATAAAGAATATCAGCATTGTATATCTTAAAGTAAGAACGTCATAATGTTAGAGCAATGAAGAAAATCAAAATGTCTTCAAAAATTATTTTTGGAACTTTAAATAGTAATGCCAAATTGACAAATCTTTTATTGTCGTTTGAATAATGACATAAAGTATTTATATATATGACGTAATAAACACTAAAACAACCAAAATATACTTATAGCTAGTGATTCAATGATGTGGTGAGTGTTATTTTTTTTGTAAGTTTTTTTTATTCAATTTTTTTTTTTTTTTTTTTTTTATAAACTTCACATTAAGGACCGACCAATAATTAACCTATTGACAAGATTTTATGAGTTTCTGTGAACTGGACCCCGCCCATCTCGGTTGAGACAGAACTGAGATAACGCATGCCTAGGCACAATGATGCCATCAGGAGAAAGAAATAAACACACACACATTCAGTTCTCAACTAAAACTAACTCATCTCCCCTTGCTCCTCTTCTCTATTTCTCAAACTCTACTACTTATATCCTTACTAATAATAAAAGCATATCGGAAAAAAAATGATATGAAAGGGCTATCCTCACATCTGAGCTGTTGATCATTTTCTTCGATAGATCAAAACCGTTGATGTACGTTAATGCCCGTTGACATTCTCAGCCCATTAAAATTAGAGGAGGGATCCATTGACAATGCTTATAATGACAATATTGACAATGGAGATTTTGAAAATTTTATAATAATTCATAAAAAATCTTAAAAATGAAAAAACTTTGATGGATGCATTCTTTAACTTATATATCAATAGTGTTTCAAATTTCAATGAATTTGAACATCATTTGATGGTTTATCAAATTTTATATATTTTTTAACGGTTGAAATTTTACGAGCTTTAAAGAGTTATCAAACGTCAATTAAATTGAATATAATTTGAAATATAATCAATCTATAAGTTAAACAATATCTCTATAAACTTTTTTCTATTTTTTAGAATTTTTAACTATTTTTACAAATTTTTCAAAATCCTCATTGTCAAGATAAGTATTATCAATGGATCCCTCCTCTTAAAATTAAGGCCCATATAAATTATATCAAATTAAGGTTTATTACATATTATCTTAAAAGTTTATTATAAGAAATAATAATTTCAGCCCAAAGCAAGGAGTGGGCTTTTTACTGGTAAAGGTAAAGAGTAAAAAAAAAAAAAAAAATACCAAACATATACAATTTACGATTTGTGTTATTTTATTCGACTCGGTACATATATATGGTTGTTATATATGTTACCATTCTATAGTTGCTATATATGTCTTTCTACGTTTTTGATTAACTTTCTCATGCATGTAATAACCCTTTACTAAAGCAACATTTGCCACTTTGAAATTAAGGACCACGGTTAAAAAACTTTGTCAGCTAATTATCATCTTCTGATAAATTTGCGCACATTTATCTCAAAAAAAAAAAAAAAGCTAAATTTGCACACATTGAAATAATTATTAATTAACTAGATGACTACTTGAACTGATCTATATATATATATATATAGAAATGACAAACTATATATATATATGATCGAATTAATATATAGATATAGAAAAAAAATCATATATATGTGTGTTCATATATTAAAAACAACGAAATGGCTATTTGATCAGTTGCTAAACTTTTCATACCAAACAGGCAAATATATACTTTGATATTTCATGTCTTATATATAGTTCTTTTAGAAATTCTTTGTTAGTATATATACGAAATTTCACATTAATTAGCATAATATATAGTCATATCTTGTCATAATATATAGTCTAATATTATTTTTGAAATTATTGCATAATGACATGATTTTTAATTAGAAAGGACAATATATCAGATTCATTGTTTTTTTACAAGAGTTTAAATATTGGTATTTGTTATCCAACTTATACATACATACACAGGCAGTTGAAGTTGAAGTTTTGATGATATCAGGGTGTCTTTGTATAAAGGGAACAATAATAATGTGCATAAACAGTTTGAAAAATTGGGTAATTGAAGAGGACCATTAAATGCAGGTCGGTGGGAGACAGGCTCTAATTGAATTGAAAGATGCATGCAGAAGTATGCATCATTGTTCTATTAGCAGTGAGGATCCTCTGCAATCCATCTAAGATCCGTTTGTACAATCTTCAATAACATAATTATATGGTTTTTTTAATAATAGTAAAGAGTCAACGCTTTGCTTTGGGCTGAAATTGTTATTTTTTATAATAAATTTTTAAGATAATAGGTAATGAGCCTTATATTGAGAAAATTGATATGGACCTTAAATTTTAATGGGTTGAGACATTAACGTCAACAGGCATTAATGTAAATCAACAGTTCTGATCTATCAAAAAAAAAATCAACGGCTCAAGTTTCTTATTTGGTTTTATATATAGTAAGGATAAGGATAATACAAAAACTTGATACCTATATTATATATGGTGTTTAGCAATCCCAATTATTATATAATATAATTCTTACCATAGCCAGTGTATCATCATTTAGTATGTAGTTTGTTGATAAAATACATCTTAACAAATCTTTTTTATATACAAGCAAAATTTGTTCATTATCATTATCCACACATATTTATGCATCGATGTATTGGTTGTAGAATGCGTGTTATCTTATATCTTTTTATATGTAAGTAAAATTGCTTAATATACAAGTTGTTTAATATTTTTTTAATCCAGCAACAAGTTGACTCTGCACGCATATTAAACAACATTCACTGCATAACAAACAATTTTGCATGCATAATTAATTCGGAAATACAAAGCATGTTTGACTGATCAAACAATCCGTATCAACAACGACAGGAGCGACAATTGTATCGCTCTATCAGCTCCCTGAAATTACAGAATTGCAGATGTGGGTAGCTAGCTAGAGGAGCTGCCATGATGACATGGAAGTGTAAGTGTAAGTGTAACTGCAGCTAACAGGGCACCTCATCACCTCAACCAGTTATTGCTCATTTGGACCCAATTCAATTCAATTCAATTCAACCCTCCATCTCTTCGCGCTGAAATCAGCTACGATCCAAATCGGGTCTGAGGACCCTCCAATCTCAAATGGATGGTTGAGATTATTTCAAAAAACCCACCCTAAAATCCACAACCATCGGATCAGGGATTGGAGAGTCCTCCGATCCAATTTGGATTGTAGCCGATACGGACTCCCATCTCTTCCTCTCTTTCTCTTTCTGTTTCTGGCATAAATGCTTGCTTATGATAGTATCAACTATCAAGCATCATCTCATTTCTCAGCCATCTTTCTCCACCAAGAACCAACAATTAAAAGGAATTATCATATAGCAGAAAGGGATCGACTTGTTGCAACCCTAATTCCGTTCTTGTTCAGCAATCTTGATCCTTCCGTCAATTTAAATTTCACGAAAAGGAGCTTTCTTTCTTGCGCAAACTTTTCACTTTCGGTCGACGAACTAGTGTGTGGTCATATTACATAGCAGCGATGAGGAGGAGATGGATTCGTGATGCAATGGTGCTGATATTCATGGCATCGGTAGGGAGTATACTGATACCGTGTAAAGTGTACGGTGCCAGAGAAAAGCATCGTACATGGAGTGATCGACACCAGCAGCAGCAGCCGGCAGCCGACAGTAACGTGAGTTACCGGTACAACATCTCTCATGCCAATACCAATGCAAATGCAGATTGTTACATGAAGAAGAACTCGAGCACTGGTGATCACGCTGTTACTGAAGACAAGCGAAGGATACCGACCGGCCCGAATCCTTTGCACAATTGATACTCATTAATTCATATACAGGTGATCATATATGCATTTCATTTTTAGTTTCTAATTTCTAATTTACTTATTTTGTGCTTTTCTTTATTGTAAGAGTCTGGATTTTGGTAGGGATTAATTAGGATTAACTCCGAGCTAGATGAAGGAAATTAAATTAAAAAAAAAAAGAGCTGTGAATACTGAAGATGGATAAGGATAATAGATCCCCTAATAACAAGATAATTTCTTTTTTCTTTATAGATCATGTATAGCTTTAATTTGGGTATGGCTAATTAATTAATTTTGCAATTTTCTTGGTATTATATGAAATTATCAGCTTGGAAGAATATTCTGTTTCTTATCATTAAATTTAAATAATCATGACATTTTTTTTTTCTAGCTAGTTTCTGACATATGAATCAACCAAAGTGCTGTTGTTCATTAATGTGGGGACTATACATACATACATAATTTATGTTACTTCACTTCAAAGCCAATTTCATCTAGACAGCATTAAAACGAAATAGGTCTCCTCAAGTAATTGGTTAATTATGAATGTGAAACAGTGAAAAAAATCCTTTTTCTGGGCCAATGGACCCATGAAACCCTAAGATGAGTTTGCTTCTGTTTTTTTTTTATTTAAATCATAATTGTAAATGTTGTTTATTTCATTTATTTAAGAGTCGACCTGTGTTTATATAATTGAAAAGGCTGAATGTATATACGTATATTATATTTGTACTGAACGCTACTATTTAAGTAGTTTTTCCTGTAATTAATTGGATTTATGATTATATTTATTATAATTGTTGACAATTTGAGTGTACACTAAAGACATCAATAATTTACAATTCTTACATAAAATTTATGATGATAACCAGTTTTTAATTTTTTATAATTACGTCATTAATTAGAAACAGATCAATAACAAATATTATAAATTTTCAAATTGAACATCACCACTAAATTAAAGGAATATATATATATAGAGTTAGACTATTATCCTTACGCATTTCGGACCGAAACGCTAACGCCTCAAAATTTATGTTATCGTATCCGAAATCACGATTTATGGTACCCAATATATAAATTCTTTATATAAAAATATCGGTAAATACAATAATTCTTCATTCTTAGAGTATTCTAAGGCAACTTTTAAGTTTGTTAGAAGCGGAGACAAAATAAGGACCTGCAGTTTCATTTCCTTTCATGTGGCCTATGAGTTGTGAATTTGTCAATTTCTGAATTTCTGAAAGGGGGATAGGGATAGCAAAGTCAAAGTGCTGCCTGAAGCCAGTGCCTTATAAAGAAACAGACCACCGAGGAATATCCTTCATTCCTCTTCCTCCCTCCAAATATCCTCATTCTGAACCAAACACTCACTCACTCACTCACAGGGTTCTGTTCTGTCCATTAATTATTGAGGAGGGATCCGGTGCCAACGCTCTAACAGTGTCAACAGCATCAACAGTGCCAACGGTCAGATTTTCATATCCAAATTTTGATTTATATGGCTCAATAAATTCTTTATATCAAAATCATGTGCCATGCAAAAATTTTTCATTTTTAGAGATTTTAAAGTATTTATTTCGGATTTTCCAAAAGTTATATATGAAACATTGATTATTTTATTAATATTGTATAGTTGCTATTAGAAAATCTGAAATAAATACTTAAAAATCTCAAAAAATGAAAAAATTTTGCATGCTATAAAATTTTGATATAAAGAATTTATTGAGCGTTGGCACCGTTGGAGCGTTTGTAGAATATATCGCTAGCTGTTTAATTGTATATTTGTTATCATTTAAATTCCGAAACTCCAAATTAATTTTCATCAGACATTACATAGCCACGGAAATTGAAGATCCTTGTTAAAGAAAGAATATACGCGCGCGAGAGCGACATGGCTTTTTCAGGAAAACGATGACAATATAATACTTGACCTTTTTTCACTTTTTACCCTCCATTTGGAAATAAATAGATATACAAGGTAAGAGTAGTATCAAGTATTATATTGTAATTTGATGAAAGGTGGGCCGGGTTAATTTGGTTCCCATTGAAATCAAGGATGAAGCCCAACTAACATATAATATAACGGTCAAAGGTCGTAAATAGATCACTGCGTTACAGCCCAACTAATATTAGGCTTGCTATTAATTATATTCAACGATATTTTATAGGAAAACATATTGAGTCGACCTATAAAGTAGGCCAGCCATCTACATCTCTCTCACAATTTGACACACCTACATGCATGTCCTTATGTGTTTGTCACAGTTGCATAAATGTTTACTGGAAAGCGTAATGTTTCCGTTTACTAGAAAATGATATATGTGGATCGGAAATATATAAACACTGAAAAATAATATATGTTCATTAAAAATACGTTAGACCGGTGGATAGAGAAAATGGTGGTCAGTAGCTGTTACTCAAATATGTCATAGCTGATCATCGTTCCTCCCCCTCTATATGTCATTGAACTCATCAAATCAATATATAAATAACTAAATACTATTCAAACATCACGCGAAAGATAAAATATTCCAAAAAGTCATTACTTGATATCTTAAAAAAAATTAAGACTAAATATAAATATCTATAAGCTACTTTTTCCGTGAAATGCTTGACGTTCTTTACTTCTTTTGCTTGCGCATATATAAAATCTCATATCAAAGAAATGTGTATACATTGTCCTGATTGCTTTAACACTAAAACAATCTCATAAAATACTCGAGTACATAATTAAGTTGCATAAATTCCTTTTTGTGCAATGCCTTGATAAGGTAATACCATTCTCCTTTTTGCTTTTCTCAAAATTAATAATCTGTACTAAAATCTACTTAAAAAATGGATTTGTTTTACGACTTAACGGAACTTATATTTCTAAACTTAAAAATATATTTTATCTGCTCTCTTATATGTCAACAGATTCAATTATATATATATATCTTGATTTTTTCATCATATTTCTTAAAAACAAAGAAGATAATTAAGTGATCTTGAAATAATTATATCTGCTGCCTTTTTTACTCTCAAAACACTTTTGTCGCATTGTTTTCACAATTATTTCCAAACACAAATATTTGATCATTTGTACTTCTTTGAAGTTGTCAGAAGAATCAGTAAAACTAATTCAATAATTCAATAAAGAAAATAAAATGATTTTAGATATAGTATAATCAAACAGTACTGTTGTGGCCTTTGTAAAGCTGGTCTCTCAGTGAAGATTGTATATAATGAGAAACAAATTGTGTCTATAGAATAAGCGTTCATAAGTTCATACATATATAAATTTTGTAATATATACATCAATTTTTATAACTTATTATCTCAAATTTGTAACCCATAAACTCTACAAATGTTCATTCTATGGACGCTAGATATCGATTGCAAGGAATTAAATAAAGATTGAAAATTATGAAGTGATGTTATATGTGTCTGGCAGATTGAAAATCCTTAATTATTAGCGTAATTAAATGTTTATGAAGTAATTAAGTAAGTTTAGTCACAACTAAGTATATATATGTCAAACAATCTCAATTCCACATCGTCCAGAAAATGAATTAATTGATTAATTTCATATATACATTTCAAAAGAAGGATTAAGAGAAGAGAAAAACAGAGACCTGAAAAATCCACACAACGAGCCTGTAAATATTTTGTGTATTCTTTATTGAGATAAAAGATGAGTGTCAAGCCACTCAAATTTTACTGTCTATAAAAAAATTTTCATTCGGGTTTCGAACCCACGACCTCTCACACAGAGAGCACTGCCCTTATTATGTGGTATTCTTATATTGAATAAAGAAATTTATAGTAAGTTAATCAAATCAAACCATATTAATTTTATGCAAGCAATAATTCAATTGGGAAAACCGGCCGGTTTAAGGGAGGGAGCATTCCGGCGGGAAGCCGGAAGGCGAGAGGAAGGTATCGGTACAGTAGTTGGCGACCATGTAGTTGTCACGGACCCACGTCAGTCTCTGCGTCTCGTTCGGGCTCAACGTCTGGTTGTACCAGGCGTAGCTACTGCAGTGCTCAGACGCCGACCCGGTCGAATTAGTCGTGGTGGAGTTGGCCACGGTACACGCACTCGCCCTGTAGTTTGTGTACCATGCCGTGAAGGGCGCCTGGGACCAGTCTATCTTTGCGCTTCCGCCGTTCGTTGCCCAGCTCTCGCCGTTCCAGATGCTCAGCAGCGTCCTCATCGGCTGGTACGGGTACGCGATCCCCTTCGCCGTGTAGTTCTTGAACACCCTCACCGGCGTGTCATCGACGTACCAACTACAATGCATAATTATCAATAATTAAATTTAATCGTATAATTAACCGAGATGATTAGTTATTACTACCGATTTGTTAATATGTGAATAATATGTGTTTCATATATATGGCTTTAATTATTGAGTAGTAGGCTGTGTCCACATTTTTACTTATCCACCAGTCCACCGTATTTTCAATGAACAAATATCATTTTTCAGTAAATATTTATATCTTTCCGATTAATAGATATCATTTTCCAGTGAATAGATATACTAATTCCAGTGAACATTTATGCAACTGTGGTAAGCACATGAGTGCACGTGGTGTGTCAGAACTGTGAGAGGGGTGGATGGGTGGCCTCCTATAAATGGACTCTACATGTTTCTCTTAATTATTCTTAATTACTAGTAAAAAGTCCACGCTTTGTTTGGGCTGAAATTGCTATTTCTTATAATAAACTTTTAAGATAATGTGTAATGAGCCTTAATTAAATTGAGATAATTTATATGGGCCTTTAATTTTAATTGGCTGAGAACGTCAACGCATATTAACGTACATCAACGGTTCTGATCTATCCAAGAAAATGATCAACGGCTCAGGTTTCTTATTTGAGGAAGATAGACTTTTTATATCATTTTTTCCAATATGCTTTTATATAGGGTCTAACCTACCGTCCATAGAAATACTCCATGGAATTTCCATCATAGAGTGTGACAGGTGGGACCCCACCATGTGACATTTGTGTCTATGATGGTGATTCCATGGAGAATTTCCATGGACGCAAGATGTTTCCCTTTTATATATGAGGAGGGATCCATTGACAATGTTTATAATGACAATCTTGACAATCAAGATTTTGAAAAATTTGTAATAATTCATAAAAAATCTCAAAAATGAAAAAACTTTCATGGATGTATTCTTTAACTTATAGATTAATAGTGTTATAAATTTCAATCAATTTGAACATCATTTGATGGTTTATCAAAATTTTATACATTTTTTAACGGTTAAAATTTAACGAGCTTTAAAGAGCTATCAAACGTCACTTAAATTGAATATAATTTGAAACATAATCAATCTATAAGTTAAACAATATCTTTATAAACTTTTTTCTATTTTTAAGAATTTTTAACTATTTTTACAAATTTTTCAAAATCTTGATTGTCAAGATTGTCATTTTAAGCATTGTCAATGGATCCCTCCTCTTTATATATAGCAAGGATAAAGTAAATATATATGTATGAATTTCCATGGTGGGTCCAACCTACCGCCCATAGAAATACTCCATGGAATTTCCATCATAGAGTGTGACAGGTGGGACCCCACCATGTGACATTTGTGTCTACGATGGTAATTCCATGGAGAATTTCCATGGATGCAAGATGTTTCCCTTTTATATACAGTAAGGATAAAGTAAATATGTATGTATGGATGTATATATATGTACATGATGTTTTGGGGATTCCAGATGATGGAGTAGTTGTGGAAGTCTGCCCGGGGATCGAACCAGAGGCGGAACTGCTGCTCCCGGTGGCCCGTCCCCTGCGTCCACAGGTTCGTGTGCAGCACGTAGTCCTTGCCCGCGTAGTTGCCCAGGAACTCGAAATCTATCTCGTCCTGCCCTGTTCCGTCCGACGACGGCTGCACGTACACAATCCCATCCACATATAATATTCCCAATTAATCTATAGTAATAATTGTAATTTGTATTTAGTTTCAATGAGACTGGTGGAGTATTCCACTTAGGGACGGATGCGGCATGATACAGGGGTGGGCACTGGCCCACCCTTAGAAAAAAAGTTTCAAAAATATACCCTTAAGAATTTACAAAAATATTTCATTTCTGAGAAAAAATTACAAAAATATACTTAATTTCTAAAAAAAATTACAAACTTGGCCCTATCCTGAAAAATATTTACACAAATATACCTTAAAATTTTACAAAAATATACCCATAGTTACAAAACTGTGTTTCATCGAAAAAGTTAGACCCTCTGCATCGGAGTCTGACTCCGCCCCTAATACCACTTATTAAAAAAATAAATGATAAATAAATAATAATAATAATAATAATTAACACAACCACTTATAATTAACAAACTTTATATGTAATTATGTATCTTAATTATTGGTTTGATTAATATAATTAATATTAGAGATATAAAATGCATACATAGAAGGTGGCGACAGTGCCCTGGGAGTTCCCCGGAACCAGCTTGATCATCATGTCGAGGCGAGCATACGAGAACTTGTCGTAGGTCTGGAGGCGGGCGCCGGAGCGCTGGTCCAGGCTCAACGACAGCAGGGACCCGTTGCTCGACACCTTGACGTGCTCGCTGTCGCCCCAGGCGACCTCGAACTCCGCCGAGAAGTTGTTTCCCTTCGCCAGTTTAAGCAGAAGGGAGCCGAGCAAGAAGCAAGCAACAAACAGCCTCATTATCATTAAGCTATAGTGTTTAGTGTTTAAGTTAATTTAATTAGGGTTTTAATTACTAGTAGCACTACTTTGAGCGTATATTTATATGTATGTACGTGTATACTAACCGTGTCTTGGCATAACTTTGTTTATGTATAAAAGTAATTGCAATTAGGAAGATATCACCTACTTCATGTAACGTAAATCATGATAAAAAAATATTATTTTTGATGCTGCATTCCAACGAATTTTGGTTTAATTTTTAATTAAGAGAACTCGATATCGATCGAGAGACCCGTTCTTGATTTTATTTTGGAGAACTTGTAATCGTTTTATTTATTATCATTTATATGTTTTTCATGAGTGTACGTTTGGGACAATTATAGGTAGAAAAAAAAAAATGATAATCGTTCTACACTTTTCTTTATTATTAAGGCAAATAAATTAAACCAACATTGTGTGTGTATGTGTATAATTTCAAATGTCTTGATATATGTTTTATTAAATCGATCTTTTGTGCATGCATTTTAATTTTAGATTAAAATGGGATAAAATCTTTCGAGTTTAAAAATTCACACAAGTACGGGACTTTTTAATTTGCGACGAAATCAAGTACAAGCTATCCATAACATTAATTGTCTCCAAATAAAATATTTTAAAATATATATATATATTTTTTTTGAAGAAGAAAATAGTTTTAAAATATTAGTTTTTTTATATTATTGAGCAAATAAGATCGCATATATTATATGATAAATGGTTAAAAAAATGTGCATATATATATTAATTTAAATAATGCTTAACATACAATATGCCTAGATGCATACTTCAAACATTACAAGCGATTGAATTGGTTAATTTTTCAAGCATATACATCATCTTTTTTTACAAAAATAATGAAGATATATATTTGAACAATTAATTGTGTCGGTCAGTTGACTCCAGTAATTGGGAAAACGTCTACGATATATATACTGCAATTAATATATTATTAATACTGCATGCCAGTAGGATGTGCTTGTCAAATATATGGTCCATTTACAGTTTATATACACTGAGATACCGAGTTCGGTATCAAAATTGATAGCACACTTGATTGATCTATATCATAATGTAGTTAATTAAAATTCATCACGAATTGAAATATATATTCTTGAGTTATTTCTATTTTATACACTTAATTTGTTAAATTAAATAACAAAACTATTAAATAAAATCATATGCTGAAATATCATTATTGAATCACATAAACATAATTAAATTGAGCCATTACGGGTTAAATTGAACAATAAAAATATTTAATTTCATTACCTGTTAAGCTGGGAGAGAGAGAGTTAGCAGTGGATTTGATTGCAACCTGCCGATATAACCATAGTTTTAAATTCTCAAGTGGAAAGAAATTTGCATGCATCCATCACAAAAACGCACCAAACACGGGTCCAAATCTGCTGCATTTTTTTTTAAGAGAAATATGGTAACCGTTGAATGGTTTGGAGGATTGAGATTTGCTGTTTTTATTTGAGCGTGTTGTTTTGGCCTGCCCCATTGCCCAAAATCTAGTCACACGCTGACCGATTCACAATCTCATCGGGGTTGTTCGGCAAGGTGGTTGGCTTAAATATTTAAGCCTCACTAAGTCACACTCGTTCGGAAAAAGAAAAAAAAAAAAAAAGCTTAAGAAAGCTTAAGCCTTAAGCTATAAGTATTGCTTCTTTAGGAATCCGGGCAAGGCAGCCCCGGTCAAAAGGAGGCTTAAAGAGAAACTTTTAATCCGTGCTAAGGAGCTTGTGTTAGGAAGGATTAAGAGACTAAGGAAGCTAAATGAAGTCTAAAGAACCCTAAGGAGAGGTTGCCGAACGGCCCCATCATGAGTGCGTATTCATCTATACTAGTAAAGAGCCCACGCGTTGCTTTTGACTGAAATTATTTTTTCTTATAATAAATTTTTTTAAAATAATATGTAATGGGCCTTATATTGAGGAAATTGATATGGGCCTTAAATTTTAATGGGCTGAGACATTAACGTTAACGGGCATTAACATAAATCAGCGGTTATGATCTATCCAAGAAAATGATCAACAGTTCAGATTTTTTATTTGAGAAAGATAGCTCTTTCATATCATATTTTTCAATATGCTTTTATATATAGTAAGGATTTGGTGGATTTGGACACACACACAATGAGCGCGTAATTGTATTCAACAATTAATCTTGATGCGTCGGCTACTACAAGAGAGATTGTAGTATAATTTTAATCAAAAAAAAAAAAAAGATTGTAGTATAATTCGAACGACGTAGAGATATCCCTAGTTGAAAGATGATTAATTCTGAATGCACAATTATATATTATGCACCAGGACTTTTAAGGGGTGTCAATGTCAAATTGTCAATGTATTCTCGCGGCGAGGTCAGCTGTCTATGTCTTCAACTGACAAAGAGCATTATTATTATTTTTTTTTAACAAAAGTTTTATTTTGTCATCGTTTGAATTCGAGGCTGCAATTGCAATTGAGTGCTCAATTCATATATGAGATGTAGAGTAGCATTAACTATGGTTCAATCTCATACGTGGATCAGTATTGTGAATAGTGATAGCCAGAATTAAAGTGAGCGCACTTGACTTGAGTGTGGTGTGGTATGGATCAGTATAGTGATAGGCAGCACTAGAGTGCTTATCCTCTGTAGCGGTACATTGTGCAGCTCAGGATATAAACCGTGGGATCATCTCGAGATTCGAGCCGGAACAGATCTCGAGATGATCTAACGGTTAGTATCCTGCGCTACACAATGCAGCGCTAAAGAGGGATATGAAATCCCAGCGCTATTGCGTTTCGGGTGGCGCCAACTCAAGTGAACGAACTCGAGTGAGTCCGGAGGAGTGTTCAATGTTCATCCCCTGTCTTACTGCATTGTGCAGTTCACAGCGTCAGCCGTTAGATCGTCCCGAGATCCGCTCCGGCACGACTTTCGAGACAATCTAACGGCTGAAAATCCGTTTCACTATCAGTGTCAGTATGACAGGATCGGTTTCATTTCATCCTCCTTTCTTTTCTTTCCTCGAGTCCCAAAATTCCGATTTCATATCCTCTGTAGCGCTGCATTGTGTAGCGCAGGATGTGAACCGTTAGATCATCTTGAGATCTGTGCTGACTCGAATCTCGAGATGATCTAGCGGTCCTCATCCTGCGCTACACAATGCAGCGCCACAGAGGATATGAAATCCAAAATTCCAACCGATCAGAAAGAAATTCAGGATCAGTGAATCCATGATCACTCACTCAATGGCGCCTTTGAAGCTGCTGCTCTCTCCGCCCACTCCCATCTCCGCCGGCGGCCTCTCCCATCCATCCACCACCACCACCACCACCACCACCAGGACTCGCTCCTTCATGTCCTCCATCCTCCGTTGCACCTCTTCCTCCTCCTCGCAAGAGTCCTCCCAGGAGGAGGACAAGAAGAGGAGGAGGCTATCCCGGCAGTCCTCCTGGGAGGCCACGGACGCCCTGGGGAACGACTACCTGCTAAGGCTCGGCACCGAGGCCGACAACCTCGACATCGCCGTGGGCGCGCGGCAGGGCATCGTCGACGACCTCTTCGTCGGCAGCTTCCTCGGCCGCGATTCCGACATCGTCTTCGACTACCGCCAGAAGGCCACCCGCTCCTTCGATTATCTCCACGGCGACTACTACATCGCCCCGCTCTTCCTAGTAATTTCCCATTCATCATATTCCATAATTCTATTCATCATCTTATTGTTATTATTCATTAGGCTAATTCTGCTATGGATCAGATGAAATATGGGCCGTTTATTTTTCAGAATCGGATGGTCATACTATGTCTTTTAGATACAATCAAAGAGAAATGTTTGATAAGAACCGTTCGATTCAATATGAAATGTTGCTTAGCCGATCCATAGCATAACAACTCTATTTATAATGTTATCCAAGTAAATAACAACTCTATTTATTATGTTATCCAAGTAAATAATTCATTTCATTTCATTTCAGCATAGTTATAATTGTTTCTTATTTTCAGGATAAAGTCGGTAAGTAATTCACATCCTCACTGCAGTGCATTGCAATGCAATCTTGGCTTATAAGTTACCACTTCTCATTCCTCCTCGGCGTTGCCTTTCCTTGCAGCCTGTCATATTGCCAAGAACTACATGGCCCAATACCTCAACATCAAAGTCCCTTTAATCTTAGGTACCTCCCTCCCTCTATTTTTCACTCCATATCTATCGGAACCATCAAGCGTCCACTCAATAGCTGTCCATATGTACCAATTTTGTATCAGTTACACCCAATTTTGTAACAGTTATACCCAATTTTGTACTAGTTACATCTAATATGTAACATTTAAACTCTGTGAACAGTCCATCTGTGGGTGCTAGGTAGCACTCATTAACTATCACCAATCAATCATTCACCTTTCATCTTCTGCAAGAATGTAGGAATTTGGGGTGGCAAAGGTCAGGGCAAGACTTTCCAAACTGAGCTCATTTTCCGCGCCATGGGCGTCGAGCCTGTCATCATGTCCGCTGGCGAGCTTGAATCTGAGAGAGCTGGTCTGGTCTCTTCTCTTTTTTATCATTCTTCCACTAGTAATGACTACTCTCTACTCCGCTCCTTACACAATTTTAATCTTCATGCAGGAGAACCTGGCAAGCTTATACGTGACAGGTATCGAACGGCTTCCCAAGTCGTTCAAAACTCTGTAAGTCTATCTCTTTTTCTTTCTCTCTGAAATTCGTACCTGCTTCTGCTAAGGGACTTGGTAATGACAATGTAGAGTGCATGCACTTGGTGATTAGTTGTAACTGTGACATCTAGTTTTGTTATAATTAAGATGAGAAGCTTTAAGACTAAATTAATATTTAATTGTGACATTTAGTTATAAGAGAAACTCAATAACATTAATTAAACATGCCATCTTAGGCTCTGTGGTAAAATCACATCCTACTTATATTTTATTGGTCCAACTTCGATCAATTATAGTTTTATTTACTACTTTACTTCATACAGGGAAAGATGAGCTGCTTATTGATCAATGATATAGATGCTGGTCTTGGCAGATTTGGTTGGTGCTCCATATATTTCTGGCTTTTACTTCCCGATTAGTCTGATTTGTTTCAGCTTCAAATAATCAACAAGTAAAAAGGGAGAAAAACTGATGCCATTGTTCTTATTCCATATTGTCCGATGGATTCCAGTACTTAAACAACTTTAGTATTTAGTACACAGACTTCCTTTTTATTTTCTTACTGATCTTTTTTTCTTTGATTTTTCCCACATTTCACTGTGATTGCATATTGATGGCAAGCCCAATTGATGCTGTGAAATCTTGGTTCATACTTATTTCCTTGCATATTTAAATGTACTGACAGGAAACACACAGATGACAGTGAATAACCAGATAGTGGTCGGTACACTTATGAATTTGTGCGACAATCCAACTAGAGTAAGTGTCGGCCAGAAATGGAGAGAATCTGATGTGACACACCGGGTGCCAATTATCGTAACAGGAAATGATTTCTCAACCCTATATGCTCCACTCATTCGAGATGGACGCATGGAGAAATTTTACTGGTATGAATCTCTGTAACTGATACTACCACAGCATGCTACTAAATGTAGTTTTTCCTTTTATAGCTTACCTGCTACACCTTTCTGTGGTGCCAATACTGGTGGTTTCCTTTCTATTTTGTTTCCTTTTTTTCTTTATATTTATGCAATTTTTTCATGGATACCTCCTTCCAGTAAGGGGTCATTTGTACCCGTGAAAAAATTGAACTTCCATGTACAGCTAGCTCTACATCACTGATTGTTTTTGTTGGATGTTCCTACTCTACTCATCCCTCTCCACCATATAGAGAAAGCCGTAATGAAGGGTATAGTCTGGTTGAGAAAAGTAGGATTGTGATAAGCATTGATGTCATATTTGGCATGTGAGAATTTGGTCAAATGCCTCTATCCTCAGTGAACAGTATTTTATGTATGCTAGAGGGTTTTTATTTGATGTTTTGATATTTTGTTACTAGAAGCCTTAATTAAAAGCTAGATGCATATGAAGCAGTAGCTTCGACCATTTTGATTACTTTGTTTTATCACTTTGTTTTATTACAAAGGGTACTTTTGGAGGAACGAAATGTACTAAATTTTGCCTCAACTATCTTGATACAAGTGTACTATCATGACTGCATGGACCATATTGTCTTGTTTTAGAAATACCATTCTTGAAAGGAATTTACCTTGGTGAAAGAAAAAATAATGAAATGATTGACTCAGGCAGCCAGATCGGGAGGATATTTTAAACATAGTCAGTCGGATGTATGAAAAAGATGGCATTTCAAGAGATGATGTTGAATTCATAGTCGACACATTCCCTAACCAATGTAAACAGTTTCTCCCATCTTGTTTTTTAGGAATATTTTCTTGTATTCTCATAGGAAACATTGAATTGGTTTTTTTTAATGTTAAAAACTTAAAATACATCACAATGTTGATTGCAACAACTGCGGAAATAGTATTACACTACATGACAATTTTTAATTTAATATTAATCTCACATTTTGAAATAAATGTGGAAACTGTCAAGACTCTCCCCCAAAATATTTTCAAAAAAAACTATCAAAGGGTAGTTTGGTACTTTTATGGTAGATGGAGATGAGATATGTAGGATTACACCATGTCTAACTTGGGCTAAATATCACAATCCTATGATTTCAATGTCATGTATGATATTTCTCATTTGCAGGGTGCATCTGATATATTGATATTTTTTTGCTTAGGGCGTTCAAGAAATGGTTCCATTTTACATATTTACACATTTATTGAGTAAATTTGTCAGTACTAGTAAAGATTAATGGCCATTTCATTTTCTTTCTATAGCTCTAGATTTTTATGGAGCTCTGCGGTCAAGAACATATGACCGTGCAATTTTGGAGGTACCTCGTTATTTTAATTATAATCAAGTCATCCTATTTAACTTTTTTTTTTTGGTTAGGTCCTAATTGTTCTGTAATTTTGTAAATGAAGTGGGTAAATGAAATTGGTGGACATGAGAAGCTTGGTGAAAAGCTCTTGAAGGAAAGAAAAACAGGAAAACTTCCTGTTTTTGTTCCTCCTAAGGTACTATTTAGAAAATTGTTTTGGTTATAAATGTGGTCATACATGGCAGTGGTACACACCGTTGAAAGAAATAAACTGTAAAATATTCTTTGTTTTGACATTAAATTACTCGCATTTTAGAATAGGGTTTAACGCATATACAAGCAGATACATATTACAGTTCTATTTGGGGATTATTTGGGGTTTTTTTTCTGGTTTGTACTTTTATTGAACCTTACAGTTATATTTTACAAGCCAGATTCATATTACATTACTGGGACCTTATATTCCTTTGTAAGCTGCTATGTTGGGTTACCTGTCCATTCTTTCATTTTAAATACTTTAAAGTTTAAATGACGGAAATTTGGAATGAACCATTATGATGGTAATCTCTTTTAGTAGTTTTATTATTGTAGTGCCACAGATTAGAGTTTCCTCACTTCTTATCGTAATCTCTTCAATTCCTTTTTCTTTGGTGGAGCAGCAAACAAAGGAAGCTTTACTAGAATCGGGTCGCTCGCTTGTGAGAGAACAGGAATTGGTGATGAATTCCAAATTATCCAAAGAGTACATGAAGAACTTGGAGGATTAATTATACGCAATGTGTCGGAGCCCTTGGTTGGCATGTCACATGTGGTTACAAGCCTTGTATGATTGCATATATACAAAGTATATAACACAAACAGAGAGGGAGTATAGAACTTTGTACTGACAGCATCCGTATACTTCATCTCCCAAGGACCTGATAAGTTGGTTGCGAATTGGTTTCAAATTTTGAAACGATAATTCTAAATTGAATTGATAAATTGGTTTTTAACATGAAAGGTGCACTTCGGCCTTCAGAAAATAGATGTACTAAAAGCAAGGAGGCAAACTATGAAATGTTATGTGAGAATACATGAATTACAAGGATGAAAAAACGAAGTAAAAGGTGATTCACGATGTAGTTCTCCCAATGCAGAGGTTGAGGCCAGTGGCCCAAATTTGAAACAGTAATAAAATGTTATGGTCGTTCAGGTTTATAGTCATTATAAACTGCTTAAACCCCTACTTTTTGCAACTCTCAGGTAGTTCCAATTCAAAATTAAGAATACATCTACCTAAACAAGCGCAAAGTAAAGTACATTTTCCAAAGTTATTAACCTATAAACCATGAAGGAAACAATACCATAATACATGGAAAGATGTATACAGATTGATAAAATTATCAAACAAGTTCAGTTTTTCCTTCAGTTATAACTTTTGGTTGGAAACAAGAGACGAATTATGCGTAATCGGTTTCTGCCTTTCTGGTATTCAGCTTCTACTAGAAACTTATTTTTCTCTCAGCCAGCTTTTTTATTGCTTCAACTTGAATGGCTTTCTAACAGATACCAGTGCTGCACTGCTGCCAGTGCAGTGTGTAATGGGTTGAGCTTTTACATAGATACATAATTTTCTGATTTTTCTCTCTGCCAGCTTTTTTACTGGTTTAACTTGAATGGCTTTGTAACGGATACCAGTGCAGTTGTAATGGGTCAAAGAAATTTCAACATAAACGTCAGCACAGCGGTGAGGTACTTGATTCAACTGTCAAAAGAGTAACCTTTCAGTCCCAAAGAATACTGGAAGACTATATCATTGTTCATTCTGTGGAGTAATTCTGTTTTCTCATCGGAACGACTTAACCCCTAATCACCCAAAACTTCCCTAAATTACAAAATCAGCGCTAGCACTGCTCCTAGTTTCATCTATATTACAAAAGAGAAACATCTTGCGTCCATTGAAAATGCATCCATACATCCATAGACACACTTAGAATATAACAAATACATCTGATTTTGTAACAGATAGATCTGATTTTGTAATATATGGAGGCTACGGACATATATTATATGGACATTAGGTATTACTCATTACAAAACTAACATCACTTACTTACCTTCATTAGCTTTTCCTTCAGCAGATGCAATTCCACCATGACCGTAAACCGATTCCTTTCGACCCAGCCCAACAAATATCTTCAGCAGAAATTTTCAAACCAGTCTTCCAATGAAAAGGTCAGGAGTGGTTTCAAGTTTCAACAATTAACGAGAGGCGTTTACCAGTAAGACATTAACCGGCTCATCTGAACCGCAACTCTTACATACAGGGGGGAGGGAGGTGCTAAGCCCTCCCATGATTTTGCAACTCAAAGGAATATATGTTATTTTTCTATGTAATTTGGTCAGTAATTGCCGGTTAGCCCCCCCTATAATTGATGGATATATAGTTTTGTACTACTAAGCACCCCCATATCACAACTCTGGCTCCGCCCCAGCTTACATACCAGAATATCAATGAAGCCACAAAACATTCGAGTAAATATTCCAATTCAGTCCTTCGATTCGAACCAAAGGCAGGAAAGCCTTTCGAGGAGCAAAGGCCAGTCTTGCCCTTGCCCGAACTGTTGACAGTTCATCTCCATCGAGACCCTAAAATCCTGAACAGAGACGGCGCCATTACTCGTCACATCATTCATCTTCCCACCCCGTATACAATGTACCAAGTCAAAGCACGATCTGATAACCCGTCTCAGATACAAATCCAGCCCGCTGTTTAACACCCGGGCACATTCCAACGTCGCCCCGCCTTCCAGCCCGTTCTCTCGCGCCATACCATCCAGCCTCCTCTTCAGTTCCTCATCACTCACAAGAAAATCCGCTTCACAAGAGCTCCTCGAAGAACAGAACCTCCGTCTCTTAACAAACCGCTTCAGATCATCAGCAACACTATCCAGTTCACCGTTCTCCCTGACAGACGCGTTGTGAAAGAGAGACCGTATGAACTGGTTGTGCAGGGCGAGGTTGGGCCGGCCGAGCGTTACGACGCAGAGCCTGTCGAACTGACGCTTGGTCAGCTTCCTGGATAGCAGCAAGTTGAGGCACGAGAAGTACCGCCGCGCGGGGGCCGCCCCGACCCGGCTCTCCAACTGTGACTTGAGATGGGTTACATTGAGCCCGCGACGGCGGCGGTTAGTTGCGGTGTTCATACTGTTGACTTTTTTAGAGTAGCGCTCGTATGAAGTAAAGAGTTTAAAGTCAAGGAGCGCTCATCCCCTGACTTACTGCATAGTTCTATGCAGTTCACAATGTCAGCCGTTGGATCACCTCGAGATCCGCACTGACACGAATCTTAAGGCCACGCGCCGCTTCTTCGTGTGATATGTGGTGCCATCTAGAATAATAAAAATATTGTTTAGATTGTATGTTTAGAATAATAATAGTAAAAATGTTGTTTAGATTGTATGTTTAGAATAGTAATAGATGGTTAAAATGAATAGTAACTAATTCATTCATGTTTCACACGTAATAGTAGGTTAGTGGCTATTTTCGTTGTTCCGGATTAACATTTTGTATTTGTATATGTTTGGATACGACATTACTAATATTATTTCAGGAAGTGCATTTAAAGTTTAAACACACTCCAACAGAATAGAGGCTGCCATTCTTTTCTTTATTTTATTTATTTATTGAGTGAATTCATTACTAAGATCAATTATCTATAAATGCATATCTTATTTTCATTCATAATTGATAACATCACTGGGTATCATTTTATTTTACTTTTAATCTACTTAAGCATTCACATGGCTTACCCAATTATGTTGTTTAGCTAAAGAATATTAGAAATTGGGTGTTATTCAGAATAGTAAAAATGTTGTGAACTTTGAATTGTTTGTTTAAAATAGTGATAGATGGTTGAAGATAATGGTAACTAATCCATGTTTTATATGGAATAATAAAATAGCAACTAATCTCACCATTCTGAATTAGTGATCTGTGATTGTGTGTTTGGATCACTTACAACTTAAAAATAGCTTACTAATCCGAATAAATATTCTTTAACAATCCAAACGCACCCAAACAAAGTCTTAAGTCCCCAAACAAATTAGAGTAAGCTGCAAATAAAATCAAGTAGAGCCCTATGAATCAAGATGAGAGAAAAAAAATGGATGAAAGTATATATGTATCCTTCAAAATATATAAAATGCACAGAAACAAAACAGATGTTGGAGTATTTGGAACACCGTTGCAGTGAATAGATTTTTTGTAAATCGTATTGGCAAAAATAAAGAAAAAGAAAAATACTTAATAATATCAGGTCTTGTTTCTCAAAACAAGACTGTCCAAACAAAAAGGCAAAAGAAAAAAAAAAAAAAAAGAGTACGAATGACTTGCAGGTAAACAAAATTGTATATCAGTTCCAAGATTTCAACTAAACATATCAATTTCTACATTACCTTGAGAATAGAGCTATCACACATACCTCATGCACAAGTTTACAAAAGAATAAAAACATAAGAAATGAAGCTCAAAAATATGCTTCAAAATAACACTTTGAACATTATTGCGCATATTAGTTCTATGTTCTTCACCATAATGCAAAACATGTAGCCCAAGCACGAGATGCCACCGCTGCTTCATAAAATCAAAACATTCCCTCAATAGTCAAAAGAACTGAGGCCCAAAAAATAGGTTGTTGGCTTCTATTGTTACAATAGTGGAAATTATCAGGCTCATGCCAGTAGACTAGCTAACTCTCAATCTTTTTTTTTTTTTTTAATTTTCCTTCAGCATTTCTTAGATCAATACAGCAACAGTATTAACTCTGCCTGTGTAGTTTCTACACAGCCTGCCATAAGCCAGGATAAAAGAGGATTGTGATAGGTGTGACAAGCCACATAAAAATATAGGCTCTTATGGGAATGAAACCCAATAGTTTCATTTCTTCACAACTTGTCTGGCAATAAAAGGCAGTAGAAGAAGACAACAGTACTCCACCGAACTGACTAGTCTGGTTACTAGTACCGGTCAGGACTGGTAAATAATCAAAGATTACCTTTGCTGATTAAAGAGCATCTGGTGCATCCAGGGATGCACCAACATGAGTGTTGGGTAACAGAGACAATTGGAGCCTTCCAGTCCACTCCTCACTTGGTTTTAAAGTAATAGGTTCCTCTATGGAGGCTGCTTCCACACAAACCATTTGTTTATACTCTTCATCCCCAAAATCAGACATAGACTTTGCCTTTTTCTCCCATGGATTCCACACCACTATTTGACAAAATTAAGAAATACCAATCAGCAAGTAGAACTGAAATCCCTGGTACCAATTACAATTGTCAAGTTCAAAAAGATTCAACAATAAGTTCATCTCCAAAATGTACCAGAGGCTAGACAGACTAACAGAGAAAAACAAACTTTCATGGTCTCTGCTAAACTAAAAAGAATATCTAATATGGGCAAATCTGGTAAAGCAATCATGCCAGGGTGTGAAAAAGAAGAAAAATAATATGTCTGACTTTGGTGATCTATGTTTGCGAGATACTATACTGCATGTTATGTGGAAAAGGGTACATTTCATTTTTGAAGTTGCCTTAGCTTCTGCTTAGGTATGAAACTAAGCATATAACGCTATATATACAAATACAACATCAATGAAGCCCTCAGTCCCAAACACGTTGGGTAGGGTAGAGATGAAACTCGAGGTAGAATCACAAAAATTAAACCAAAATAAATATGAATAAGAATATTACCAGCATCAGGAAGCCCATCTTTCATCACAACAAAGGTTTGGTTCTTTAGATGATCAAAGATGGCTATCTTTCTCGGGGCCTCAAGATATATTCTATCCAGCTGCACTTGACCATTAATTATAAAGTAACTGAGTTGGCCATTAGCCTACGGGCATTCACTCAAAAAAAATGAAAACAATTTGGCCATACAAGAAAAAAAATTAATAAAACCTTCAGTAGAAAATATACCTCTCCCTCAAAAGTAATTGCATCACCTTGCTCTGTAAAACGAGATCTATCTTTCAAATTGTCCAGGTAATCTAGAGTCTCCAACCCTTCTACTCTCACCTCACTAATTACAAGAATTTAAAAATTAAATTCTCAATATGAACCCATAGGTCTAGAAATACGAAGCAAAGCACAAAGTTAGAACTACTATGTACTATGAAACCTCATTAAAATGTCGCCATATTGTCAAAACAAATAATTAGATAATTATAATTTCAGTTATCCGCTCGCAAACATCAATACAACAGCCATGAAAAAGAGAAATCTATGATAAAACTTTTCAAAAACTACTGAAACTGCCCCTTCTTTCCTTCCAAGCATAAACATGAGCTAAGAATGGTACATATGTTTTGTACAAGTCAACATAATTTTCATACTGTTTATCTATATGAGGAATGTGTTATACTCCAAACTTTGCTGGATGCATATTATATTTTTGACATTCACAATTTCAAAGATCTATTTGTTGAAAGTTCTTTGATTTTGTAACAACTTACCTGATATGAGATACAGAAAAATAGGTATTTTGACAACTTACCTGATATCAGACACAGAAAAATAGGTGTGGTACGCGAAAGTAAATGAAAATGGCTTTCCTTCAGGATTTGTGTTCCTAATGCGAGATGTGAGGGTGAGAGTTCCGTTAGGTCCCAGTTCAACCCTCAGGCGGTACTCGAAACTACATAACACATATAGAAACTGAAATTAGAAGAGAAACTAATAGGAAAATGTGTGTACATGTGCATGTGTGCATATGAACAAACTCAAAATTGATGGCTGAAGCAGAAGCACACTATCAATCATTAGATGTCATTTGGGTTAAAAGCAGCAACAATTTTGTCTAATTGCCAGAACCAACGCATCGATAATTGGCAGACAGATGTACAAGTGAAATTGTGTGTAGTAGTGGGATGGATTGGAAACCTATGGGGCCAGACTTTGAGTTCCTCATCCGAAGGTTTCAGAATGAGATCAACGAAAGCTCCGGTGGTGTTGGCGGGAGGAGCAAGCTGGGGATCGTTGTCAACGGTCCACGTCCTATTCCTCGCAAATCCATGCGCGGCAAGCGTTCCCATGTTGGAGAACTACGGCAAGTAAATACATTAAAATCATCAGATATTAATAAAAAAAAAAAAGAGGAAGAAGAAAAGAAGAAAGAATAAGAGAATGTATGATACTTGAGGGAAGCAGATGGGGATGCCGCCGCGGATGGCTTTCGGGGGCTCAAAGAGCGCCTGCATTGATCAGAAAGGATGAGTGAACAGTAAAGTATAGTAATTATGGTAAAACTGATATATGAGTAGAGAAAGGGGGAAAGGGGGGAAGACCTTGTTGCTGAGGAAAAGCAGCTCCTCCCCTTTGCTGTTCTTCCAGGACGTAACGTGGCCTCCATACAAGTACACCTGCAATCAAATCAAATCAAATCAAATCAAACAATTGAAGATCTAGGAGGAGTAGCAAGAGATGACAAAGATTGGGGGATTGGGGTGGATCTGAGGAGAGACCTCGGCGGAGAAGGCGGAGGAGGAGTCGCGGAGCAGCACCTTGTCGAGCGCATTGATTCCCTTCACCTGCTGCATCGCCATCTTCCCTTCCCTTCGCTTCGCTTCCGCTTCTCTTCTGCTCTCAGCCTCTCGGAATGGATTTCAGTTCAGTTCAGTTCAGTTCAAATCGATTGGGACAAGCGATTCGATTCAATTCTGTTCAATTCTGTTCTGTTCTGTTCTGTTACTGGTATTATTAATTGCAAGGTTTGGGATGGGAGATGGGATGAGCAGCGCAGTACGGACAGACAGCCTGGAGGACGGTCACACAAATTCCTTCCTTCCTCCCTTGATAATTTATTTATTTATTTTTCATTTCATATCACACAGCACAGCCAGCATGATGTATTATCATCATAGAATATGCTCAATTCCTAACTATATAATCAACTATGATACTA
Organism: Cyperus esculentus; assembly: GCA_030179965.1. Lineage (NCBI taxonomy): Eukaryota > Viridiplantae > Streptophyta > Magnoliopsida > Poales > Cyperaceae > Cyperus > Cyperus esculentus. Next base: position 2,361,321 of record JASGLE010000047.1, on the reverse strand, counting down.
ATACTACTATGAAACGTTAATTAATTATTTCCAACTCCTTTATTTAGGCTATTATTATTATTATTATTATTATTATTATTATTATTATTATATTTTCTTCCAAATTAGTGACTTCACCGACTTGAGTGGTCTTTTGCCATTCTGGCTTGCAGTTGCAGAATTCATATCCCCTGCTGTACTGCAATGTGCAGTTCACGACTTCAGTCATTAGATTGTCTCAAGATTAGTGCACGAACGGATCTCGAGATAATCCAATGGCTGACGTTGTGAACTGCACAATGCAGTAAGTAAGGGGATGAGCACTCTGCAGTTGCAATGTTGAACCCATCGTAGAGGGGTATGCTAACTGTCTCCTAAGAAAAATCATCTTAAATGTCCCACATCAATATACCCTATTGTACATTAGACATTAGGTTTGAACACTCTAATATAATAGATTATAATAGATATGAACACTGATAATAAATTGTATGAACACTCAAGTTAGGTCGGACAACCATTTACCGGAACATAGAATATTGGACGGCCCATGCAGAATCTTCGATGTGTAGGTATGAACACAAATTATGTCGACTATGAATACCTCATCGTGGGAGGTATGAACACCCCGACCGATAGATGCGAACACCATATTTGCGCAGACAGTTTTTTACCATAACGCTATGATACAACAAATTTGACTATTAAGTGGTGGGACCCGACTTCTAGAGTCAAAATAAATGTGTAATTAGTAAGAATCTGAATCTTAAATTAGAATCTTAATAGAATCTTGGTGAGGTATATTTGAGGGGGACGAAAAGAAGGGAACAAAAAGATTATCTCATGATAAAATTATACAAAAGAAAAGACCCATTATCACCTGCTAAAGCTAATTAAGCTAATTAATTAATTAAGTAATTAAGCTCACTTAGTCAAAGGCTTGGGAGTGGAGTCACTCCTCACTGCTTTTTTTTTTTTCTTTTTTCTTTCTTTCTTTTCTTTCGCCTTTTTTGCATCGTTGCGTGAGATTGCAGCTCACCTCACCAATACCTTACCTTTCTTTATAATTTTCTTCATCTGATATCATCGTGTGCCATTCCTTCATGTATCCTTTCCTGTGTCTCACCTCCTAATTAGTAATCACTTAATTAATTAAATTAATTAATAGTGAAGCCCAACAGGCCCATTTTGTTACATAATTATATTCAGGCCTCAGATGAAATCCAATCCATTCCCCTTCCGCTCCTACTCCTACTTGTACTAAGTTGATTGTAGGTGATGCACCTATTTCATATATGTTTCATATATGCATATTAATCAGACTTGTACCTATATTTGCACCTAAAATCCTAAGTTCATTTGCATTTTAATAGAAGATTGTCTAGAATCAAGTTACTTCTGTGTTTTGGTCCTATTTTCAGGTAAACGGAGCTTTTAGAGTTATTACGGACTAAAATTGAAGCAAGGAGCAAAAATAGGCGAAGGAGCACAAAGGAACATCTATTTACGGACCGCAACCCCCTATTTGCGGACCGTAATCAAGAATAGAACTTCTATTTTCATGTCATGCCAGCTCACAACTGCCATATCTAAATCAAGGAAACGCGCAGAGAGCCAATTTAAGCGACAGAAATGCTATTTCAAGGCCGAGCTCTCTTTGGACTTCTATTTGCGGACCGTACTTTCCTATTTGCGGAACGCAGACAGTTCAAAACAGAACAGCACACCTATTTTTCAGGTGTGTGCTATTTCTGGCGATCTCCTTTGGGAATTTTCCCTTAATTGCGCCCCAAGAAACCAGAAGTCAAACACCTAAATTTGAGACATCTTCTACTATAAAAGAGACACCTTGGGGTGCTCTCACATTATCATCATCTCATAGTATCTTGATCTTGATCTTGTCAAGTCATAGAGTTAGTTGTTAGGTCTCATGCGTTGAGATTAGTCTAGTTCATAGTTTAGTTGAGAGTCGTGTCAAGAGAGGAGCTCAACGCCGTTGGAATCGAAGGAGACGGTTACCCACCTCTTCCTAAGCTTACTCGGTGCTATCTTTTCTCTTAATTTTGTTAATTTGTTGTAGTAATGTCTAGTAGTGAGTAGTCGCGTTTGTTCTTGGGGTGTAGGATGATGTTTGTATGTATGGATTAATTGAATACTTGCTTTTAACGTTTATGCATTGAAGTTATTTTCATATTTGCCTTGAGCTTATTCATAATTATGCTTGAATTGTTTTCTTGTTCTTTGATATGATCCTGTGGATGTATGTTCGTATCTAGTTGGTAGATTTATATCTTCTTAGGCCAGAATTGCTAATTGCATGAGAGTGCACTTGTAGTAGTTCACCCTATTTTGATAGACCTGTGGATTGGGCATAGTCTAGTTGGAAAACTTAACGTCAATTGATAGAGATTCAATATTTGCATTATTTGGGTAGATAACTTGTTGTCCAATTGTATCCGAGAGGAGAAGTTGTGGTTATAACGTGAGTTAAACCGTACCTGTGATCGAAAGCAAATTGGGTTTAGGTTAGAGATAATCTAAAGATTTCGAATTGATCTTTAAAAGTGCCAACAAACGAGAGTTGAGGGACTTGTAATTGCTTTGGGTTAGTTGGGGATCGATAACTTTGATCGACAATAGAAACTGAATAATAACTGCCTTTGATCTGTTCCCTGCGGTTAGCATTGGTGACATGTGCGAACCGTACCAAGCAGAGAACAGACAGAGAACCACAAATTTGTACATCTTGCGGTTCGCACCCTCTCGGGTGCGGAACGCAGGCAGTTAGTCCTAACATCAAACTGATTCTGAAAACCTTAGGAACGTTTGTTTAATAATTGTTTTAGAGTCTTTTATTTACTGTTATTTACTAATTTGCATATGTTAATTGTTAGAAAACCAACTTCAAACAACCCCCCCAAATCGGTTACGTTCACATTAGGATTATTTTAGGATTTAAAGAACTGTTTAGAGATATAACCGTCCCTGTGGATTCGATCCCGACTATACTGCATAATATCGTACGCTTGCGATTGATTGTTTTATTGAGGGTAAAGCTCTATTAATTTAGGGTAAAAGCCTATACACTCCACACGTATCAGTAGGCCCAATTCTCAACATTGATCTTTGTATGTACAATTGTTATATAGTTTGTGAAGTTTTATATAGTTCATTTCAATATTCTGAACTTAAATCTTCATCTACCTCCAACATAGCCATGTCGTGCACATTCTTTTAATTACAGATAATATAATTTTCTATCTCAATGCATACGTTATAGATAGTATCTAAATACAATTCTATCTTATATATCAGGATGGACTTGATATTCAAAAGCAAGAGGAAGAGGAAGGAAAACAAAGTCGAGACTGCCCCTACTTTCAGAATACGTTATATATATTGATAGATTAATTGTTTCACTTTTTTTTTCTGATGAGTAATCATAATTATTTGGAGCCTCTTTACAGTTTAGAACCTATTGTTCACATTGATCATTAAACACCAATTAACCACGTTTTCCTCCTCTCCATGTCACTGTCACCTCAAACAATCCATATCTTAATTTGTTAGCCTCTAATGATGCTTTTCTTGTTAACAACAATAGCAGTAGTAATATTACTAATACTAATACTAATACTAATACTAACACTAATACTAATACTAAGTGACATGTTACGGTGCTTTGCAAAGTTGGTGCTTTTTTTGCTTTGCGTTTTCAAAATCTCACTAACGAAAACTCGAATGTCAAATCTAATTGAACAAATATATTCTAAACATTGAAATATGATGAGATACCAAATTTTACTATTTTTAGAATTTTCTAACTATTTTTTATGATTTTTAGAAAGATGACCTAGAAATAATAATAAAATAATGATGTAAAAAAGTGCCAATCTTTCAAAAATCTAAAAAAAAAAGCTAAAAAATTCTAAAAATTATAAAATTTGGTATTTTGTATGTTTTTAATAGGTAGATTGTGTTTAGCAAATTAGATTGGCCATTTAACCTTTGGAGAATGAGATTTGAATGCAAAACAAAAAATGTCCTAACTTTGCAAAGCACCGTAATTATATTTCTCATACTAATACTAATACTAATACTAATAAAGTAATACCAATGCTAATACTAATGCTAATGCTAATAACAATCATAATAATAATTACAATAATTTGCCAAGCATGGGAATTGGGAGAACCATATATGAAGCTAGCCATGCCCGAGAGCCCGTTGAATCCTCTTTTGTCTACATCTATACAACGACAAGAATTCCGCATATCTTTCAAAAAGAAACAGCCCTACGAGGCCACAAATAACAAAATTGGATTGAACAAGAACAACCAATCCGAAATCAAATTAATTAAATGCTTAAAACCGAATGCACTGCCAGAGGAGCTGCCTATGGATATGCAACTATATATATATATATATATATATATATATATATGCAAGTTGAGCTTGCTGATCAGCATGTTTTCCGGAAATAATTATATACTTAATTTCATTATCTTGCTTATATATATTACGACATGAGAAATCTATTTAAATTAAAGAGGTGGCGGGCATATTTATACGTACGAATCGATGGAATTCAAGTTTCTCTCTCCTTTGTACCAACTACCGAGCGGTCTCTATTTTCTAATTATTTACTTACCTACTTCTTTCATCTTTCTATACATATATATATTCTATAATTAACATCAGAAAAATTAAATAAACGAAAATAATAAAAATGCACAATTGTAGACTGATGTTTGCCTCCTGAGTCCTGACTCCTCACTCCTGAATGTTGAAACTGATGAATGAAGTTGAAATAAAAGAAAATTCCTCAAAAAGAGAGAGAGAGAGAGAGAGAGAGAAACATCTTGCGTCCATTAAAAATACATCCATATGTCTATAGACACACTTAGAATGTAATAAATACATCCTATTTTATAATAGATAACTCTGATTTTGTAATCTATAGACGCTATAGACAAATATTCTATGTACTCTAGGTATTCTCGTCATTCATGAATGAATGATTCTGACAGTCTATGGAGCAAGTTGAGACTTGGGATAGATGAGAATCTCAGTACACAGAAATCAAATATGCAAGTAAGCAAGTTGCAAACATTACTTTCGGCTGTTTGCTTCATATGCACTTTGTCTTTTATATGACCTATAATCCTATATATATATATATTCTAAATTTCTAATGGATGTAATTTATATCACTACCTTCACCCGTAGGCAACATATATATATATACTACTGATGTTGTGATAGCAAAGCGTCAATTCAGAAAACTTGTCGGATATTTCTGGTACATTTCTTTCTGAAAATAATTAAAATGTAAAAGAGTATTAATGGACCAATACATTCTATACATTGAAATATAATGGTACACCAAAATTTATTATTTTTAGAATTTTAATACATTCTACATAACTCTTGAAATATAATAGTACACCAAAATTTACTATTTTTATAATTTAGTAACTACTTTTTTTTCTGATTTTTAGAAAGATGATCCATAAATAATAATAAAAATAATGATGTAAAAAAGTATCTATATTTCAAAAATTCAAAAAATATAGCTAAAAATTTTCAAAAACTATAAAATTTGATATTTTGCGTGGTTTTAATATGCATATTGTGTTTAGCAAATTGGATTGGTTATTTGACTTTTGGAGATATGAGATTTGAACACGAAGCAAAAAATGTCTCTACTTTGCGAAACACTGCAATTATTTCCTATATATGGGACATGCAAAGTTGGGGCCTTTTTTTGTTTCACGTTTTCGAAATCTCAAAAACTAAAACTCGAATACCAAATCTAATTGGAGTAATCATTCTACATATTGAAATATGATGGGATACCAAAATTTAGTATTTTTACAATTTTCTTACTATTTTTTCTGATTTTTAGAAAGATGATCCAGAAATAATAATAAAATAATGATGTAAAAAAGTATCTATCTTTTGGAAATTAAAAAAGTAGGTAAAAATTTTCAAAAGTTATAAAATTTGGTATTTTGCATGTTATCGAGATTTTGTTTAGTAAATTAGATTGGTTACTTGATCTGGAGATATGTGTTTTGAACGCGAAGCAAAAAATACCTCCAATTCGTGAACCACTGTAAATATTTCCTATGGGTCTGTTCGGCAATCTATGGATTAGAGGCAGATTAGAGGAAAAGTGGAATTGGGAAATGAACACTCTTCCAGCGTATTCCAACTTTGTTCGGTGAGCATGGCAACCGGAAGAGCAGTACAAATTTGAGTTAAAAAAATAATTTTAGAAGGAAAAGACAATTTTGACCCTTCCATTTCTTCTTCTTGCTTCGTCTTTCAGAGGTTCGCATTCATATACTGAATCAACATGGCGATACCATATAACTATATGAATCGATTTCTTTAATGATTAATTTTAGTTAACAATCAAATACAAATGGGTTGTAATGTGAGATGTGCTGAGTACTAATTGCTGTTAAAAAAAAAACGTTGCTGTACATGTGATTTTGTGTTTTGCTTGGCTGAGAAAACCTTGATTTGAACAAGATCTAGCTAATAAGCTATTAATGGCGAGTCAAATTTCAACAACGGTGAAGAACCACCTCAAAAAAAAAAAAAACAACGGTGAAGAAAGGTGGAAGAGACATAACAAGAGTGATCTCATTTGAAAGAATAAATTGTCTATATCACCATGGTAGTGTTTATTTTGCAAACCTCCCTATAGATAGTTAGAAATTTGGATCAGATTGAACAAGGGAGAGGAGTTATGTTCCTCTGGAATCGTGCACAGACTGAGAAGAGGAGAGACATATTAAATTCGAATGAAGCTGCCACATCAGCAAATTGAGGGTAAGAATCGTCTTTTTTTCACCTCTTTTCTGGCCCAATTCTCTATTCCATATACCCCTTGGAATTGAGAAAAGAGGAAGAGTGGATCTCTTCCGACCCCCTAATCCATCTCACCAGTGTCATGTTCGTTTGGAAAAGGGTCTCAATTCCGCTCAATTCCACTATTCCAACTCTGCCGAACACAGCCTATATATATAGGACATGTTACTGCTTTGTAAAGTTTGACCATGTTTTACTTTGCGTTTTTAGAATCTCATATACCAAAACTCGGATACCAAATCTAATTACACCAATATATTCTACATCTTGAAATAATGGGTACGTAACGAGTACAAAATAGTTCTTACACATATCATACTCTTACCCACCGAATAAGTTGACAAAACAAAAGTTTTTCTTACTCCTTTACTCGTACCCTGAACCAATAAAGTAACATCCTAAAACGAATACAATGCGGTTAGGTTAGAGGTTAGGTAAATGGGATGCGTACAAGGGGAGGAGAGGTAAGTAACGGAGGTCACGTCAGTGAAGAGAGCAGGGCGGGAGACAGGGCAGAGGGCAGAGTGTCACGGGCGCGCCAAAGCTAAAAGACAGCGCCGAAAAGGCAAGGTAACCGTAACTCTCAGCTCTCATTCGGTAATTCATTCATTCATTCTCTGATATGAGGAGAGATCAAATAACCATGCGTTTTGGTGATCGATCGGTGACCGTAAAATTAAATTTTAAATAACTATATTTTCAATTCTTAGATAACAAAACTAATTGGTAGAATATGTTGTATATATCATATTTTATGTGTATACAAAAATCTATATCATTTTGATTTTATTTATATGTGCATTAAGCATTAACAAAAATCAACGGTTCAAGTTTTATGATTTTTTCTCCTCTCTTGATGACTATAGAAACAATATTAAAACTTTACCCTTTTTTATGTATATATTATTAAGATAATATAGAATACATCTAACGGTTTAGATTTTTCAATTTATGCATAAATAAAAAAATGGTCACCATAGAGACCAATATCTATAGTTATTGGATCCCTCCTCTTATATATATCAACATTATCATCTCTCAACTAATTTCATCTCTGTTGCTGCTATATTAATTTAATTATTTTTCACTATATATTATACACAATTACACATACATACATATATTGGGATTTCGTATCTTTTGTAGCGCTGCATTGTGTAGCGTGAAGAATTAGATCATCTCGAGATCTGTATTGGCTCGAATATCAAAATAATCTAATGGTTCACATCCTTCGCTACACAATGCAGCGCTACAGGGGATGAGCACTCAGGTACTGGAGCCGGTCTCCCTTAATTAATTAATTAATTAATTAATTGCCTCAACCTCATGCGCACAATGAAAATTATATAAAGATATCAGACCTACATCACCTTCCTTCCATCATTCAATTATCCTTACTAGTTACCTGTTACCCGCCGGCGCCCTCTTTCTCTCAAACACTAATCATCTTACTTAGCTCAGCTAGTTATTCATTACAACAAGAGTAGTGAACCAGATTGAGCTAGCTAACATCTTCAAGACTTCAACTATTAGTTAGTGAATGAATTTGATGCAGGGGGAGGAGAGGCTGCAGCTGCAGAAGACCTACAGGGCCTCTCTTCTCTCACTCACTGCAGCTCTTGTTGTTCTCCTCCTCGCACCGGCATTCGGCGATGCTCAGCTCTCGCAGAACTACTACGCCGCCTCATGCCCCAATGTTGAGTCCCTCGTGCGCTCCGCCGTCTCCCTCAGGCTCCAGCAGAGCGTCAGCGCCGGCCCCGGCACGCTCCGCCTCTTCTTTCACGATTGCTTCGTCCGGGTACATATTAATTCTATTTGTATATATATTTAACATGTTTAATTGATTCTGATTATATATGTAATTACTTGTATAATTAATTGCAGGGATGTGACGCATCGGTGCTGCTTACGTCCCCGACAGGAGACGACGAGAGCCACAGCGGGGCCGACCTCACATTGGCTCCCGACGCGGTCGACACCATAAACAAAGCCAAGCAGGCCGTTGATGCTGACCCGCAGTGCGCCAACAAGGTCTCCTGTGCCGACATCCTCGCTCTGGCTGCCCGAGACGTCGTGTCCTTGGTACGTAAGTCTCGTTCACTCCGGCTTAGTTATACGTACTTAATTTCTATTTACTTACGGTATGCGTGGTGGTTAATTTATGTCAGACCGGTGGACCGTATTACGCGGTGGAGCTGGGACGGCTCGACGGCAAGGTCACGACACGTGCGAATGTGAAGCACGGCCTTCCCGGAGCCGGCTTCAACCTCGACCAGCTCAATCAAGTGTTCTCTGCAAACGGGTTGACCCAAACCGATATGATCGCGCTATCCGGTAACTAATTAACACATCCAATGATCCAAAACTAAACAATATTCAGGCAGAAAATCATGTGTGTTCTTAATCGTTTTTTTGTTTTAGGAGCTCATACGATCGGCGTCTCGCATTGCGACAAGTTCCTCCGGCGTATCTACCAATTCAAGGACCCAATGCCATACAACCCTCCGATGAACCTGACGTTCCTTCGCCAGTTACGACAGACATGCCCCATGAGCAATCAGAAGTCCGCCTACACTTACCTCGACCCCGTGACGCCGTCCCAGTTCGACAACGCCTACTACCAGAATCTGCAGAGGCAGATGGGCCTGCTGGCCTCCGACCAGGTGCTCTTCGCAGACAGACGCTCGCGCGGCACGGTGAATCTGTTTGCGACGAATCAATCCGCCTTCGAGGAGGCATTTGTGGATGCCATTACGAAGCTCGGCCGGATCGGGATCAAGACCGGAAGCGACGGAGAGATTCGCCGTGTTTGTAGCGCTGTTAATTGATTAATTCTGATATTTAAGTTGTTAATTTTTAGTTTGTTATGTTAAGAGTGATTAGTGAACTAAAATCAACACGCACTTAATTAATTACGTTATCTTAATTAATCTCAGATACATGTCTTAATTACGTTAATAAATTATAAGCAGGTGTTTTAAGAAATTGGTACCATGACAAATTGCCCCCAAAGCAATATAGAATTGAGATCCTCTGAGTTAACTCAAAAATTGAGTTTGCCCGTACAATAATTTTATAAAGGGCCTTATAAATTATAAACACTGACCGTCTTGACCATCCTGACTGACATCTGAAATCTACGACTCAGATACGTTCAAAGTTAAACTCAAATTTTGAGTTAACTTAGAGGATACGGACTCAAGCAATATATGCTTACAAGACAGTGAATAAATTACTAATAAACTGTAGTAGTATGTATACTTTGATTAAACTAGTTGATACATACATAGTTCCAATTTAAAATCCCTTTCATTACGATATGTTTTTAATTCATTTCAGACAATTAAAAGCACACTGTAATTAAGAAACAAAAAAAAAAAGGGAGCAAATTTAAGATGTGTTGTAGGCCTGATCTGCAATATATAAGTACATACAATTTTCAACTATATTGGGGCCTGGAACAGAGGCAGCCCAAACTAAAGTTGTTAAGTTATAACAAAACATTATCTGGGCCGGATATTCCCAATTCAATTCGATTTCATGTCTTTCTTCGTTTTTTGTTATTGCTTGAATAATGCAATTAGGGCCCAGTTAGAGAATTCTCATTGTATGGTTAAATATAAATCTTGAAGTAGATTGCACCTCACATTGTTTTATGATATTATATATGTTGCATATTGTTTGTACAAAAGAGGTCAACAGATTAATTGACATGATCGTCGTTAATGATTCACTTTCTTACAGATGTAAGTTTTATATATGGTACGCGCAACTTTCACTATATTTGCTCCGACTCAAAAGTTTGTGGAATTCATTGCAGAGTATATGTTAGAAATTAGAATATTGTTAGTTTGTTACTTACAGAAAATGTTCTTCTCATGGTTGACGAAGACAATATATATATATATATATATGGGCGCTGAAAAAAAATGAATTCTTTCTTTAAGCTAACTAGGGTAACATGGTTTGAGTTATATAAATTTACAAAATTGCTTTTAGTCCCAAAACTGAATGGCCAGGGTTATGCTGATCATATATATATATATATATATATATCTGGCATTCAACTTAACAGATATATATAGGAGTGAGAGAAACATGATTTGAGAATATCAAATATGTATGACTCATATCACTTTAGGTTTAATTATAAATTTATAACCCAACCAACATGCATGCAAGTTTAATTTTCTCAACAGGGTGAAAATTATGCCAGTCAAATTAGGTTCATTCACATGTAAACTTAAAAGAAAAAAGAATAATAATCTCATTATAGAGTCCAGCCATACGTTATTTCCATAAGTAGTTCAAATCTTATGTTCCAAATTCGAAAATCTGATTTCTGAAATTTTTAAATCTGATGTCTGAAATTTTGTTTTAGGCAGTTCACACAAAAATTCAGATGAATTGACTTATAGAGTACCAACTTTTACCACTTTTTGGAGTTTTATATTGACTTTCTTAGCAAGTTTTTAAAAAGATGGCTCTAAAAATTATAAAAAAAATAATTAAATTTGTATAATCATCTTTCGAAAATCATTAAGAATAATAATAAAGATCATAAAATGGTAAAATTTAGTACTCCACTATATAGTTATTGATATGAAAATGTTTTGAGCACCCTTGATTGAAATTTCAGACCTCAGATAGGTAAATGCTTGGAGTAAATTAAGCTACCGCGCGTGAGCTTAAGTTCATGGAGTCTTTCCGCGAATGCACCTTCAAAAGCATACGGAATACCTTCAAATTCTGATTTATATGGCTCAATAAATTATTTATATCAAAATTTTATGGGATACAAAATTTTTTTATTTTCTATTTTTTTTTTAATTTTTAAGATTTGTTTGATTTTTTTTAAAAGGGATACATGCATAAAATATTAATTATTTTGTTAATATTGTATAGTCACTTTTACAAAATCTCAAACAAATGCTTAAAATTTTCAAAAATAAAATTTTTTTTTTTGCATCATATAAGATTTTGATATAGAAAATTTATTAAGCCATATAAACCAAATTTGGATGTGATTTGATATATATGTATTTGGATATACGCTCACGGAAAGGCTCCTTTGACCTTAAATACTCAAATGCTGAACAATACTAAAATAGAACTTTACATAACGATCGAAACTTAATAATTAATTAAGTATTATCCATATATTCCATTTCCCAACTCAATCTACTACAAGCATAACCAATAATGATATTTCCACACATGCTTGAGAGAGAGAAGGGGATAAATTAAATAGAGAAAATATATAACATGAAATCTGCAAGAACAAGCATATATATAGCTTGACCTAATTCCTAATCAACTGTAGTGCACTCACTACCTTTGCTTTGTGCAAGTGCTGCTTGAGTTAAGTCAATTAAGCACCTGAAGAAGGACCAGATGTTGATTTGGAACTGCAAATACTGGCATGAAGCCACCCTCTAGTGCTGATCACTTTTCCCTTGCTGTTTGCAACCTTTTGCACCTGTTTTTCTCTTGGAATCGCTGTTGAAAAATATATATACTAGTTATAAATGTCAAATTTATTATCCTGCATAAACTAACGGTTCCATTTTTATATACATCATATATATTAAGTATTAAAGGGCGCCTATATATTGATTCAATCATCTATTTATCTTCATATGCTTTTTCGCTGGAAGTTATTATATGCACAAAAGAAATTATATATATATATATGCACAAGATTGGTAAAGTACTAAAGTCATAACTAACTTCCTAGCTAATTAATTCTGTAAACCAAAATTAAAACTATATATGCATAGATCCTATATATATATATACTTTTCTATGGTAAAATTAACAAAGTGAAATTCTTAAATAGGATGTAATTACCAGCATTGGCTTGATGTAGTGCATTCTGTTGCGCTAGAACCTTTGCTTGGGTAGAAGGCACCGGCGAATCGGGCTTTGGTTTTCTTCGACGGCGGTTGTGGTCCGCCAGGCGCTTCCTGCAGCTCTTCTTTGAGTCATCAAACTCATCCAGCATGTGAAATCTAATTGAGTTCAAAGGAATCAATCAAATAAACAAATGCATTACAAATTGGAAAAATAAAAATAGAATTATTCAGATGTCGTAATTATTTAAGCTTAATTATTTTGTTCAAAATAAATGCTCTTTGTTAAACAGGAAATTAAAACACATAGAGAGCTTAATTATTACCACCTTCACTTAATTAGGCACGAAGATATATCAGTACTATATAGTATATATAGTACATGACATGAGAGTGTACGTTTCTGTGTGTACTATTTGGAAAAGAATGGTCATATCTAGTGTTCTCAAAATTAGTGTCTACATATATATCTACATTGTTACAAAATTTGAGTTAATTAACTGTTACACAATTTGATATACATAAGAGTTACAAATTTTGTGTATATGTGGACATATCGATAGTTAAAATGAGGACACTTGAAAATTTTCAAAAAAAATTGAATTGTAAGTTTGTAACTTCCCATAAAACAAGTAATTAAAAATAAAAAAAAAAACCGACTGCATGATAGCTGAAATATCACTATCCGTGTATTTAATTAATTTCTGTGTGAACCGGGTGAGCTAATACGATTATGTACATGCATGTGATGAACATAATCTTAAGAATTAATGTTAAAGAAACTATACTTTTTTTAGTGATATTGTGCTATAATATCAAGCGATTAACTGAGAATGCTTAACTATCTTAATTCATAATTTTGACAATCAAAATTTCAGAAAAAATAAAAAAATATAAAAGGTGTAAAAAATAGGAAAAAGTTTCATGAAAATATTTTGAAGCTTCTGGACTGCTATAATGTTTTGATAGTCCATCAAACATTGTTATATTGATTAAAACGGCTGAGAATTGCCCAAAATTTTGATAAGTTGTAAAACATCATCCAAATACCAAATTGAATGAAATTTGAATCACTATCAATCTATAGTTAAGTTCAAAAATGCATGTATCAACATTTTTCTATACATCTTGAGATTTGTTTGATTTTATTTGAACATTTAATTATCAAAATCGTCAAGATCTTCATCGTCATTTGATCCCTTAAATATATACTAAGTCCAGAAAACTCAAAACTATAAACTAACATGTACTGGCATTGAATTCCAAAAGAAGTTTGTGTATGTGAAAAAAAGTTCAGCAGTCACATGCATATATGAAACTTTTGTCTCCCTCTGCAAAATTCTATAGATCATCAAAGAAAAGGTAATAAATTAACAAATTAAGGCAACTATAATTTCCAGACAGTACTGATAAGACTGGGCTGTGTGGAAATCTAACGACAGAAAATTTTCTGTACTTTATATATCTAGTGTCCCTTTTTTTCATTTTGTGTTCTAAATTTATGGGTTAGAAATTTTTTTAAGTTGCAGGGTTTCATATCTCTTTCACCAAGCACGAAGTAGGATAAAAGTTTCCGTTGTGTTAGATCAGAAAGAGGAATATCTAGCATTCATAGAACATACATCCGTAACGTCCATATATAATTTACAAATTTGAGATATATATTATAAAATTGGATGTATCTATTATATTTTTTGTACATCTATGAACGTACTATGAAAAACTTTTCAATGGACCCAAGATGTTTCAGAAAGGAAGCAGCAAGGATTGCATATGGTTAATTTCTTTCTTTTTAGAGCAAGTCTTCAACAACAACCGCCTTATATATTATTAGACATTTTCTCTTTTCTGTAAATTTCTTGGCAAACTCCTTATGATTTGTCTAAATTGGGAAACTTAAACCCTAATAAAAACGGAACTTCATTTTAACTTTATAATAATTACTACATATATATCTTGGTCGGTCTAACGACAACAACAATATTACTTGGGACAGCAAAATCTCTGAATTATATGGAAATAAATTAATATGAGAAAATCATATTAAAAATAGAAAAAGTTTGCTGTCCCAAACAATATCCTTGTTGTTCTTAGTCTTGACCATATATCTTATGCAAAAAAACTTTGATTTTAGAAGAAATATAGATTCTATATATAAATATATATCACCTGCTGCACTGCTGACAGAATCTCTGCATGATACCGCCTCCCAAATGCACAACGGAAGCCTTTGAGTGAGGCTCACAAACCTTGTGCCTTCTGTGGTACCTCTTCGCGCTCGTCAGATCCGCCTTGCATCCCTCGGCCTGGCACCGGGGCGGTAATTGGCCACCGAACCCGTAATAACACCCTCTCGACTTGAAGAACTGGGCCAATGCCCACGACGATTCCGTCGAAGGGTAGAACGGGCGGTGCCCCAGCTCCAACCCTAACTGGCTCGAGTGCTCGATGCTTGGAGCTACCGGCAGAGGAACATCGTATTGATCAGATGCATAATTTATAGGCGGTGGAAACGGGTTATTATTGGGCGAGACCTGCGGATACGGTAGATCGAGATTGTGTTGTTGAATTGGGGAGTAATTGAAAGAAGAGGAATTAGGGTTGTAGCTCGAGTAGTTATAGACCGAACGTAACTCCAACTGTTGCGTGCGGGGATCGTCTTCCGGGGATATCTCTTCCTCCACCCTCATGTAAGATGAGGTATATGAACTTGTAGAATTGAATATGTTGTTCATCCTCAAAGGAGATTGCAAAAGGTACCCTAATGGAGATTTAGGGTTTGAGATGGGTGATCAGAACATATATAGAAAAGGAACTCGTTCAAGCAATCAAGCTATATTAGTATATATATATATGGTTGTTCTTGTTCATTCTGCTTTGTTATTTATTTCATCATGTGGACAGCATAAAGTAGCTAGCTAGCTTCATTTGAATTGATTATAAGATGTGAGATGAATTTAGGGTTTCTTAAGGAGAGACAGACAGAGAAAGGATGCCTTCACTGTACGTATGGGACTATATATTAATTAGTTATTACTATTGGAATATTGACAAGTTAGTGGTCTTTGACTCTTTGAGGCTCCTTTTGGCCTGATTGCACTGTTCCTTCGTCCCATGTTTTGATTGTTTTCTAGGATTTCTATTTACTCAGCATCTTTTTTTTTTTTTTTTTCACACATGGTATTGATCAATGTATATTAAGGAAATTATATGAAACAAAACAAATTAATTAAGCAAAACAAAACAAAACTATACATGACAATATCCGAGTTTTATCAAGCTATATATAGCATTCATCATATGAGTGTTCTTAAGCTCACGTAGGTCTTTTCGTGAATTTAACCTAAAAAACATATCAAATTATATTAAAATTTTGATTATATAGCTTAATAAATTCTTTATATCAAAATTTTGTGGCATGCAAATATTTTTCATTTTTGAAGATTTCTAAGTATTTATTTCGGATTTTTCAATAGTAACTACACAATATTAATAAAATAATCAATGTTTTATATGTAACTTTTAGAAATTCCGAAATACGTATGTCAAAATGTCTAAAAAAAGTTTGTTTTGCGTGGTATATGATTTTTATATGAAGAACTTTAAGTCATATAAATCAAAATTTGAATATTATTTGATATATATTTTTGAGGTTAATCTCACAGAAAGCCTCCGTGAGCTTAAGAGCACCGTAGTTTTACTTTGCATCATATATAAATATGCACACAACTCAAATGTAACGGGAAAAGCTACAATTTTCTTACTTATTCTTATCATTTTGATGTAAAGAATATCATGAGCCATATAAACTCAAATTTGAAAGTAATTTAATACGATTTTGAGCTGAGCTTAAATTCACCGTATATTTACAATATTTATAAATCACATCGCGGCATCTGTTATCAAAAGATCTAAGTTGTTTGACAGCGGTAAGAAATAAGATATTTAGTCGTTTGACAATCGACAGAAAATAGAAAAAATTTCAGATATAAAATCATATATGTTGTGGCGTTTTTCATAATCTTGTGCAGTTCATAACTTGTTGAATGGACCTTCTGTCGTCAACAAATTAAATCAGAATTAATTAGAACCTGTTGCATAACAACCAACACCGAGATATATGTCAGGTCTTAAAATTGCTCAACTCTGCATATATGGCCACTTGAATTAATTATTGATTATTCTCTCGGTTGTTTCAAATTAAGTGAACTATATATTTCTAATATATGAATTAAGGAGCAAAATAATAAATAATACGTACTATAGATAATTACACTAGCTTAGATGTGATGTTACTCTATAATTTCCCCCAAAAAAAAAAAAAGAAGAAGCTCCTGATCACATAATATTTGTTAGTTAATTATGTACATAACCGTACGCAAGAAAACATAATAGGAACACGTGTGTGCCATGTACGGGTGCTTGGATGATGGATGATGTTATAAAGGCAAAATGAGCTTCATAATAGATGTGTATATATAGTTATTATAGTCTACCAGTGGAAAGCTCACGCATTTTTTTGAGCTAAAATTGTTATTTCTTATAATAAATTTTTAAAATAAAATGTAATGGGTTTTAAATTGAGATTATTTATATAGGCCTTTAATTTTAATGGGCTGAGCACGTTAACAGGCATTAATGTATATCAACGGTTCTGATCTATCAAAGAAAATTATCAACGACTCAGGTTTCTTATTTGAGGAAGATAGCCCTTTCATATCATTTTTTTTCCAATATGCTTTTATATATAGTAAGGTATAGTAAGGATACCTGATCATTGATATTGATTAGAGGTGGCAAATCGGGCGGGTCGGGTTCGGGTTCGGGTTCGGGTCGGGCGGGTTGGGTCAGTTTGACCTTCTAGGATATCTCGGGTCAGGTCGGGTCGGGTGATGGGCGGGTCAATTTTAATATCTACTTTTTTTGGATCGTATGTTGATTTGAATTGGATTGGATGCTATTTGATCTCGGGTCGGGTCGGGTTTGGATCAGGTTGGGTCGAGTCGGGTCAGTTTGACTATCTGAAAAATTTTGGGTCGGGTCGGGTTCGAGTCGGGTCGGGTCGGACGGGTTTCTCGGGTCGGGTCGGGTTCTGCCACCTCTAATATTGATTTATATATTGACGACAATTATAAATGCAATTGGCATTTGGAGTTTTTCCAATTTAGAACACATCTTATCTCAACAGCTCACACAAACTCATATAATACTTGCTATCTAGGATTGCAATGAAATAAAATTCATTTGAAAGCTAAAAAAAATATAATAGAACTTGTATGTTTGAGTTTTTTTTTTAAATTCAGATTAATTAGGTCATAGCCAAACAATTACATAATTGAACAACATCAAGATTAGTGCATGGGTGGTTCTGCAACAGCGAACACCAACTAGTATTTAATTTGAGCACAAGTACCTCTACATGCAAAATTAGAATCTAATGAAATAAAATCCGTTGAAGAGATAAAAGAATCTATACTCCATAAAGAGAAGAGGGGTAAATTTCCAAGCACCTCAACTATATCACATCATCACTATTATTAACCATTGATTTTGTTTGAAATTCTTCATCTATTTTGATCCAATGGCTTGTATTTTTTTCTCTCCTCATTAAATAAGATAAGTGTGACATGTCTAAAACAAATTTTAACACTTACAATTAATGGTCAACATTTAGTAGTAGTAGTGGTAGTATTATTATTATTATTATTATTATTATTATTATTATTTACATAAAAAACTTACAAACTTTTTTTAAAATTTTTATTTAATATCAATATTTAAAATTTTATAAAATTCTTAATTATTTATTTAGTACCATTTTTCAGGGCGAAGGCCAAGTTACAGCTCCAGTAGAAATAAAATTTAAAACCGTTGGGTGCATCGCTAAAATCTGCTGCGATCCAAATTGGATCGTAGGACCCTCCAATCTGACCTTCAATGGTTGAGATTATTCCAGAAAATCTCAAAAAATTCCTCCTAAAAACCACAACCGTCAGATATGGATTGTTGGTTCCTCCAATCCGATTTGGATGGTAAGAGATACGGACTCGTTGGGTGCACGAAGGATCGATTGCTTGAGAGAGGTTTTGATTGGGCAGTCACCTAAAAACATGGCCACTAATAATTAATAAATTTTGACAACAATGCAACAACGGTACCGAACATCCGCGTGGGACTGATCCCACACAGGACGACACGTGTCAAGCGGTGAGATAGGCCCCCATTGGCAAAAGCCAGTCTGAGGAAACATGACACGTCCGATCCTCAGTGCTGTAACAGTAACTATATATAGTATAGTGTTTTCTTTTTTGAGTGAAATTGTCCGTAGGCTACTCTATGTAATGTCACTGTATCCTTACTCCCAGTGGCGGACCTTGAGCCAAAAATAAGAATGGACTAATCAAATTTAATTTCGTTTATAAGATACATTAATCAACAAATTTTATTGATTTACATGTATTTAATTAATTTAGGGGGCACACTCTAAATATTGGATAATTTTTCATTGATTTATGGGTGCTTCTTACAAAATTTCAAATATTAAGGAGGGCGTCTGTCCCAGGTGGCTTCCACATAGGTCCGCCTATGCTTACTCCTAGTTAAAAGTTCATTAGATTTTTTGATATGAAAGTTCTATCTTCCCCAAAGAAAAAACAACAGCCGTTAAGATTGTTTACTTAGATTAATCACCACGGTTGACGTACATTAATGTCTCAACCCATTAAAATTTAAGGCCCATATCAGTTTCCTTACAATGGATGAGCTCTCAGTCCTTTATTATAAGATATAATAATTTCAATCCAAAGGAAAGCTTGGGCTTTTACTGTATCCATCCATCAATTTTTATGTCGTTAACTTTACGCAATATACATGTGTACCTCTATGGAGTTGAATTTGGTCCAAAGCCCTTGGACCATTCTCGTCAAAATATACTTTCCAATTCCAACCGTCCGATTGACTGATTGAAATTGTATATATATCAATCAAGAAGGACGATAATTAATCACGTTGTCCTCTTAACTAAAACGGAAATAATAATTACGTGTGTGCAAGATTCTCAAATACCTTTGTAATAAATTGTAAATATTTTTAATTTTTAATGAAATTATTGATCGGCACTTTGTCAACCACTTCAAAAAAAAAACAAGAAAATTCTCAAATACCAGAGAATACGACAAACTTGGTTAATTTCTATATATGCAAATCAATTGATTACCGCCTGAGTAACACTTACATTCACATTGTACGGTCATATATATATGCCCTCTGGACAAAAATAGTCTAAAAGGCTTTGAACTAAATCCGATTCCTACATCTATATATATCTATTTTTGAAACTTAATTTCGACATCAATATGTCCAAAGTATAAATGTTATATATAGACCAACCATATCGCTTGGACACTCAACTAATACGTTGTTTACTTAATGGCTAATTCTGCTATGGATCGGATGAAATACTTGCTGTTCATTTTTCATAATCGGACGGTTATGATATATCTTTTAGATACAATGAAAGGGAAATGGTTTTTAAGAACCGCTCGATTCTAAATGAAAGGTTAATCATAGCAGAACAACTCTTTGCCGTTGATATGTGGATGGATATATTCGACGACCACAAATTAATCTGATCAAAGTTTGCAGGCCCAATTCAGGAATCAAAGAAGCCCAGAAACATTTATTATAGGCCCAATACATGAGTACAAGCCCAATACATGATCAGGACAGGCCACTACAAGTTATTTTGTACTGGCCCCATAAGCCCACTTTGTGTAGAAAATTTAAAAGAGACGCAAGCAGCCCACTAGAGAGATTGCTACATTTAAGTATTGATAATTCATTACAGAGAAGGATCTAGTAACCACAAATTTTGATACCTTAGATAACCACAAAATTATTTATACATAAATTAACAAATCTAAACTGTTAGATTTGTTGTAAATCATTTCAATAGTATATACAAAAAAATGATGAAAAATTAATTTTATTTAGGTAGCCATCAAGAGGAGAAAAAATCATAAAATTTCAGTCGTTAATTTTTGTTAATGCTTGATGCAAATGTATACAAAATCAAAATGATAGAATTTTTTTTTTTTTTTGTACACATGAAAGATAATATATACAAAACATTTAGTTTTGTTATTTAAGAATTCAAAAGGTAACTACTTTAAAGTTTAATTTTGTAGTTAGGGATGAGACACCAAATTAAACTGTGGTTATTTGATTCATTGATTAAATCAAGCAAAAAGGGCTAGAAAAAAGAGAAAGAAATCATACCAAAATACAACAATAGAACATTAAACATCGTTACAATATATATAAGAAAAAATATATATTCCCGGTTGGAGACAAAACAATAAAACGGGATTGGCTTTCTACCTAATAATAACTAACTAACTAATTAATTGCAAGGCATGCAACTAATTAATCCTGTTACCCGCCAAAAGTGGGAAAATAAATAAATAAAAAAAAATTCAGAAACAACCAAATTAAGATAAAATCTGATAAAATGGAAAGTGATCAACAAAACTAAATTAAATCCCCATGAATTTGACATCAGAAATTTAGACCAGAACCAGACCCAGACCCAGAACCAGACCCAGACCCAGAACCAGAACCAGAACCAGAACTAGAGCCTGAGCCTGAAGACAAGAGGCATCTGAGAGCTGCAACCTGAACCTGGAGGCATGTCACATAGTTCACCACTTCCCCCACCAATTCCTCCATGCTGCAGCATTCCTCCTCCTCCTCATCTCCTCCTAACAGTACCAGTTCTCTCAGCATCTCTATGCATTGCCACACCTCCTCCGTTTCGTTCTTTCTGTACCGTCTAATCCTCCTCTTCTGATCTGTTGCCCCAATTACGGGTACATTCAGGTGGTTTACAGTGTTGGGTAGTAATGTCAGTTGATGTTCAGGCATTGCCATGATCACATCCGACATCATGGGCACCCGCCACTGACAGGCATCGAGCTTTCGCTTCAGGGCCTTTGTCCATTTGAATCGAGTCCCGACGGACACTACCATCGCCATGTCGATCTCGAACCTCACTCGTTCTCTGATTTTCATGTCCTGCTCTTCAATGTCGTCACTGCTGATTAACGGTTTGATGCTCGTCGTGTTATGCATCAGAGTCTGTAACAGGCATGTCAGGTACTTGACACAGAACATAGCGAATGTTGTCGTGTTCTCGGTCTCGAGGAAGTAAATGACCCTTCTCCTCTTGCTCATTTGAACTATCTCCTTCATCACTGGAATGAACAAAATAACATAATTATATAGATATTCATGTTTATTTTTATAAATATGCATGTTTGTGTTGCCGACTTGCCGGCACTTGTATTAATTTCTAATTATACATATTTTGAAATTAAGGAAATTTAATTTGATGATATCACAAATATTAATTCCAGCACTCTAAAACAACAATAGAATTAATCTTACGCATAATTCATGGGGAAGAACATACATACCAGATACAATACTTATCGTCCGACGTACTGCATTGTGCAGTCCACAGCGTCAGCCATTGGATCGTCTCGAGATGCACGCTGGCACGAACCTCGAGACAATCCAACAGTTCATGTTGTGAACTGCACAATGCAGTACAGTATGGGACATGAATTCCAGCACAAATAACAACCTATGAATCTATATATGACAAATGCTATTTTGTGCCAAGATAAAATGAAGTGAGTGCCGAGAAAAATCAATAGATATACACATGAGAAACATCTTGCGTCCATTGAAAAACTGTCCATACGTCCATAGACGTACAAAGAATGTAACAGATATACTCTGAAATGTAACAAATACATCCCGAAATATAACTTACAAACACTATGGATAGTTTTTCTATACACATACTACATTCATGCATGCTCTACTAGATAAGAAAAGGCCGAGAACAAATACTCATAACCAATTAAACAAAAAAAAGAAACAGCATTGAACAGAGAGGATATACTGATAAACAGCTCTTTTGTTTAGTCTTACCTAGAGAGCAAAGGGGTCTGATTCTGAAACAACTAAGCAAGTGGTAATGTACCAATGTTGGGTTCTTCTCAAATCTCAGTGTGTATGTATGTATGTATGTATGGGCTGTGCGTTGATGATTTATGCAGGAGGGAGAGCAGAAGAGACCAAAAGGGGGTTCCTCCTTCCTCCTGCCTGCCTCTGCATGTCCCATTTAATTGAGGCCTCAATGGGCCATACATACATACATACTGATACTGATCACTTCAATCTCTGTCTCTCTCTCTCTCTCTCTCTGAAAATGGAGGCCAGCTCATAATAAGCTCATCATTTTCTTTGGTACCGTGCAAATATCATATCATTGGTACAGAGGAGGGATCGCTTGATAATGTTACCTTTAACAATCTTAACAATGGAACATTTTAAAAATTTATAAGAATTCATAAAAAAACTTAAAATTGAAAAATGACTTGTGGATGTATTAGTTAACTTGTAGATCGATAGAATTCCAAATTTCAATCAATTTGAATATCGTTCGATGGCTTATCAAAATTTTGTGTATTTTTTAACGGTTGTAATTTAACGGATCTTTGAAGGGCTATCAAATATAACTTAAATTGAATATAATTGGAAACATAATCAATCTACAAGTCAAGAAATAATTCTGTGAACTTTTTTCTATTTTTGAGAATTTATGATTTTTTACAAATTTTTAAAATATCAAAATTGTCAAAATTGTCAAGTTAGGGATTGTCAATGGATCCCTCCTCATATATATATATGGTTTATTTACATAATATTTTGTCAAATTTTTTTTTTTTTGCGTCCATTGAGAATGCATCCATACGTCCATAGATACACTCAGAATGTAATAAATACATCCTATTTTGTAATAAATACATCTGATTTTGTAACATATGGACGTTATGGACAGATATTATATGGATACTGGGTATTACTCTATCAATATCTATTAAGTTTTTTTTTTTAGATAAAGATGAGGGTGAAGCCACTCAAATTTAAATGTCTATAAAAGACCCTCCATCCAGGTTTCGAACCCGCGTCCTCCCACACGGAGAGCGTTGCTCTTAGCTACTAGACCAAAGGCTGGTTCTTATCAATATCTATTAAGTTTACCGACAATATTGGTACTTGATCCTTACATTACATGCATCATGGATTCATCATCCATGGGTACTTCCAGGGATGAATTGAAACAAACAGCACAGGTGTAGATTGAATGGCCCTACAATTAAAATTGCATGTCATTTCTCATCGTTTGTCAATAGAAAATATTGAAGAAGGCGACAGTAGTGCGACACTGCACTGCTGCAATAGTTTTGCCAATTTGTCAGTCTCGAAATCGGCAATTAATTGTGCTCTGCTGATCTTTGACAAAATTGTTAATTAACTAGGTAGATGTATAGCTAGCTTGGCACCAGATAAACTAATTTGGATAGTTGGATGCATGCATTATATAGACCGCGTCCGTATCTGCTGAGATCCAAATCGGATCTTAGGACCCTGAGATCCCGATCCGACAGTTCTTAGGACCCATATCTGCTGAGTCCAGATCTCGAGGTCCCTGAGAACCGTCGGATCGGAATCTCAAAGTCCTGAGATCCGATTTGGATCTGAGCCGATTTCAGCGCTATATAGACCACTAGTTGAAGATAATGGATAATGGTTTGTATTTATAGCTATCCTCCCATGGTTTAGGAGGTCACTTGTAATGGCTTGTACCCCTATCGATTTCAGATCCTCTGCCTTAAGGTAATATGCCATGAAGCACAAGAGCCATTAGAGCGTCTCAATATTCAAGCTTGTATAAAATCTTGAGGCGATCCAACGACCCATGTGCTTCATAGCACCGTGCCTTAAGGCAGAGGATAAGCACTTGTAGCTATCCTCCCCTAGTTTAGGAGGCCTTGGTCAAAACTCAAAATCACCAATTAATTAGCTGGATTTTCAAAGCCAGCATCTGGTCTAGTGGTTTAAAGACTTCGTGTAGAAGGTCGCGAGTTTGAAATCCGAATAGGGAGCTCATCTTTATCTCAGAAACCAAAAAAAAAAAAAAAAAAAAAATTAGCCTGATTTTTTTTTAAAGACAATTCTGGATCACAAGGGTGCAGCTAGTCTCTGAGCTGCTTTTCTTTTTTTTTTTTACTTTCTTTTTTTTATGGGGAGGCTGAGGCAGTGTTGAGTTTTTTATTTTTATTTTTGGGTTTCCTTATTTTTAAATCCATTTTACCTTTTAATTTATTTGTTTAATAGAAAATTTGGTAAGAATTAAATATAAAGAAAATTCCCAAAAAATAATCATCCAAAACTGCAAAATTTACAATTGTATCTTTGGATATTAAAAGGCAAACAAAAACGAAGTGTTGATCCAAACCGAGTCCGATAAGTTCTGCTACACAATTCATGTACAGAAAATCAAGCCATGCTAGCTTGTAATCTAACCCAATTTCGTACGACCTCCATCCACAATTAAATGAATTTACACCATTTACAACTTGTCCCCAATTAAATAAATTTTACCGATTCGATATTATTTTTCTATTCGTCTCTTGTTTCTCCAATGTTATGATTACCCTTTTATCTATATTATTTAATTGGAATATTTATTATGTAATGATTACAAATTGAGGGCATAAAAGTAATTTCACTTTTATACTATTTCCTTTGACTTTTCTTAAAAATTCATTTATTCATAGACAGATGTTGTATCATTATCATTACAAATTGAGGGCATAAAAGTAATTTTACTTTTCTACTAATTTCTTTGACTTTTCTTATGAATAAATAAAAATTTATTTATTCATAGACAGAAGTTATACCATTTAATATTGTTAACTCACAGAACCAAATGATTGGTATCATTATAGCATGATAATGCAAATTTACTTCCTATATATAAACATTTTTAATAGAGGAGGGATCCATTGACAATCCTTAACTTGACAATCTTGACAGTTTGATATTTTAAAAATTTGTAAAAAATCATATAAATTCTCAAAAATAGAAAAGAGTTCACGGAATTTTTTCTTGACTTGTAGATTAATTATGTTTCCAGATTATATTCAATTTAAGTTATATTTAATAGCCCTTCAAAGATCCGTTAAATTACAACCGTTAAAAAATATACAAAATTTTGATAAGCTATCAAACAATGTTCAAATTGATTGAAATTAGGAATACTATCGATCTACAAGTTAACTAATGTATCCATAAGTCTTTTTTCAATTTTTAAGATTTTTTATGAATTTTTATAAATTTTTAAAATGATCCATTGTTAAGATTGTCAAAGTTAGCATTGTCAAGGGATCCCTCCTCTTTTTAATATATATAATTATATACAATTACTGAATTAATGTCACTCAGATTTTCATTTATTTCATCCTGTTCAGAGGCAGGTTCCACAATGTGCAGCCAAATTTTTATGCCCTCAAAATTTTTTTTCTTTATAAAGACTCTCCATTTAGGTTTCGAACTCGTAACCTCTCATATCGAGAGCATTGCTCTTAGCCAATAGCCACTAAACAAAAAGCTGGTTCTCACTCACCAATTCTCTTATAAATAAAGTAATAAACATTTAAGAATATATATTCGAACAAACTTTCATTTTCTATACTAATGTTTGAAATATGAAAACCTACGTGCTACATTATTAGTATTCGTTATATTTTTTGGCTTGAAGTTAGTTAATTTATTGTTAAAATTTATACCGTTTAATTAATTCACTATCAAAATAAATAACACTTTTAGAAATATGAACAGACATTACTAATCTGGTCTGATAGGTGCTATAAGAAATTAAGAATGCCTTTCAAATTTTCATAAATATATCGTTGTAATTTACAAACTAATGTAACATATGAGGAGAAGGCCAATCTTTTAAAATAAAGAAAATAAAAAAATCTTATTTGAATAACTAAAAAAAAAATTATCTTATGTTGAAAAATAATAAACCAATGTGATAATTAATAATCTTTGCAAATGCGGACAATTTAATTAATCAATTCCGTAATATGATTAGTGAAAAGAAACAAAAACTCTTGAGGCCAGCACACGTGAGACCTTTAATTTATACAAAAACTCCAAGAAACAAGCTTTGCTAATCCGGACAAAATTTCAGTGAACCCATGTGATATTGAAAACACATTCTCTCTCTCTATTTCTCTCACCGCACAAACTCACAAAAATCGACTCAAAATTCAAATCAATTAACAGCAATTTTGAATTCAAAATCCCAAAATCAACATGTACACATGTTTACGTGCCTGTGCCTACGGGCTTGATGTAATTCAAAAAAAAAAATGTTTACGTGCCTGTTCGGCAGAGGAGGATCTAGCTTTGATCCGTGTAAATTTGACCGAACAGTCTTTCCTTAGCTGGGATCAAGTCAGCTTTTTTGGCTCAAATCTTGATCCTGCACCCCCCTTGGGGGTCTACCCTCCTCAAGAACCTCCTCAAGCTGAAATTTGGCCATATTTTTTTTTATGATGCTACCCTTCCAGCAGCAGCTCGCATCTCCAAAAGACTCTCTAAAAATGGATTCCAATATATCTATATTGGGTGTTATCCTAAATTTTTGAGGAGCAAATTTCACCTCAATCTCCAACAGATTCCCAAAATATGGATCCCAATACATTTAAACTGAGCCAAAATATGGATCCCAATACATTTGAACGGTCTGGATTTGGCTCTGGTTTTGGGAAGTTGGATTGGGAGTGCCCAAAAATGCCACCAAAATAGCTTGATTTGCCTCTGGTTTTGGGAGTGCGAAAAATAGGGATAGCTTTTTTGGTATCTCTTGGAGACGGTTTTCTCTCCTTAATTCCCATTTTTTGGTTTTAGGAGTGTTTTAGGGTCTATTGGAGATGCTCTTAGAGCATCTCCAAGAGACTCCCTAAAAATTGAACCCAATATATCTATATTGGGTGTCATCCTAAATTTTTTGGGAGCAAATTTCACCTCCATCTCCAACAGATTCCCAAAATATGGATCCCAATACATTTAAACTAGGCCAAAATATGGGTCACAATACATTTGAACGGTCTGCATTTGGCTCTGGTTTTGGGAAGTTGGATTGGGAGTGCCCAAAAACGCCACCAAAATAGCTAGATTTGGCTCTGGTTTTGGGAGTGCGAAAAATAGGGATAGCTTTTTGGATATCTTGGAGACGGTTTTCTCTCCTTAATTCCCAATTTTTAGTTATAGAAGTGTTTTAGGAAGTCTATTGGAGATGCTCTTAAACCTTTTCCAATTATATTATAATTTTTGTTCCTTCTTCTTCCCTTGGCTGGAACACAACCCAAGGCAGTGAAATTTTTTTTTTTTTTTGATAGAAGGCAGTGAAAATAAAAACCCCTATATTTCCGACGCTAATCAGCCATTCTCCGCCAAAAAACTCACAAATCTAATAACACAGCGAGATTCGTCTTGAAGTTCTCTTTCGATTGACACCCATATTGGGACAAAGTTTCATTGTCTTTCATTGATTGCCATCCCTACTAACTTATAGGAGTTAATTTAGAGATTTAAATGACTATTTGTTCAAGTCAATTTTCAGCCGTCAGATACATCAATCTATTTTAACCAGGCCATTGATTATCTAATTGATGATTCGATTTTCCAGCGCATCACATGGCTACTGAGTAAAAGAACTCTCTGTAATTAATTTTTTCTCGGAAAAATGTGAAAGAAAACACGTACCACATGCTACCGAGTGATGAGAGAAGTCTTTGTAATTAATCTTGGGATCGACTACACGAAATAAAAAAGTTGAATAGTTGTCTAACTCAGAATTTGATGTTACATGGTTATTATTTTTAATTTACTACTGAGAATTTAATTTTTTAAAAAAATTACTGCTGAGAATGACAGGAGTGGCAAACATTAATTAGTTTTTTGTTTATTTAGCTAACAGTTGTATTGGTTTAATTTGCTCTTTGTTTAATCTCTGTTTTTGCTTACTTTTGTTTTATTAACAGTCCAAAGGCCCTTGGGCGTTTCTTTAAACTAGGATGGAGGCTTGTTGACTACTTTAGCTATGCAACAATTTCTCAATAAAATACCATATAAATATTGTTGAAAGCAAAAATAAATTATATAGTTTTCAAAGTATATGTATTTCGTGTCCCTTAAGATGGCACTATGATAAAACTAAATTAAGGAATATTGGCATATGATAAAAATGCAATCTTCAAAATAAATAATTAATATAATCGAAGTTTTATGAAAGCTTTACCTTTCATCAAATTAATGATATAAGATTTGCAACGTTTATATTGAACAACATTTGATGGAACGTCAAATGCGCTTAATTAATATATACACACAATTATAAGGATAACAACATGTTTAAGTTTTCCCCCCATATTTGTTGTACCTCTTTTTTTTTTTTTTTGGAAGTAGGCATCACCTACTTGGACAAATTAAAATTTTATTAAAAACCAAAAGAAACGTTTATGTACAAGTGATATGAGAAAGCACTGTCGTATTTCTTAGATCATACATATATATGCTTGCTGACTCATTGGTCCAAAAGTTTTGTATTTCGTTCCTTTTGAAGATTTAGGAGCATGAGATGAGTTGCTTATTTGGTTATATCATTTATTATTATTGTTGTTGATTTTTTTTTTTTTTTGTCAAGCATTATTAAAATTGTAGTTGTTGGATATTGCTCTTTATATCTAATATTTTAGTATTTTTAGTACTTGATTATATTATTATGAAATAGTAGGAAGTTAGATATTATTCTAATTTTTAAATTTAATAATAGAAATAAATACAAATAAAAATATTAATAAGAGCTCATCTTTAATACATGTTTAGTTTCTTTTCTTTTCTTTTTCTTTTTTTTGTTGAGAATTACATTTGGGTATATATACATGCCAGTGGCAGTAGATCGGCCACTCACAAATTTCCTCCTCCTACCTTCTGTGCATCTATTGGTACTAGTAAAAAGTTCACTCCTTGCTTTGGGCTGAAATTGTTATTTCTTATAATAATATTTTAAGATAATATGTAATGGGTCTTAAATTAAGATAATTTATATGGGCCTTTAATTTTAATGGGCTGAGAACGTCGATAGGCATTAACGTACATCAACGGTTCTGATCTATCGAAGAAAATGATTAACGGCTTAGATGTGAGGATAGCCCTTTCATGTCATTTTTTCCATTATGCTTTTATTATTAGTAAGGATATGTATGTAATATAAGAGGAGCTGATCAACACTTTGGATGGATAATGTGGCCATTGTTCATGTCTTCATGAAAGCCTTGCTTTCTGATACGAAATTTTGGTGTATGTATTACACAATTTTATTAATTATGCTTATTTTTTTATAATTTTTCTATGTAACCAATATATTTAATAAATATAATTGTTTTAACTTTAGTTGATTAACATAAAGGCAAGCAAAGTAAAAATACAAACGGAACTACAGTAAAAAAATGGATTCAATTTGATATCGTACTGCACAATAACAAGAGTGGCAATTCCGTCTTTACATACTAAAATAAATATTCTATTCAAACTAAGCTTTATCTGTTAATCTTAATATTGCACCGAACATGTGCTCCTAAGTGGAGACCAAAGTTTTGATCCTCAAATGCTTGATCCTTGCTGCCGAACAGGCCCACCCGGTAGTACTCAAACTAAGTTACAACTATATATTTGCTCTTGGGGTTAGAATCTGCTGCCATAATTGTGATAGCAGCGTGCTGTTATAGTAAATCTGGACGGTTGAAATTAATTTAGACGGCTGAGATCTTTAGATAACAGGGAGTGTTTTATTGTGGGCTCCATCTGTCATTATAACTATGGCAGCGGATAAATATCCTTTGCTCTTGTCCTTGCTTAAAAGAGGACAATTTATTTTCTCTCTTAAAAGAGGACAATTTGTTTGATCATTTAAATAGATAAATAGAAGTTGAACTAACGTCAGAGTTCAGTGACCAAAAATGGATAAAATACAAGTTGACTAATAATTATGGATTTGGAGCAGTTCAATGACCTCTCAAAAAATTAAACCCTTTTTTTTTTGTGTATTATGGATGAGTAATAAATCATACTTGAGTTGCCCCTAATTTCAAGTTCATTTAGATCAAATATAATATAACTTATTAATTTGACGTCCTGCCCGGATTAGTGATTTAAAAACAGTCCGGGTAGGTTCGGGTCGGTCCAAACCCGCCCTGGTCCACGGGTTTTCCCGGTTCGGGAAACCTCGGAAAAATTTTGGGGGGAAGGAGATTGGACCTAGCTTAGGACCGTCCCTCCCAGGTTGCCCGGGTTTCCCGGTCCGGGTTGCTCGGGTTGCGCGGTCCCGGAATTATATGTCAAAAAAAAAAAATAAGAAAACAAAACAAAAAAAATATAATACACCTATTTTATATTACAAAATCGAAAAATATACTTAAAAAACAAAAAATATTAAAAATTAAATTATTTGTTTTAATCATATATACATATAGAGTTAGACTATTATACTAACGTTAGCATTTCGGTTTGAAATGCTAACGACTCAAAATTTATATTCTTGTGTCCGAAATCACGATTTATAGTGCTTAATAAATTCTTTATATAAAAATATTGGGGAATACAAAAATTTTTCATTTTTAGAGTTTTTTAAGTATTTATTTTGTATTTTTGAAAATAGCATTTACAAACATCAATATTTTATTAATATTTATGAGCTATTTTCTAAAATTCAAAACAAATACTTAGAAAATTCTAAAAATGAAAAATTTTTGTATTCCCCAATATTTTCATATAAAGAATTTATTGAGTACCATAAATTATGATTTCGGATATGATAACATAAAATTTGAGGCGTTAGCATTTCGGACCGAAATGCTAACGTTAGTATAATAGTCTAACTCTATACATATATTACATTATACTATTAAAAGTTTGGAAAATAGTATTTTTATATTAAAAATGATAAAATAATTAAAATAATATTATTTAAACCAAAAAAATAACATAGAAAATCAGAAAAAAAATTAATAATTATATTTGTTGTAAAACAAAAATTCTTCTTGTAAAATAAAATTTAAATAATATTATATTAGTTGTTAATATAGGCGGGAAAAGTTGGAACCAAGTCGGACTACCTCGGGTTATTACCCCGGTACCTCGGGTTGGGTAGGGTCAGGTCCTGGGTTGCCCCGGTACCCCGGGTCGGGTAGGGTCAGGTCCCGGGTTTGCTCGGGTCGGGTTTCCACAGGAATTTTTCTGAGAACATGGATACCTACCATTGCGAGGACCGTCCCTCCCAGTCCTCTCGAGTTGCCCCGATCAGACGCCTAGGTCGGGTCGGTCGGTCCATTTTCTCCGGGTTTCTCGTGTCGGGTTCGGACCTCTCGGGTTTTTTTAAAACACTAGCCCGGATAGACTTTATCTATACAATTTTAAGAAAAGAAATATTGTACTGCATTTTATATATATAGTACTAGTAAAGAGCTCACGCCCTGTTTTGGGCTGAAATTGTTATTTCTTATAATAAATTTTTAAGATAATATATAATAGGTCTTAAATTGAGAAAATTGATATGAGCCTTAAGTTTTTAATGGGATGAAACATTAAAGTGCGTCAACAGCGGTGATCAATTTAAATAAACAATCAACAGCTAAGATTTATTCCTTGAGGAAGATAAAACTTTCATGTCAAAAAATCTAATCTCGTTTTATCAGGCGTCAGGATATATTTTAAACTTATTCAAACTGTTTGCAAATATGTCCAAGAAAATGCACATGTGCAGGCACACATGCAGATATATATATAATAATGTCAAAGTTCAACTACCCTCTGAATTGTGCTTATCAGGCTAATTATTATTATAAAATATAAATAGTTTCTTCCCTGCTGGTTCTCGAATCACAAATAGTCCAGAAACGAAAATGTGTCCGCTCTGTCTTTTAATTAATCTCTCGCAACTAGCAGTGTTTTTTTTTTTTTTTTTTTTTTTTTTTTTTGAAAGAAAGGCATATATGCCCATTTGCATTTACTGAAAGCAAATTACAAATATCCAGGTTTTGAGAACCCAGCCATTACCATATATACAAATTCAAGATCTAAAACTGCAACTTTTTCACATAACCATAAAAGAGAGAAAACTTTTTTAAACAGACTTTGCAACAATCTAGATATCAGAACAAAGGAAAATGATCTTCATATGTCAAGAATTCATTAACTCTTCTTCTCCAATTAGACTATCTTCCTATCATTCCAGCAACTCCAGAGGTGGTATGGCCTGCAGGGGAACAATGTCCATGTCCATGGGCAGCCACCTAGCCACCAAGGACTTGATTTCATCTACTGCCAGTCCTGACCAACCAGGGACGGATTTGTGCATAGGCAAGCCCCGTCAAGTGCCCGGGCTTGATATTTTGAGGCTATGACATGTATAGTATGTTTCTATGGGATGTCTTTTAAAAATACTAACCAAATATCATGTTGTGCCTTAGCTTAGTTAACAATTAGACACGTATCTTGCTCTTAATATCTAAACGTGACCTAACTTGCTCAAGAACCTAAATCCGTCCCTGTGACCAATAATGAACAAAAGAGCAAATTAGATAAATGGAATGTCTAATTGAAGGTATTGCACATGATCTAAAAAGTAATGTCATTTCTTGTCCTCCGTATTACCCAACAGACTGCACACAAGACCATTAAAAATGCATTCTTTTCATTACCAGGCAAAGAACAAACATAATCAAGAATGTCCTCTAAATTGGACCAAAAATGCATTAAATCCTGACAAATACCCATATAGAACCATATTTGTTTTGCAAAGGGACATTCCACCATGATATGTTGGACAGACTCAGATTGAGGACAAAATGAACAAATTGCATGCCCCCCAAATCCCCTTTTCAACATGTTATCTCTGGTAACTATTCTATGTCTGTGAACGCAACTAGCAGTGTAAATTGACTAGAGTTGATGTACCAATTTATTTATTTTTTTTTGCTCTAGGTACTGAAATAGTTAAAAAAATTTCCTATATTTACTCTGTAATCTGTATGTGTTAAATCTTTGATAAAATATCTGTTACTAAAATTCTTTTTTTCTAGGACTAAGCTTCCCCTGTACAAGCTTATCCTTTTCCTTATTTAAGGAAAAAAAAAAAAAAGGTTCCGGAAATGAGGATGAATCATATTTTGTGACAAACATTTTGTATAAAATATAAAAGGGGCTTGACCCTTTTTTGTTTCTCAAAAGCATAGTAACAAATCATCGATTCGGGATTCGTTCAGCGAGGTCAAAAATTCGTGATTCGGGTATTATTCGGGTATAATTTGGGAATAGTTCGGCTTATATAATATAATAAAAAATATATTAAAGTGCTAATATTTTTAAAAACCAAATAAAAAAGCGCAAATTTTCCTTTAAAATGATATATAATGTGTTTTATTCGCGAATAATTCACGTATAAAACATTTTATTTGCGTAAAAAACGTTTTATTCGCGAATTAATGCATTATATATCATTGGGTAGTATTATGCGGGATTTGTTCGGCTCTTGTGAAAAAACAAATTATTCGCAAATAAATCGCGAATCATGTTACTACGCTCAAAAGAAGAAACAGAATGAATGAAGCCCAACTCAGTTGAGGTTCGGCACCAACGTGTGCCGCATTCTTAGATAACAAAGAAAGGAAGGGAAAAAAGAAAGAAAAAAGGTCTTCTAAATGCATACCCTAAAAAGCAAAAACCAACTTGTGGATAGGATAAATCTTCAATGATGAAACAATTATATAATTTGAGTGATCTATATTCAATAATGTGTCTATCTTAATTTATGAACAAAGTCCAATGTGTCTATCTTCTTTTCTTTCTTCCTTTTTTCCCTTTCTTTTTTTTTTTTTTTTTGAGTGATTTTAGTTGGTTGTGTCTATCCATTCATCCGAGAGCTAAAATAAACTTTTTGAAGCGAGGGCTGGTTGCACAGCAACAGTTCATTGGAGTTTGGTGTGCCACTCTGTGCCAAAATGAGACCTGATCAGGCCCCTGATTTCATGTGTACTAAAATGTTCCACATCGCCACCATTGTAGATGGATGTTACGTTTCATGTACCC
This sequence comes from Cyperus esculentus, assembly GCA_030179965.1. Classification (NCBI taxonomy): domain Eukaryota; kingdom Viridiplantae; phylum Streptophyta; class Magnoliopsida; order Poales; family Cyperaceae; genus Cyperus; species Cyperus esculentus. Next base: position 2,326,534 of record JASGLE010000047.1, on the reverse strand, counting down.
ACTGGCACTGCCACTTACTGTTCTTCTTTTTTTAAGAGAGAGCTGGCTAATTGACACTGGTACTGGTTTACTGGTATATTGTATTACCAGTCTGTACTGAACATGTACACTCTTCATGTCTTGCTCTCAGCTCTGAAGAGTTGAGACAAATCAAATCTCTGCTGCCACTGGATTTGCTGCCAGCACAATTTGATTTACTGGTGAGAAATGATGAACAATTTGTTTTATTTTCGTTTTCATTTTTATGAAAAATACTTGGAAGATGAGATACTAGGTTAAGAACTCTTTCATGTTGAAACAACTTACACACTCAAAACTCATAAGAGACAAGCAAAGCAAAAATGAAATCAGAGCAGTTTGCAACTTGTTGCAAATTATTTCCTTGTCACATACATTCCCACAATGCTCATAGTTGAAAATTAGCAGAGCAAAACAAAACCAAAATACAAAACAAAAAAGGAGGAAAAAAGAAGAAAAAAAAAAAAAAACCGCTTGTGACCAAGCGCTCGAATAGGGGAAAGGTAGCATACCCTAGGAAAATATGAAGACCTGTACTTTACAATAATCATCCATAATATAAGATGATATAATATCGGACAGTGCGAAAAATGGAAAATGTTTTTGTTATCATCATTATCTTCCGGTTGCCGAGAAAATAACACAATGACATATAGAGTTGTCTATCAGAGATACTCAGTGCCTTGAGATGAAAATGAATTAGCGCCTGATATATAGGTGCGAGCTTAGACGGTGTAGTGCTGCTGGATGGTCTCGATGTCGAGGTTCTTCAGCTTCACCACCGACTCAACATGACCCTTGAGTGTGTGGAGTTCCCTCAGCCTATTATACAAATGTAGATAGATTAGTAAGAAATCCTAATTAGCTAAAAAGGAAACACTGACAAAGGATGATGGACTCGTTAACAACTAAATGGGATGGATGGTAGGTGATATACCTGGCAATCTCAGCCCTGCGCTTGGCTTGCTCGGCGATCTCAGAGAGCTCACGGTAGCTGCTCTTCTCATCGAAGATGGCGGTGGCCTGAGGGGGCTGGAGACCGTGCAGGGTCCTCTGTGCCAAGGCCCACTGTGCCTCACGCTCCTCTTTTCCGTAGTCCTTCTTGGTTGTGAAGGCGGTCTTGTTCTCGAGCAGGGTGTCCCATGCGCGGCCGCTCAGGATGTAGCGGATGGCGAACTTGAACATGTCCAGGGGCACGTAGAACACAATGCTGTACAGCCAGATCACACCGGCCCAGCCCCATCCAATACCCTTTATCTTAGCAAAGCCCCAGTCCGCATACACCGCAATAAGGGTTGCAACCTACACAATTGTAAAAAGTTAATTCCACATAATAATTTTTTTGTTTCATTCATTAAATAACAGTTCAAAGGTTAGAATATATGGTATGAATTTGAAGTGAAAGAAATACTCACGAGCTGAGCAACGAGGAAGGCGCTGACAAGAAGGAGACCAGGGCGCTCCACGTACGACCAGCTCCGGGACCGGGTCACGAAGATCAGTGCTTGGCTGACAATACTGACTTGGAGGTACAATGCTGCCATCTCCTCATCCTCACTGTTTCTCAAAGATCTCACACCGAATTTGTCCTACACCAAGTACGGGAACCATAAAATAAAATTAGCAACCATGATGTAAATCCTACTATGTATAATATAATGTTATTTTCCTTCAAATTTATAATTATGGTTTATCGGCCTTGCTGTTTGATCTGAATTTTAATGTTGAATAATTCGACAGACTATATTAAAACACTCTTGATCTCAAATTTGCTGCTACAAAGCAATAATCTAAAGTTGCAATTTGAGTTATATTGGTTCCAGAATAACAACCATTACTATTCTTTCATAAATCAGATAAAACTCTTACCGAGAAGAAATCAGTTGTGTGCATTGCCCAGAAGAAAATAACGGTCATGAGAGCAAGGTAACCTCCCAGCACCACACCAGTGGCAAAAATCTCAGGCAACTTCCAGCTGTCAGGCTGTGGAGATGGCTTCACTCTATCCTTTGAAATTGTCATGATAGTACCTGCATTTTCAAGGAAAAAAGAACTCTTATAAATAACTTTTAACTATATTAAAATTACGAATAAAAATTAACTTGCTCAATAATTTAGATACAAGTGGATAGAAGCATTACCATCATTAAGGATGGCAATGATAAGAACCATAAAGGGTGAGAAATCGAACTTCCAAATCAGAGCAATAAGCATAAATCCAAGCTTCAAAAAAGATAGAACAGTGTTAGCTAAGTGAACATTGCCTTTGAATGACAGAAATAGAAGAATTGTTACTTAATAATTAAATACTTACAACAATACGGATGGTGATGGAAACAGCATAAATCTGAATCATTAAACAAGTAGATATAATAAATTAGTTGATGATGTGTAAAAGTGTAGTAAAGAAAAGAGGCAACAATGGAGGAGATAGTGTGACTCACGGTATAGTTCTTCATCCTCTGGAAAATGCAACGACTGGTTAGCACGGCACTGATGATAACACTGAGACCAGGCTCTGTAAGGACAATGTCAGATGCTGACCTGGCAGCATCAGTTGCATCAGCAACAGCGATACCAATGTCAGCCTTCTTCAGAGCTGGCGCATCATTCACACCATCACCAGTCATACCACAAATGTGCTTTTTCTCTTGCAACCTCTTCACAATCTCATACTTGTGCTCTGTGTTAATTACACGTTCAGTGGATTCAAATTAGTTACAAATGTATAATTAATGTCATAGCTATATATGAAAACTAATGACGGCTAGGGGTAATTAATGTATTTTGTAAGCTTATCAGTGACGCATTTCTTTGGCAGTCTTAGGTCACATAGCAATAACTAATAAAGATGGACTGTTGGTAGCTACGGATAGAACTTTGATTCATCAAATTTCATTCATTTTGACCATAAGAATTGAAAAAAAAAAAAAATTTACCAGGGAAGACTCCAGCAAAGCCATCAGCCTTCTCAATGAGCTCATCAACTGGGATAGACTCAAGGGAGGCATCCTTGTGTTGGCCGAGCAAAGCAGAAGAAGGATACATATTTACACCCATTCCAAGTCTTCTTCCAGTCTCCTTTGCAATTGTCAGATGGTCACCTGAAACACATTCGAACAAGAGAATTGTAAGATATGATATGTGATTATGTGTTATAGAAAATTAGCAATGGCCTGGACATATCATCTCCAGAGCCAAATTACACGAGCACTGGTAGTAACTTTTTAAAGCAATACAACTTTCAATCTTAAAGCTTTGCAAAAATAAGTGTTTGTAATGACATTTTACTCAACTTGTCCAAATTAAATAAAAGGAAAAAACTTTTATGTAAACAAGAGGAGGAATGTCAACTGTGAACTATCAAATTTACAGCTGAAAGGCAACTTAAAAAAAATAATAAAAAAGAAATGGGCCATAAGGGCAATCAAAGAAAGGAAACACTTTCATGCTCCCAGAGAAAGAGAAAGAGTAAAATTAATTACCAGTAATCATCTTAACGTTGACACCAAGGTTGAGAGCTTTGCGGATGGTCTCAGCACTGTCATGACGTGGCGGGTCGAACAGAGGCAGGAGCCCAACAAATTGCCATGGTGCACCAGGGCTGTCCTTCGACTTCTCTGGTACTTCCTGCATAATAATTAAAAAAATTCATAAATATAATGAAGACTTATATCCTTACAAATTTATAAGTTTGTGAGATTGTAAGATAAGAGTTACCTGTCTGGCAACGGCAAGGGAACGAAGACCACGCTCACCGTACTTCTCAATAATAGAGAGTGCCTTCTTCCTAACATCTTCCTTGCAATTGCACAGGTCAAGAATCTGTTTGTGTTGCAATAAAACTAAGAATTAGTAACAGTATTGCCTCATTTGCTATTATGAATGACCAGAGCGACACAAGGCTACTTTTCATAGTATCACTACTAAAAAGAATGGTGAGGCATGATTGAGGGCAAAAATTTGCACAAAACCATCTGTAAAAAATACTATGTCATACCTGCTCAGGAGCTCCCTTGCTTGCACGGTGCCAGTTGCCTTGCTCATCAATGTATGTCAGAGCAGTTCTCTTGTCGACTGGGTTGAATGGCAAAAAGTGAACCTCCCTAATTCCTGCTCTTGCCTGGGCAACCAAATGTACAAATTTAGTATGTAAAACAAAGAAGGAAACATATTTTTATTATTTTTTCTTGCAGTTAGGAATAAAGCCAAATTGCCAGTTTAGAGAGACATTGAACGGGTACCTCCTTAGGATCAGCAAGCATGCCAACCATGGCAGCATCAATAGCATCTTGGTTTTCTGTCCTGGATGCACGTGCAGCCAACAGCAAGACATAGTCCTTGTCGACGCCCTTGCAGAACACCTCAACCAGGTTCTTGTCAACACTCAATTTGTTCAAAGTGAGGGTACCAGTTTTGTCACTGCAGAGCACATCCATGCCAGCCATTTCCTCAATGGCAGTCATACGCTTGGTGATTGCTCCCTGCTGGGACAGCTTGTGTGATCCGATGGCCATTGTCACTGAGAGCACTGTCGGCATGGCAATGGGGATACCACCGATCAAGAGCACCAACAGGTTGTCAATTCCACTGCGGTACGCACGGTGCTGGATGGGGTACATCACGATGATCTCGATCACGATACCGACTGCAATGGAGCAGATGCAGAAGTTACCGATGGCAGTCAGAACCTGCTGGAAGTGTCCCACCTGGTTGGTAGAGTCGACAAGATGGGCAGCCTTGCCGAAGAAGGTGTGAACACCAGTGGCAATGACAACAGCATCAATCTCACCCTGCTTGATGGTGGAACCCGAGAACACCTCGTCACCAGGACCCTTTGTGACGGGCAATGATTCACCAGTCAAGGCTGACTGGTCGACCTTGAGGGCATCACCTTCCAAGAGCCTGGCATCAGCCGGGACGATGTCTCCCAGCTTGATGCTGACAATGTCACCTGGTACCAACACTGCGGCTTCCTCCTCGACCCACCTTCCATCTCTCAGTACCTGTATTAATAGATAATTAAGTGAGTGATAGTACAATAAAATCTACAACAGTTGAGCAGCCATAAAGGTTGATATAACACTGTACAGCTATGTAAGAAATGGAGATACCTTGCACTTAGGGGCGAGGTTGGCCATGAGAGCAGCAGCAGCATTTCCGGCGTTGTTTTCCTCAATGAAAGAGATTGTGGAGTTGATGACCAAAAGGACGATGATACCAACAAAGTCTTGCCAGTCCGGGGGCTTGCCACCACCGTTGGCGAGAGCAATGGCCATGATGGCAGCCATCTCCATGACCCATGACAGAGGGTTCCACATGAACCCCAGGAACTTGAGGAGTTTCGACTCTTTCTTCTCTTCGAGCTTGTTGGGCCCGAAGATGGTCAGCCGGTTCGCCGCTTCCTCGGCACGCAGACCCTCCCTTGAGCATTTTAGCTGCTCAAACACCTCCTCAATCGGAATGTTCTCCTGTTCATACCAAAAAAAAAAAAGTTGAAATTTAGTTTCACATGTAGTTACTTAATTGCACACAATGTTTCTAACTGCATGGCACATGAAATTTCATATGGAAAAAAATAAATGGTGCAGTCTGTAACTCTGTATACTAACACTACTTGTGCTGTTCCTCAGGAAAAAAACCAAGAAAAGTAAAATAGGAATTAGATTAGTAGCCCGGCCCAAAAAGAAGAAATTGGGCATTATAGTAAGGTTGCTTTCCGGACCCCACTCATGGTGGATTTTGCATTGGCAAGGCGCACTACTTTTCTTTCTGCCTGTGCTGAGCCAATCTCCACAACTTGTCTTTTCAGATCACATTAATTAATAATTAATTAGATTAGAGTAATTGTGTTGTTCAACGTGTCAACAGATAGGAAGATTGCCAAGTATATTAGGATTTCCTTTTCTGTGTAAATATCTTTCTTCTGTTACTTACTTTACATCGAAAATTAAATTAAAGATGATGATGATATCCTCCAAAGTTAGGCCCAGAGGAAGTTAGGTATGGAATTGGAGATGCAGATATGTCTATAAGAAATTAAGAAATCCTGTGACTGTGATGTAAATGTTTATCCCTCGTTTTGTTTATTTTATTTGTCATTTGTCAAGTGGCTGTCAAGGCCATTTGGGATGGGTGGGGTCTCTTGTTGCAGTCTCTCTATAGAAGACCGTACAACCCACTATCTTATCTTATTAAGAGAAAGTGCGAGTGACCCGCAACACATAAGTCTACTGTGCTGTTCTGTTTACATTTCAATAATCCACGCCGAAAAACGCTTTAATAGCTTCGGTTTACAACGTGACTCCCAACTCCCAATCCTAAATTCCCAATATACACAAAATTTGAATTGTATTATATGCACATAAATTTCAGATGGTCAAGTATTATATTATATACAAATAAATATTATGAATTTGAATTGGTAATTTTGGAATATGTTACGGATAGTGCCAAAATTCCATCCCAGTTTTTTTTTTTTTTTTTGTTTATCATTATTGTATGCTTTCAACAAAAGACCTTTTCACTTTTGAAATCCCTTTATATAATTTAATTAACAAATTCAACTCTCTTTGAAAACAAAATTAAATAAATAAACAATAAAGAAAAATTGGATTATTTAATTGGCCACGTAAGTAAGACCTATGAATTGGTACGAAAAGCGACATGTAAATATAAATTAAAGCGCCCCTTTCAAACTTTCAGTATCGGAAAAGGAGAGGATAATAATAAAAGGAGGCATATTTTGACTAATTGGCAACAATTATTGAGCAACTTGTCCGGAAAAAAAAAAATGGTACAACCTGGAGCTACAGCTATTGAGCTATGTATACCAGATCAGATGCCAAGTACATATTTACAAGAGGAACCATATAATTTGCACTTAGGAAAATATTCCCCAATTATAAAGCTATTATTAATATTATAAGCACGGTGGTGGTGTTGCGCTGTATAGCAAAATAATTAAAGGTTGGAATAGAAAACAATATCCCAGAGTCGGAAGCATGTTCTTAGAAAAGAAAAGCAGCCGCACAACTACTGCACAAGTGTACACTGTACCCAACACAACACAACACAACACCCAAATACAACCAACCACACCCAACCCCTTACTTAAATCTTAATCCTGGTGAGATTAATGTTTATCCTCGTAGAAGAATCTACCATGTAATAATAATCTGCGCAATAATTGCAGTTGTCAAGTTTGACAATATATCTATAATTTATTTAGTATTTAATTTAATGTGTTCTTGGAAAAAGAAAAAAAAAAGATAGTGTTATTTGGAGGGTAAGAGAAGAGAAGATAAAGGAAAGAGACGGTGGGTAACATCCAAGAAATATGTAATTATTTAATGCGATTGAATTGTATAATAATAATTGTATTGAATATTTATTTATTTATTTATATATGCGGAGGGGACCCCACATCACAGAAAATAGCTTTTGGGAATTTGGGGAAAGGGAGAAATTAGAAAAGGGGAAAAGTTGACTTAAAGAAACCGGTGGAGAGGAGAAGTGTGAGAAGGAAGCACAGCCATTGGATTGGCATCCCATTTCAGATTTTTCAATTCACACGCTTTGAAAAGCGTAGAAATAATTGGTGATTCCTGACAACACACACTCTCTCTCTCTCTGTGTTGTACCGTTATTCAAGTGATCATATTATAATAATATAATAAATATAATAGTGAATAATTGATAATTTGTTTAATAATTAGGAGAACTGAATAAGAAGAAGGATTAAGATGAAGATGTTGATGTTCCAAGTGGGAGTGGGGTCTATGGATTTGTCTTCCTCTGTTCGGTAGTGGCAGGGCAGGCAGGGCAGGCCCCGCTCCATTACAAAATACTCCTTTTCATTTTCTCACATATGTTTTATTTGCTAATAATAATCCAAAGACAACTATATATACAAGTGTTAAAAAATATTAAAATATGTAACGTTTGTTAATTAATTGTATGTATTTTGTATTATTTATGAAGCAATACCTGGCAACAGATAATAAGATACCTGCTGTGCATGTTTTGGTTGGAATTGATTAATTAAAACAATAGAATTAATTGAATTGAATGGCTGCAATAAAGGGGGGTAGGAAGAAGCTGGAGAAAGTCAAAGGTGAATGAATGAATGAATGAATGAATGAATTTAATTTTACATTTAATTTTTACCCTAATTATTAGTAGTATTAGTATCAGTATCATTTGTATTGATTGATGATTTAAAGAGACAGAGAAAGAAAAACGGAGGAATTAAGAATTGGCTGCTGCATGCAATCCAATCCATGGATGGATGAGCTGATATGATAGCACTGAATCTAAATTTCTAATTGCAGTTGATGAGTGCAAGAGTAACTGATGGATTGATCATTGATTGACCGGTAGTATATCTAATCCGTGATGCAATTCTGATGCAATCTATCCAGTGCAAAATCTAGTGAAAGATCTACAACATGTGTGTGCAATTGCAGTTGGAATTGGAACTGTAAGGAGGGGAAATGAAATGAAAGAGGAAGAAGAGGAAGAGAGACTGACCAAATCGACGGCCTCGTTCTTGATCTCCTCGAGGCCAGCTGCGCCCTTGCTGGCCATCTCTTCAGCTCTCTTTTAATTCCCCCTTTCTCTCTTTGTTTTGTAAAAACAAGTATAGAAGAAAAAGAAAGATGGATTGTTCGGTGGCAGGTAGTGCAGGGCAGTGGGCAGAGAAGCTGCGATGCCTCCCCTCCCACTTTATATCCTCCTTTCTGCAACCGAATTTCCCTTTCTGCCCCTTTTTACCCGCTGCTGCCGGTCACCTATGTGGGACAAGACTACAGACTTGGTGTGCGCGCCGTCTCATTGATTCCATATCCTCTGTAGCGCTGCATTGTGTAGCGCGGAATACGAACCGTTAGATCATCTCGAGATCTGTGATTGCTAGAATCTCGAGATGATCTAACGGTTCACATCCTGCGCTACACAATGCAGCGCTACAGAGGATGAGCACCCCGTCTCATTGGCTCTACCTCTACTCTACGCCTCTCTCCTCCTCTGTAGCGCTACATTGTGTAGCGCAGGATGTAAACCGTTGGATCCTCTCGAGATTCGATCTAGCACACATCTCATGATGATCTAACGGCTCACATACTGCGCTACACAATGCAGCGCTACAGAGGATATGAAATCCGCCTCCCTTTTCTTCTTTATTTTATTGTTTTCGAACAACGAAGGGCCGTAGCCAGTTAAGTGAAATATGAAATATCTCCCTCTTTTGACTTTCCGCAAAACTCCCTCCCTACCTCCTGCGAGTGCTCGTCCCCTGACCTACTGCACTGTACAGTTCACAACTTTTTAATCCTCGGCCGTTGGATCGTCTCAAGATGCGCGCTGGAACGAATCTTGAGACAATCCAACGGTTGAAATTATGAACTGCACAGTGCGGTAAGTTAGGGGAATGAATTCCCCCCGTCGTGCATGGGCCCCTCCCTCTCCCTCTCACCCTTCCTTTTTTTCTTTTTTTCCTTCTATTATTCCATAGGCAATCAATTACCAACGCAACGCAAATGCAATATCACTACGTCACTGTTCCCAACCCAACCTATCGTATTCATCGGCATCACTCCTCATCACAACCCTCTCTCACAGATTTATCCATGCCCACAAAGGCACAAACTAACTAATATATTGTTCGATCTACATCAAGATTTTATATGTATAAAAGTTAAAATAATTGAGCCACCGAAAGAAAACAAACCACAACTTGAAATATGAAAAATGCAGATTCATTGAAAAACTCGACGGAATAAAGATTCCGCATTCAATGTAACAAGAATCCCATAAATTTATTGGTGAGATGTTCTTGACGGTGCAGTTCAGTTTTAATCGAGCGGTTCAATTTTTACGGATCAAACATCTCTTTTTTATTTGCAAAAATAACGTATCAATATCATGATTTTCATGTCTATATAATAATTCACCTTAACAAATTAACATACAAAATATTTTATTGGTGTAGAAAGTGCACTAAAAATAAAAGTGCACAATGTATATATTTGTATGAGCTTGTGCTCACCCGATACTTGCGTCGGCTCATGTCATAAACATATATTTAATCGTCTCCAAATTTTAATTTATATCATCCACTAGTCATATTTTCTCAAAATATTGTGGTGAATCTTTATGTATTTGTTTTGTAATTATTATTTTGTACTTTATCTTAAATTATTAAACAAATACTATATCTAAGAATGGAATAAATTGTATATCATGGTAATGTTAAATTGCATAGGGAGCGAGAACAGTGAGTCCTTGCTCCTCATATATTATATAAAGAGGGATCCATTGACAGTACTTATCTTAACAATCTTGCTTATACGAATTTTGACAAATTTGAAAAAATCTTTTAAAATTTTAAAAACGAAAAAAAAATTTATTGATGTATTATTTAACTTTTAGATTAATGGTGTTTTAAGTTTGAATCAATTTGGACATCATTTTGATCGTTTATCAAAATTTTATGCGTTTTTTAACAGTTGTAATGTAATGAGCTTTTAAATAACTATCAAACATCACTCAAATCGACTAAAATTGTTCAATCCATAAATGAAACATTACTTCTATAAACTTTTTTCCCCTTTTTAAGAACTTTTAATGATTTTTTTTTTTCAAATTTATGGAAATCCTATTATCAATAATTGTCAAGAAAACTATACCTACATTCATTCCCTAGCTAATATTGATTCTCCTTTCATAAAAAAATATATATATATAATATTGATTCTCCTGGGTGTGGGCCCCACCAGGCGATGCCCTTTCCGCTCCAAATAATTCATCCCTTTCTTAAGGTGGACTTGGTTCATTCCATCTTGGCCTGAACCGCAGCAACAACATGACAAACATTTACAACATACATAGCATATTTAGCTAATTTGCTAGCTAGCTTTTTTAATTTCATTACAATGATAATAGAGGTTGGTTACTGTATACAATCAATAGTATGTAAGTTGATATACAAGTACCTGAAAATATACTGTTTCCTATCCAGAACTTAAAAAATATATTGTCTCGATGAATTCTCAGTTTCAAACTTTTTCTCAACCGTCAGATCAAGAAAAGCAGAGCTTCTTTCCTGTTTAGAAAAGCAGGTGATCTCGATCCGCTTGGGCCCGCCACATGACTCATGACTGAGATTAGATTAGGCCCCCATCACCCTACTCTCTCTTTATTTAATCTTCTCCATTCATTATTATTAGTGCTACATTACATTATCAGTTGCGACTTGAGGCAGAGCGGACCGGGGCCATTTTCACACTGGTTTGGTTTTCCTTTGCTCCTACCACCATGTTACTCCCTACACAAACCAGATAACAATGGCTTATTAATAATAAGGGAGTTGATAACTGCACCCCCTAAAAAACCTTATTAACCGCACCCACTGGCAGATCTACATACAAAGAATGGGAGACAATGTCCCCCATATTTTTTCTCAAATTACTTGTATACATATACAATTTTAATGATATATTATCAATTATCTCAAGATAATCTACCCTTGAACCCCATAAAATGTGAAATATTTTATACTATTGAACCTTATAATTAAAATTTCTTACTTTTGTGTGAGAAATTATTACTTATATAATAGTTTGAACCCCATTAAAAAAATTTTGGCTCCGCCACTGACCACACCTCAATACATTTTTAGTTAATTTTTTCTTTAAATACAACAAATCACTTTTACCGGTTGCAATTCATATCATCAATCGAACAAAACACTTATATTATACAATAGAAAGACCAATAATAAAAAAAAAATTCACTCAAAATTTATGAGAGTGTGAGAAATAAAGAGAAAATATTATCAATTTAGTTTGGGGGATGGATAAGGGGTGTAGTTAAGGAGGGTAAAGATAATTTTCCTAATAATAATAGTAACAATAATGTTGTCATATTATTATTATTAGTACATGGCAAGTAGCTCCATTATTTTTGTGTTCATTTTGGCCGTTGTCCAGTATTTTCTGCGGCTGTCAAGTTTTTTTCAGCGCATTTGTTAAATGCAAACATCAAGATATAACAATGTGGATCTTATATGCCATCGGTTGCGGTGTGCAATATTACTCTCAAGTACTCCATCAAAACCAAAAAAAAGAATGTATTAGTATCGGGTCTAAAGACATCAGCTATATTACTTAGGACAACAAAATCTCTAAATTATATGGAAGAAAATATGAGAAAATCATATTATAAATGGAAAAAAATTTGTTGTCCCAAGCAATATCCTTACTGTTCTTAGGCCTGACCTATTACTATTAGGTAAAGTGATTATAACTTCTCCTTGTTCATTAATCATTAATGTACAAGTTCCCAATAATGAATTTGGACCTTGCAAGTTTTATATAGAGGAAAAGAAAGCCATGAAAAAACAAAAATGAATCTTTGTATTTTTTTTTTTTATTATAGCCTGTAGGCTGATAGGCATGCATAGAACCATACACCCCACCTTAATTTGCCTCAAGCGGGGTTCGATCTCAGATCTCTACATAGGGAGCCAATGCCACTACCAATTGAGCCAAGCTCTGGTGGGCAAAGTATGAATCTTTGTATTTGATGAGGTGATTTACTGGCTGCATGCAAAGTTACACATGCTATGGTGATGAAAGATCCAACAATAGTAAGGTTGACGAAGAGAGCCTAGATTTGAGGAGGTTTTACCGTTTACACCGTAATTACCTTTTTTTTGTTTTTTCTATTAAGGATCTTTGAATTACTAATTTTTTAATTTGACATCAAATGTTCATATCCAACTAGTTTTATTCAGTCAAAAGTTACATCACAAGATAATAAAATAAAGGGTTAATTGACTGTATGCCCATCAAAAATTTCAAACTTTCTAGTTTCTACATTTAAAATTGAAAATATCCAAAATCCTGTTGAAATATAAATAAATTGCTCATATTCCTATTGTTTCACTTTATATGTTTTTAGCTTCTTAATATATTTTTTTTGACTATATTACCCTGTATTTTAATTAGAGACTACACTATTAATCAAATATCATTCATGGCTTCATCACTTAAGAGTGCAATATAAGAGGTGAAGAGTTTTTTCAGGATAAAGAGAAAAAAAATCTATTACTCTCCATTATTTCGTTTTCTACGTTTAATTCTTAGCATTTTTTTGTGATGTTTTCATTAAAACTTTCATATTTTATTATCTCATAATTATTTTATTTCTCTTTCTTCTTTTGTTTCTCTCCTGATATGTGCCTTAATGACCAAATATGTTTCCTTTATTATGCTAATTATATTTGTTTTGGATTTCTACATAAAGAGATGAAAAAAATTACGGGAGCAAAGATCATTTTCTGCCTTAAACAAAATATTTTGAACCAGCCAAACTAAGTAATTTTTGTACATATAATGTTTGTGATAAAATCAATTATATCAATCCTCATAGCAAAATCCGGCCATATACTAGTAAATTGGGACATATCTCAAAAGAGTCAAATATGGTGTCCACATATCCACATTGTTACAAAATTTAAGTTAAGTTTTACACAATTTGATATAAGAGTTATAAATTTTGTATATGTGTGAACATGTATATAACTAAAATGGGACGCTTGGAAAATTCTTTTTTTTTTTTTTTTTTTGAGTAATGAAAATTCCTAGCTCAAAGGATAAGTGAAAATAGGAAGGCGGCTTAGGCTGATTTGGATGGTCCATGCGGCCTTTGTCTGAACCGAAAAGGTTAAAGGAATATATCAATTTGAAGATGGCTTAAGGTCACATTGTCACTTGTCTGTCTGTCTGTCTGGGTCAAAGGCACCCCCTCTTTCTTTTCTATTTCCCCTTTCCATTTCAAGCCCCTTAAGTCCGAGTCGGGATCGTCTAACGCACTACAAATTCGGCAGCACAGATCTGACAGTGCAGCTTACGTCGGGATCCGGACTCATTACTTTTTATGGATCCCGATGAAAATCTGACGGTTAGGACCACACTGTCGAGTTTGCAGTGCGGTAGGAGATCCCGAGTTCTTAAGTCCCAATTCCCAAATCAAACAATTCAACATTCAACTTCAACACCTCAACCACACGGGTGGGGACTTCTTGCTTGCTTGCTGGCCAGATTTATTACATATTAAATCTTAATATATATATATGATCCTTTTCTCTCTTGTTATGCATCATTTTTGAAGAATTATCGCAGTTTAATTAAAAAGGTGAAAGCTTTAGTAATATTGTTATGTATTAATTAATTAATTGTTCTTTTCTTTTAGTACCTTTTACCAAATCAATGAGTAATAAAGTGTGTTGTCACATCGCTTGCTTTGCAGCCTTACAACTTTTCTTAATTTGTATATACCAGTAAAGAGTCTATGCCTCCCACGAGCTGAAATTATTATATCTTATAATAAAAGGCCGACAGCTCATCTTTGGTGACAAAACTAATATGAGCCTTCAATTTTAATGGGCCGGGACATTAATATACATCAACGGTAGTGATCACTCTAAGTAAACAATGAACGGGAGTCCGTATCTGCTGTTATTCTCAAAGAAAAACAGGACCCTATTATTCAATTGTGGGCCGTTAGATCAAAATGGACGGATCCGATCGGCCCATGATCCGTTGATTTTGATCCAACGGTCCACAATGGAATAACAGGGTCATGTTTTTCTTTTTAGAGTAACAGCCGATTTGAATTCCAATGAACGACTGAGGTTTTTTCTTTGAAGAAGATAGAACTTTTATGTTAAAAAATCAAATCTCTTTTTTATTAGGGTCAAGGATAAGGATATATGAACACATTTAATAAGATCATCATGAAGTGCCGTAAACTGACCCCAAACATATACATGTAACCGATGATTTCCCTTGTATTATTTTAACTTTATATTGTGATTCCAAAACGGAGATTTGAAAATTTAAAACTGGATGATGCAGCTTTGTTGAAATTCTAAAATGTGGCGTCGTGTAGGCGGAAGCTAGCTTAATTTGACTACTTTTTTGTTCTTGCTGTTGTTGTTGTTGTTGAATGTAGAATGTTGATTCTAACCTAACTGTGTATTAAATTAATGTCATTCAGGTTTCAGACAACATGTTACATGCAGCCGGACAAACAAACATGTTTCAGACCATGTACTAGCATTCAGGATATATCCATGCAGGCAACTATATAATTACCTGTGAGGGCCCTCCATATATATATATATATATACAGAGTTGGGTTACGGTGATATGCATAGCAAAATGACATTTTTGCTATGCGCTCGTATCTCAACAACCATAACTCGGATGACTGATCCGATTTGACCGGTGCTTTCTACATATTGAAAACTAATCGGATACCAATTTTTACTATTTTTGGAGATTCCTAACTATTTTTAACGATTTTTGAAAAAATAACCCTGATTATGAGTTCCAAATAGATTATTTTATTATTATTTCTTGCCATCTTTCAAATATATACATATATCCCATGAGTCCTGTTATTCCAATTTGGACTGTCGGATCAAAATGAACGGTTCAGATTGCTACCAAAGTATAGTTTTTGAAGGGAGCAAGAATTTTTATAAACAAATCTGATCCGTCCGTTTTGATCTAACGGTCACGATTAGGACAATAGAGCCCTGTTATCCATATTTTGGATAACAAATGATATGATTCCTATATCCCATACCTTTCTTTTTGTTAGCCATTATTAACTCTAAAATTTTATGCCTTTCTTTAAACAAAAAAATTTATCATGACAATTTAAACACAAATTAAACCTAATAGTTTATGTTCTCCCTAACCCATTTCTAGGCCAGGAGAACAAGCAATAATGGAGCTTAAATAATCGCTTCAGATATATTTATTTATCATCTGTCCATTTCGTGTCACACATGTAATTGCATTAGTTTATATGTATTAATTTTTGAGGTTTACTAATTAATTAATTAATCATATATAATGTTCTAGTGTTCTACTACCGTTGATAATTTATTTATTTATATAATAATTATATGTAATTTTTATTAATTAGTCGTCACACATGAGATGACCTTTTGGGTTTATTTTGGTCCCATAAAAATTCAAATTGAGCTAGCCCTTGCCCAAAGGTCAAGCAAATGACGCCAATCTTCCTCCTTAATGCATTTTATAATCATAAATTAGTAATAAGAATACAGAATAGCAATCAAAGAGAATCTCCATTTCTACTACCAGGATTTCTCTACCCGTTGAATTTCTGAATTTTAATTTTAATTTTTTTTTGTGACAACGGATAAATTAATATAACATAATATATACCTTTTACATCAATAGATTACATTTTTTTTTTTTTGTGAGATACCTTATTCTGGGGGACGCCATCTGATCCGTCCATTTTGAATTTGAAAACATAACATATTTTGTTTTATTAAACCTAGCTATAACGAGGCAAGTGTAAGTCAACAATTAAATAGTCCATATGTAACGTCATGTCACCTCCAAATATAACTGCCACACCATAGATGGCAATCTTATAAATTTAATATTTTGGATGAAAATATATATATAAGCGTGCCTCATGTAGGAAAATTAAACTAAGTATAAAATAATAAATCAATTGTAAAATTATTTACGTCGTTGCAAGATAATATGATACTAGAAATAACTTGGATTTAATTTATTTATTCCAATTACCAATTGCAAACATGCAATCCTCTCATTTTATTTTTTCTTGGGATTGTTTTTTTTTTTTTTGTGGCCTTTTTGGGTTTTGACCTCATGCAATTATCCAATTAATTGGTATACTTTAATTTATAAATTAATGGAATAAAAAATCATTAGGAATTAATTTGTTGAGGCAAAAAAATAATAATAGAAGTCAGATTCTGTGAGAAGACTTGATACTATTGGATCACATAGGCAGTTGATGACTGGCCAGGATTTATTGAACAAACAAATAAATACTGAAGCGTGGAGGTAACAACTGATATTATACTAGAACAATGATACTATGCCACAAATTTTGGCTCCACAACCCTACGATGAAGTGGCATGTGGGTCGGGTGGGTCATTTTTGTAAAATTTTTAGAGTCGGAGGGTCATTTTTATAAAATTTGTAGGGTCATTTTTGTAAATAGTTTTCAAGATATGGTCAATTTTGTAAATGTTTTTTGGAATAAGGGATATTTCTGTAAATTTGCCTGAAAAAGGGGATATCTCTGTAAATATTTGCCATGTCATCGTGTGGTGCGGGGGGCAATGTAAGGGGTAATATATATTTTTCCATTATTTACAATACAATTAATTCATAAAAGAAATCAGGAGGCAGAAAGAGACAGGGAGAGGAGAAAATAAAACAAGAGTGAAAGAAAGAGACGTTATATGAGAGGCAGAAGCCAAATAGTAGTTATCAACATTCGGCAAGAGAGCAAAGGAAAGGAAAGGGAAGAAAGAATGAAAAAGCAACTAGAGAGGAATATGAGAGGCCAAATTCCAATTGCCAAAAAAATATGTGCATGCATTTCATTCCATTTCCTCTCCTTTTTATTATCCTCTCGGAATTTCTAAGGCTGCAGTATAGAATTTTAAATAGACCAGTTCTTTTCTCTCTTTCTCCATTAAACTAAAGGAACTTTTTTAGTGTCTGAGAATCAGCCTTTGGTGTAGTGGCTAAGGCCAACGCTCTCCGTGTTGGAGATTGCGGGTTTGAAACTCGGATAGGAGGTCTTTTGTAGATATTTAAATTTGAGTAGCTTCACCCTCATCTTTTATCTCAAAAAAAAAAAAAAAAATAACTACACGTCCATATTTTTATAAGAGGAGGGATCCATTAACAATAGATAACTTGACAATATTGACAATCCTACTTTTTAAAAAATTATAAAAAATCATAAAAAATCTTAAAATTAGAAAAAAGTTTACGGAAGTATTGCTTAACTTATAGATTGATTATGTATCCGATTATATTCAATTTAAACAACGTTTGATAGCTCTTTAAAGATCCGTTAAATTATAACCGTTGAAAAAGTGTACAAAAATTTCATAAGTCATTAAACGATGTTCAAATTGATTGAAATTTGAAACACTATCAATCTATAAGTCAAGTAATACATCTATAAACCATTTTTCATTTTTAAGATATTTTATGATTTTTTATAAATTTTTTAAAAGAGGCATTGTCAAGATTGTCAAGTTATTCATTGTCAATGGATCCCTCATCTTTTTATAATATGTAACTTTTATATCAAATTGTATAACACTTAACTCAAATTTTGTAACAGTGGTAGCCATGTGGACAGTAATATTGAGTACACTAGCTAGATAGATATGACCCTAAATTAAGCTAACTAAAATATTGGAAATGGATTTTCATGGGTGTCTCTAGTCTTTGACCCTGATCTGAGCCACAATTATTGAACCAATTGTGATAATGTGACAATGTTGGCATGAACTGGAGAGGAAAATATATACAGGAGAAATAATGGCATGCTGCCCCAAGCTGGAAGCAAGGGCAAAAGAGGAATTTTACTCATTTGGGAAAGGAAGGTGTTGCACTTTGTCTTCGCTTCTCTGTTGACTCCGCTACAAATACAAATAGAATAATACCTGGCGTTCATAGAAAAGCTGTCTACGGTGTTTATAAGGTACATTTCGAGATGTTTCTATTACATTTAAAGATATATCTATTATATTTTTTGTATGTCTATAGACCACGCAAGACTTCTAAGTTCTAAATTCTAATGCACTTTTATTTATTTCCCTGAAAGAAACACAACGCCATACGTTTTTTTATCATACTTTTGACTTCAATTATTATTCTCTGCCTGGCTGGTTATATATTCTTCCTTTTTTATCTTCCTTGATAAATAGATGTTGCATCCCTAAATAGAACCCTACCCTAATACATACCTCACTTAGTTTTTAACCCTTAATTTGAAATTCCAAGTTAATTTCTACTTCTAAATCCAACCAATCAAGTGTATCTTTTTTTCAAAATCTTCTTTGACATAAATACAGAAAATCAATCGATCTTCATATACCCGGTCACATTGCTAGCTCAAATTATATCAGACATATATATATATACTCATGAACGAGACGCAATATAATATATATTAACACTTGAGTTAGACTATTATACTAACGTTAGCATTTCGATCTGAAATGCTAACGACTCAAAATTTATATTCTTGTGTCTGAAATCACGATTTATGGTGCTTAATAAATTCGTTATATAAAAATATTGGGGAATACAAAAATTTTTCATTTTTAGAGTTTTTTAAGTATTTGTTTTGTATTTTTTAAAATAGTATGTACAAACATCAATATTTTATTAATATTTATGAGCTATTTTCTAAAATTCAAAACAAATACTTAGAAAATTCTAAAAATGAAAAATTTTTGTATTCCCTAATATTTTCATATAAATAATTTATTGAGTACCATAAATCATGATTTCGGATATGATAACATAAAATTTGAGGCGTTAGCATTTCGGACCAAAATGTTAACGTTAGTATAATAGTCTAACTCTTAACACTTTGGTTGAGAAAGTTAGGCTAATTTATAATAGAGAGTCAGAAACTGATATATAACATATCGTGACAGGTACTAAATTTACTAACTTGCTCATTTATTAATACGCGTACGAGTAAATTAAATTCTCATCCTAAAACAGTATTCATTTCATTCACACTGGTAAGAAGACCACGCCTTGCTTTAGGCTGAAAATTGTTATTTCTTATAGTAAACTTTTAAGATAATATGTAATGGACCTTAAATTGAGATAATTATGTGGGCCTTAAATTTTAATGAGCTGAGAATGTCAACTGGGATTAACGTACGTCAACGGTGGTGATCAATCTAAGTAAACAATCAATGACTGAGGTGTATTTCTTGGAGAAGATAGACATTTGATGTTAAAAAATTCAATATGCTTTTATTTAGACTGTTCAGCAGTGCCTCATCAAGCCTCCTTAACGCTTTGATCCGTCCGAACACATGCTCCTTAGTGCGGATCAAGAACCCCTCCTAAGCCTCTTATGCTGACTAGCTTGATCCCCTGCCTGGATTCTTAAGGAAGGAGAACCCATGGCTCAAGCCTCCTTAGTACTTTTGTATAGATCAAGGCATCCAAACGTAAACTCATTAGTGCAGATCAAATTTTGATCCTCATTAGACTGCCGAACGAGCCCATTAGGAGTAAGGATTGATTCTTCGGTCACTCTCCGTTTATTTCAAGTTTCCACTCGACCACCAGATTTGGAAACCTAAAGGAAGATCAATGCCATACGTATGTATGAAAAATATCGGATTAATGGATGAATTCAAATTTCAAACATTTTATATATATATGACAATGCAACCTTCTTTTTTTTTTTTTTTTTTATTTCCCCGCATGTTGTTGAATTTAATTTGAACATTGTTAGGAATTAGGAAACGTCCTCGAACTTTACTCTAGCTGCCCCTTGACCCTTGTTATTTTATTAATTATTATATAATATATAGAGTCGCATTTTAAAGTATATATAATTCCATGAAGATGGGGACAATGCACAATTTTTAAATAAATAAAATTCTAAGCAATTAATAGAATTCCTCTGCTTCCTAAGATCATATTTATTCTTGATTCTGTCTGACCAAATTTTGATATCAAAAATTTTAAATTCATTTATATTTCTTCTTTGAAAATTAAGGAGGTTGTAGATTTAGTTGTAGAAAAAAATATATGGTTTAACTATGGGTTCTATATAATCTAGCTTAAAATTTGTCTTTTGAAGGTGTAACGAAAAGAAATATTTGGCCAAGACTTTAAATAAGATTAAAATTTATATATTTCCCTTTATAATCTTGGTGAGATAATTCAATAAAAGAAAATATGCAAAATTTCATCAGCACAGGTAGAAATTAGTTGAAGCTATATTAATTATATTTACATCGACAAGGTGTATATATATATAATAACCCCAATTGCTTAATTATTGCCAGAGACTCCACTTGCTCCAATTGCTTCTTTAAATCAACATACGAACTTAAATATATTATATAATCACAATTAAAGCATATCTGACTAATTATTTTCTAAAATTTTATGTACACCCAGCTCAATTATTGATTGAATTTTAGACTTAGTTAATGCCTAGGCAATCTGGCTAACCAACCAATAATACAGAGCAATATATACCTAATTAATTCCCTGAGAATAATTAATTAATTAATTATACATATTATGGCCCCTAAGTACTAGAGGAAGACAGGTATATAATCAGGTCATAATATTTTTTTAATCGCTTGCATAATTAATTATATTTGATACAGTGCATATCTTCATGGGTCTAGTAATATAAAAACAAACTAGATACATAATAATAGAGTAACATAAAATAACAGAGTTTCAACGCATAATATAAAAATAAGAAAGTGATCCAGAGTTTTCATTATCTTTTTCAACAGATGATGGAATTAAGAATGGATGAATATTATATTTGTGGGCTGAGTTTATGCCCTTACACCAACGGATTCGACTTGCTGCACATAATAAATCAAGAGCTGATATTAATTTGAGGCAAGCAAATTAACTGTACTCCAATAAAAATCTCTCAACAATGTATTATGCATGCGTACCTCTATTACATCAGGTATGAACACGCTGATGCAACATATATGACAACCCAACTGAATAAGGTATCATGAACACACAAGTTGCAGTGGACAGTCATTCACTAGAACGTGGAATCTAATACTCGCCCTAACAAAATCATTCACTTACGTGGAATCTTGGACGACCCACACGAAATCTTAGATGCGTAGGTATGAATATCTCATCGTGGAGGTATGATCAACACCTTGATGTATATGTATAGACATTATTTGATCACAGACAGTTATCCACCACAACACCATGATGCAATATATTTAATTGTGGGACCCAACTTTGGAAGTTAAAAATAACTGATTAGTTGTTAGAATATGTATCGTAGAGTTTTAATCTTGAAGCGGTACATTTATAAGGGATACGAGAAAGGGATATAAGATTTTCTCGATTAATATATAATTGAGTCCAAGTAGAGTTGATATGTATATCATGATTTGACTAGTGACGTGGACTCGTATATCTATTTTTCAAAGTTCGTATAGTCGATATGAACCACTTAATGTAATCTCTATACGAAATTCTGCTAGAAAAATCAAAATTCACATTTCTGATGAGCCATTTACTACTTTTAATCATTATTTTTTAGATGTAGCTATTTTCTTCCATCTTTAAATGTAGGGAATATGACCCAAGACCCCCCCAAACTATTGGTTTGTGACTAGTTGGCCCCCGAAGTACACATCTTGTGACAAATGACCCCCTAACTCTTAATTTGTCATCTAATACTCAATTATAAGGTATGAAATTACCAATATACCCTTGTGTGCTTATTTGTACAATATTTGATATAATTATGTTTATGAAGTACTTATTTGTAAAAAAAATTTATTGTTAATTATCATAGTAGTATAATTTAATAAGCACACTAAAATTTTTATAATATTATTTTATTTCATATGTATTTATTTAATTTTTATATAGTTACGTAATATACTTAGATTGAAAAAATATAATTTGTTTTGTAAACATCAAGTTAAATTAATTAATATTTTTAATTCATTATATTTTTAGTTTTATATAAATAAAATATGATCAATTTTGTATTTTCAACATTTATTATATTACCTATAATTTTCAGAATTAATAATTTTTCTTTTGTAAATTAACATCATAAATATAAACATAAATATTTTATATATTGCATAACAAGCATTTGGGGGTATATTCATACATTATAATTGAGTATTAGATGACAAATTAAGAGTTGGGGGGTCATTTGTCCCAAGATGCATAGTTCGGGGAGGTGTTTGTTGCAATTAAAAGTTCGGAGGCCAACTAGTCACAAGCCAATAATTTGGGGGGGTCTTGGGTCATATTCCCTTAAATGTAACATAAAGTTTACAAAATTACAATTTGCTCTTTTTTTTTTTTTTTTTTTTTTAGTGAATTTCGATTTGAAAATTGAGTTGCGTTACTCAGATCGTCTTTTGGTATCGAAAACGAAGATAAAAATCATATGAAAGTTGCCCAACTCTTTTTAGTTTAATAATGAATATGTATTATATTTCTCATTTTTCATTTCAAATATTTTTTCTCAATATTTATAACTCTTTTTTTAAAGCGAGGGATCAGTTGACAATGCAAATATATTTTGATAATTTTGACAATATCACATTTCAAAATTTTATAAAAATTAATTAAAAATCTTAAAAATAAAAAGAAAGTTTATAGATGCATTACTTATCGTGGATTGATAGTGTTTCAAATTTCAATCAATTTGAACATCGTTTGATGAGTTATCAAAATTTATGTCGTTTTTAACGGTTGTAATTTAATAGATATTTGAAGAGCCACCAAACGTTTCTTAAATTGAATATAATTGAAAATATACCAATCTATGAGTTAAGCAATACTTCCATAAATTTTTTAATATTTTTAATAATTTTTATTGATTTTTTTTTCAAAATTTTTAAATAATATCACTGCACAGGCCTTACATCATATGTATCATTGTTAATACCTTTTTTTTAAAAAAAAAAAAATTTCTGATGATGTGATTGTGGGAAAAAAAAAGGTTGAATTAGAGAAATTAGGGTATAGTAAATACCTTTTGACTTTCAGAACATTACATGACAGTGTGATAGCTAAAACTAACATATATGAACCATAAGAGACTTTGAACTTTTCAAATAATTGCTTGAAAATCGATTTTAAAAATAATAGGGGAAATATTTTTGGAACGTGTATTCAAGGAAATAGTTATTAGCAGATAATAGCTGTGTTTGTTTTTGATATACACCTATTTTTTTTTTCTTTAAGAAAAAGATTTGATATACACCTATTAGCTGTCAATTAATTAATACAGAGTTTATTTAACCTGCTTGCATGCACAGTGGCATACCATTTCATACCATGTCATCGCCATTTATATAGTATAATAATAATATGATAATGCATATAACACAACAATGATTAATTTTTTTTTCCTTCTCTGTTTGAGAGGATGAGAGAGTGATTGAGTGAGAAAGTATTTGAAAAGTTGCAGATGATGGCTCATCAAGACTCAAGAGAAGTATATATTGTTGCAAATATAAATAGTAAATACACAGACACCCTTACTCCTAATAAAAGAAGATTGGATTTTTTGATATGAAAGTTCTATCTTCCCCAAAGAATAAATCTCAGCCGTTGATTGTTTACTTAGATTGATCACCACTGTTGACGTACCTTAATGCCTCAACCCATTAAAATTTAAGGCCCATATCAATTTTCTCAATTTAAGACCCATTACATATTATCTTAGAACATTATTATAAGATATAACAAAGCAAGGCGTGTGCTCTTTACTACAAATTTTTTTTAAAATCGAAATTGTAAAAAAAAAATTTAGGAAAGTAGTAAGATTACCTCCGAAATTACACTCGATAGACCCGAATATCAAATTCGATTCCTTCAACCGAATTTGATATTCGGTACGGGTGTTTCTTTTTTTTTTTGTTAACCACACCCCCACCCCCCCACACCGGATCCGTACCGAATTTGAAATTCGGTATGGGTTTATTTATTTTTTTTAGCCATGCCACCCCCCTCCCCCCTCTCCTCTTCTCCCCTCTCCCATCCGTATGGGTGTATTTTTTTTTTTTTTTGGGGGATCCGGTTTGTGGCCAACCCCAAACAAAAAAAAAAAAAAAACCCGTACCAAATATCAAATTCGGTTGAACCAAATTTGATATTCGGGTCTATCCATTGAGTGTAATTTCGGGGTAATCTTACTGCTTCTCTAAATTATTTTTTTACAATTTCGATTTTAAAAAAAATTTGTCTTTACTATTGCATTCAAAAAAGGATTATACTCGCTAACCAAATTGGGCCCAGCGGATCTTATCATTACAATATATATCTCCGGAAATATATATCTCATGAAGTAAATCCATAGGGCTCAAATTGGCCCAACATTGCAATCTGTGAATGTGAAATTGTGAAGGCAAATTTATTTTGGGAATTTCTCTCTCTATTAGTTTTGTCCCTCAAGGTCGAAAGAAGAGAGATTAAATTATTAATTTTGCCACAAAAACATCGGTGCGGATATTTAATTAAATACTGTATAGTTATTTATGTTTTGATTTATTAAATTACAAAAATAATTAACTGATTTCATACACACCAAGCTTTATGTGTAGGGTTATTTATAAATTATTTTTATGCATGTGTAAGCGTTGATAGAAACTAATATAGTGATCAATTCTTAGCTATTGATGACAACTGAATAACAATGATAATGCTTTACAAGGATGTTCATCCGTGGCTTCAGCTCTAAGATCCTAATTTTATAATTATAGTCCACCTAGACCTAGTTAATTAGTAATTAACTGGTGGTTAGTATTAAAAAAAAGCAAATAATCTTTAGCTGAAGTAAAAAATTATAATAGACAGAGGGGTGTATAAATAAACTGAGAACCAATATTGTACTACTGGAAAAGTTATCAAATTAGGACCTGAACATATTTTGCCAATTGGCTACATAAATAAATAAATCTGGCCGGGCACGAACACATGAATGAAATTTATACACAGCCGACACCTGACCTGATCATACGTGCAAATATCGTATTAATTAGATCGTATGATTATTGACTGATTTATAGCCCCATTTGCAGCAGATGTTTCCCTCCTGTCTGCATATACACTGATCACCGGCACAATGCAGTACATTGGCGGATAAGCACTCGATGTTCTATAGGATTAATTAAAAAAAAAAACAGCTGAATTTACTTTGACATGCATTTAGAAGGGCTTTTTTTTGGGACACAATATATATACCATAGACCGGATGACACGCTACAATCCGGAGGATATATAATACATATAGAGTAATACTAGCGTACACAGAAAAACTATCCATAGCGTCCATAAGTTATATTTTGAGATATACTTGTTACATTTCGGGGTGTACCTGTTACATACATTCTGTATACATCTACAGATGTATGGACAGTTTTTCAATGGACGGTTTTTCAATACATGGACGGTTTTCAAGATGTTTCTCTAAGGGAAACATCTTGCATCGATAAAGTTTGCCCATCCATGCATCTGTAGTCACTTTTTATGACTATTGTTGTTACAAATGGGGCCCACTTGGTTACAAATGGTGCCAACTTGGTCCTATTTGTCAGTGAGTTTGTCGTATTCTATGGATATCCATAGTATGGACGGTAGGTTGTCCCCTTTCTCTAATACATACACAGTGCAGATATATAATACAGTAATACATACATAATTTACATAGAACCACAGTTTGAAATTTTCCTATTTAGGCCACCAATCAAGGGTCACATCACATGGAACTGTGGGTCCAGTCTATGAGACCAAAATTCATTCCTCTCTCTTCGTCTTAATTTGTTTTTACTTTTGTTTCTATATTCCAGTCCAGGCTTAATTAGCTGAGATTAATTAATTGAGAAACATCTTGCGTCCATTGAAAAACTGTCCATACCTCCATAGACGTGTACGGAATGTAACACGTACGTCTCAAAATATAACAAACACATTCCGTAATGTAACCTATGAATGTTATAGACAGTTTTTCAATAGATGCTAGGTATTACTCTAATTACTTCCCGTTACTATTTTTATGAAGTCGAATTGCCAACGGCATATCATGTTACTATGACACTTTTATCTCCATGGGTGTTTTAACTAATTATTTCACTTTAAAATCACTTGGTGTACTAAGACACTTTAAACATCACAAATTATCAGTTCACCACTACTCCACCTACTTAATATGGTTTTATATCTGAAAAGTGAAAATTTATTGTACTTTAATTATTGGGAAAAATTTAGATATGATCATATGATATTAATATAGCCAACTATATATAATTAAAAGAAGATGGATATAATTAATTCCATGATGCATTATTTGGTTACCTTCATGTGCCAAGCTAGCTAGGTACTGTTTTTTTTTTCAGAGATTAATTAATTTGTTATCTTCCATTAAGCATCATTCTTAAATACAAACTTTTGCTTTTAACTAGCCAGGTTTATCCGTATTTTGTCTCATAATTTGGGTTTAAACATCTACTTTGTCCACATCCGAACACAATCAACTTTGTCGCATTGTTTCCCTTGTATAAAGTACGCCAGATAGTACTAAGAATAAAAAGTTAAAAACCAAAAAAAAAAAGGAACAATTATATAATCACAAATTAATTAACTAATTAAGTAGGGTTGGATATATATAGAAGAAATCAAGAGGACGCGTGGCAGGGGAAGAGACGATCCCATGTGTGAAACAGGAACCAGGCACATGCATTAAGATTCCCACTCATAGGATGGAGACATGATATGAGAGAAGCTAATTTTGTAACTTTGTATCGTGTGCTAGCTTCTGTATGCTTTCATTTATATATAAGACAGTGATACTTTGGCTCAGTTTTTGCCCCTACAATCCTATGATGAGGTGACATGTGAGTCGGGAAGGTTATTTTTGTAAAATTTTCAGGGTCGGAGGGTCATTTTTGTAAAATTTTCAGGGTCGTTTTTGTAAATATTTTTCAGGTAGGGTAAATTTTGTAAATGTTCTTTGAAAAAAGGGATATTTATGTAAAATTTTCTGAAAAAGAGATTTTTGTAAATATTTGTCAGCGCATTACATGGTGCCGAGGGCAAATGCAGGGTAAATATATATTTTTCCTTGTATATATGTTAGAGGTGGCAATTCGGGCGGGCGGGTCGGGTTCGGGTTCGGGTCGGGCGGGTCGGGTCAGTTTGACCTTCTAGAATATCTCGGGTCAGGTCGGGTCGGGTGATGGGCGGGTCGGGTCGGGTCAATTTTAATATCTACTTTTTTTGGATCGTATGTTGATTTGAGTTGGATTGGATGCTATTTGGTCTCGGGTCGGGTCGGGTTCGGATCGGGTCGGGTCGAGTCGGGTCAGTTTGACTATCTGAAAAATTCTGGGTCAGGTCGGGTTCGAGTCGGGTCGGGTCGGGCGGGTTTCTCGGGTCGGGTCGGGTTCTGCCACCTCTAATATATGTCCATAGAGAAGCCATCCATAGAGTCCATATGTTACATTTTGTATTTGTTACATTTCGTACACATCTGTGGATGTATGTATGGATGGTTTTTCAGTGTACGCAAGATGCTTTCTCATTGCTTAATTAATTTTGTGCATGTGTTATGTGTACATGTGTCTGTCAGTCAGTCAATCTGTCTATGTATTATGATACTATGATGTATATATGGAGATGCCGATATATATGTAGAGAGAAATAATGTATAGCTTGGCTTCATCATTTATATATATATATCAGTATATATCATAGTACACACATAATTTATGTACTGAAATTAAGATGCCAAAGATGCAGCAGCAGCAGCAGGGGCGGTACAGGGGAGTGAGGCAGAGGCATTGGGGCTCCTGGGTCTCTGAAATTCGCCATCCTCTCTTGTAAGTTGTAATCTTTTAATTCTTTCCTCTTTCCTCCCCTCATTCTAATTATATCTCTCATGAGTATATAATATCTGGCGTCCATAGCATTCATAGGTTACATTTTTTGATGTATCTGTTACAGTTTGAGGTATATCTGTTACATTATTTGTATGTTTATGGACGTATGATGGTTTTTCAATATAAACAATAGATTATATTCTATGAATATGAACAATAGATTTTATCCATCAGCTGATTTTTTCCCTGAAAGTACATCCAAATGTATGCATTTCTACACACAATTAATGGTGTCATGTTTACAACTGGTAATTTACTGTCATGATTAATTTGCTCCTAATGATAATTATATATAGAGTTAATTAGTAACTAGTGATAATGTGCAACAACAACTGAATAGTTCAGCTGAATTCTTTGCAGAAAAACCAGGATTTGGTTGGGCACGTTCGAGACAGCAGAGGACGCAGCACGGGCATACGACGAAGCCGCCAGACTGATGTGCGGGCCACGGGCACGCACCAACTTCCCCTTCCAACCGAACGGTCCGGGTCTGTCGCCTAGTCTCAGGGCAAAGCTCGAGAAATGTTGTGCAGGGATCAGTGGTGGTGCCTCTCTGGGGGGCGCAGGTAAACGCATTGAGACCCATGATGAAGAGTGCTCGATGGGGATCATCGATGGCGAGGATTTCGTAGACGAGATGATCGAGGAGCTCATACATTACGGATCCGTCGAGTTCTGTTCTTCTTCCTCTTCTTCTTCTTCTTCTACTTTTGCTTCCACTTCCTTGCAGTAGTCGAAAAGAAGCGGATTTTTTACGTTGAATAGAGAAAGTAGGAAGTATAGCGTACTCGATCGCTTTGCGGGTTTTGCGGATGTTTAGCGATGATTTGTTTGTGTAAGAATCGCATCGCAGCCGTTATTCGATTTTGTATATTCAAGATTTGTTATGGTGTTCACTGTTTTTTTGTCATGCATTATGGTGGCAGCAAGTGTGAACATCAACTTCTCAGACTAAATACTGATCTTGTACATCATTTCAGTTTTTACCTATTTTGATGTTAAACAAAATGTTTTGAACAATCTTATACCTACTTGAGCTTTATAATTTTAGAGGTGGCAAATCGGGCGGACGGGTCGGGTGGGTTTGACTTTCTAGAAAATCTCGGGATCAGGTCGGGTCAATTGTAATATCGACTTTTTTTGGATCGTGTGTTGATTTGAGTTAGATTGCATGTTGTTTGATCTCAGGTCGAGGTCGGGTCGGGTAGGGTCGGGCGGGATTCTCTGGTTGGGTCGGGTTTGCCACCTCTATATAATATTTTCAAGATCCACAGTAGATATATAGAGTATTGTCTATTGAGATCTTGATCGTCCAACTAAATTCTGACGACCAAACATCTATACTTTCCAAGCATATTTAAGATGAGTATGTGTAGGCTTTGATTAGAATGGAAAAAAGAAAAAGAGAATTAAAATAATAAACGGCTATGCATACTTGCTTAGACCTATATGACAGTAAAGCCCAAATCCAACCCAAAAAAAAAAAAATGAAACAATAAAATTAACCTGGGGGAAAGTAAAGGAGAATGATCAGATAATTAGCCACATATATATATATTTCTTCCGTATGCAAACAAAATAAACCAGTACAAACTAACATAAGCAATCAGCAATTATACCACCCCCACCCCCACCCCTCCCTGAAAGTTGCAGAATTCAATTGCAAGGTGACTGTTCAATAGTACAGAACTTACAAAGCTTACTGGGAATGTTTTCTGGCATACCAGTGCCCCTGAAATACCTGTCAGTCCAACCAAACAATACCAGTCATAGTCTTTCAACAAAGGTATCAGTATCACACGACAAAAATGGTATGAAATTCGATAAAATGAACAATTCACAGTCACAATGAAACATATGAAATGAACAACACACTTTAGAACATCGCTAAAGACTGAATATAACATCTTTCATCTACAAATACACACTACAATTTAATTTATGTTAGAGCTTGCGTGAAATACTAAATTAAAAAACTTTCCATCTACAAATAAGCTTTGAAAAGCACAAGCTGTAGTCGCCAACAATACCTAATTACCTATATCTAACACCTAGAGAATAGAAAAAAGAAAGAAGAAAAACACCTACTAAAAATAATACAAATGCAACTATAATTCACTCCCTCAATTAAAGGCAAATACAGAGACTACTAGTACTACATCAGTACATCTAGACAATGCCCTCCAACCAGACCAGGTAAAAGTTCGTTTCGACTGGCCGGGCCGGGCCCACAAGCAGTACATAATTAGAAAAGTAATCCTCATGTACCCCGTCCTCTGCCCCTGCCTCTGCCCCTGCCTCGGCCAGACACTACTCGTTTCCTTCCCTTGCGGATGGGACTTGTGCCAGGTTCTAAGGTTTTTGAACCCGTCTGAGTGCTACTATCATTCAGAGATTTGTTATCAGATACATCAGGGCCACCGGTGCTTGAAGCGGGTCCACCATTGATTGATGACTCAAATTCTGATTCCATGTTTGATTGGACAGCGGGGCTAGAAATTAGGTTTCAAACGGAAGAAGAGAAATATAATTAGGCCATATTTAAAAGGTCTGCATCATGCATCTCGCAGAACCTGAACACAACTATGTCCACAGAGCTAGAGGTGGCAAATGGACCCGACCCGACAAACTTTCCCGAACCCGAACCCGACCCGACCCAACCCAACCCAAGACCTGATATGATTAGCAATTAGGCAACTGAAACCCCGACCTAACCTGGTGCAACCCCAAACCAGATATGTACAGCAATTAGGCAGCCCGAAACCCGACTCGACCCAGATCCAAGACAAGCCTAAATTAGAGACCCGAAATCCAATACCCAAGACAAATCGAAGTTAGATGACCTGAAATCAAATTTCAAGCAACAAAGCCGGCTATTGCTAACCTGAAACCCGACCCGGCCCTAAACCCGACAAGCCCCTGAATCAAACTAACCCAACCCAACCTGATCAGATTGCCACCTCTACATACAGCACAACTAGTACATCTCTCAGCAATGTCGATATAAAGTGTGAAAGTATGAAACCCTCCGCCATGAAAAAAAATAAAACAAAAATGAACACGAGCCTTTCGAGGAAAATAGAAGATGTATCTATACTTGATGGAAGGTTCTGCTTTGTGGGGGTGTACTGGAATTGACCCAAATAAAAGTAGTCTTAAAGTGTTACCTACCCATTGGCAGAGTTTTTATTTGTCGATCCATGCAAGCTGTTTGTAATATGAAGATCTTCTTCATGTGGATTTGGATCTGTAAATGGCATAAAACAACAGTACTTTAAACAAAAGGAACAACACATACAATTTTATGCAAATACACCATAAATTTTAAAACCCTAATGCATAAATAAGAACATTTTTTTTTTGAAAATAAGACAGTGATACCAGTAAGACTGACAATGATGCTAAAGCAGTTAAAATATCAGTAGAAAAACAATGATGCTAAAGCAGCCAATAAAATTAAGGCATTAGCTGCCCAAATGAATAATACTTATAAAAGGGAAGCAATAGCAAAATATCAGACTGTCTAAGCTAAAAAAGGGAGAATTAACAAACAATTAACTGTAAAAATAAAACCTGATAATTTTTTGGATTCAGGTGCACCATTATTGCCTTGTAAAGCAGCTGGTGGTTCTTCTGTCAGAAAATCTTGGCCAGCAGCAACATTATTCTCACTAAATAAAAATGAAAACACTATAACTATCTGTCTGACAGTTTGCTTGTACTATATAGCATCTGAACTATCAACAAAAAGATAAACTTAAGCATATTTCCAAAAATTTTAATACTTATTAGATCATGAATAATGTAGCCCAATATTCTATGTATAAATTGTTTAAATGATTTTTTATGAATATACTATTAGCTTTTTTATTGTAGTGAAAGAAAGCCATCCCATGTGACAAACAATATTTTGTTACATAATTACATTATATGACTCAAATGTATAATATCAAGATGAGCTGATTTAACAAAGGATGTACAGAAAAAAAAAAAAAAAAAATTGGCTACAAGAACACAAACTTATACAAACATTCATAACAAAATTAAAGAAACTAACCTAAGAGTAGGAGGAATCGGATTGCTCGTCTCTAAATTCACCACCTCCACAATACCTTCTGTCTCTTTGTTTAAATCAACTGAAACATCACGAACAAAAGACCAATAATGTCAATATATACATGAATGGTTGCAGGAAACAGAATGCAGACATGTTTAGTATATTTTACCAGCAGTTTCTTTAGTATTCCTTTCTTTCTCAGCTATGTCTTGTGATTGCAGAGCCTAAAATTATAAAAACAGATGAAGATTACAATACAGAACCCCAGAAAGAAATAGTTAAAACATGCAATACAACCATTCAACTCACATTATTTTCAGGAGTAGGCTCTGAAGTGTTCACCATTCCCTCAGCTGCCAGTAACATAAACATATTTTAATTAAATAAGGATAAAAATTTGATATACCAGACTCGCTATAATGTAAGCCATTAGGCACAGACAAATATGTTTCACCAAATATACAAGATCAACACCAGTATACAAATATTCTCTTATTATTTTGGTTCTATTTTGTTTGTTAGTCATATTACAAGCTACAGTGAAGATACCTGTGCCAGCCTGTGATGATGTTATGTTGAAACCAGTATTTGCTGGCTCATTGCCATCTGCTAGATTAAAATTCAAACCCTGGTGGGAATCTAGCACATCTGTATCAAATAATCTAGAGCTAGAACCAGGTCGTGTGAAACTAGAGACACTATCAAATGCATTCCCTGAAAGCCTTGCGCGGACTCTTCTAGAAGATTCTTCTTTTGGGTCCCACAATCCAGTTGAAAAATAATCCCGCTTTGGAAGCTGGAAGAGGGAAAATTTATTGGAAACTTATTTTAAATAAAAAATGAAGAACACAAATGGTACTTACATTTGTACAAATACCAATCTTTTATTTAGGCAAATATTGAATATGAGGACGATGTGCATATAACATACTCTCGAAGAGGACAAAAAGTGGTCAAAAGTTCCAGAATTGAAGCCACTACTGAACTTGCTAGACCGAGTTGGCGGGGTGCTGAAAAGGGTGCTAGAACTAGTCAAGAATGGAGACTGCCAAGGTGGCTTTGATTGCATGTACGACTTTGCCAGCTCAACTGGTGACCCAATATCACTCTCTGTTTCCTGTATAACATCAAAAAGTTCGATGTAACATCCACAATATCTTTGTAGGAAAACAAAAGCACATAACTCCAATATGGTTCAATAATTTGGCAGTCATTTATGCAATAATATGTACATAGGTCACACAGGAACTATCTTATGATGCACCACACAAGACCAAAACCAAAATCAAAGCCCAGTAACAGAAATAAATGCGAGGCAAATACACGTGTTGGAGAGAGGAAGGGAGATGCTTACAAATAGAGACATGTTGGTATTAAATTCACAACTTCCCAACTCAGCTGTCTTTGAGCTTGACGGGGCACTTTTCTTCTTCTCCTCTAGCCATTTTTTTGATTCAGCTATTGCTACACTCCGCATTTCGGGTGATACCTGAACTGGTGTATGTGAGAACTCTAAATTTTGACTGTAGAAATCATTTTGCTGCCTGTTGGGGTTGGAGACTTGCACAACCCGTGATTCTATTAGCTTTATCAGCTTCTCGCTTTCTTCTCTGAAAAAAGGAAGGACAAGGTAATATACTGGATTAAGCAATTTTAAGTGATCATGAGATTACAATATAACAAGCAGAAATTATGTCTTGATGCAGCATAACAGGACAATAAAACAGGACCTTTTGGAATCAACCCTCGGACATAAAACACCAGAACTAAACTTAATTTGAAAATTTATCCTATACCAACTCATAAACATTAACAGCATATAGAAAATTTGGAGACACATTACCTGGTAAAAGTCTCTTTCGTAATCAACTGCTCAATAGTAATCTTTGATTTGCTTGTCAGAGGTACAATGGCTTTAGGCTCTTCAACAGGACCTTGTATTTTTTCCTATAGTAACATAAGAAAAGAATGTTGAATTGCCGTTTCCTTTCACAAATATACATATATGTTTTTTAGAATTTTACTCCAATACTCCCACCAAAAAAATTTCTTCTCGATCTGACGATTATAAATGAATATTACCCATTATGAGATTCATCTGTAACCAATAAAATTATCTGGGTGTGAGCATGGAAGTAATGCCCTATTTTTTATGCAAGTTCTTGGAGCAATAATTTGTCACCAGGGAAAGAAAGTAACGGTTTGTCTGTTGGTGCTGGTGGATTAGAAGGGTGAGCAAGGTAATTAACTAATCATATCATAATTCACTATTAATGAATGAGAAAAGGAGTGCGGAAGGAGAAGAACCTGAACGAATTGGTGCAGCTTGTCGGAAGATGTATGGTCGTCCTTGTGATCTGCATAAAGATTGCAAAGAAAGTTAGTCAGCAAATATTCGTTGTAATGTAACTTGTAAGAGCGGAGAATTGGGAAACCCTAGGCCCAGTCCTAGTGCCAAAAGTGGAAAGCAAGTAGTGGCACTGTTAAGCACTGAATTAGCTATCGACGAAGCAAAGCAACAGGAGAGAGTGAAGGACTGAGAGGAGAGGAGACGCACCGGCGGCGAGCATCTCGACATCGTCGTCGTCGTCGTCGTTGTCTGAATCGCTGTCAGTGGCGTCGGAGGAGGCGAAGACGGAGGAAAGGATCTTGCCGGCGCCAGAGACGAGGCCGGAGATCCACTTGGAGTTGCCGTTGCCGCGGGCGGGGGCTGCGGAGGGAGGACGGAGGTCATCCGGTGGCTCGGCGTCGCCGTCGCGTCCCTTGAGGAAAGACAGCGCCATCGGATCGGATCGGATTGGATCGGACCGGATCGGATTCGGGGCCGGACTGAGTCGGACTCGGACTATCACTCAGTTCAGATGCGTAAAGAACTAAAGATAAAATAATGCTCTAAGGCAAGCGAAAGGGATTTCATATCCTCTGTAGCGCTGCATTGTGTAGCGCAGAATGTGAACCATTAGATCATCTTAAGATTCGATCCAGCACAGATCTCAAGATGATCTAACGATTCACATTCTGCGCTACACAGTGCAGCGCTACAGAGGATGTGGAATCGGCAAGCGAAAGGATAAGGATGACTTCACATCCGCTGGTGTCGTATTGTGCAATATGGGCCGTCGGATGAAATAAATGGACCAGATTGGTTTGAGAAAGGTGTACTATAGTATAGGTTAGGCCAATCGGAACCGTCCGTTTTGACATAACGGTCCGGATACGGACTCGGATATAAGGGTTTCATTTCAGATCAACGGAGCGAGCGAGCACCAACAGACTCGAGTCGAGTCCAACAATTCTGTCGCAGTCGCAGTGGCAGTCGGCTGGATATGCAATGTAACAAGAGTCGGGACCAGTGTGGAGCGAGCTATCAGCGAGTCGATACATGCACTACACGAATTCAATTCCGCTGTTATCCTTCCCTCGGATAAGAGGGTCCTGCTTTTCCGATCGGCACCGTCGGATTAAAATGGACGGATGAGATTTGTTCGGTAAAACTCTTTTTTATTCAAAAACCGAATTTTACACTGAATCTGAACCGTTCGGTATTGATCCGACGGTCATTGTCGGAATAACAGGGTCCTGTTATCGCCGAAGAATAACAGCAGAATCGGACGCTGCTCTACACTATTATTATTGGTTGAATCTCGCCTGAACAGAGCTTATTAATTAGTTAGTTAACTAGATCTCGTCTCAGCAGAGCGGTTGAGCGAATGCTATCGACTGTATATGATGCATTGCATTGATGCTTCAATAAGAATTATTAATTCATACACAAATTTTTTTGAAGATTTATACATTGAATTAATTCATTCATATGTTTATTTCCTCTTAGCCCCTACTACTTATTATGACTATATTATATTATATTATATTATATTATGAGTAAAGATAGCGTGAGCTTAAGCTCACAAGGCCATTTTGTGAGCACACATTCAAAAACATATCAAATCAACTCCAAATTTCGATTTATATGGCTCAATTAATTATATATATATCAAAATCAAATGGAATATAAAAATTTTCCATTTATGAAAATTTTTAAGTATTTCTTTGAGATTTTTTTAAAAATTACTATACAATAATATTAAAAAATAATCAATGTTTTATGTATCATTTTAAAAAATCTTAAACAAATACATAAAAATTTTCAAAAAATCAAATTTTTTGATATAAAGAACTTATTGAGTCATATAAATCGAAATTTGGAGTTGATTTGATATATTTTTGGAGGTGTGCTCATAGAATAGCCCTGTGAGCTTAAGCTCACACTATCTTACTCTTATATTATTATTAAACCAAAGCCCTTACACATTAGACCAGAGTCAACGAATATATGAATGAGGATATTTATATACTTCTATTATTTTCAATTTAATGTATCTCACAATAAGCTCACACAATCTCTCATTCCATCTTTTATGGTTTTGTTTTTCTTACTTATATAAAAGAAAACTATATATCTTTTTTTAATTACTTCAGTTAAAAATGTACCAAAGCCCGATATATCTATCAAGTACACCCTACTACCGCTTTCTAAAAATAAGGAAATTTTCTTACAAAGAAAATAAAAAAAAAACTTTGTAATCCGTTAGTATTTGATGACATTGACAAGTAACCAACTTGGGATTCTCATTTTGTTTGGAAGAGCAAGGGGTAACGCATCTAGCTAGCAAGCAGCAGCAAACAGAACAGAATGAGAATAGGTAGCGTCGGTGACAATGTGACAAAATCAAATCAACGAAAAGCAATCAAACTTCTGAAGCATATGCAGCATATATCTTCAGCTAGCCTGTACAATTGGATTTCACATCCTCTGCCTCAAGGCAGGGTGCCATGAAGCATATAGACCATTAGATCGCTTTGAGATTCAAGCCTGCACAAATCTTGAGGCAATCCGGCTTGAATCTCGAGGCGAGCCAATGGGCATGTGCTCTATGGCAGCGTGCCTTAAGGCGGAGGATAAGCACGCGTAAAATTGTGTGTGATCCATGCATGCTATCAGCTGATCGGCTCACTCTAACTCTCAAGCAAAGCATCGCATCTCTGTTTGAGTCTTGACTCTTGCATTGCACGCACTCACTTTACTACTGCATGCAGCATGTCCACCCCATCTAATTCGGATTCTAATTCTAATATATGTAAGAGTAATAGCTGGTGTTCATCCTTTTTACTTATCCACCAGTCTACCAGTCCACCGTAATTTCAATAAATAAATACTATTTTTCAGCGAATATTTTAGAAAGATACCAGTCCACCGTAATTTCAATAAATAAATACTATTTTTCAGTGAATATTTTAGATTATCTTTCAGATTTAGTAAATATTGTTTTCGAGTGAACAGATATATTATGGTTCCCAGTAAATATTTATGCAATTATAACAACCACATAGGTGCACGTGGGTATGTCAGACTGTGAGAGGGATAGATGGATGGCCTAATGGACTCTACTTGTTTTTCCTATATATAATATGCATGATGATCATACGCCACCAGCTTCCCCTCCACATTCCTTCAACAAATTAAGATGCAGAAGAGACCTCCACCGCCGCCGCCGCCATTGATTGGTCGAGCCGGCAACCTGACCATCTTCATTACTCCTAAGATCACCACAGCTACCATTTCTTCTAATTCTAACCCTGGCCCGGTTCAGGCGCCGCCAATTCGCTGGCAAGCTGATCAATCGGCAGTCTCTCGGACTTCGCTCGACTCGCTCTGTCAATTCCTCTGGACTGCTCTTGCAAAAGCCCAACATGGTACTAAATAAATTTTGCTGGTAAAATTTTGTATCAGAAAAAAGTAAAGAATTTTTTTTTTTTTTTTGTTGCTTTGGCACTTGGATTTCTTAATCATTCATTTGCTGTAACAATAACATATTGTGTTTTACTGTTTAATTTACTAGTACATTCAAGCTTGGATTATTACATGGCGGACTGGTTTGGGTTGGACTGCTCCAAATACCAGCGGGAACTCGACGATTACTATGAAACAACACAAAAGGTTCAGATCAGTACCAAATATCAAATACTTTTGTTAATTTATGTACCAGTTGGATGCTTCAGAACCAACAGTAGTTGTAGCCAGTACCAAGTGCTTACCAGATTGTGTTTTATGATCACAAGATCATGAATTCATGATGGGTATCATTGAATCAACTGGTACCATCCAGATCACTCACAGAAATAGTGATCAATTCTGTATGATTTCTTTCAGATTGGTTATATCTCTGGTGCTTGTATTAATCATTTCTTCAGTTAACAATGATATATATTTTTAGCCTCTGAAGACTGAATTAATTAGTGGCGCAACCCGGCCGAAAGAGGACGGAAAGAAAATCGAAGCTCTGTAAATATTTCATACTAGAATGTGCATTTACTACAACGTTAACATGAATGCATCTTATGATTAGAGCAGCTATCACCCAACACGGTACGGCGCTGCAAAGTGCTGGTAACTTGAAATACCCTTGATACAAATGTAAAAGGGTTAATTTTGGTATCTTAATTTAGGGATTTTTATCCTATCCTCCATTTCCTCCAAGTTTACAGAGATTGTCTCTTTTAATTTCCTTTGCTTTCAGTTTACAGTAGTGATACTTTTCGGGGTGTTCAGAAGAGAACAGTATATTTTTTCTTTTTTTGCAATTTTTTTTCTATATAATTAATCTAAAATAATTTTTGTTAGTAAATATAAAAGAGAATTAAAGCAATGAGTAATATCTAAATTGATATTTACCTGTACAATTACCTAAAAGGCAAAACCCAATTTTGTCTGGAATCATCAAAACATTGTTTCAATTTCATTGTTTCAATCTCATTGTTGGCAAATGCAACTAACATTTCATTCTTATTTCCTTTCATTTCGGTTGACGAATAATATTATGCAATTAATACCCAGTAAGCAGATTATTAAATAAATAATTTGTATTCCTAACAGTAGAAGGAACAGAGAACTTTTCTTAGTTCTGTTTATAAATATACATTATACAAGCATCAACCCCCAATAAAATAAGGAAATTGATCAAATCAAATCAATATGTATGCCAAGTCCAGAGAGCAAGTCCTTGCATCAGTTCATTCAACAACAAAAACTCAAACCAGACATATATCAATAGGTAAATTAATGAACTAAGCCCCTCATAAATTAAAAAAATTACATTGAAAATGCAAAATGAAATATAAGAAGAAACCAGTAACCAATATACTGATACCAGTATCAGGTAAAACTACAGAAGAGACTGCAGCTACATTTGTTGCTTTCGGTTATGCGGAGTTACTTGACTGGAGGATGGCAGCAGTGCCACAGGCACCGGTATGTCATCCAGAAAAACCCGAGAACAGCGACTGCGCCTACTGCTGAGTAAATTGCTGGTACCAAACAACACAATATGAAATTTCTGGTATCAGTTATTAGTACAGTACCATCTCCTGTTCCTCTCTGAATATTACTGAGATCCCCATATCAAATTCATATCAAATTCAGACAATTTCGACAAGTATAAACCGAAAAATGAAGCACCAGAAGAGAACTAGGTACTGAGTACTGATTTCTAAGTAACACGATCTTAATACCGAACTGACATTCTTTAACAAAAATGTCTATCATTTCATAAATAACATTTCCTTTATAATGGAAATATACATGTATTTATTTAATCTACATAACAAGAAGAACATTTCGGGTTGTAGCTAGATTAATTGCGTTACCTATTTCCTTTGTGTGGGACGAAGCGGGAGGAGGCGGAGTGGAATCGACATCCGCCAAAGATAGAAGCGCAGCTGAGAAGAAGGAAACCATTGAAATTGAAACAGAGGCTGCCCCTAAATTTAACTGAGCTTCTGCTAAGTAATACAAATATATTGATCCCTTTCCTGACCAGCTCTGTGCATAACTTGTCAAATTCATTCAAATTTATACATTGATTTCTGATTATATTATTAAATATCATTTTTCTTCTTCCTCACCTATATTAGAATTCAGAATTCATATCAGCTGTCATTCCAAATAGAATAACAG
Organism: Cyperus esculentus; assembly: GCA_030179965.1. Taxonomy (NCBI): domain Eukaryota; kingdom Viridiplantae; phylum Streptophyta; class Magnoliopsida; order Poales; family Cyperaceae; genus Cyperus; species Cyperus esculentus. The sequence goes on along the minus strand of JASGLE010000047.1, from coordinate 2,285,889 downwards.
GACTCTATTATTCTAATTTGGACCGTTATATCAAAATCAACGGATCAGATCTGTTTGAAAAGACCCTATAAAATTTAAAGTGGACTGACTAGATCCGACCGTTTCGATCTAACGGTCCAAACTGGTATAACAGGTCCTGTTTTTTCTGTGAGAATAACACCAGATACATACTCCCTATGTTCTGTGCTTACCATTTCAAATAAGGAACACATTAATACAAATATTACTTTGTCATTGAGATTCTAAGATGCATATCCTTATTTTTTTTTTGAAAAATTGAGCTTATAGCATTTTAGGTAGTACATATTTTATGAACTTAATTAATTAGTTGCTGATGGACAGGTTCCTCCAAATAGTGACATCAATAATAATTTATAAGAGGGGCTACGTCAAGGTTTATTTTTTTTTTCTTAACTTTTTAGGGCTTCATAACAACTACTTATATTAAGAACCAGCCTTTGGTCTAGTGGTTAAGGGCAACGCTCTCCATGTGGAGGTCGCGGGTTCGAAACCTGGATGGGGGGTCTTTATAAACATTTAAATTTGAGTGGCTTGACCCTCATCTTTATCTAAAAAAAAAAATTCACAAAGAATCTTAAAAATGAAAAAAAAAAAAAAATTTACAAACAAGTTCGTATTAAGTTGAATATGTATAGGTGTGTTTCATATTTTATTCAATTATTTAATTAAACCTAAGCCTCCAATTTATTCATCGAACAGTGAAGGATTAAAATTTGGATAATGACTTCACACCCTCCAAACTTTTCACTTTGCCCCCTAAACTTGTAATTAATCTCTAAAAAGTTGTTTATAACAGACCAGATACTGTAATATAAGGCAATCATATGGCTATTGAATTATAAGATCATGGATGATGTACAGGGGTTAG